>JAIFGZ020000196.1:0-600000 GCA_019925245.2 Oryza australiensis
CGGCGCGTGGCGCGCGCGAGGGTAGAATCCAGAGGAGCACGAGCGGCCTTGTGTGGCCGCGTGGCCTTGATGGCGGCCGTACGACATGTCTGACTTGTCCGAACACGCGCGCAATGAGCAGTGCCATTTGGAATTTTTCCCGATTTTCCATTTTAATTTTCCATTTCTATTTTTCTTTCTTCTAAAAATTCCAAAATAATTTCATAAAATTCAAAAATAATTTTTAACACAATATTTTCAACTTTGCTCCACTTTTATTTTCCCACAATATCTTTCATATTTATTTATTTAAAATTCCCCTTTTCAAATTCAATATTCTCTACAGTTATTTTCCCAAATTTTCCCGGATTCAGATCGACTCAGAATTTTATTATATATTTTGTGTCTTAATTTATCTTTTCCCAACCAAAAATTTTATTTTATATTTCCCAAACGCGTTTTCACAAATCCGTGCTTTCCCCGATTTACGCACTTTTTAAAAAAACCCCGATGCGGCCTTCGCACCTCCATTTTGACAACCCCAAATTATCCAAAAAAGCACAGAAAGGAAATTGATCACGTAAAAATTTATGCAGTGAAAAGTGGCAAAAAGAAGCAACAAACCAGAGAAAAAGCAACAAGTGAAGGTTTTGAAAATTCCGATTTTACGTTAGATTTACGGTTCTTCGATTTTCGAGAATGTTACAAACCTACCCCCTAAACAATAAATCTCGTCCCGAGATTT
Organism: Oryza australiensis; assembly: GCA_019925245.2. NCBI lineage: Eukaryota > Viridiplantae > Streptophyta > Magnoliopsida > Poales > Poaceae > Oryza > Oryza australiensis. The sequence continues at coordinate 725 of JAIFGZ020000196.1, forward strand.
CTTCTGGTCTGAGTAGGTGTGGGTGATCTCTGTCTCGAGAACTCTTCGCTCTCCCGGGAAGCCTCTTCTTCCGTGTGATTGCTCCATTGTGCACTTTGTACATGCGCCATGACTTAGTCAGTGTCTTCTTTTACGCGTCCCCAGTATCTTGATTGGATGTTAGGGTGGTAAGATCACTTTGTGGACATGGATGGTTTCCAACGGAGCTTGCTCTTCCGGTACGCAAACATTTCTTCGAGCTGCGATCGTGGAATATTGGGTGGACATCAGGAGGGAGGTTCTCGGGCGGCTCAAGCGGTAGGCCACTTCCCTGCTCCTAGCGTTTATCAAGAATGGGCCACGTATCTTGGTGCTGAGTTTCCCTTTGACCTTGAACCTCGAGTTCCCCGTAGTGGTGAGACCTTCAAATATACGTAGTCACCTTCTTTAAACTCTAATTCTCTTCGAGGCGGGTGTCCGTGTAGCTCTTTTGTCGTGATTAGGCGGCTTGTAATCGGTCCCGGATCGGGCGAACTTTTCCTCGGCCTCTTTGATTATGTCGGGCAGAACACGGTTCGTCTCACCGGTTTCGACCACATTAATGGGGTTCGGCATCGGCGACCAAATAGAGCTTCGTTTGGCGACATCTTCGGGCGGCTTGATAGCTATTGTTTGTATGAGAACTCGTACGACAAACATTTCTCCCAAATCCTTGGTGAAGTCCAACGCACAGGCTCTCGGCATATCTTCTAGTACTTGATTCATCCTTTGGAGTCACAGTCAGTCGAGTCTGGGTGATAAGCGGTGCGAAGGCGAGGTGACTTCGGAGTGCCTCGTGGAATTTGCTCCAAAAAATGAGACGTGTGGTGGGTACCACGATCCGATATAATCCTCTTGGTACCCCATGGAGACATACAATCCTACTCATGTATAGTTCAAGCTAGCTTGGCCTTTGTTGTAGTTAGTTTTCACGGAATAAATCTGGCGAGTCTTGGTGAGCCGATCTACTATTACCCAAATGGAATCGTAACCGTCATGCAGTTTTGGGTAGTCCACTATGAAATCCATACCTATCTCGTCCCATTTCCACTCGGGAATCTTGAGCGAGTCAGCAAGCTTCTTTGATCGTTGATGCTCAGCTTTCACCCTTTGGCACACATCGCACACGGCTACGTATTCGGCTACATCCCTCTTCATATTGGGCCACCGGTATTCTTCCTTCAAATCTGGTACATTTTGGTGCTTCAGGGATGTAGCGAATATGCCGATTCGTGAGCTTCTTTAAGATCAATCCTCTCAAACCACCTCGTTCGGAGCACGCAGATTCTTTTCTTGTACCACGGGATTCCCTTGTCGTCACGAAAACTCCTTAGCGCGTCCAGACCATGCGTTCCTTGATTTCTACAGGTTTCCTCATTCCCACTTTTGGGCTTCTTCTATTTGAGTCCTCAAAAAAAGGGGTTGGATTTCCGGTGAGTTCACTTCTCGAAGTGAGGAATCGGGTGCGGATTAAAAGTCGAGCCATTTCCTCTTGGAGCTCATTGGCCATACCTCCCAATCCCATGTGGTTGCATTGGGCTTTGCGGCTCAGGCGCGCATCGGCCGCTACATTTTGCCTTGCGGGATGGTAATGGATTCCTAGATCGTAATCCTTGATCAACTCCAACCATCGCCTCTGTCGCGAGTTGAGATCAGGGGCGAGTAAAGAAATATTTTAGCTCTTGTGATCGGTATACACATCACGGTGGTTCCCGATCGAGATAGTGTCTCCAGATCTTCAATGCGTGAACAACCGCGGCTAATTCCGAGGTCGTGTGTGGGAATTAATTCTCCTCGTGGGAATTCGTAAAGCGACCTTCAAGCGAGGCATACGCTCTGACCTTCCCATCACTGCATTAACACGCCTCCTAGTCCTTGCCGAGATGCATCACGGTACATCACGAAATCCTTCCGGTTGTCGGGTAAGGTTAAGATTGGGGCGGTGGTTAACTTTTCTTTTAGTTGGTGAAAGCTTTTTGACACTTCTCGTTCCACTCGAACTTCTTTTCCTTCTTCGGAAGTTGAGTCATGGGTCGGGCTACGGTGGAAAACCCTCGGTCGATGAACCGTCGATAATACCAGGCCAAGCCCAAGAAACTCCGAACTTCCGTCAGCGACTTGGGTGCCTTCCATTCCGTGACGGCTTCGACCTTGGCGGGGTCTCTGCTCTCCTCAGGCTGAAACCACGTGACCAAGGAAAGCGACTTCCTTGAGCCGAGAACTCGCATTTGCTGAACTTTGCATATAGCTGGTGCTCTACGTAGTTTTCCGGTGCCACATAGTAGATGCTCGCATGTTCCTCATCGTTCTTGGAGTAGATAAGTATATCGTCGATGAATACCACTACGAATTTGTCCGGGTATTCCATGAATACCTTGTTCATCGGAGTTCATAAAATATGCCCGAGGAGGCATTGGTCAATCAAAGGACATTACGTGAACTCGTATAAGCCGTAACGTGTGGAACGCCGTCTTAGGAATATCCCCGGCTCTAATCTTCAGCGTGATATCCGGCCCGAAGATCAATCTTCGAGAACACTTGCGCACCCTTAAGTTGATCGAATAGGTCATCGATTCGAGGTAGTGGGTACTTGTTTTTGATAGTCACTTCGTTCAACGATCGGTAGTCACACACATCCTCATACTCCCATCCTAACTTCTTGACGAAAAATCTTGGGGCTCCCGAGAAAAGAAGCGGGCGTACAAATCCCTTCTCTTGTAGCTCCTTATTTGCTTCTTGAGCTCCTCTAACTCGTTGCCAGGACATTCGATAAGGCCTCTTGGATATGGGGGCGTACCAAGCATTAGGTCGATAATAAACTCTATGTCGCGATCCGGGGGGCATCCCGGCAACTCCTCGGGAAATACATCCAGTATTCTTGTACTACGGGCATTCCGCCTAGAGGTAGCATGGTGAATATTCCGGCAGCTTGTTCGCATAGCTTCGGTTTGATCCATAGTTATGCTCATCGGTGATCCCCATGGGGCGGATACAGTGATGGCTTGCCGATTCAGGTGCGTCTATAATTCCGTTATTCTTGGTCAGCAATCCATCCAGAGTATGACATCAATGGTTTGGGGTGATAACACCATAAGGTTTGAAAGAAACACCACGTCCCTAATCCGTATGGGCACATTGATGCAAGCATGGGAGTACGGTTATGTCTCCGGTGAGTGTACCAACATAGGCCTCTTAAGTGCTACTTGGCGTAGGTGGTGTTGTTTGCTTACTTGGGAAGATATGGAATGAATGCGAGGCTCCCAAAATCGAATAAAACTTTAAGCTGGTGTAGAGTTGATAGAGAACATACCCATCAATACGCTGCGGTCCTCCTAAGCTTCTTCAGCCCGCACATGGTTCACAGCCACGTCGAAACCGGTGGCGGCCTCGTTGGGTAGCGGGGTCACTGAGCAGACCGCGTCTGCCGGCGAGGGTGGGGTTCCTCGGGCCGGGCGTTGCATTGGCGCCGGTGCGCACGGGAGTGTTGCGTGGTTTGGGGCAGTGCGTTGTTGGAGTAGTGCCGAATTCTCCACAATTGAAGGCAAGCTCACATTCCTTCTTCCCGGGAGCGGCTAGGGTTGGCGTCGGTGTACGGAGCGAGGTGTGGGTGGCTGCGACGTGGTCGGGAGCGGGAGAGCGACCGGCGGCGGAAACGTTTGGCTTCCATCCCGAAGCCAGGTGGCTCCCAGGGCGTTGTGGCGCTCCACGAAATGGGTGAGCCATAGAGCCTCCTTTTGCGGTTATTTTCTACCATCTTTTGGTCGTATTTCAGAAGCCGAACGACCTTGTTGATGAAGGCTTTGGAAGCGGTGTGATCTGTCCGATCATCGGTCCTCTCGGCTCGTCATTTAGTCCCTCGATGAATTTATCCATCTTCTCTTCCTCGTCTGTCGGGTCACTTTGTAGCGTAACGGGCAAGCTGGGTAAACTTGTTCGGTACTCTTGTACGGGGTGTTTCCTTGACGCAGCTGCGGAACTCATTTTCTTCATCCTCATAAGCTGCAGTGGCACGAAATTCTCACGGAACGGAGCCGTGAATTCTTCCCATGTCGGTTTCTCATCTTCAGCTCGCGTTTCAGCATGTAGGTGTCCACCGAGTCACTTGCGGGACCTTCTAGGCTGGTTAGTGGCGAACAACTCTATCGGCTTCTCGAACTCGGACAAGGTTAGCTTTTTTCTCGATCACCCTCAGCAGTCCTCGGCATCCATGGGTTCTTGGCCGTGGAGAAGGTTGGTGGCTTAAGCTCGCATGAACTCTCCTAGACTTGATCCTCCTCGACTTCCTTGGTTGTTGGCAATCGCTTGGAGTAGCTGGGTACGTAAAGCCATAACCTCGCGGAGGTGGAGGGGTTGGGTTCAGCGGGTTCTCGTTGGTTCTTCTTTGCTGCGGCGATGTGCCATCGAAGAAGATAGATGAATTAAGAGATCGGACTGTTAAGGTCATGGTTTATTGTTTTTAAATGATCTTCAATCAACAAGCATGGTAAAATAATAGTAAGCTCAAGAATTAAGATACCAAGCGATGCTTAGGTTCATCATATTACATCAACGGGGTACACGGATGTACATGCACGAGTCCTTCATGCCAAGATAACAACAACAACTACATCGTCTAGCTTTGCATTAACTAATTGGGAAATAGAGTGTGGTCGTCTTTGAGCCGTCCGAGCGAGATCAAGGCTGGGTGGTCCTCCCGCCTAGTCGTCCGACCATCCGCAAGAGCCGAGTGCGGGAAGTGGGTGGTCGGCATTTTGCTGAAGCAAACCGGAGTCCCCATGGCTCGGAGGTGGTGGCCTCGGAGTCATGCCAAATCTTCTGCTCGGTGGCCGCGTACTCTTGCGAGCGGTGCGGCGGGTGAGGGGCCTCCGTGTGAGTCGGGCGGCGAGTGGGAGCTTCCTCCTCCATTGGATCGGTGTGTTGGACTCCCATTTGACCTCCATAGGTTCCGCCTCAGGACTCAGAGTCGGTGTGGATCTGGATGGGGTTCTCCTCTCCCGATCCGAGGCTCGGATGGCACTTTGCTACGGAGCTCGAGGTGGGTCCCATGGACGTGGCTTGTGTGGGTCTATCGAGATGGCGCGAGGCTACGCCTCAACATAAAGCTTGCTCCATCATGGCAGAAAGGTATCCAAGCATGCTGGAGTCATAAGGTAATAGTGGTCGGGCACGGGAGCGGGGGAGGTGTTGGTACAAGCTCGGTGGAAGTACTGCGAGGCGTGGACGAGGGCGAGTGCGCGAGGCTGCTCCTCAGTTTAGTCGACTTTGCTTGCTCTTCTGAGAGGCTCCTCAGCTCTACCGGGGCTTCCCCACGGGCCATGTAGCGGTCGAGAGTTGCTCATATTAGGCACCATTGGCTTGCGGTGAGTGCGGCATGTTTCTCGATCCCCACGGCCTTGGTGGCTCTCGACCGAGATCATTGAGGCGTGGTTGTTGGTCGTTGATCTCAAGCAAGGCCTCTTCGTGCATCATCTGCCGTCTACGCACGTGATGGAGCGTGTGACCATCGGGTTGTAGCGGGGTGGCCTCCACGGTGCAAAGCCCAGGTTGCCTTCTTCGCGATAGGGATGATGCACGAACTCTGTCACCGTGAGTTCGGCACGATGTATCGCATTAAAGCGAAGAAATGCTTCGCGGGCCGCATCTTGGATGGTTGCTTCCGCTAAATCCGGTGATAGCGGGTGTGGAAGCGAGAAAGATGTTTCACTTCCCATGCGGGCTTCTATGGAAGCTCTGCCTCCCATCTTTGGATATCCTTCGGAGCCATGCCTTTTGGTGTGATAGGTGGGTGGTTCGGGTATCTCAAACACCACGGCGAGGGGATAGAAGGCTGTGCCACAAACCCCTCGTCTCGTCGGATAGTGACCTCCCAGGGCTCCGTCATGGTTCGACATACTGCTCTTGAAGGCAACTTAGGGTTAGAGGAGAGAGCTATTATAATCATTTGGTAAATAAAAGGAAATACGAGATGTAGAAAAGGTATATTTGTATTTTCGGAAATAATAGTTTAAAATGACCCTATGTAGGGATATTTCCCTTTAGCCAACTAGTCGGGGTAGGGCGCCATTTGGTCTTAGCCTACGATCGCATGGCTCACGATACAGCTCTGTGGACCCCGTTTTTGAGGCGGGAATCTTTCGTGTTCATAGTACCATTTCCACTGGATCGAGTAGTTGGTACCACGAAATACTGATCTTGATAATCAGGTGCACATGCACGAATATTCTTACATCAACATTATTACATCAATCGGCCCGAAGGCAATGTTCAACCCACGGGACCTTATGGTCCAGAATACAACACAAAAACGAATTTAGATACGCGGCGGAATAGAGGCGGCGGCTTGTCATTTGCCACGAGCAACGGCCAGGAGCTAAGATCTAGTATGCGCCGTCAGTTCCTTCACCCTCCTCGTAATACGCGTATGGATCCTCCGGCTCTTCATTTCCATCAGCTGAAGGTTTGTGTGTATAGCAAGGGTGAGTACCAACCCGTACTCGGCAAGCCAACACGGAATTGATGCATATGATAGGGTTATTCAAAGAATGGGTGGGGTTCTTTTGCATAAAGCCAATTTTCACAATTCTTTTCACAAGCCTATCAACTAGCCAAATCAAGTTTTAATTTCACAGTTCATTAATCCGTGACGGATTCTGTCTACCATCCATCGTGATTTCAAGGATGGCTTCCGCCTCCGTTTCGTCATGATTTTGCGGGAACCCACCCCTTCTCGCATCTCGAGAAGTTGATCCTGACAGCCAGGAATGAAATCATCATGCAAGCCCATCCCAACGGTTTTAAGTTTAAAGTCTAGCCAAGCGAAAGTCTTGTCACGATGCTCAATATCCGCAAGCACGGCTATTCGAATAGATTGATTCACTCACCTTTGCGGTGGATGTACACTTTACCCGTGCTCATGCTTGACCCAACAAATGAGCCTACGCCTCAACACATGAGCCGGTCACGGCAAAGCCTTTCGATAACCTCGCTTTGGCGTGCCCGCTCCATGAACTTAAGCCCTCATGCACTCTAGCCGTCCTTTTCTAGCGGTGAGAGGAGTTACGGAGCGCACCGGGGTAAGGAAAACTTCCTCAATCTTTAAGTTTGGTTAATATCGATTTAATTCCACCAACAAAGGCCGCGTGACCTCATTCCCGTCACATAACCACATCATAGAGAACCATCTATGCAAGGATACTGTATCCGCTCGGCTATCTAGTCGGCTAGGTCTATACCCATTCGAAATGCGGTTGTGCTTGGCTCGTTTCCGGCTATCTCATGGCTCGGTCCTTAATTACAGGGTCGGCACTTGCCTTTTAGGAATCCACCCAAATCATCCAGCCGCCCCAGTCTAAAACATTTGTATAGCATTTTCAATCTTCATCAAGCCTAATTCAACATTCTCATGGCCATGTGGCGCTCATGTCTCCACGAGCCGTATTTCAACTACCTTCCCTAAGGTAGTTGCACAAGCCTAAAGCTTTCTTGCAAAATCATGAGTATGCGGGGATCTAGTGTAAGCGAGGACTAAGCATTTGTGCGAAGTTATCCTCCGGTCATATCACATCGAAGGTCACAAAGAATAAATTCTAAGGGTGATCAATATCAAACGGGGTATATCAAGCATAGGTGCATTTGTGTAAGGCATGCAATTTGTAATTTGAAATCAACATCATTTCACAAAGTAGGATCAATATGTTCAAAGAGTATGATGACTTGCCTTGCTCGCACACTTGAGGGGTGGTATCTTGGCGTTGGGTCGATGCGGTTTCTTCGAGGTGCTACCCGTACGTGCGAAAGATCAATTGAATTCAATTAGAATTCAATAAAATACCGAGAGATCGAAAAAGAACCATAAAGGCCACAAATGACTCGAATGTTTTGCCTAAAATTCTTCTTGAGTCGGGATAAAGGTCGCTTTAGGAAAAATCGAGTTTTGAAATCGAGTCGATTTCCTAGGGTTTCGCAAAGACGGCGATCGTAATAATTTAGGAGTTTAGGTTTGAAAATATCAGCGGAGGAAATTCGTGCTCGAGGTTTGAGGGTTTGAGCACAAAAGAAGCCTATTTAAATGGCGAGAAAGAATTAAAGCGGAGTCGGATTTAAAAACGACGCGACGAAATTCAAGAAAAACGTCCAGATTTCGATTTTCAAACTTTACCTTGAGAAAACATGCGAGAAAATAATTTATTTTTGCCCAAAATTTTACTCAAGTCATCCCAAAATATTTTCCAATTTTTCCAAAATTTTTTCCAAATTTTTCCCTATTTTTCTTTTTCTTTTTCTTTTTCTTCTTTTTTTCTTTTCAGGGCCTTGTTCATGCGCCGCCAAGCTGCTCGACAGTGACCGTGAAAAAGCGGCGGCGGCGACAAAGCGGGGCGGCGCAAGGGGCTTGCGGCGACGGCGGGCTCGGGAGCGAGTGGGGCACGGAGGAGGTTTGCGCACGGCGCGGCAGCTCCGGTGGTTAGGCGGCGGCGACAGCGCTTCGAGAGAAGGGAGAGAGCGGCGGTGTGCGGCTGCAAAGGGTGGGGCGCCGCCCCTTTTATAGCGCGGCCCGGCGCGCTCGGCGCGGCACGGGGGAAGGAGGAGGGGCCGGCTCGGCGCGGCGCGGGGTGGAGACACGCGGCGGCGCACGGGGGAGGCCCGGGTACACATTATCGGGAAGGGTACCGAATTATAACGGGAAGCGGTTGTGTCATCGGCACGTGGCGGTCGTGAGACTTTAAGTTTGTGAACTTCTTCTCCTTCATTCTTAGTATTCTCTTTATATTTGAGGAGTATCCAGGAAGGTACATCACGCTTAAAAATTCCTACTTGAAATTTTCAAAGTTTGAATGTGTATTTAAATCCTGTCCGGCACAGAGGTACATAAATGACAAATTGCATATACGAGAATCTACGTCTTATAAACATATAAAAAGTCTTACGAAATGCAGCGAAAAGGGAAAAATAAACTAGCTAAACCACTAGACTTGACGCTCGTGGCGTGGCGACTCCACTCCATAGGCATTCTTGACGGTAGCGACAAGCCTACTCATCGACGAACTCATATGCGGCTTCAACCTCCAACTCGAGGTGGGGCGAAAGGAAGCAAGAATGAGTACATTCCATAGTACTCGATAAGTCACACCAAAGGATGGTATGATGTAGGGTTTTTCAAGGGAAGGCTAGGGTTAATTTTGTATAAGGCGAGCATTTCACAACGATTAAGTTGAAATCGGTAAAACAGTAATTAAGTTTAATTAAGCAAGATTAAGCATCTCTACCCAATGTTACACCACGTTGAGACGGACCCAATCCATCCAACTATTCTAACCGGTTCCATTAATTTCAATTTATCCTTAAGTGGGACTAATCATGGTAAATCGGTTGATCGCCCATAGCAGTAGGCACGGCTATCCGAATAGTTCTACTTTGATCGAGAGGTGTACGTACGTACCTGAGACACGGCCCAACAACACGTTCTGTGTGTCGACATGCCACCACGACATATCGAAAAGTGCATGACGGGACCATTCGCATAACCCTCCTTGACTAAGCGACACCACACTTGATTTCGCTACCTTTAAATCCAAGGTAGGCGGCCCTCTTGTTCCTAGGTGAATCCGAAAGCCGCATAGACTTTTCCCGGTCCATCCAAACTCCATAACGCTCACCCTTTCCTGGGTGCGTCGGATAGGAACGAGCTACACTACAAGCCCAGCCGTTGCCCACGCTGGCTTGTGGTACGCATGATTAGTTCTTCCAGGTTTTCTCGTGAACCGGTCCTTAATTTGCCATGGGTGCATATATCAAAACCGTGCACCCACAGCCCACCATTTGGTCATATTTTATTTACTATTTATACCATAGTATCACAGGTCTATGACCATCATTTCATGTCGCTATAAACTAGTAGTGTAGTTCTCCCAATAATGAGCTAGTTGAACTAAGCAGGGCAAAGCATATCCTAACCCAAACATCTAATCATATTTGTTCCCGGTTGATCAATGAATTAGGGTGAACAACCTAGGCCGAGTACTATGGGTCTCATCCACATGACATTATAAAACAATGCAATTTAATAGATAAAGTGAGATAACTTTGTAAGATAGGAACAATATGATCAATATGGAAATGTGACATGCCTTGCTCTAGCGATGGCTGAGCCTCTGCGACTACCCCAAAGAACAGCGGGAATCTACTCGACAAACAAAGCACAGCAAAAACAGGGTATAAGATGACTAAAAGAGATGATTAAACTATTTTAGTGAATTCTAGACATTTTTATGAGTCCATTGCAGCAAACGGACTCAAACGGAGTTCGAATGAATTTTACATGATTTTAGAAGTTTTGATGAATTACTAATAAAAAATAGAAAATTAACGATTTATTGCGCAAGCGCCCGGCTAGGTGCGACGTCGGTGCGCACGGGAGGAGAGAGGTGGGCACACGGTGGACTTGGTCCACCGGCCCCTGGCACGAGCGCACCACATGGCGCTTACGTGGCATCTACGCGGCAGCCACGTGCACAGCCATGTGGGCGGCGGGTGCCATGCCGGCACCGGCACCATACGTGGACGACTCGGATCCATCCGCCGAATGGATCCGAACAGCCGAAAAGGGGCGCGTGAAGAGAGGCAGAGCGGCGAGCACGGCACGGCGGACGGCGATGGCGCCGGGGCGGGGCATGGGCCAAAGGCACCAGGCGGCGGTGGAGGAGACATGCACGCACGGTGTGGCGCGACCGAGAGAGGCGAGGTGCGCTCGGGATGGGAGCGGCCAAAAGATAAAATGAAAGAGGAGAGAGGGGATGGCTCACCGGTGGCCGAAAACGGAGAAGACGATGGCGGCGAGGCGAAACGGGCGGCAAACTCTTGGGGAAAAAGGGCGGCCAACGATCTACTAACGGTGACGAATACGGTGGTGCGAGCAATTTGGCGCGGCAAGTGGCGGTGCGAGCGAATCGGCCGGCCAAAGAGAGAAATGCGGCGGCGAAGAGGGGTTTTGCGGTGCGGGAGCACGGGAAGCTCGGGAGTGCGCAATTGAGCAAGGGGGCAGCTCAACCGGGGCTCGGGGATGCTTTATAGGCGGTGGGGAGGCGCGGACGTGGGCCGAGGGGTGTGGAATGGCGGTGGATTAAGACGGCGCGAGACAGGCGGCCAAAGCTTGCGGACTCGGCCGTTGCGGCCTTTTAGCGCACGCGGCGTCATGTGAGGGTACGAGGTGCGAGCAAGGTGTGAGTGACAAAAGAGTGAGGTGGCCGAGAGACGCATGGGTGGCCGTGGAAAGTGCGGGGACATGGGGCGGCGGCGCCCGAGGAAGCCGGAGGTTGGGGATGACAGGTAGGCCCCACCTGTTAGTCCCTGATCGGGAGGGGAGCAGAATCGGACTTGCGTGGCTCGAGCAGCTCGGCTGGGCCTCGGCTCGGGCTGGCCCAGTTATGGGAGGGAAGCAACGCATGGGAAAAAGGATGGGGCAGCGGGCCGACGGCCCACGGGCTGGAAAAAACAAAGAAAAAAGGAAGAAAAGGGAAGGAAAAAGGAAAAAGGCCCTTTTTCCTTAGGCAATTAATTCCGATTAGCCTAATTCAAATTTAAAATTGTTTTTGTTGTTACGAAAATTTTCGATAAAAATCATGTTACCATATTTTGATGGAGAATTTAAGAAAAATCCCACCAAGCCTTTTCTAATTATTAAATGACTTTTATTGCCAGAGTTTCACTTCTTTTAATTTTGTGGCGATTTCTTTTGCGCGGATTTTCACAGGTGAATTTTAGACTAGGGGAAAAAGCGGGGCGTGGCAGTACCTTGATGCTTTCCGACATTCAAACATGATTTTATTCTCTGCCTTGCTCAGAGTGTAGCTGGCTGGACTCAAGTAGTGTCTTCCTTTCTCCTTTGGTTCCAGGTGAAGGCCGTCGCGTTGTTCCATATGCTTAAGATCATTATGTGCCTCAAGTGTATCTTTCGATTTTCCATATACACCTAGGAATACAAGCGGGTTGACGCAAAGGTTCTTAGTGAGATGCAACATGTCGATTGCGTGGCAGACTTCAAGACTTCTCAATAAGGTAACTCCCAAAAAATAGACTTCTTCCACATGGACGCCTGATCATCTTCACTTGCTATAGGTTGGCTGCAAGGTCCCTTTCCAAATACTATTTTCAGGTCTTTCACCACGGCAAACACAGCCTTTCTGTTATGATGTTTTGGCTTAGTATGGTGGTCTGCCTTCTGTTCAAAATGTTTGCCTTTCCTCCGAACAAGATGGCTTGCAACAAGGAAGCGACGATGGCCCATGTACACTAACTTCTTATAGTGTTTCAGATACATACTTTTGGCTTCATCCATACAGTGGGTGTAAGTCTTGTACCCCTTGTTTGACTATCCAAATAGGTTGCGAAGTGCTGGCCAATCATTAATGGTTATGAACAACAACGCTCGTAGGTTAAGCTGCTCATGTTTGTCCTCATCCAACGGAGAGGAACACCTTCTTTCTTCCACAGCCAGTTTCAGATCTTCGACCAATTGTCTCAGTACACATCAATGTCGTTACCAGGTTGCTTTGGGCCTTAAATAATAATTGGCATCATGATCTACTTCCGCTTCATGCATATCAAGGGGGGAGGTTGTAGATACACATCGTCACAAGCCAAGATGTGGCCACTGCTCATCTCTCCAAAAGGATTCATGCCATCCATACTTAAACCAAACCTTATGTTTTGTGCATCCTCTCCGAAGTCTTTAAATGTTCTGTCAATGTTTCGCCACTACGACCCATTGGCGGGGTGTCTCAGCATCCCGTCTTGTTCGCGTTCTTCTGTGTGCCAGCGCATTATTCTTGCATGCTCTTTGTTCCCGAACAAACACTTGAGCCATGGTATTATAGGAAAATACCACATCACCTTAGCAGGAACTCTCTTCTTTACCTGGATCATCTCGTCTAATCTTGTATCGAAGTGCTTTACAAACCGAACATGCTTCTAGGTTCTTGTACTCCTCATCGCGATTGAGGATACAATCGTTAAGACATACGTGTATCTTCTGTACCACCAGTCCTAGAGGGCAAACTAACTTCTTAGCTTCATACGTTGATTCTGGTAATTCATTTCCCTTCGGAAGAATGTTCTTCACGAGTTTTAATAACTCGCCAAATGTCTTGTCACTGACACCATTTTAGTCTTCTATTACAAGAATTCCAGTGTTGTACCCAACTTTTTATGCCCCTGTTCGCAACCTGGGTACAAGGACATTTTGTGGTCCACCAACATACGCTCTAATTTCTGTATCTCCTTTTTACCTTTGCAGTCCTCCTGTATGTCGTGCAACATCTGACCAAGATCATCAACACCGTCGTTATCTACAACATCCCCGTCCGCCTCGCCTGTTGTATTTTCTTCATTTTTCCAATCCACTGTATTGTGCACAGTCCAGAATGTTGTCGTCTTCTTCATTTTTTCCATTGCAACCCCTACCTCTCCCTGCGATGTCCAGCAATTGTACTGAGGCATGAATCTCGACTGATACAAGTGGGCATGAATAATTCCTTATGTAGAATACTTCTTCTGGTTTTTGCAATTTTTGCATGGACAACATATAAAGCCCTTATGCTTGTTGGCATTGGCCACACTGAAAAATAATGTACGCCTTGAATAAACTCAGTTGATCGTCGATCCACGGTGTACATCCATTATCGATCCATCTACATGAAATAGACAAAAATCGTAAGAAAAATTCATGATTATACTTAATATATAATAATCCCACATACATAATGTATTGTACTTTATACAATTTAGAATTTTTTACTTAATGTATGTAGTGTACTTATTTCTAACTATTTTAACGATTTTTAAATTACATTTTCTAATCTTTTATCAAATTTTTATATTTTTCTTTTGTCATCTATTTTATAACATTTTTATCAGTAAGTTTCTAATTTTAAAAAATAACATAATTTTCCCTAAATAAATTTTCCCTCTCATCATTGTTCCATAAATCTTTTTGACATAAAAATATATAGAAATATACCTACAAATATAATATGCTAAGCATACATCATTAGAGGAGGATAGAGTTTGATTTTAAAAATAAAATATTTTATCTCTCTCATCATTTTCCATAAACCTTTCTAGAGATAAAAGTATATATAAATATACCTATAAATGTAATATGCTAAGGATACATCAGTAGAGTAGAGGATGGAGTTGCTAAATTTAAGAAGTAAAATAATTTTCCTAAACAAATTTTCTCTCTCATGAGACCTATTTAGAGATAAAATGTATAGAAATATACCTATACAAATGTAATATGCTAAACATAGATCAATAGAGGATGAAGTTATTAACTTTGTAGATCTCTCAGATTTGTATATTATCATCAAAACAATTTCAAAAAAATTAGTAGCACCTCACTTCTTTACGCAAACCTTCTAAGAATGTGTCTCGAGCTAAAGGAGGAAGAAGAAATATAAAAAACACCTTTACTTTAGTCAAACCATTTAAATAATATTACAATAGTTATATATAAATAATCAAACAATAATTATATGATAATCCAACTTATGTAATATATTGTACTTAATAAAATTTATAGAATTATTTTTAAAAAATTTTAAAGTTCTAAATATATTTTTAATGTACGTAGTGTAGTTATTTGTAACTATTTTAATGATTTTAAATTAACTTAGTTTTCTAATCTTCTATCAAATTTATAACATTTTTATCCATAAATTTCTCTCTCTTCATTTTCATAAACTTTTTAGAGTTAAAAGTGTATATAAATATACCTACAAATATAATATACTAAACATACATTAGTAGAGTACGGGATGGAGCTGCGGATTTTATGAAGTAAAATAATTTTCTCCAAACAAATTTTCTCTGTCATCATTTTCCATGAACCTATTTAGAGAGAAAAATTAATATAAATATACCTACAAATATGATATGTTAAGCATATATCATAAGAGGATAAAGTTGCTAACCTTATATATCCTTTCGATTTGTATATTATCACCAAAATAATTTTATAAAAAATTTTGATAGCACCTCCCTTCTTCCTACAAACCTTGAAGCAATTGCTCGAGAGTGAAGAAGGAAGAAAAAAAGTATAAAAAGCACCTTCATTTTAGTCTAGGTTGGTGTTAGCGTGCGGATCAATGATCATTTAGATCCTTAATAGGTTAATAACACCAGCAGGGACAAATATAGCATCTTTAAATCTTTAGTGTGTTACAAGCGGGACTAAAGATATTGGCACAGCATGACAAATTCTTACAAAATCTAGCAGAAAGCAGGTTGGTAGCTTACTTAGGAGACTAAAGATTCTAAAATCTAACAAAAACCGATTGGTGTACTTGTACTTGTACCAGCAAAACTAAAAATCCTAAAAGGTACGTTATCTTTTTAAAAATGTTTTCTAGTCTCCGTCCTAGCCTTTTTTAACCGAAAGTTAAAAACTCCTTTTAACCAAAACTAAAAATGTCTTACTGAAACCAAAACTAACCTATTGTGAATTTTTTTAACCAAGTAAAAACTCCTTTCTTAACCAAAACTAAAAACGTCTTATTGAAACCAAAACTAACCTATTGTGAATTTTTTAACCAAAACTAAAAACGCAATTTTTAACCAAGTAAAAAACTCCTTTCTTAACCAAAACTAAAAACGTCTTATTGAAACCAAAACTAACCTATTGTGAATTTTTTTTAACCAAAACTAAAAACGTTTTGTTGAAACCAAAACTAACCTATTGTCAATTTTAACAAATGGATAAAAAAACCATTTCTCTCATAGTGTTTTCTTATATCGCTGGCGTGCTATATAGACTATAATCATATCATGCAGTACACGGATATACAATAAATAACTGATGACAAAACAAGTTGTGGAGAAATTAGCTAAGTCATGTGAATGAACAAACTAGCGGTAGATTTGCGTAGATTAATTTAATTTATCAGAGTTATAGAAAGCTTAATATGCGATCCAACTTGTCTTGAGCAATTCACCAAACACATTACACACGCACACTGAGCAGCCATCATCGCAGTAAAGAAACTATTGAAATAATCAATAAAACTGGAGTGGGAATGTGAGGCAGATGCCCGATGTTGTGGCAAATCGTGGCGGCAGAGTTGTTGGCGCCGGCTGAGTTGTAGGATCATCAGTACCAATCATCCCGAGTTTTCATCCCAAGATGCCCCGCTCTGTGTTCTTGCATCTTTCAAGCACCTATAGTCTTCTCTTAAGCTCCTTTTCTTCATCTTGTATTTGTCCTTTTGAAAAAAGAATGTGTAGGAACTTATCATGAAAACCTTGCACAATCCTTTTCCACCCTTCGGGTGACCATCCATTCTGAGTCCTACAGAAAGAGTTCATATCCTCATGCATAACATCAACTAAACCCTTCTCTAGCGTGGAGTTTCAGGAAGCTCTTGTTTGTTCGCTGTTGCACAAACAATAAACAGAAAATAATATAAGAAACACTTGAGGAAATGATTTCATACAACAAATATTTCAGAAATAAATGCATAAACAATGTGATACCTCTTGGTTCTGTGGTCTTCTTTCGACAATGGCTTTTGGTGAAATTCCTTTGCCTTGACCCTTTGGTGATATCTTTTTTGAAGTAGATCTTGCTTGCAGGAAAGCAAATTCTGGTGAACCTCTATCAATCATCATTTCTATACAGTGATATTTCAATAAACTGATTGAGATGAAATAATATAGTGTTAAACTTTAATAATAGTCTCTCCAACACATTATATCTCAACAATTAAATCATATTAAATCATATTAAAAACAAGAGAAAAACATACAAGTCATTTGTTACATCACATTTCATTACATAATAACGATAGATTAGGATGGCCATGAACATAATCAGTCCACATTTCCATTGCAATAGTATCCCTGATAACATTTCCTTGATGAGTTTGATTATTCAGGGAGTTAACATTGTTGCCGTACTCATCGTCTCCCGTTGGAACATCAACAAAAACTTCAGGTGATATATTGTGTGCGTCATGTGGCTCATGATCCAGATCTAACCATCTTTCATTGCCATTGTACCTCCTAATCAGATTGTGAAATACAACAGCAGCTGGTGGTTTCCTCACTTGGTTCTCAATAGGGTGCAATGTCCCTACTTTCTAGATTGGGAAGCGCTTCTTCAAAACTCCAATAGCCCTCTCTATACGCTTACGAAATAATGCATGGCATTGATTGAATAATTCTTTGTAGTTTGTTGGCCGTCGATGACCACGCCCAAACTCCTTAAGATGGTACCGAACGCCACGATAAAGTGTGAGGAATGAAGACGTGTTGGCATATCCACCATCAACAAGGTAAAACTTGCCCATCGGTACATGAAAACCATTTAGTTCAGCAGACCTAGCACCTGGGCATCTGTGGCAGATCCCTCCCAGCCACAAGAAATGAATGTGAAGTTTAAGTCAAAATCACATGCTAACATCACATTTTGGCTTAGTGTGCTCTTTCTATTCCTACATGGAGCTGCCATCTCAGGGTTTATAGTGATGGGAACATGAGTACCATCAATTGCTCCTAAGCAATTCTGCAAGAATAATATAACACACAAATAATTTTATTTTAGAAATAAAATATTTTATTATACATGAATACCAAGTATCACCTTGAAGTATGTATGGGTAGAGGCGAGGATTTGATGTGATCTTTGAGTTTGGTTTGCAAGAGGCGGCTTAATGAATCTATGGGTAAGAGTAGGGACTATATCAAAAAACACCATAATATGTTGCTGGATGGTCGCCCCACTATGCTTGAATTCATATTGCATATCTTGGTAGCTTGCATTATGGGATAGCATATACATGAACATAGCAAGCTTTTCCTCAACTCGAACTCCCCTAGTGTCATAGACCAAGTTCTTCCTTCTTAGAAATTCTGCAATACTTTTAAAGACCTCCGGTTCCATACGGTATGCCACAAGGCAATTCATGACATGTCCTTCAAGTACCTCTGTCACTTCTGCACCAGTTTGGGTTGATGTATGCCTAGGTGTTTTCTCTCTCCCCACCACTATCCAAAGATGCAGAGCAGGGAAAAGGAAAAGAATCATATCATCATCCTCTTCCTCCGCTTCCAACAAGTAGCCCTTGAACCCATTTTCGTACTACACACAAGAGGAAAAGGCATACTGTTCATGCATACTACACTCACATCATGGTTGGGTCAAACAGGAAAAAAATAATTCCACATTTTTCTGACTTTACTAACTCAAATGCAAATAAAATGACAGAAATTAAATGATCGAGAAACAATAATTGTCAACTTCAGTAGCATAAAGCAGTAAAAAAAGGACTCCATAGCAATTTAAACAAAGCCATGCCTAGTTATGCCCACAAAATTTGTCTCAACAGTATATATATTTGTCTAAGCAATCACTACACAAGCAGAGGCAGCTAGCTTGGAAAAAATTGTCGATAATCACAACACAAGCAGAGGTGGCTTGCTTGGAAAATTGTCTAAACAAAATTTGTCTCAAAAATTGATGGATGCATGATACAAGAAGCTTGGAAAAACACATCACAGATTCTTCCCAACAGTTGAAAATATGTGCTTAGACATCCTCCCAAAGGCTTACTCGTTGCATAGCACACAGAACTATGTTAGCAGTTCCTCTGAACCAGATAACAAACAAAACAGGTAAACAAATAAAAGCAGAAAATAATACTACAGAAAACTCATCCCATGTCTTCAACTTTAATAAAGACATCTTCATAAATTATGCTACAAGTACAATAATACTACAGAAGATGACTCTATATTCTAAAATCCATACAGACCATACTCTGTTCATGTTCCTACCAGTTTGGACACGCATATAAAACGAAAGCACACTTATATTAACAGCTAATTGCGCTTGGCAAGATTGGCATGCAACGGATTCATTTGGCTATCAGGTTTTAATTATATTATGTTTTTTATTAAATCACAAGCTCTTTTTTTTAATTGGGTAGCCTCGTGGACGACATGCTATTGGTATTATCAGGTCTATGGGTCATGTCTTGTTATCTGTTAAGCATCTCCATCCAAATTATCTACACAAATAGGATACAATTAGGCGGGCCAACTGACCAAGAACCTAAAGACTTCTTCTCAAACATACAGCTAATTAGTATTAGAGAACTAGAAAAGGCAGGTCAATATGTAATGCAGACCCCAACATATCATCCATTTTACTTCTTAAAATAACAAAAAGGCGTCATCATTTTCCACTCAAAATTATGAGCATGCATGTGTCATCTTGAATCATCGATGGACTTCAGGAGAAGGATGGAATTTGAAATACCTAGATGAGATAGTAAAAGATGCCGAGGTCCTCGAGGTTCTTGTCGGGAAGACACGGTGGCCGGACGGAGGTGACTGAATGGAGAAGGAAGTGCCAGCGGATCTTGCATGGAGGGAAGACAGCAAAACATAAGCTTCTTCATCCACACGAGCAGCGGCGGGGAGAAGAGTAAGGGCTCACCTGGTGCCGCGAAACTAGGCTTGGAGAAGGCCGTGCCGATGTCGTGCAGCACATCCCTGAAATCCTCGGCGGTCGGCACCGGGGAGGAAGGAGGAGGCGCCGGCATCGGGGAAGAAAGGAGGCGGCGCCCGCACTGGGAGGAAGGAAGGCGGCGCTGGCGAAGTGTCGGTGGCGCCCGCGGATGCGTCTACAGGCGGCAGCTCCGGCAGATCCGGCGAGAGGCGGCGGCGGCGTCAACGGCGAGTGGCAGCGGCGGCGTCAACGGCGAGTGGCAGCGCCGGCGTGGGCGGATGCTGTGGGAGGCGCAGGCCCGAGACGGGACGAGGAGGAGGCGACGCCCGTGCCGCTCAAGTCGAGAAGAGGTGGCGGCGTGGTGAATTTCACCGGTCAGGGCAGTGGAGCGATTTCCCTAGGGTTTGAGAGGTAATGGGCCGGGATATCCACCTTCCCGGACCGAACCGAATGCACTTTTTATCAACATAGGGATTCCTCCCCCTCGTGGTGGGATTGCTCGAAGGGGCCAGGAAAAGGCCGGCATCCTGGCCTTTTACACCAACCGAATTCAGCCTAAATGAAAAACACCCCAAATGTGCAGGTGGATCTGCACTCTCCGCTAGTACCTTGGAGGAAGGAGGATGGACGAATTTTTAGCATTTATAATTTTTATTTTTAAAGATTTACAAAACTAATTATCCGTTTCGAAAAATTACAGAAATAGTCTCATCCCACCCTGCGGGAGGCGCGATTTAAAAACACCCTCTCAGAGGGCGTTTTATCCGACGTGGCAGACGGCCGTTGGGTGCCGTCTATCGCGTAGGGGCACATTTGCAGGCAGCCCCCTTCCCGCCCTTCGTAAGGGCGTTTTTTCCCTGTTCAAACAAGGGGTTGCACAGTAAAAAGGGCGGCCGCACATGTCTTTGCGACGGCGGCCCCTTCCGTCCTTGGTAAAGGCTTTTTGCCCTTTTTGCGGGCGGCCCCTTTCGCCCTTCCAGGAGGGCTTTTTGCCCTTCCCACCCTCGGAAGGGCTTTTTATCTAAACCTAACCTAACCAACTCTTTCTCGTATTGTTTCAAATGATGTTATCATCGTATTATTGCAAATATGTAGATCCATTTGATTTATCGTATTGATTTAAATGTAAATGTTATCGTCGTATTGTTACAAATGTGCTTAGATCTATTTGTCGTATTGTTTCAAATGTAAATGTTATTGTCGTATTATTGCAAATGTAAATGTATCGTACGTACGTAAATGCAAATGTAATATGTTGTCTAATGAACCCTAATATTCGAGGTATCGTATATATGTTGTTTGCATTACCTGTGATCATAATATACTGTTTTAATCAAGTTAACTTAGTAGCAATGGTTAGCGGTGTGTGTCATATTGTTACATAACCTATTAGGTATGGATGATACAATACATGGCAAATGTCTTATTCATACATGATACAACTTACTCATTTCCGACGAGTCAAGACTCGGCTACCTACGGAACCGTTCAAGGGCGATAAGCTTGTCATCAATTTTCTCTTTCCTTCTCGCGTTGTACTCCTTTTGTGTTTCACATTCAGTTACTTTTAGGCCGTTATATTGGGGAATGACATTGTCGATCCACCTATTGAATCCACACCTCCTTTGAATGCCCTGGTAAAGAAACACATGTAATCAGTTAGAGAGCCACTAGAGTAAAGATGTTTGTGGGATTGATAAAACGAAAGACGTACAACGAAGTCGTTGTCTAAGTTGGGGCAAATGAAATATCTCCGGCCATATGTTCGTGGTTCAAAGGAGGTAGCCATCTTACTGCGATCCCTACAACCGCACATGGGATGGTTCGACCATTTAGGAAACCCGAGTGGGTTGTTTCTCCAAGCTAAGCTTGCCATTTCGGCGCGACGTTCGTACTCTATCCATGCACTGAATGAATTGTTCGGTCGGCTCGGGTTGTGTTACCGTCGACCGTCGAAGCGGGTTTAGCCGTATCGATCCACTCTTCGTATGGACAACGACATACATCCTCCTGGTTGCACATTTTTGATGTTCGGGGTTAGAAAATGGAACAAGCGAATAGGTTAAACAAAGAAAAATTATACTCACGATAAAATCGTCATCCACAATCTCGGGACACACGAAGCATTTTTGTTCTCTAGTTGCTTGTCTTATGAATCTTACCACCTGGCAACGGAGACCACGGTGGCATGCGGCGTTCCGCCATGTGGGTAGTGACGGTGATCCATAGGCCAATCCAAAGCTTCGGCACGAACTCGACGTTGGTACTCGGCCTTAGTCGAAGGTAGTCGACCTTGTTTCGTTTAGTGGGTAGTAACGTGTTAGTCGGTTCGTGGGTTCTCCATATCTATCCACTCAACGAAGTTGCACACCCGATGATATGCCTGCATGAGGTGTTAACACGATGTACAATCAAGTTAGCGTTTTCTGTGTGAAGATTTTGTAGCTGAAAGCATTGCAGATAAGCCATACCTGATCAATGTTGGCGCATTGGAAAAATCGTCTCCCTCGGGTTTCCGTGAGGAGGGACGACGTAAGTATGAAGCCATCTCCACAATGGCATAACGGACGGTCACACCATGGTGGAATAAAACCGCTCAAAGGATGGAGTCACCAGTGGAAATGCTCAAGGAATGGATGATATGAAGATCTCATTGTACGAGTAAATGTAGAAAACAAGCTACTTGATTTGAAGAGCTCGTATTCGAGATCAAAGCAATATATAGTGCGGGGAGGTCAAGGTTCACGACGACGTATCGTTTATGTCGGCACGGGCAACGGTGAACGCGACGTATCGTGTAGGATTGTCACGGGGCAAAAGCGATAGCGACGTATCGTGTAGGACATCATCACGGGGCAAAGGTGATAGCGACGTCTCGTGCGGGTTTGACACCGCGAAAGTTTTTTGTCGGTAGTAAGAGTATCATGCGAACGATACGGAAGGATCTCGTGACATGTGGCGCAACGACAGACAAAATATATACAAACATCGAACACAAAATAAATAATTATAATTTTTACAAAGCTGTTGCACATAGAAACTACGCGAGGCCTCTTACCCCTAGCCCTCCTAGCACGTGCTCTAACGTGCCCTTGAGAGTACATCGGCACATGCAGGGGCACGACATGACCGGCACGTACATCCGGTGCGGGCGTCTCTGTGGCGGGTCTTGGGCGTGTGGTAGAGGTGCTCCACCAAGGCGAGAGGCGGCGAACGTCCTAATCTGGGTCCTCCGGGTCGTCGAAGTCGTCGCCGTGCGACCCCCTCGTCGCCCGCCCGGACCCACCCACACCGCAGCGACGGACCGCCCACCTGCAGCGATGAAGCCTTAGTGTTGCGGATCGACACTGCCAACAACTCGCGCGACGGGCGTGGACGAAAGGTGGTGAGCACCCACTGCACTTGCCGACAAGTACGACACATGCACCACTGTCAACCGACCTGCTTTGAAAAGAGCTGGTGTATCGTCCGCCATACACTGCATGAGTACATGAATACATTAGTAAGTAATTTATAAGGAAAAAACAAAACAATATGAATAAATGACATAAATGGTCCATTATATCGAACATTGAAAAAATTACACATCGTAATTCAAACTACCAAACACAACATAAAAATATCACAACAACAATAAAATAGTTCATGTCTCACAAGGATAAATATTACACGCCACGACGGATGGCAACAACATAACAAATGTTACAAATTTCGGATCATCACTAAATTGATAGGAGCAAAGAAAATAATCAAGCAATTGCATCGCCAGCGGATGACGTAGTCGCAGCACGAGCCCGTCTAGGACGTGGTCGCCTCGTTGTTGTTCCTTCTCCTAATGGACGGCTGCCATCGGTGGACTGTTCGTATACTGACACACTGTGACGGTTGAAGTTTCTTAATTCTTTGGACATTTTTGTATGTATGTCGCGCTCATCGCATTTTTGCAACGTAAGGTCCTTCCCCGGCCTCAGACTCGTCCATGTTGTTTCTGATGCGTCTCGACTGACAACGTCCCTTTTTCATCCTTAACTTCGACGAATCTGGAATGTAGAACACTTGTGGCCTCAGTGTTGTGTACGATATAGATATCCCAAAACCATATATCTCCTCCTTCCACGTATGAAAAATTGATTCTTTCCTGTAGTACGGTGACACATAGATATCGGGAAGTATGCCGCAATCCCCAGCTGCGGCAAGGACGTGTGAGCAAGGCAGATGTCTAAGCTTTGGCTTCATACAGCTACAACTACAACCACCATCCGCATGAAGCACACATTCCTGCACAGCTTGAACATGGTTGATGTCGCGCCTTCTCTTGTCGACACACATGATCTTGTACCTATGAACTTGGGTTCCTTGGGGGATTACTCTGTGCTTCATAGCCTTCAGAATTTTGTCTTGCATATATTTCGTCACCACGTTGCCAAATACAATGTTGTTATCGACCATCAAAGTTGATATTTTCTTAAATCTATCCCTAAAGTATGCTGAGTACCATGAAGGATAAATTCCACAATACCCACCAATGGAAGCCCCCGAACTTCTCGCATCACCCAGTTGTACACCTCGGCCAGGTTGGTTGTCATTATATCATATCGAGCTCCGTCGAGTGTCATACAACGAGAGACCACTTTTCTTTTGGTTCATTCTCTATCCAGTGAGATAAATTACGTATTGATGGTGCGGACCTCCTTCTCATTGTTGGCGGGTCATTATGCAATGGACCAAGAGGTACTGCAGGCTCGTCAACTGTGGCAAGCGAGATTGCTCGTCGGTTTGCTTCGTTGTCGGCTCATCCAACCTTCTCCACATCTCATTGAATTTTTTCTCTTGATTTTGACCACATAGCCTCTTGAATAGATCCATCAGTGCTTGTTCTTGAATTGTTTGTAGAAATTGGCTCCCATATGCCGCATGCACCACTACTCCGAACATCATGCCACCTAGTGGAAGTCCCCTCTCCGGCCAACCATTACGAAGATAGTCGATTGCCCTCAGCATGCCGCATGACGATCATGTATGAGACAAACATTGGGCCTCATACGAACGACTTGGCATCGAACTCTCTCCAAGAACCAATACCAGCTTTCGGTGTTCTCACTCTCGACAAATGAAAATGCCATAGGTAACACCTGGTTGTTCCCATCTGCTCCAATCGCCATCAGTATCTGACCTCTGTATTTGCCTGTCAGAAAGGTTCCATCTATGCCACCACGGGCGACGGTGCACAAATGTGTTGATGCAAACACCAATCGAGAAAAAGGCTCTTTGCAGCACAGTCTTGCTCGAATCGGTAGATGATGGAAAGGTCTAAATGTCGTAGTAGGTATTGGGGTTTCTCTGAGCAATGGTGGCTAATAGACAAGGTAAATTGTCATACGATGCTTCAAATATGCCATACCTCATCTCCAATATATTTTGTTTCGCCCTCCAAGCCTTGGCATAGCTGATAGTATACTTGAATTTGTTGTCAATGTGCCTAATAATGGAGCCTGGTTCAAAGTCCGTGTTTTTAACAACATGGCTGTACATCTCACCGGCAACAAACGACGAGGTGATGTTGCGGTGGTACTTATCTACCCCTGGCAACAGACATGTGTGCTCACCAACAATGCTCACTTTCCAATAGTCACTCCATTTCCCTTTATATGCATGAACGCGCCACGGACAATCATCCTTCATACACTTCACATCATACACATAGTTCGTAGACTTCACCACCCTAAACTCTCTATGCAAAGAGACCGCCCAATGCTTCACTGCCTCTTTCATGTCTTCCTTATGAGCATACCTAGCACCCTGGATGACCTCATTATCCTTGTATTCAAATGAAACATGCTGCCCCCTCAGAGATAACAAGTGAGAGAAATCGCTTGTTCCCAATCGATGGGCATGGCATCTTCTTCCTCGTCCGATGATTCATCGCCCTCCGCTGCTCATTTTCAGAATCCTCCCTCTCCATTTCTTCAACAATTGCTTCGATTCTCTCCCCCTCGTCCGCCACGCCAATCACCTCCTCCAAGCTTGCTTCATTACCCGGACCTTCACCATACTCTGTTTGCATTGTATTACGCTATCGATTTCGTGCAATGCCACAAAAATAACAAGGGGCCAGGACCTTTCAAGTGCCATGTCCACATAACGTCTCCATGACTCAGTGTTATCTATAGGCATATGTTCCCAATAATATCCTTCTGTTGCACGACTTACTACAACGGATAGAGACATTGTGTTCACTCTTGTATCCACTTTAAATCCACGTAGCAACTAACTATAGACTGACTCAAATGTTTTCTCGGCTGGCCTATCGATGCCCTTCAATTTCATCCTAAATTCTGACAGATCTACACCTTCTGGACCGTATCTAACGTTGCCTTCACCGTGAACTATCTGAAATATGATCTTACTTGCCATAGTGCCTGACAAACAAATTAAAACTGAGTTTATTCCATACTACGAATATGTTGCCTAGATGATTCTGTGCCTAAGTTAATTTCTTTAACAATATGTTCTCGATCTATATCTTAAAATATCCCGAATTGGTTTGTTCATTTCATCTACCGCCAATCGTACCTCGTTCATTTAAATCGACAAATTTTGTAAACTAAATTAAATTAAATCGTACTTTATATCTACACATATTTTAATTATCAACGAAATTATACGTACGATTATCCATAGTGCTTAACATCTACTCACATAATATACACATAGATCCAAACATATTCTACCTAAGTTGATCTATCTATTCTACCTATGTTAATGTCCATTAAATTACCTAAGTTGATCTATCTATTCTACCTATGTTAATGTCCATTAAATTATCTTAGTTTATCTAAATTAAATCATCCGTTTTACAAATCTAAAACTAAATATTCATTAACTATTCAAATATTAAAAATTTTCATTTTCCCTAATATTGCATTTACAAACTAACTAACAAAAAAAGTATGACGGGATATTGCATTTACCTCGGATGGAGTACGCAATCTAGCGGGGCTTCGTCGCGCTCCTTCCTCTTCCTCACCCCTCTCTCTCTTCTTTTTCGGATTTGGGAGGCGCAAATGAGGAGAAAATCTTTGACTCTCGGCTTATATACGCCCAGGCTAAAAACGCCCTTCCGAGGAGGGCGGGAAGGTCAAAACACCCTGTGGAAGGGTGGGAAGGGGGCCGCTGCAAAAAAGCCGGGCGATCGCCCTTTTGCAGGGCGGCCCTGTTTGAACGAGCAAAAAAGGCCCTTACCAAGGGCGGGAAGGGGCGCCGCAAAAAGCCGGGCGGCGCCTTTACAGCGGCCCTGTTTGAACAGGGAAAAACGCCCTACGAAGGGCGGGAAGGGGGCCACGCAAATGTGGCCCCACGCGGCGGACGACACCCAATGACCGTCGCACGTCGGGTAAAACGCCCTGGGAGGCGTTTTTAAATCTCGCCCTCCCGGAGGGCGGGAGGAGACTATTTACGTAATTTTCCGAAACGAATAATTAGTTTTGTAGATCTTTAAAAAATAAAAATTATAAATGCTAAAAATTCGAGGATGGACAAGTGGGGCAAGGAAGGGAGGAGAGAATACCTTGGAAACGACGCTCCGTTGGAAGGAAGGAAGGAGGTGGTGTGCTCTGCGAGAGAGGGTTCGATGGCCGGCGTTGTAACAGATCGGGAAAACCCGCGGCGTCGCGAGGGGAGAAAGAGGAAAGAAAAAGAGTTACTTGCAGGCAGTTCCAAAATACTGATGTAATATAAGCGGCCTACACGGACGTCTGATAGGAGTCAAAATATCGGACGTCCGATAGGAGTCAAAATATCGGACGTCTAATTTGCATGCAGCAGAAGTATATACCCTCTTCCCCTTCTCTCCTCCCATGTCTCATGCAGGGTTTTATGTTTTATATATCGCGTTAGCATACCATGCTGCATCCCGTGTAGCATGGTTTTTCAGCGAAAACAGCACGCTGAAAACTGCGACAAGATGAACAATGGCACGATTTGAATTTGAAAGGATTTCATCCCTACCGTGGTTTCATCCTACCGCGCGAAAACCGCGGAGGAAAGCGCGGTAAAGGGTGAAACCGTGGCGAAATTAATTTATGTGATGTTAAAAAATTTAGAAAAAATACTAAAATTAGTGAATAAATATGTATGATATTTACACTAATATATTTGTGTGATAAAAATTACATTAATATGTATGATATTTACATTAATATGTCTATATGATAAACCATGGAGAAAATAATTTATGTGATGTTTAAAAATGTAGAAAAAACGTACTCTAGTTACGTTCGCATCTACTAGATGAGCAACAGTGAGAAACAATCTGTAGCGCAAGTTGCCGTGAGTTTGGCGTATCTGATCCAAACATTAACCACCATTGTGCTGCACATTGATAGAAATATCGTTAGTTACACGTTATTTAAACGAAATGACGCATTGCATATTTCAATAATTAGTTTGAATTACAAGGCAATGTTTTGTCATCTAATGCCATCTTCTCTGCTAGGGGCTTGCTAAATTCCCCCATCTTTCGACGATAAAACTCCACCTCATGCAAGGGCGCCACTGCTGTATTGACATCGGTCATCCACTCGAAGGCCTTGCGTAGGCCAACAAAGCATTGATCCGTCGTAACAAATCCGTAGTGCGTCCTAGGACTCAAGGCAGCAGCTGCAAAATTCAATCGACATATAAGTGTATATGAGAGTGTATTCATAGTGGAAAAATATAAAGTTAGTAAGCACGTACATGCCCATATGAGAGTGTCATGCGCGACGTCTTCCGTACGTCTCTTGACAATAGAGCTGTAGAACGTGTATTTCGACCTGTCATTTGCAAATAAGCTTTCCCACTCTCCTTTCAAAATTTCGAATCACATTAAGAACTCACTAATATTGGGCATTTGATCTTGATCAGCGAATCGAAGAAATGCATAGAGTGGTTGCACAGCTCCAACGATAAACTCCAAACCTTCCCACCACTCCATGCTAGAGAGGCACGCATGGGCATAGCGACCTTCCGCAGTCGCAATGAATGTACTTTGCAAAAAACTTGGAGAGCCAACCCATTGCATAAACTGGGTTTTTTTCTTACGGAAGCTGTCAAGGAACATGTAATTTGTTCCGAACCGTGTGATGTTCCACATAACAAGCTCTCCACCGATGGCCTCTTTCATCATAGCGTGCAGATTTGTGTGGTTATACAACCACCGACATATCTTTCTGGCACTCTCAAGTACCGACGAATGCTGAGGAATTTTTCCAATATCTTTTAAGGCCATATTTATTGTGTGTGCCACACAAGGCTGCCAAACTATATGTGGATATTCTTGCCTTACCAATTTGCAGGCCTTCTTGTAGTTTGCACCATTGTCCATGATAATTTGAACGATATGCTTGGAGCCAATGTCACGAACTACCTTTCTTATCTCCTACATCAATAATAAGCAATCGGCCGATGAATGTGCGCTAGTAAATACCTAATCATTCAGCTTGAAGAAATCATTGGAACATAACATTAATGGCGCGATGTGGTGCTTACGGAATGTAGGTTGTCGGCGTCTGGGCTGAAGGAGGACGCATCCACGAGACATGAAAAACATTGTGCCATTACAATAGATCAAAAATTGATCACCATCCCGATGGGTCTAGTCCGGGAATCGCACATAAGGGTCACACCATATGTTGGCCAGTCCTCCTTAAACTTCTCAAATTGTTTTTCCACGTTGGCCACAGTGGCGTCAAGGTACTTGCCGTCGATATCACGACCAGTTGGTGAAAGGATCCATTCTCCTGCATTTGCATACATGATTTAAATTTTCATCACACATACATTCGGTAAATGTCTATAAGCAATGTAACGTACAAAATAATTACTCACCCCACTTCGGGTTTCCTTAACAACACTAACAAAGTAGGGATTGTCCGCTTGTCTCGGAGCAATGCCGACGGTGTAATAGAATTTAGCCCACGCCGTTCCAATAGCGTCCTTAGCTAACTTTTCCTTCTTGGACCACCAACTTGTGTCAATCCTAGACTGCACCGTTGACCTCGAAGTAGCTATGTTATAATCTCCCACACCCTGTGAAGGTGCTTCTTTGGTTGAAGTTGACCGCCTCATAAAATAAGTTATGGGGTTACCTCCTCCTAGATGTTGCCTTGATGATCGGGAAGGTGCGGCAGCAACTTCCCCCTCCATGTTCGTAGACACCTCCTCTTCCCTCCACATCCCTTCGTATTTTGTCTCACGGCACGATCTGCCATCGTCACCTCCATCTATTCTTCCTTGTCAGCATCTCCAGTGAACTAAGTATATCTTCTTGCAGATGCATCCTCCTTTCTTGACTTCTCAAGTTTTCGCTTATCGCGAGGCTCGGAAATTCGTCCGAGTTGCCGGCTAAAGAAATCCCTTACATCGGGAGGAACAGAGGTGCAATACTTTACTCCCTTGTACCGATGAGCCAAATGGTACTTAAATCTTGTGGCTCCACCCCCACTCTTCCTCGTATGACAATATTTGCATATGAAACCATCCCCCACCTTGTCCATGTTCCCACACTAGGTCTTTATGTCGCCATTTCGGACCTAAAATGGTCAAATAGAACATGTAAGCCACGATGTCACTCAATATACATAACCATACATATGTTCGACAATGTAGAATAGAAAATTTAACATGTATGTTGCACTACATACATTGAAAATTCCCTCTTATAGAAAATAATATGTAATAATATGGAAAAAATTTATATAACTAGTATGTAAATAAATTATACAATACAATACAATATGCTAAATTTTTAGAAAAAAATTATCTCGACAATGTATAGCTATTCATACATTATAACTTGAATAATGTATTGTATAATCAAGTTATAATCACAATACATTATGTTGAGAAACTTTAAAAAATATAGCAATTTATAATGTATATTTTTTATTATACAATACATTATAACTTGATTATAACTTGCAATATTATTGAAAGTTATAACTCATCTCTGTCTTTCCCCTCCCCACTCCCTACCGCAAAAATCTAGCCAAAACCTCGCGAAAACTACGCCCTACCGCATGGTTATCATGCACAAATGGCGGTTTAGGGCCCAAACCTGCGGCGGATTACAGCTTCGGACACAACAAATGATGGACGATAACCACATCTAACCGCACGGCACGCTGGCCTAACCGCGTAGCCAACCGCGCGACATGCCACTCTAATTGTGCCGCCACAAATCGCACGAAAACCGCATAGATCTATACGATATTGGGGACCAAATCGCGCGAAAACCGTGGTCTCTAGTAAGGCGAAGAAGGCGTAACTCTAGCCATGGTTTTCGCGAGTTTCTTTGCGGTTTTCATGGCTTGTCGTGCGGCTTTTCCTTCGCCAACGGTGGCTTCGCTAGCGGCGGCGACGGCACAAGGGAGAGGGCGAATTGAATGCGAAATGGCTAGGTTTCCAAAGTGGTCGCGTCATGAGAGAGGTGGAAGAAGGGTGAAGGAAAGGTGATGGGTTTCATATGGGCCTTTATGAACAGTGACCGCACGAGTGCAATCTATTCTTTTCTTTTCGCCAAACGAAAACGATTTTTAGACGCAGATAATTTGTGTATTTTCATGAAAAATACCATAATTCTTGTAAAATCGAGGTCTACAACCACGATTTTTTAATGAATTTTTCAAATTTTTTGAATCTTCACGAAAATTTTCAAATCTTATCGCGTGGCTACTCCCGCACCCCGGTGATAAGGGCGAAAAACACGACGGTTTTCGTGGTTTCCAAAACCCGGTCTCATGTATGCGTATAACTACTTATTTACTAAACTTTAAATGACTATTTTTATTAAATTAGTTATCTGATCTATAATTTAGTTACATCATTATATTTCCTATCCCACATGATTATATTTTATTGAGAAAAAATATATGTTCTAAAATAATTCAAAGTTGTTTCTTCATCTATAAAAATTGTTTCATCATTCGATCAAATGTTTCAATGCACTGTGTGAAATGCAACATCCAGACAATCTGACTGCAGCACCGACAACCATTATATGAAATTCGATCTAGTGAAACATTTAAAAGACATCTGAAAGATATAATATATTTGAAAATAATTAATTTCATCGAAACATTTTTATACAGCGTACTAAACATTGAGTTGTAATTTTTGAAATATTCAAATAACAAAATGTGCAACATTTAAATAAAATCGTGAAGCATTAGAAAATACTTATTAAAACATCTAAATAAAACCATATGTAACTATTAAAAAACTATTATGAAAAATCATTATAATATAATGAAGTAAGATCTGGTTGGAAAAATTTAATTGTGAAAAATACAACGATATAATCATATCGTAAATAAGATAATTAGTTCAGAAGAAAAAATATTTTAAGTTTAGAAACAAAGGTGTTATAAGCCTACCATCACATAGCGGAGCATACTATGTGCATGCATGTCACAGGAAACAATAAAAAAAAAGAGAGGGCAACATACAGCACAAAGCAGAGGGCGTCCGATCTTTGCATCCTAATTGGATGTCTAATTTTGAGCATTGTTGGCAATATAGTCGTATTTTTAGGTGCAAGAGCACCAAAAGCTCCATCATTGAAGGTTCTGAAGCTGCAACGACAATTTGCAACGAAGTAATGCTTGGTATCTGCAAAACATTATGAAATAATTCAGCATTATTGTAAGTGATACATGACATATGCTCGCATTCATGTTTAAAACACATAAAATAAAAACTAGAACAGGTACCAGAGAACAGGTTTCGGAGGCCTGGTCTCACAAGCCCTGTGAGTTCCGAGAAGTAGTCATTCGGCCTCCAGGAAGTAGAAGGAAGAAGACGTTCTCAACGAGTAGTCGCGCGGTGCGCTACCTAAAAACTTGATTGCCTCCAAGAAGTAGAAGAAAGAAGACGTTCTCAGCAAGCAGTCACGCGGTGCGCTACCCAAAAACTTGATCGTCAGCCTACTCGTGTAAGTATCGCAGTAGGGCGAAGTTTCGGGAGGCCTGCTCTCGCAAGCCCTGTGCGCACAGAGGCTTGCAATGGAGATGGCAAGACAATACCTAGCTACATAGAGAAAGAGAGGAATGGTTGTTGAGGACCACGCCTCGGCGAGGTGAGCAAGCACGCATGTGGCTTCCTGTTTCTTCTCCTTAACCTCTCAATTGATGCACACATAGTCCATATATTTAGGTCTTATTTAGTTCCTCCAAAATTATGTAAAGTTTTTGGATTTTAGGTACTTTTATGAATTTTGGAACTAAACAGTCATGTGTAAACTTGTCTAGTAATTTTTTGGGTTTTGGGAGGGTTGAGACCAAAAACTGTATAAAAGTTATCTTAAGACACGAGCTGAATCCTTTACCATGTAGCAATGCATGCATTTATATAAATGACAGACAAAAACATATGCATCTAAATATCTATATTATATTATTTTTTGTAAAGTTTATGACCAAAAGTTTTGCAATGTAAAAATTAACATTGCAAATCAAACATGACCTTAAATTAGTTAAAAACCTTTTTACTTTCAATGTGGATTAATCAATTTAACCACGTATCATTAATCATGAACCTCGAGATTTATTAGCTTAAATATACCTAGCCTAATTATTCTAACCGTCCATAGGGTCTTCGACAGAGAAGTTATTGCGCCTGAATTTAGATTTCCATCTATTTGAATCTCAGCATACTAATAATTTTAGTTTATTTTTTGAAATGTTATGCTTTGGAGTGGCTCGGAGCTTCTTGGCTACGAAAGATGCCCGAACTTGAGGAAATGTGAATGACGAAACTCTGGCACGGCCGTCCCGAGGGAAGTGTCGCGAGCGCGCAGGTCCCCCAATCTTCAGGGGTGCATAGTCCGAGTACCATGCTAGGTGTGGTAGGAGAACCATTAGCCCATACATGAGATTAGCAGGACCATTAGCCTAACATATGGAATTAGTTGAAGTCCAGGTGGTGAGAGCTGAGGCGGCGTCGATTCGTTTTCGACGCGTACGACGATTTGTTTTATGAGCGTCAGCCCGGCCGCCTGCCTCGATGTACGCGCCGCTCTCGCATCCGTAGTCTCACTGTTCCGCTCGGCCACTCGGCGCTCGCCTGCCCGTCGCTCGTCCTCGTCATCTGTGCTTCTGCCGCTGTGCACTGTGCCGCAGCGAAGCAGCAAGCAGCAAGCAACAAGCAACGCCTCTCCCCTCCACGGCGTTAACCATCATTGATTGAAGTGGCAAAAATCACAGTAGTCCCAGTTTAATTTGCATCCGGGACTAGTGATGATCTCTAGTCCCGGTTAAAAATTCAATGGCTCTCTAGGAACATTCGTCCCGGTTCGTGTTACGAACCGGGACTAAGATCACCTCTAGTCCGGTTCAAATGTTGTCGAGAGCGCTAGGAATCTTTAGTCCCGGTTGGTAAGACTAGAGATGCTACCTCTAGTCCCGGTTGATGCGACACCATCTTTAGTCCGGTTGGTAACAACAATTTGGGGCTAGATATGATCTTTAGTCTCGGTTGGTAACACTAATCGGGACTAAAGATGGCTTGCTTTTTATACTCCTTCTTTCTTCTCCAGCCCGAGTCTGCTACACTTGTCTTCAAAATTTTTCTCTAGCTAGAGGGGAGGTGCTGCCAAAATTTTTTGTGATTTTCTTTTGGTAATAATACACAAATCTTTGCTATCTACAAGGTTAGCAACTTCTTCCTCTTATGAACTATGCTTAGCACTTTGTATTTTACGGTTGTTTTCTATACATTAATCATCTCTAGATTTTTTTTAAACATGAGGAGAGAGAAAATTTGTTTGGACTAATTATTTTGCTAAGCACATTATATTGTGTTGAGAAAAAAGTTGGGGAAAACAAAGAGGAAGAAAAGTAAGCTTAGCATGTAACATTTATAGGAATTTAGTCCGTATAATTTAATCTCAAAAAATATTTATGAAAAATGATGAGAGAGAATCTTTTGGACAAAAAAGTTATAAAATAGATGACAAAGGACCTTTTAAAATAGATGCAAAATAATTAATTAATTTTATGCTTATCACTTTAAAAGACTTTTTAAAAATAATTTTATTTTTTAAACAACACATTACGTATATTGGATTAGTATATAATAATTGTACGATTATATACATATAAGTATTGATTGATGTTATATTTAAATGATTTGAATTTTGTGGAATTTTCTTACGATTTTTGTGCATTCCATGTAGATGGATCGGCAATGGATGTACAACGCGGATCGACGGTCGAGAGAGTTTATTCAAGGCGTCCATTATTTTTGAGTGCGGCGATGCCAACAAGCATAAGGGTTTCATACGTTGTCCATGTAAAAAGTGCAAAAACGAGAAGGAGTATTCTACATCAAGAATTATTCATGCCCACTTGTTTCAGTCGGGATTCATGCCTCACTACTATTGCTGGACATCGCATGGAGAGGTGGGGGTTGCAATGGAAGAAGATGAAGAAGACGACGACAACATTCCGGACTGTGGTCAATACGGTGGGTTTGAAGAGAATACAGTGGGCGAGGCGGGCGGGGATGCTGAAGAAATCGACGGTGCCGATGACCTTGGTCGGATGTTGCGCGACGTACAGGGGGACTGCGAAGGCGTAAAGGAAGTGCAGAAATTGGAGCGTATGTTGGCAGACCACAAAAGGTCCTTGTACCCAGGCTGTGAACAGGGGCACAAAAAGTTAGGTACCATGTTGGAATTTTTACAATGGAAGGCCAAAAATGGTGTCAGTGACAAGGCATTTGACGAGTTACTAAAACTCGTGAAGAACATTCTTTCAGAGGAAAACGAATTGCCGAAATCAACGTACGAGGCTAAGAAGTTAGTCTGCCCTCTAGGACTGGAGGTACAGAAGATACACGCATGTCCTAACGATTGTATCCTTTACCACGGTGAGGAGTATGAGAACCTATAAGCATGTCCGGTTTGTAAAGCACTTCGATACAAGATCAGACGAGATGATCCAGGCGAAGTTGACGGACGGCCCTCGAGGAAAAGGATTCCTGCTAAGGTGATGTGGTATTTTCCTATAATACCACGGCTGAAGCGTCTGTTCAGGAACAAGGAGCATGCAAAATTGTTGCGTTGGCACGCGAAAGAACGCCTACATGACGGCATGCTGAGACATCCCTCCGATGGGTCACAGTGGCGAAACATCGACAGAACAATTGAAGACTTCGGCGAGGATGCAAGAAACCTAAGGTTCGGCTTAAGCACGGACGACATGAATCCTTTTGGAGAGATGAGCAGCGGGTATAGCACTTGGCCTGTGACGATGTGTATCTACAACCTCCCGCCTTGGCTATGCATGAAGCGAAAGTACATTCAGATGCCGGTTATTATTCAAGGCCCGAAGCAACCTGGTAACGACATCGATATGTACCTGAGACCGCTGATCGAAGATCTAAAACTGTTGTGGAAGAAAGAAGGTGTTCCGTGTGGGATGAAGATAAACAGGAGCAGTTTAAACTACGAGGGTTGCTGTTTGTTACCATCAATGATTGGCCTGCACTTGGCAACCTATCCTGGACAGTCAAACAAGGGGTACAACGCTTGCACCCACTGTATGGATGAGACCGAGTGTACGTACACGAAACATTGTAAGAAGGTAGTCTACATGGGCCATCGTCGCTTTCTTGCTGCAAGCCACCCTGTCCGGAGAAAAGACAAACATTTTGATCAAAAGGTAGACCATCGTACTAAACCAAAGCATCGCAACGGAAAGGCCATGTTTGCCATGGTGAAAGACCTCAAAGTAGTATTTGGAAAGGGACCCGGCAACCAATCTATAGCAAGTGAAGGTGGTCACGCGGCGATGTGGAAGAAGAAGTCAATTTTTTGGGAGTTGCCCTACTGGGAATTCTTGGACATCCGCCACACAATCGACGTGATGCACCTCACCAAGAACCTTTGCGTAAACTTGCTTGGCTTCCTAGGTGTATACGGAAAATCAAAAGATACACTTGAGGCACGTAATGATCTGAAACATATGGCACAACGCGACGGCCTTCACCCGCAACCAAAGGATAAAGGAGCCCAATACCTAAGTCCAGCCAGCTACACCCTAAGCAGAGCAGAGAAGGAAATAATGTTTAAATGCCTGGAGAGCATCAAGGTACCGTCTGGATACTCCTCGAATATAAAGGGAATAATAAGCACGAAGGATAAGAAGTTCACAAATCTAAAAGTCCCATGACTGCCACGTGCTGATGACACAGCTGCTTCCCGTTATAATTCGAGGTATCCTTCCCGATAATGTCCGGGCAACAATAACAAAGCTATGTGCTTTCCTGAACGTAATTTCACAGAAGATCATCGATCCAGACAGACTAGAAGACTTTCAAAATGATGTGGTCCAATGTCTTGTCAGCTTTGAGATGATCTTTCCGCCTTCCTTCTTCAATATCATGACGCATCTCCTATGCCACCTTGTCAAAGAGATCCGTATCCTCGGTCCGGTATTCCTACACAATATGTTCCCCTTCGAGAGGTATATGGGCGTCCTAAAGAAGTACGTTCGTAACCGTTCGCGTACGGAGGCCAGCATCGCCAATGGATATGGAACAGAGGAGGTGATTGAGTTTTGCGTCGACTTTATTGAAGACCTCCGTCCCATCGGGGTGCCTGAATCAAGCCATGAAGGTAGACTACGGGGGAAGGGAACTCTTGGAAGGAAGGCAATAATGAACATAGACAATGACTTATACAGGAAAGCACATTGGACCATGCTGCAACAATCTTCCTTGGTGGCTCCTTACATCGAGGAGTACTTGGCGATTGTTTGCTCGGAAAACATCGATAAGACGGATGCCTGGATTACACGCCATCACATCGATGCATTCCCTACTTGGCTGCGACATCGTCTCATGGGCAACGCGAGCATTGACCAACAACTAGCCTTCTTGGCGAGGGGTCCATCTTGCTCGATCACCACATTCCAGCCATATGAAATCAATGGGTACACATTTTACATACGGGCCCAAGACTTAAAGAGCACGAATCAGAACAGCGCTGTCCGCATCGATACCGTGGGATACAACGGTACGGCTAGCACATATTACGGCAGCATCGATGACATATGGGAGTTGGACTATGGACCTCTGAAGGTCCTTCTGTTTCGGTGCCAGTGGGTTAGGCTCAGTGGTGGAGGCGTAACCAATGATGCAAGTGGGATGACAACGGTCGACCTGAGCAAGGTTGGATACTCAGACGAACCTTTCGTCGTTGCCAATGATGTACAACAAGTTTTCTATGTCAAGGACATGGCTAGCAAATCAAAGAAGGGGAAAGGGTCCGACGAGCCAAAGCGCCACGTGGTTCTCCCGGGCAAAAGAAAATCGTGGGAGTCGAGGATAGAACCGACGAAGATTACGATCAGTTTGACGGGCAACCTCCGTTCGCGGTGGCGGTTGACCCGAGTATCCTCCTATCAAATGATGACACCCCTTACTCACGCAACAATCATAACGAAGGAATAATTGTGCGGAGAAAGTACGTGAGGACAAATGTTACATAGCAAAATTTATGTATGGACGATGTAAATTAAATTGAATCATTGAATATTATTCATCTACAACATGTCTTCCACTTGACCTTCTTCAAGATCTATAATTACATCAGGAACCTTGGTGCTATCCATAGTAGTAGGTTCCCTATCCACCTGATCTTTTACTGAAACACCATGTTAATTATATATAAACATATGTTAATTATATATGAATATAAAATATATTAACATATGAACATTATAATTATATATGAATATAAAATACAATAGAATAGGACATTATAATAATTAGTCCCGGTTTGTTAAAAAAACCGGGACTAGAGGTGAATTTCATTGGGCGGGAAAACATCTTTAGTCCCGGTTTGAGCCACCAACCGGGACTATTGATGTCCACCTACCTGCGCTACATGGCTGCCACGCAATCTTTTGTCCCGGTTGGTGGATACAACCGGGACAAAAAAATGATCTTTACTCCCGGTTGAAGCCACCAACCGGGGCAGACATCTTTACTCCGGGTTGGTGGCTTCAACCTGGACTAATGTTCATATCTGTTGTCTCGGTTGGAGCCACCAATCGGGAGTAAAGTATCTTCTGTACCGGTTGTTGGATTCAACCAGGACAAATGACGCTGTGACTATATATAGCAAGGGCCTCACTGGGGATCCAACACTTAGCCGTTTTCACACCTCGGAACTGCATCGTCTTCGTCTTCGTCGCCATCGCCGAGCCCCAGGTCGACGCCGCAGCACGCCGTCTCCGCCGTCTTCGTCGCCAGAGGACCTCCGCTCCGCCGTCTTCGTTGCCGTCGCAGTTAGCGCCGCCGCCCCTAAGATTTGCCGACATTATGCGCTAGGGTTTGGTCACCGTCGACGCCATCGCCATCGCCGCCATCATCGCGGTCGCCGCCGCCGCCCTCCCCACGCCGCCCACTCTCCTCGCGCCCTCCTCACGGCCCCGAGCCGGCCGGCCCCTAAACCCTAAAAGGCCGCGCGCCGCCTCCACTCCACGCCGCCGCCGCGCCACCCACCGCATCCTCGCCGCCGCCGCCGCACTCTGTGAATGTTAATATATAAATTTTGAGTATATGTGTATTTTGAATATATGAATTTTGAATATTTGAATTTTGTATGTATGAGTATTTTGAATATATAATTTTTGTATGTAAATGGACTTATATGTAAATGGACTGTTATTGACTGTTGAGAATTTTGAATTTTGAATTTTGAATATGTATTTAAATATGAAATTTGAATGTTTATGTGAATTGTGAATTATGTATTTTTGAACGAACGAGAACGCTAAAATCAACAAACGGTCGTGAACGAACGGACGGACGGACGGATGGACGAACGAACGAACGAGTGTTTTTGTTCGTTCGTTCGGTCGTGGACGAACGGACGTTCACGAACGGACGAACGAACGGACGAACGAACATGGACGAACAGATGTCTCCTTTCCTCTATTTTTCATTTCCTCTCCACTTCAACTCCCATCCTCCTTATCTCCCTCACATCATTCTCCTCTCTTTCTCTCCTCTCCTCGAGATGAATATACTCACGGACGTGAATGATATAACGAACGGTCGGTCGGTCGTGTTCTAGCAAAGAGGAAAAAAAGAGAAAAAGGAAAATATAGAACGTGATCTTCTTCACAAGTCTTTTCTACGATTGAGATAATATATGATTCTGAATCCATCTTCTTCATTTTGTCCTTTTTTTACGTAGACATACATGATTTTTCGAATAATTGGTACATGTATTAACCGAATAATTTTTTTTTAAGAATTCTTTGATTAAGTCCTCAACCCACAACAATCAAATGGCGGATTGTAACAAGGAACAACTTCTTCATGATGAGATCGCACGAGAAACAGAGGTTTACAACGAGGAGGGGAATGAAGATACAAATCAATACCTCAACGAGGAGGGGGGACGAGCGGGGAACGATGAGGAGAATGAGGGCTCCGCCTCCGCCTCCGCCGGAGAAGAGGGCACGCGGGCAACGCGGTCTCAACAAGCGCATAGAGGGTCGACATGTCATAACGGAGGTAGAATCGACGGTCGCCCTATTGCCCCGGAGGACGCCGCAAGGAAGTTTTTGGCGCACAGCGGATGGGTGGTGAGGATCACGTGCCCGTAAGCGTTGCCAACTAGAGGCGATCAAGGACAAGAGGAGATGAGCGAGCTATCTCTCGGACTCGAAGAAAGAAATGATGTGGACTACAATGCGCAAACGTGTCACGCCCAGAAATTCAGACCCTCCAAGGCTATATGTGTATTAAAATCCCTGTCCAGGACCAGCCAGGGTACACATACGACAATTATTGATATTACGGTTCCACGTCTTAGAAACAATACAAAAAGATTACAAAAGAGCGGAAAAAGAAAAAGGGCCTATGCCTAAGTTTGGCGCCGGCCACGCGGCTTCGACCATTCCACGGCGGCTTCCAGAGTGCGGGACAAAGCCTACTCCACTTCATCTTCGTCTTCACCCTCGGCTCGAGTTCCAGTGCGAAGCAAGGATGAGTACTTTCACGTACTCAACAAGTCACGCCGGAAGAGGAGAAGAATGAATGCGGGGAGACAGAGTCGGCTAAGGTTTGCTTTTGCGCAAACGGCAGGAGTTTTTCCAAACAATACGAATTTGAACAAAGCCAAAACAACAAGAAATTGAGTAACTAAAGCATTTTTACTCCAACACCGTCCAACGTTATCCCCACGTTGTGACACGCCCAAACCATCCACCTATACTAGTCATGTTCCAAAACTTAGGGTGTAAAAGTGTGAGACTAATCACGGAGAGCTCGGTTGATCGCCCCATTACCGCGGGCACGGCTATTCGAATAGATTTACTCGATCGAGGTGTACAAGCTGTACCCACAAGACACGGCCCCACAACACGGTTTTCGTGCGCCGGAATACCACCGCGGTACCCGGAAAGGAACCGTGATAGGACCTTTCGTATAACCCCCTCTAACCAAGCGAACCCCACCAAGGTTTCGCCCCACTCCCGGACCACGGGAGTGGGCAGCCCCGAGTGCCTCGGTGAATCCGGCAGCCCAAGCAACCCTTATACCGGGCCCGAAACTCCATCCCGCTCACCCTTGCCGATGGGTTCGTCGCCTAGGAGAGGCTACACTACGGGACCTACCTTACCCATTTCGGCTTGTGGTTTGCACGGTCATTCTCCCGAGGGGTCCCGTGAACCGGTCCTTAATCGCTATGGGCGCCGCTAGCCAAAACCATAGCGCCCACAACCCACCATTTGTCATATTTTAGTTATTAGTCCGGTTCACTGAATCTTTACTCATTAATCCTCCGAACATAAGTCCGGAGATATATATTAAGTGAGAAAATGACCCATTTAGTGAGCTAGTGAAACTAAGCCGGCTAAGCATAACCTAGTCCCGAAATCTAGTCACATTATTTTCCCAAGTTTTGTCAAAGGGTTTGGGGTGTCAAACCTAAGGCATAGACTAAGCATAGGGTGTATTATTTCCCATGAAATGACAACATAAAATACATGCAATTTCATAGAGTAAAACATGTGTTTTAGCAAAACGGAGCAATATGATCAATGATATAGCATGACTTGCCTTGCTCTTCGCTTTGGGGGACTTCTGCGACGACTTCGAAGTAAACCGGGACGGAGGGACTATCGGGATCTACATGGCAAACAAGCACTTCAACAAAACAGGCTAAAAAGCTACTAAAACAGGAAACAAAACCATTTTTAATGGATTCTTGGCATTTTTACGAATTTAATAAAATTTGAATGGGCTAAAACGGAGGTCGGGTTGAAAAGATATGATTTTTAGAAGATTATCGTGTTTTTACTAAAACAGAAAAATCCTTAATAATTTATTGCGCAATAAATCCGGAATTGCGTCGGCGCTAGGGCTGACGTCAGCGATGGCGTCATCGGCCGCGAGAGCACCGGTCCAAGGTGGACCGAGTCCATGGGCCGAGAGGGAGAGCGGCGCACCACGTGGAGCACACGGGGCGCCAGCTCGGCGGCCACGCGGTGTGCCACGCGGGCCAGCGGGGACGGACAGCCCTGATCTGCCGAGGCAGATCGGACGGCCGGGAAGGGGTTCGGGTGGCGCGATCGGCAGGCAATGGTGCATGGCGGCCGAAGACTGACTGGCGCCACTCGGGTGGCGGTGCGGGCGGTGGAATACCGCGGCTCACGTGTGGGCGGAGCCGTGCGCACTCGGGGTCGGCGGCGCGCACTCGGCCGAGAGGGGAAATAGGAACGGGTGCTCACCGCGGTGCGACCGGAGTCGAAGGGGACGACGGCGCGGACGGTGAGGGAGGCGACGGAACCACTCGGGGAAGGGTGGCCGGAGCGGCGCTGGCACTGGTGACGAAGAGGGAGGAGTCGGCGGAGCTCGGAGCGTCTCGAGGCAGCGGGAACACACGGCCGAACCTCGGCGACGAAGTCCGAAGCAGGGGCGCACGGTGCGGGAACGATGAAGAGAGAGAGAGGCTTGAGTGGAGGTGTGGGGAGCTCGGGGAGGGCGA
Organism: Oryza australiensis; assembly: GCA_019925245.2. Lineage (NCBI taxonomy): Eukaryota > Viridiplantae > Streptophyta > Magnoliopsida > Poales > Poaceae > Oryza > Oryza australiensis. Next base: position 43,288 of record JAIFGZ020000196.1, read on the forward strand.
GGGGTGCTTATATAGGGGATGGGAAGGTCGGCGGCGGCCGGATAAGGCGCAATTCCTCGCGGCGCGATTTGGGGAAAATAATGACCGGTGATTAAATCCGACCATTAAGGGGTGCGGGAGCGACGGCCGGGCGATTGAAGGCGGCGGGAGAGACGGGAAGTTAAGGCGGTGCCTTTAGGGTACGCGGGAGGGACGGGCGGCCGAGATCCGCGCGGGGCAGAGGCGGCGCCAATGGCGGCGAGGCAGCCGAGGTAGGGACGGGCTGACGGGTGGACCCCACCGCCGTGTCCGGCAAGAAGGGGATACGAACTGGACTTAAGCTGCGGGCGCGGGTTTTGGCGGGCCGTAGCCTTGATCGGCCCGCGAGAGAGGAGGACGCGCGTCGGGCTGGGGAAAACGGCCGTCGGTGGGCCGATCAGCTGGGCGCGGGGAGAGGATGGGCCGTCGACTCGGGCCGGCGGCCCACAGCCGGAAAAAGAGCGGGAAAGGACGAAGGAGAGAGAAAATGATTTTCCCGGGATTTATTAATTCCAAAATTGGTTTCAATTGGTTAAAAATTATTTCGGTGCTCGAAAATTCTACTAAAAATCCTGTTAGCGTATTTTGACATGTAGAATTTAGGAAAAATCCTACCATGCCATTTCCATTTATCGTTTGGATTTTAAAATTATTAATTCCCTCCAGTTAATTCCAACGATTTTCTTTTACGATTTTCTTTTGGATTTTTAAAAGGGGAAAACACCTCAGGGTGTTACAAACCTACCCCCCTTAAACGGAATCTCGACCCCGAGATTCGGAGGTACTGGCAAACAGATCGGGATGAGCGGCCTTTAGCTCATCTTCCCTTTCCCAGGTTGCTTCTTCTTCGGAGTGATGAGTCCATTGCACTCGGCAGAACCTGATGACCTTGTTCCGGGTCCTTCGTTCACTGGTTTCGAGTATCCGTGCTGGTTTCTCCACATAGGTCAGATCTTCCTGGATTTCAATCTGGTCTGGACTAGCTTGTTCTTCAGGAACTCTCAGACACTTCTTGAGTTGGGAGACGTGGAAAACATCGTGGATTCCTGCCATGGTGGGTGGCAGTTCGAGTTGGTATGCCACTTCACCTCGTCGCTCTTGAATCCGATATGGTCCCACATAGCGTGGTGCCAACTTGCCTTTGGTTTGGAATCGGTGCACTCCCCGAAGTGGGGTGACACGAAGATATACATAGTCTCCAACTTTAAAAACTAGCTCTCTGCGGCGGTTGTCCGCATAACTCTTCGACGTGTGTGCGATTTTCAGCCTTTCTCTTATGATTCTAACTTTCTCTTCGGCATCACTTAACACTTCGGTCCCGAACAAGCGACGTTCGCCGGTCCGATCCCAAAAGCGGGGTTCGACACTTTCGTCCATAAGGTGCTTCGAAAGGTGCCATTTGTAAACTAGCCTGATAACTGTTGTTATAAGAGAACTCTGCATAGGGAAGGCTCTTATCCCAAGCTCCTCCGAAATCCAGAGCACAAGCTCTCACCATATCTTCCAAAACCTGGTTCACACGTTCTGTCTGACCATCGGTTTGCGGGTGATAAGCCGTGCTAAAATTCAACCGGGTGCCGAGTTCCTCTTGTAATCTTTGCCAAAACTTGGAGGTGAAGCGGCTACCACGATCGATACTATCTTCTTAGGTACACCATGAAGACACACAATCCTTGCAAGGTATAACTCGCTAACCTTCTACCGGTATAGGTGGTAAGCACCGGGATGAAATGAGCCACTTTAGTGAGGCGGTCGATTATGACCCGGATGGAATCGTGTCCCGATGATGTCCAGGGTAAACCGGTGATGAAATCCATCCCGATTTCCTCCCACTTCCATTCGGAATTTGGAGTGGCGTAATAATCCGGCGGCCTCCGGTGTTCGCCTTTACTCGGCGACATACGTCGCATAGTGCCACGAACTCGCTATTTCTCTTTTCATGCTAACCCACCGAACTTCTCCTTAAGATCCTGGTACATTTTGGTACTTCCGGATGGATAGAGTACGACTCGATGTGCTTGATAGAAGGATTAACTTTTTCAATTCCTTATCCTCGGCACACATATCCGTTGCCCATCCATATGGTTCCATGCTCGTCTTCCGTGAAGTCACGAGCTTTTCCCACTCTCATATTCTTCTTAAGCTCAACTATGTCCGGATCCGAGGCTTGAGCTATGCGAATTTGATCTAAGAGTGTGGGTTGGGCCTCAAGAGCGGCCACAAATCCGAGTTCAACAATTTCCGAGTTGAGGTCCTCTAAATCTTGTAGTAGCTGACATCTCCCTTCTAGGTGAATAGAGTTGCAATAACTCGTCGGCTCGAGCATCCGCTACCACGTTAGCCTTGCCTGGGATGGTAGTGTATACCGAGATCATAATCCTTGATCAACTCCAACCATCGTCGGCGACGGAGGTTCAAATCCGGTTGGGTGAAGATGTATTTCGGCTCTTATGATCCGTATATACTTCACGGCGATTACCGACGAGGTAATGTCGCCATATTTTCGAGCATGGACGACGCTGCTAGCTCCAAGTCATGTGTTGGGTAATTAGACTCATGAGGTCTCAATTGGCGGGAAGCATACGCGACCACCTTTCCACCTTGCATCAACACACGCCCTAACCCCGGTGAGATGCGTCGCAATAGACTTGGAAATCCTTGGTTTGATCGGGCAAGATCAACACGGTGCCGACACCCGTTTTCTCTTGAGTGTTTCAAAACTCGGTTGCGCTCGGCGATCCATATAAACTTTTCATCCTTCTTTAACAACTGCGTCAAAGGCTTGGCAATTCGGAGAAGTTTTCGATGAACCGACGATAATAACCCGCCATCCTAGAAAACTTCGACTGGGTGACGGTTTTAGGTGAAGTCCATTTGGTCACGCTTCTACATTGGAAGGGTCCACTGCGACGCCTTGGGCATTCACGATATGGCCAAGGAATTGCACTTCCTTCAACCGAAAGCACATTTGCTAAACTTAGCATAGAGTTGGTGGTCTCTTAACTTTTCAAGTACCAACCGAAGATGGTGCTCATGTTCCTCTTCCGATCGCGAATAGATCAAGATGTCGTCGATGAACACCACGACAAACTTGTCTAGGAATTCCATGAACACTTTGTTCATCAAATTCATGAAAAGGTGGGGCATTTGTAAGTCCAAAGGACATGACCGTGCACTCATACGCCGTGCCGAGTGACGAAGGCGATCTTGGGAATATCTTCTTCTCGGATTCTTAGTGATCATAGCCTCGACCGCAGTCTATCTTGGAGAACACCTTTGCTCCCTTTAATTGATCGAACAGTCATCAATCCTAGGGAGAGGGTATTTATTCTTAATAGTGACCTCGTTGAGTGCGCGATAGTCGACGCACATCCTTTTGGTCTTATCCTTTTTCTCCACAAAATGATGGCGCACCCTGGGCGAGGTGCTCGAGCGGATATAACCTTTTCAGCTGTTCATCTACTTGCTTCTTGACCTCGCCAACTCATTGGCTCCCATTCTAGTAGGGTCTCTTATGGATCGGAGCGTGCCTGTGGACTAGGTCAATCCGAAACTCTATCTCTCTTTCAGGTGGCATTGTGGTTAGGTCTTCCGGGAAGACTTCCGGGTACTCACAAACCACAGGAATATCTTCTAACTTCGCCTGATCCTTTCCTTTCTCTTCGGGCTTCTCCTTAGCCGAGATCCGATTCAGACTTGCTACTACCCTCAGTGGTTTAGGGGAGCAGTAAATTACTTTCTTCCCCTCGTCATTGGTTAAAGAGATCGTGCGGCTTGCGCAATCGATCAGACCTTTATGACGGGTTAACCAGTCCATCCCAAGGATGACATCCAGACCTTTTGATTCTAGAAGGATAAGATTGGCTAGAAAGGGGAATCCCTGGATTTTTATTGCCATTGAAGGGCAAAAGTGGGCGGTGTTCAAACGGTTCCCGGGTGTTTGGACCCGCATGGGTATCTTAAGTTTTAACACCGACAACCCATGTTTCCCCACGAATGCTTTTGATATGAAAGAATGGGTTGCACCCGAATCAAACAGGACTGATGCATTAAAGGAGTTCACCGGGAACATACCTAGTATGACATCCGGTGCGTCCTGTGCCTCCTCTGCTGCAGCATGATTCACTCTTGCTTGGATGAACCTGGGTGTGCGTTTTGGTCTTGGACATTTGTCTGCGAAATGTCCAGGTTCTCCACAGTTGAAACAGTTACCCGGTTTGAATCCCGAGTCCTTCTTTGGTGTCATTGGCTTGGACTGCGGTGGCGGCTACGCTGTTGGTGGACGTGGGGCTGGATTCCGCTGCGGCTGTACGGGACGGCTTCCGCTGGGTTGGAAATTCCCGGGATGGTACGGGCGATGCTGACGAACGATCATAGTGGTAGGCCCATTCGACCACCCGGAGTGAAGCACGGCCGCTGGGAATTCCCTTGCTGGGGATGTGGCCTAAACTGGGTAGCTTTCCGTTTTCTGAGCATTTTATTGCGTTGGTCCTCTTGATGGATGGCTTTGTCTACCAACTTTTCGAAGTCGGCATACTCACCGGAGATGAGTTTGTCCGTCAACTCATCGTCCAGCCCGGCCAAGAACTTCTCTTGACTCTCGGCGTCTGTACGTACGTCCTCTGGAGCATATCACGCTAAGCGATTAAATTCGTGTAGATATTCGGTGACGGTTCGAGTGCCTTGCTCCAAGGATCTGAACTCCCTCTTTTCTGGGCTACTACCCCTCCGGATGTGAGCCTTCCGGAATTGGTGGCAAAACTCGCCCAAGTAATGCGGGTGCGTCCGCCCGACGGGTGACCAAGAAATTGTCCCACCAGCCGAGGCGGGACCTTGGAGTTGGTGAGCGCGAAAGACACCCTTTCTTGGTCTCGTACCTTGGGAGAAGGTCCAACTTCTTTCCTATGGCAATGATCCAGTCATTAGCCTCCATGGGGTTGGTGGTGCTGGAGAAAGTTGGGGGTCGGACTCGAAGAAATTCGATAGTGTGTTTTGTGGGGGAGGGGTGGTGCGAAATGGTCATGCCGATGCTGGTTCTGCTGTTGAAACCGTTGCATCATTTGCAACGCATCGCGATCTTCGCGTTGCATTTGCTTGCATCATTGCAGCCATCATCCGGTCTGGTTGGCCGAACTTGTGCCAAAGTGATGTTTTCGGGGAGGAGGTGGGTTGTTGGTATTAGCACGGGTGTTGATCTCGTGACTCATTCTTGTTGCTACCATTCCTGGTGTTCACCATCCGAAGGAGCGGAACAAACAAGGTGGGGAAAGGAGTAAAATAGATTGAACAGAGAAGTTGGTCTTTATTACTTGTTTTGATCTGTTCTTGACTTAAAACACTTAAAACACACCCAACATCCTTAATTGGGCAACCCATATCCACACTTGATATAGGTTGACCACTACCCACGCACACACCTAACACACAGCAACTAGGCAAACGAAAAACTAGGAAAACGGTAAACTAAGGGTGACGACGCTCTAAGGGTCGGAACGGCTTCCACGGTCGGAGGAGTCGAAACCACTTCCAAGGGAGTTCCCGTCTTCTTTTTCCTTTGAGCGGCTTCGAGAGCTGGCTAACTCGCCTTTTCGTCTGGGACTCTTGGAGCTGCCGCTGCTACTGCCCTGGTTGCTACTGGACACCGAGATCCATCCTCCTCCTCCGCTTGGGGCGGGCACCGAGCAAGAGTAGGATCTCGGCATTGGGACTGGGAAGGCGGTGGTGCGGGAGGTGGAACCACGGGCGCCGGTTGCATCCGTCACTGGAGCCTTGGTGTTCTTCCGTGGCGTGATCCTTATCCGAAGGATGTTGGGAGGAGGAAGCCCCTTCGATCGGCGATCTCTCTCTTGAGTCGATCCACCTCATCCTTCAAACTCTTGATCTTTAAGATCTTCCGGTCATTCGGGGCCTTTGCCGCCATGTGAAGCTCGCATGCATCTTATCCACCCTTCAATCACCGTCCTCATGTGGGAGAAGGTGGTGTCGTTCTCCCCTTCACAGATTGGAAGGTGTTGGTTGCTGATGAAGTTCCCGCCGAGGATGGTACCGGTAGGCGAGTGGCGGAGATGGTAATCATGCATCTCCCTTATCCGAGCCAGCATTAGATAAGCCGCCTCTTGGCGTGCATGCTCATCTGTTCCTCCCGACGCCGCGACCACCATGTTCGGGATATTGGTGCCTACGAACCCGTGCACCTCCAGCGGACTTGGTGAGGCAACTCACCGCCAAACGGTGAGACGACCGTGTACTCGGTGCATCCGGATAGCCCACTGCCAAGGCCATTCTTGCCAGCTCCGCTACAAACCCTTTCAGACCCTGACCGTTGTGGGTGACTGGACGGCCTGCCATCTAGAGAAGACAAGGTAGGGGATCAATGCATGCTCAAACCCAAGTTAGACAAACGATAAAGGACTCAACTAAAGTGAACGAGAAAAAGAGGGTTTTTGAGAAACATTTTTATGAGGCTAAAACTTCTAAGGACATCCCCTAAATGATGCTGAAAAATAGATGCTTAGCTATAATAAAAAAATGGTGACCAATCCCTCCTATCTCGACTTAGAACATTGACCCCTTAGAAAATCCCAACTTGGCGGTGAACAAGAGATCAAATGATTTTTCCAAATTTTAACTCTAGAATCCTATCACTTAGACTTGACCAGGTTTTCAAAATGCTTTGAGAGAAACTTAAGAATTTTTCCCCAATCCCGAGGAAACAAGTCCCATTTTCCCGAAACCGTTTTCAAAAGATAGGGCTTATGCATATGAAAAGATTTCAGAGGGCTCCTAGGGTTTTTCCGTTTGGCTTTTCCTACAGCCTGGGAACCTGGCTCTGATACCAACTTTGTCACGCCCAGAAATTCAGACCCGAATTTCCAAGGCTATATGTGTATTAAAATCCCTTTCCAGGACCAGCCAGGGTACACATACGACAATTATTGATATTACAGTTCCACGTCTTAGAAACAATACAAAAAGATTACAAAAGAGCAGCGGAAAAAGAAAAAGGGCCTATGCCTAAGTTTGGCGCTGGCCACGCGGCTTCGACCATTCCACAGGCAGCTTCCAGAGTGCAGGACAAAGCCTACTCCACTTCATCTTCGTCTTCACCCTCTGGCTCAGGTTCTGGTGCAGAAGCAAGGATGAGTACTTCCACGTACTCAACAAGTCAAGCCGGAAGAGGAGAAGAATGAATGCGGGAGACAGAGGTCGGCTAAGGTTTGCTTTTGCGCAAACGGCAGGAGTTTTTCCAAACAATATGAATTTGAACAAAGCCAAAACAACAAGAAATTGAGTAACTAAAGCATTTTTACTCCAACACCGTCCAACGTTATCCCCACGTTGTGACAGGCCCAAACCATCCACCTATACTAGTCATGTTCCAAAACTTAGGGTGTAAAAGTGTGAGACTAATCACGGAGAGCTCGGTTGATCGCCCCATTACCGCGGGCACGGCTATTCGAATAGATTTACTCGATCGAGGTGTACAATCTGTACCCACAAGACACGGCCCACAACACGGTTTTCCGTGCGCCGGAATACCACCGCGGTACCCGGAAAGGAACCGTGATAGGACCTTTCGTATAACCCCCTCTAACCAAGCGAACCCCACCAAGGTTTCGTCCCCACTCCGGACCTCGGGAGTGGGCAGCCCCGAGTGCCTCGGTGAATCCAGCAGCCCAGCAACCCTTATACCGGGCCGACGAAACTCCATCCCGCTCACCCTTGCCGATGGGTTCGTCGCTAGGAGAGGCTACACTACGGGACCTACCTTACCCATTTCGGCTTGTGGTTTGCACGGTCATTCTCCCGAGGGGTCCCGTGAACCGGTCCTTAATCGCTATGGGCACCGCTAGCCAAAACCATAGCGCCCACAACCCACCATTTGTCATATTTTAGTTATTAGTCCGGTTCACTGAATCTTTACTCATTAATCCTCCGAACATAAGTCCGGAGATATATATTAAGTGAGAAAATGACCCATTTAGTGAGCTAGTGAAACTAAGCCAGGCTAAGCATAACCTAGTCCTGAAATCTAGTCACATTATTTTCCCAAGTTTTGTCAAAGGGTTTGGGGTGTCAAACCTAAGGCATAGACTAAGCATAGGGTGTATTATTTCCCATGAAATGACAACATAAAATACATGCAATTTCATAGAGAGTAAAACAGGTGTTTTAGCAAAACGGAGCAATATGATCAATGATATAGCATGACTTGCCTTGCTCTTCGCTTTGGGGGACTTCTACGACGACTTCGAAGGAAACCGGACGGAGGGACTATCGGGATCTACACGGCAAACAAGCACTTCAACAAAACAGGCTAAAAAGCTACTAAAACAGGAAACAAAACCATTTTTAATGGATTCTTGGCATTTTTACGAATTTAATGAAATTTGAATGGGCTAAAACGGAGGTCGGGTTGAAAAGATATGATTTTTAGAAGATTATCGTGTTTTTACTAAAAGAAAGATCCTTAATAATTTATTGCGCAATAAATCCGGAATTGCGCGGCGCTAGGGCGACGTCGCGATGGCGTCATCGGCCGCGGGAGCACGGTCCAAGGTGGACCGAGTCCACGGGCCGAGAGGGAGAGCGGCGCACCACGTGGAGCACACGGGCGCCGGCTCGGCGGCCACGCGGTGTGCCACGCGGGCCGGCGGGGATGGGCGCCCGACCGCGAGGCAGATCGGACGGCCGGGAAGGGGTTCGGGTGGCGCGATCGGCCGGCAATGGTGCACGGCGGCGGAGACGGACCGGCGCCACTCGGGCGGCGGTGCGGGCGGTGGAATACCGCGGCTCACGTGTGGGCGGAGCCGTGCGCACTCGGGGTCGGCGGCGCGCAATCGGCCGAGAGGGAAATAGGAACGGGTGCTCACCGCGGTGCGACCGGAGTCGAAGGTGACGACGGCGCGGACGGTGAGGGAGGTGACGGAACCACTGGGAAGGGTGGCCGGAGCGGCGCGCACCGGTGACGAAGAGGAGGAGTCGGCGGAGCTCGGAGCGTCTCGAGGCGCGGGAACACACGGCCGAACCTCGACGACGAAGTCCGGCGGGGCGCACGGTGCGGGAACGACGGAGAGAGAGAGAGAGGCTTGAGTGGAGGTGTGGGGAGCTCGGGAGGGCGAGGGGGTGCTTATATAGGGGATGGGAAGGTCGGCGGCGACCGGATAAGGGCGCAATTCCTCGTCGGCGTGATTTGGGGAAAATAATGACCGGTGATTAAATCCGACCATTAAGGGGTGCGGGAGCGACGGCCGGGCGATTGAAGGCGGCGGGAGAGACGGGAAGTTAAGGCGGTGCCTTTAGGGTACGCGGGAGGACGGGCGGCCGAGATCCGCGCGGGCGAGGTGGCGCCAATGGCGGCGGGGCAGCCGGAGGTAGGGGACGGGCGACGAGGTGGACCCAACCCCACCGCCGGTGTCCGGCAAGAAGGGGATACGAACCGGACTTAAGCTGCGGGCGCGAGGGTTTTGGCGGGCCGTAGCCTTGATCGGCCGCGAGAGAGAGGGACGCGCGTCGGTGGGGAAACGGCCGATCGGGCTGGGCCGTCGGGTGGCGCGCGCGAGAGAGGATGGGCCATCGACTCGGGCCGGCGGCCCACAGCCAGAAAAAGAGCGGGAAAGGACGAAGGAGAGAGAAAATGATTTTCCTGGATTTATTAATTCCAAAATTGGTTTCAATTGGTTAAAAATTATTTCGGTGCTCGAAAATTCCACTAAAAATCCTGTTAGCGTATTTTGACATGTAGAATTTAGGAAAAATCCTACCATGCCATTTCCATTTATCGTTTGGATTTTAAAATTATTAATTCCCTCCAGTTAATTCCAACGATTTTCTTTTACGATTTTCTTTTGGATTTTTAAAAGGGGAAAACACCTCAGGGTGTTACAAAACGTTCACCATCCCAGACTCACAACAAGCAAGGGTCAAGGAATGGGCGTTAAATAAAATGGCGAGCTCTTCGAACGCAAGAAAGAGTTACACAAGAAATATATCTGAAGGGCGGACCCGACTTTGACAAGTTCCCAAAGCTCGAGATCATTGGGATGCTTTTGTTGAACACAAGACGGGGAAGAAGCACAAGCTATCATGGAAAAGAACAAGACCAATGCGCTAAAAAGAAATACCATCACAAGCTTGGGTCGGCGGCTATAAGAAAGCAATGGAGAAATGGGAGAAAATGGAAGCCGACCTTGAAGCGCGAGGTATCGTTCGGCACGCCCACTGGCCGAACGAGCAAAGCACTGGTTTTATGCTCACGGCGGCTCACTTAATCCCGTCGATGGCACAGCTTATCTTTGGTGATGAAATTCAAGAAGCCGGACGGAGGTTAGAGGAAGCGCCGCAGCCACTTCCTCGGGCGCGTTCAGCCCGACAGAGAAGGACGAGCTAACGCTCACCCTCCAAAACCCGAGCACCGGGCGAACGCGAGGAAAAGGCGTCGTCCCCTGGAAATACGGGTTCCAAGCTAACGTCGACACATACAAGAGCCGAATGAGGTCAAAGCGAGAGCACGATGCGAGGTTCGCTGAGATGGAAAGGAGGCTCTCGCAGATTGATCAGATTGTGGACGAAATGCCGACCATAAGGTTGGCGAGAGGAGCGGAGCCATTGGGTTAGCCAACGGCGGATCAGCAACGGCCGCTCAACTACGGCGGCGCGCGGTTGCGCTTCAAGCTGGAAATGAAGGCGATTTGGCCCCACAAGCTGAACCGGGTCCGCCATGCCCCGTTGATGACATCACACAACGGACCCCATGTGAGCTGCACATTCCGCTAAAGAACATAACAATAAAGGTATGTTCGTACTTTTATGTTGTACGTATATTTTTTTAATAACTTGTCAATCAATGTTCATTACTAACTAATAAACAATCTTCTCGAACAGGTCACGTCCGGCATGGCCATTCCAGTAGACCGAGACAACACTTACCACTCCCGGCCCGTTCCACCTGCGTACTCGAAAGTTGAAATTGAACAGGTGGAACACGGCTATGAAGATCTCGAGCTGGATATCCCCGGAGGAGAAGGGGAGCTGACGCTAGGAGAAATAGCTCATGGAATATTTCTCTGGAGGAAGATCTTCATAATATTCCCCGAATGTGGGCCGTCTCCTCCATCTCCACGTGGGCCATCTCCTCCGCCTCCTTCACCGCCTCCGCCTCCTCCACCTCCTGCGTCGCCTCCACGAGCACCGACTCCTAAACAGTCGTCTCCAACTCCACCGCCTTCTCAGACTCCTCCGTCGCCACAACGAGCACCGACTCCTAAACGGACAACATCTCGAGCCACGTGGTCAAGGTCAACCAGCAGTGGACCAAGAAGCAAGAGGCCTAAACTTGACCCGCTCCCACCAGCCCCAAAGAAAACAGCGTACGACATGACTCCAGAGGAGCTGCACGAGGCCATCCAAGCTGAAGTCAAGGCCCACTTTAGAAAGAAGTCTCCTGAGAAGCCTCCTGAAATCCCCCAGGAGGCCAAGGACTTCTTTAGGAAGACGTACCTAACGCCACAGCCTAAACCGCAACCTCAACCGTAGTCCGACTATGACAGGACTATTCGGAAGGCTGCTATCAAGGGGAAGAAAACGGGCAAAGATGTACCCCAGTTCAGTGTTTCAAATGTCAGATCAAACTTAAGACAATTTATGGAATCTGCTGGAATTTCAATGGATTAATTACACGGCCGTGCTCCCCTGGCGAAGGCTCCGCTGAAATACAAGTTCAAACTTGGAAAGCCTCTTGTAAAGCCGGATCAAGTGAAAAAGCTACCAACACAGATGTACCACTTCCACAAGTGGTACATGCAAGAATCCAGCAAGGGTGGAGAGATGGTAACGGGCAAATATTCATAGTACTATTTCGTCGATGGAGGTGATGACTTCTATATCCGATTCGAAGACATATTCGACCTGTACCAGCTTGATGCCCTCGACGTATCACTTCTAGCCACGCGGGCTCTGTAAGTATCGTTCTGTTATTTCGTTTCTTACCTTCTTGTATTTAGCTGACTAAAATTCTTTTTAACCGTTGTAGAATGGCGATGCAATACTGCAACATGCATGACTGTAGCAAACATGGATTCATGGATCCACGCAAAATCAACGGCGTATTGGTTGATCATTTTCCTGATCCAACACTGGACAACATTTACAAGTCACTGGTGATAAACCACTTTCGGTCATTTATCCTTCTGCCCTACAACACCGCGTAAGTATTTCTTCCTTCCGTACCGATTTCAATCCCATGTGCATACATAAATTTTCATATGTGTCATCTAAACCAATTTGCAGATTCCACTGCGTTCTGTTAGTAATTGACATGGATAACTCGCGGATCCATGTTTTTGACTCAATGGATAAACCAGAGTCCACATACGCAAAGATATTTGAACTGCTAAATCGGTAATGCCATCTTACTTGCTAGCTATTGCATATATGCGGTTCTCTGATAATTACTAGCTAACTTTTAACTGCACGTAGGGCATGGGAACGACTTCGGACTAATGTTCGCAGAAATTAGAAAGATAAGCTCTCCGTGAGGATGAACTTTCCAGTGAGTAACATGCTCCAAAGTTGTTTTGAATTATTACTTTATTCTAAAATATGAAATGTATATTAAATATGTCATCGTTTCTTCTTTAGTGTGCAAAACAGTTGTAGAGCACCAACTTATGCGGATACTATGTCTGTGACTACATTCGTCGCTTTGTGACCGATGTCACAACTATCGACGATATAGATGTACGTATAACAACCATTCATACATTACGTATCGATTTCTTATTAACTTCATATATTTATTTCTCGTTTAATCGAATTAATGACAACTTATGCAAGTAAGAGACAACCTCCCCCATGAGACTTTCATACAAGCCACTCAGGAAGAATTGATGAGATTTATAAACGAGCAGATCATTGATCCCACGGGGGAGTTATATTTTAATTTAAGTAACTTAACCACCGGATCCACAAAATAGACAATGTTTTATAACATACGAAATATATGTGGATATTGTACATATGTGTATATGTTTTGGTAATATATTACAGGTATATATTTCCTTTCTTAAGTTCATTTATATGTGTGTAACTTATATATTTATAAATATATATTATATAATATATATGTATAAATATATGTGTGTAAAATATGTATATGTGTGTAATATGTAGTATGTAGCACTGTTGGAGAAAGAATAAAATTAAAAAAATATAAAAATTCTTTAGTCCCGGTTGGAGCAACAAACCGGGAATAAAGATGACGGAGCCACGTGGCCGGATGCGTCATCTTTAGTCCCGGTTGGAGCCACCAACCGAGACTAACTATGGTGCAGCCGGCCACGTGGCTCTGCCATCTTTAGTCCCAGTTGGTGGCTCCAACCAGGACTAAAGATGCATCTCTTGTCCCGGTTATTTAACCGGGACTAGAGGTCGCCCATCTCTAGTCCCGGATTCGTAGTCCCGGTTTGACAACCGGGACTACTGAGGGTTACGAACCGGGACTAGTGTGGCTTTCTCTGTAGTGAAGGCAGCAAGCAACGCCCGCAAGGCATGCGTAGGTATGTGCACTAAACTTTATTTTGGTCACCAAGTTTATGATTTTTCTAGTATATATTACTATAAAAAAACTCATAGGTATCGTCCAAAAATGTCGGTTAAAATAAATCCGGCATCTATTCACTGGCGGATCCAGGGCCCGGCCACCGTGGGCCGCTACCTGGGCTCCCCCGCCTACAACCTCTTAAGGCCCATTAGAAAATTCAGCTTCCTTCCAATCCACTCGTGTGTTGACGCTGTGACGCGATGATGCACGTGAGATTGTGCCTGAGAAATCGGTTCGGCTTCCTTTCAATCCTCTCGTCGCCTGAAGCGGACGCCCGAGTAGATCGCGCCTCCCTCCATCCCTCGCGCGAGCGCGCATGCCTTCAGCCACCGTCACCTGCTTGCCGGTGCTGCAGCTTGGGCCACCAAACCAGTTTCCTCGCCGTCCGTCCGTTTGCCACACAGGAAGAGACCCAAACACACGGCACCCTGGAAAGAGGAGACCCAAACACACTGCAGCAGATTGGGAACAGATCAACAGAGAGAGGAGGTGTAGGTGACCCGAAGCTGCTTGGTTTTCCAAGTCTTGTTCGGTTGTTCTTGTTCGGCAATAACAGTAGAGAAGACTTAGCCAATCAAATAATAATATTATTTTTATTAGTTTTGCTGTTCAATTTTCTTGTACTTAGCCTAAGTAACTTAGGGGTAAGTAGGTTTTGAATTGTGGTTGTTAGTAACTATTGGTCATTTGGCAGTACTAACTATTGGCATTTGGTGCATATGTTTTTGAAATATTCAAATTTGATTTAGGGATGAGACATTTTTTGGTTGATACAACAAGTAGAGATGATCATGGTAAACTATCCTTCGGCGGTTTCATAAGACTCGAAAGATGCAATTACCGCGTCCTCGTAATCTTCCATAAGGTATGTCTATTAAACAATGATATTAGTATCAAATATCAACAACTTCATTTGTTTTAGCGATCAACATATTTGAGACTTTGAGTGATTTTTACTGTTAATTATTTTGCTTGCGGTTTGGGTTCGACGGTTCGCCTAGGATCCCATAAAATCCTGGGTCCACCACTGCACCTATTGAAACAATAGGCGTCGGTTAAAAAAACCGGCCCCTCTAATATTGGTATCAGTTTTTTTAAAAAACAACACCTGTAATATATTATAGGTGTCGGTTCTACAGAAAAACAAGCACCTATACTATTGGGACTGATTTTTTAGAAAAATCGACACCTACAATATATTATAGGTGTCGGTTTTCCTAAAAAACCGATACCTATACTTTTGAACTGAGCCCACGCAAGCTGAGCCAGCGCATGAGAGATAAGTCCGTTCTCACGAACCGAACCGAGCCCATTCTCGCCCTTTCTCTGTAAGTCGCCGTACCTCTCGGCTCCATCTCTCTCTCTTTTGCTCGCGAGTCCTCTCTCCCTCGAGCTCGATGATGGCGGCCCGACCGGCGGCGGCACCCTCCCCTCCGCCGATCTGGGGAGGAGGCGGGAGCGAGATGATGCGGCGTCGGCGGGGCGGCATCGGCAGCGGGGGGATGCGACGTCGGCGGGGCCGCGTCGGAAGCGTGCAAAGGGGAGGGGCGGCGTCGGCAGCGGGGGGAGGGGAGTGGCGGCGGCGGCACGAGGAGCCAAAATAAGCCCGGTCCTGTCTCGCTCTTTCTCGATCTCTCCTCTCCCTCTCTCTCGGCTCTCTCTCCATCCCTCTCTCTTGCTTTCCCAGTCCCCTCTCTCCCTTGGAGACGATGGCCGGGCCGGCGGCGACGCGCCAGATCGGGGGCGAGGGGAGGCGGCGCCAGATCCGGGGGCGAGAAGAGCGGCGCCGAGGGGAAGCGGCTCCAGGCGTCGGCAGTCAAGGAGAAGTGGCTGGGGGGAAGTGGATCCGGCGTCGGTAGCGGGCGGGCGGCGGTGGATCCGGCGTCGACAGCGGTGGGGAATGGCTCGATGCATTGGCTCGAGCCGGTGCATTGAGCCACAATTTTTTTTGATTCGAGCGACCTCAAAGGTCGGTTCCTAAACCAGCACCTCTGAGATACCACATATGTGTCGAGTAATAGGTGTCGGCTGGGAAACCGACACCTATAGGGGTTTCCCAACCAGCACCTATAAGTTTTATGTACTAGTGTATGTTCACTAAATTAAATTTCATTCCTAACATCTTGTATATCTATACACATAGGTTTATATAGTATTTCAACTCTAATCAATCAAACCCTCATCTCAATCGGACGACAACCCTCATCTGTGTCGGGTACAGCGCACGTCATAGAGCGAATGTCAGTGATGTGAGAAGTCATCTTTGTCGGACAAAAACCCGTCACTGATGCACTTATTTTTCTCTGGCTTAAATTAAAGCCCGTCACTGATAGGTTTGACCCAGAAGCCCAGTCAATCAAGGGGCCATCACCGATGAAATAATCTCAAACGGGCCCCAATTAATGCTCATCACGGATGACTAACATTGGTGACGGGCTTTAACTTAAGCCCATCATAGATGATGTCATCTGTGACGGGCTTAAGTTAAAGCCTGTCACCGATGAGTGTTTCTCAAACAAAAAAATAAATTCTATTTTTTTGGCTAGCCTCAGGCTTTGCTAGCCATGCCCACTGAAAATTAGAGAAACAGAGATATATATTTTCATTCTCAACATTTCCATTCATATATACAATTATACAACAGTCTCATTATACAACCAAAACGAAAGTGACATTATCTCAGATCTATACATGTCCCATTATACAACCAAAACGAAAGTAACATTATCTCAGATCTATACATGTCTCATCATATAACTAAAACAAAAGTGACATTATCACAGATCTATACATTGCACCTCTTTATGTGCTCCTCTAGATATTGTTTCTCTTTTGTCCCTCCCTTTTTTTCTTTTTTGAGTTGTTGTTGTTTTTTAGAAAAATTCAACCTTTTATTTTTATTTTATTTATATTTTTCTTGACTTAGGAGCACACAAGAGCTAACCAAAAAATGTGAGCCTAAAAAGCGAAAGACGTGGCCGGTGGAAAATTCAGAAGATGTGTTCAGAAGTAAAAAAAGCTTCCAGGCTTAAAAAAGACAATATTCTGACCAGTTTTTAGGGAAAATAAAATCGCCAAACTTGGCAAATCTAGGGACGAACGCATCCAAAAATTGTTTCTGATCGATTTTCATATATGGAACGTCTCAATCGGAGTCCGTATGTGAAAGTTATGATCGTTTTAAAAACCAACTCCGGATTAGAGGATAAAAGGGGAACAATGCGCGTAGAAAACTTGTTACACGCGCACAAACTAGACATGACGGCAGCGTTTGATGGAAATAAAGAGGGGAAACACATGAGGAAGCACGGCAGCACATGGGGAAGATGGACTTACCTGGAGCACGGTGGCGCTCGGTAGCCGGGCTCGGGGACAAGGATTGTGGCGCTCAGTGGCCGGGCTCGGGGACGGCAACGCTCGATGGTGGTGAGGGAGGACGACGGCGCCGGGCTTAGGAGGGCGTGAGGGACGCGGCGATGGGCTTCGAGAGATGGCGGCGGCGCTAGGGCTCCGAGAGACGGCAGTGACACTATGGTTCGCAATGTGAGGACTTAGAAATTTTTTGCGCTCATGTGTAGATCTGAATCGGCGCTTGGGCTTAAAGTGATGACACTCATCAATGACATGCCTAATTGTTATCTCAATCGGGTCTCAGGTTGGAGCCCGTCACCATTGACACTCATCGGTGACGGGCCTAATTGTTATCTCAATCGGGCCTCCGGTTGGTGCCCGTCACCGATGAGTGTCATCGATGACGGATTTCTGTTGGGGCCCAACAAAGATATCGTAGGTTATCTTTGTTAGGCCGTGATTTGAGCCCGTCACCGATAGGTATCATCTATGACGGGCTCGAGTTTTTTCTGCACATCTAACATGTATGTGCAAGTATTTCTTTGTCGGCCTTTTTTAGGCCTGTTTGAGATGACTTTGTTATGATGACCCGCAAAACCCAGGCATGTGAGAGACTGTTATAGATGTGAGGAACTGTACTAGTGAATGTGTTCTGCAAATCATTGAAAATTTTATTTCAAGAAACACTAAAAAATGATACTTTTCAAGTGAAGATTGTTTGTACATATACAGTTTCGGTTCTACTCCAATTTATATTGCTATAAAATATATCATGGAGTATAATGGAGTATAAGGGTGTGTTTGAGAGGAGGGAAAAAAGAGAAATCAAGAGATACACTAAATAAGGTGAGCTACTAACGCATGAGTACTATTGAGTATTAATAATTCTAAATTTAAAAAATAAATTAATATGATTTTTAAGTAAATTTTTATAGAAATTTTTTGTTAAAGAACATGAAAGACGTACGCGTGAAAAACAAGAGAGTTTTTTTTTTTTTTCCGCACACAGCCTAAGTTTTTTATCTGTTTATTTTATCGTTTAAAAGTATAGTACCGGATAAGATTTTTCTACAGAGCCCCAATTTTACGGGATGGCCCATGTCCGATCTGTGCGTCCTGATCGGACATATGGTTCTGAGCATTTCCTGCAATCAGAGATTGCTACGGATGGGACGTTCGATTTAGTGCAAATCGTCGGACGGTGTTGTACCGTTTCACCCATTGCTAAAAAATATTTCAACGAAAATGTTTTAGATATTTTATTTACCAGAGAAAAATGTTTCATTAAAAAATTCATCAGAATATAGTCGTGATATTTTATATATTTAATTGTAACGAATTTAATGATATAATTAGTTTGAAATTCAAATAAATAATTTAAAAAAATATTTAAAATTTATACATCTATACATGCAGCGCGGGTAATGCGAGCGTTCGATGATAGCTGCTGATGCTCGATGCCAAGCATTTTCCTCTTTGTTAGGGTCTTTCGACACTAACAATTTTAGCTACGGCAGTATTTTTTGAAATGTTATGATTTGGAGTGGCATGGAGTTTCTAGGGGCTGAGATGGGCTACGAAAGATGCGCGTAGTTGTGGAAACGCTTGAATGCCGGAACTCTACTCTACTCATTCTATCAATGGTAGGATCTTTGTAGCAAACTGAGTGAGAACTCTAAGGCTGAATCTTTACTCGTCGTCTTTTTTAGTGCTGCTGCTGCGTCTATATATCGCCGTTTTTCTTACTGCATAGTTGTTTCGTAGGCTGTCCTAATTGGACGAACACTACTGGAGAAACCATCATTGGTTGAAGTGGCAAAATCACAGTAGTCCCGGTTTGAGTTGCACTCGGGACTAGAGATCACCTCTAGTCTACGGATTTCTAAAAATATTAGTTCCGGTTCGTGTCACAAACCGGGACTAAAGATCACCTCTAGTCTCGGTTCAAATGTTTTCAGAGCCTGTCAAAGCGCCGAGCATCTTTAGTCCCGGTTGATAACACCAACCGGGACTAGAGATGCTATCTTTAGTCCCGGTTGGTGCTACCAACCGAGACTAAAGATGTCTGGCGCTCTGACAGGTTCTGACAGCCTCTGACTCCATCTTTAGTCCCGGTTGGTAACACCAACCGAAACTAGAGATGTTATTTTTTGTCCCGGTTGGTAACGCCAACCGGGACAAAAGTGAATGTGCTTATTTTTTACCGAACCTAATAAAAATATATAAATTTTGCTACATGATTCAAATGGCCAAAAATTAATTTAAGGGATCCGTAATTTTAAAGAGTGTCTCGTTGTGTGGAGGTGGGTGATTGAAGATAGAAGGAAGCTTTAATTTTGTTATTACATATCATCATATTGTTATTAACTAATGATTCTCAATATACAAAATATTTTATAAAATTATTTTGGTGATAATATACAAATCGGAGGGATGTACAATATTGATAAGAACATTTAAACCCTAGCCGTCACGTCTAGTTTATGCGCGTTTAATAAGTTTTACACGCATTGTTCCTATTTCGTCCTCTAACTCGGAGTCGGTTTTTAAAACGGCCATAACTTTCGTATACGGACTCCGATCGAGACGTTCCATATATGAAAATTGATGAGAAAAAATTTCGGCGATTTTATTTTGCCCAAAAAAGCCTTAGAAGATTGCCTTTTCGAGCCCGAAAGCTTTTTTCCGATTTTGAGCGTGTCTTCCGAATATTCCACAGGCCACATCTTTTGCTTGTTTACACTCAAATTTTATGTGGTTACCTCTTGTGTGCTCCTAAGTCCATAAAAAAATAAAAAAAGAAAAAGAAAAAGTGAAATTTTTCCTGTCTTGCTCAACAGCAGATGAAAATGAAGAAAACCCAGGGGCAAAAGAGGAACAATATCTAGAGGAGCATATTAATGTCTAGGATTATCTATATTTGATTTAATTTTAATATTATTGTTTTAAACCTATATTTAATGAATTTAATTTGGTCCTATTTAATGGATTATTTAATTGTTAACCCTAGTTGGGACCAAATAAATTTGAAAAATTACGGGAAATTATCTTTAGTCCCGGTTGGTGGCACCAACCGAGACTAAAGATGAATTAGAAATAGCGGGAAATTATCTTTAGTCCCGGTTGGTGACACCAACCGGGACTGAAGATGAATTGAAAATAGCGGGAAATTATATTTAGTCCCGGTTGGTGACACCAACCGGGACTAAAGATGAATTGGCTATATATATACCCGGCTCGCATTGTCTTCTCCACCGATCCAACACTTAGCACATTTTTCAGATCTCTCTCCCTCTCCCTAGCTCTCTCCGTCTCCCTCTCCCTCTCTCTGTCCCTCTCCCCTCGGCAAGCAAGGGGAGCGGAGGAAATGGTGGCAGCGGGGGAGGAGGTGGCGGCAGCGGGGCGCCATCTTCTCACCAGCAGCGAGCGGGAGCCGGCGGCAGCGGCGAGCCGAGCGAAAAATTGATGTTGTTGTATTTTATTATATATAGTGGATTTTATTGTATATATGTGTGAACAAATTTGTGGACAATTTGTTGTATACATGTTTAATTTTTGTTGTTGCATTTTATTGTATTCGATTCCGATGTTGTTTGCATATATATGTATGTTATGTGTGTTATATATATGTGTGTTATGTATTTACACATATATATGCAAATCTATATATGTATATATATATATGTGTGTGTGTGTAAACAGGAAGCAAGCTAACAACAGGAGGAGGAATTAAAAGAATAAAAAAATCTTTAGTCCCGGTTGAAGCCACCAACCGGGACTAAAGATGGCAGAGCCAGCCACGTGGCGCTGCCATCTTTAGTCTTGGTTGGTGGCTTTAACCGGGACTAAAGATGCATTGCTAGTCCCAGTTATTTAACCGGGACTAGAGATCGTCCATCTCTAGTCCCGGATTCGTAGTCCTGGTTTGACAACCAGGACTACTGAGGGTTACGAACCGGGACTAGTGTGGCTTTCTCAAGTAGTGGAATATTCACTAGTACAGATCCTCTCATCTGTGGCAGCCTCTCACATGCCTGGGTTTTACGGGCCGTCATAACGAAGTTATCTCAAACATGCTTAAAAAGAGACCGACAGATAAATAGTCGCACATACATGTTAGATATGTATAACACTCGAGCCCGTCACGCATGATACTTGTCGATGACGAGCTCAATTAAAGGCCTGACAAAGATAACCTATAATATCTTTGTCAGGCCCCAATAGAAGCCTGTCGCCAATGTTCATCATCGATGACGGGTTCCAACTTGAGGCCTGATTGAGATAACAGTTAGGCCCGACATTGATGAGTGTCATTAGTTAATGGCTCCAACTTGAGGCTCGATTGAGATAACAATTAGGGCCGGCATTGATTGCAGGCTATAAATACCTCGATCACCTAGTATGTTGGTTATCTCACTATTCACTATTTTTTGGAGGAAGAGGGGGACAATTTTTGTCTTTCTTTTAAGAAAATCAGAAAGTGCCAAAGTAAATGAAATACTAGTCAATTCTCATATACTTAGTAAATACTTACCTATAAAATGTTTATCTAATATTTTTCCACTTTTTTAGCTCACGGATGAATTAAACTTGGATGTATGAGAAAACTGTGCGATGTTATAGTGAAGAGCATAGAAATGTCGTGTTAAATTTTATAAACGCCGCGGAGGAGGATAGGAAAAGAACAAAGAGCGATTATATGTGTTGTCCATGTGTAGATTCCAAAAATGAGAATATGTTCGATAGCAGAGTGGACATACACACTCATCTGATATAACGAGGATTTATAGACAGCTACACATGTTGGATGAAACATGGAGAGCAAGAATCAGGAAGTGGTGCAGCTGCAAATAGAATTGGTGTACAAATCCAGGAAGATGAAGATGAACATGAAATGTTTGTACCTTCTCCATTGGGCGGTGAAATGGTTGATGTGGATCATGATCTGCTGCAAGACATATTACGTGACGTTGAATACCCATCCTACAACGAGAGAGATTCCATGAAGTTCAGCAAGTTCGTTAGTGACTTAGAGAAGCCTTTATACACTGGATGCAAGGAAACACATACCAAATTGTCAACTACCTTCGAGCTAATGAAGCTGAAGGCAAGTAATGGATGGACAGACAAGAGTTTCATTGAGCTTTTGGGAATTTTGAAGGCCATGCTTCCTAATAAGAACACAATGCTCGATACGAAGGGATTTGCTCTTCCGGTACTCGCAAACATTTCTTCAGTTGTGACACGTGAAAGACAGGGTGTACATCGGAAAGATTTTCCGGCAGGTCCAGTTGATAAGCCACTTCGCCTCTTCTGGCGCTTATCCGGAAAGGTCCAACATATCTTGGCACCAATTTTCCTTTGACCTTGAACCTCTTGGTTCCTCTTAGCGATGAAACTTTTAGGTACACAAATTCGCCTATTTTGAATTCCAACTCCCTTCGGCGAGTGTTCCGACAGCTCTTTTGCTGGACCGGGCTACCTTAAGCCGATCTCTTATTAGACGAACTTTCTTTTCGGCTTCCCTAATGATGTCTAGTCCAAATACGGCTCGCTCAGCGGTCTCTGACCACATCAACGGAGTTTGGCATCTTCGTCCAAACAAAGCCTCGTTCGACGACATCTTCAGACTAGCCTGGTAGCTATTGTTATAGGAGAACTCTACATAGGGCATACATTTCTCCCAGTCCTTAGTAAAATCCAATGCACAGGCTCTTAGCATGTCCTCAAGGACTTGGTTTGTCCTCTCGGTTTGTCCATCAGTCTGAGGGTGATAAGCAGTACTAAAGGCGAGGTGAGTTCCCAACGCCTCGTGGAACTTATCCCAGAAGTGAGATGTGAATTGAGTACCATGATCTGACACAATCCTCTTGGGTACTCCATGTAGGCACACAATTCTTGACATGTACAGCTCTGCCAATTTAGCGCTGCTATACCGAGTCTTGACCGGGATAAATCAGGCAGTCTTGGTGAGTCTATCCACGATCACCCAAATGGAATCGTATCCTGTAGCAGTTTTGGGTAGTCCCATTATAAAGTCCATGCCTATTTCATCCCATTTCTATTCAGGGATCTTGAGTGGTTGTAGTAATCTTGCCGGTTGCTGATGCTCAGCCTTGACTCATTGGCATACATCACATATGGCCACATATTCTGCTACGTCTCTTTTCATGTTGGGCCACCAGTATTCCGTTTTCAAATCCTGGTACATTTTGGTGCTGCCAGGCTGTAGCGAGTAGGCTGACTCAAGGGCTTCTTTTAAGATTAGTCTTCTCAATCCGCCTTTCTCCGGTACGTAAATCCGTTTACGATACCATAGGATTCCACTGTTGTCGGCTGTGAATTCCTTAGCCAGTCCTTCGGCCATGCGCTCCTTGATCAGTCGGATTTCCTCACAATTCTTCTAGGCTTCCTTAATCTGACTTTGTAGGAGAGCTTGTATCTCCAACGAATTCAGTTGTCCATGAGGAATCAACTGTAGGTTAAGCCGAGCCATTTCTTCTCGAAGCTCGTTGGCCATACCTTCCATCCTCAGTTGGTTGCACTGGGCTTTGCGGCTCAAAGCGTCAGCTACAACATTGGCCTTACTAGGGTGGTAATGGATTCCTAGGTCATAATCCTTGATTAGCTCCAGCCATCTTCTCTGGCGTAGGTTAAGATCTGTCTGGGTAAAGAAATATTTCAAGCTCTTGTGGTCCGTGTATATATCACAGTGGTTTCCGATCAGGTAGTGCCTCCAAATCTTTAAGGCATGCACTACTGCGGCCAATTCTAAGTCATGGGTGGGATAATTCTCCTCATGCGGTCGCAGTTGTCTTGAGGCATAAGCCACAACCTTTCCATCTTGCATCAACACACCTCCTAATCCTTGTCGGGATGCATCACAGTATATGACGAAGTCTTTCCAGTTGTTCGGTAGGACTAATATCGGGGCGGTGGTTAACTTTTCTTTGTGCTGGTCAAATGCCTGTTGACACTGCTCAGTCCATGCATACTTCTTTTCCTTCTTCAATAGTTGGGTCAGGGGTCGAGCTATCTTAGAAAATCCTTCAATAAACCTCCGGTAATATCCGGCCAATCCCAAGAACCTTCTAATCTCTGTTACTGACTGGGGTGCTTTCCACTTGGTAACAGCTTCGACCTTGGCGGGGTCTACTGCTACGCCTCCAGCTAAGATTACATGTCCGAGGAAAGCTACTTCCTTAAGCCAGAATTCACACTTGCTGAGTTTGTCATATAGCTGATGCTCTCGCAACTTCTCTAGTACTAGGCACAAATGTTCTGCGTGTTCTTCATCATCCTTGGAATAGATGAGGATATCATCAATGAACACTACCACGAACTTGTCCAGATATTCCATAAATACTTTGTTCATGAGGTTCATGAAGTAGGCCAGGGCATTGGTCAGTCCGAAAGACATTACTGTGAACTCGTATAAGCCATAGCGGTGTAGAGAACGCAGCTTGGGTATATCCTCAGTCCTAATTTTCAGTGATGGTATCCGGATCGAAGATCGATCTTTGAGAACACTCGAGCTCCCCCTGATCGAAGGGTCGTCGATTCGAGGTAACGGGTACTTGTTCTTAATGGTAACCTCATTCAGTGACCGATAGTCTATGCACATTCTCATGCTTCCGTCCTTTTTCTTAACAAACAACACTGGGGCTCCCCACGGTGAAGAACTAGGGCGTGCGAACCCTTTCTCTTGCAGTTCCCTTATCTGCTTCTTAAGTTCTTCCAATTCGTTCACTGGCATCTGGTAGGGTCTCTTAGCTATGGGGGTGGTGCCAGGCCTGAGATCAATGACGAACTCTATGTCTCGGTCTGGAGGCATTTGTTAGTGATATGCCCTAGAGGCAACATGGAGATGTTGGATATCACGTCAATGTTTATGTATAAATGAATAAAGTGTTATTCAGTTCCATGAAATAGACATCTTGTATTGATCAATAAGTACGTGACTTATTTATGAGACTCTATATGTATGAATCTATTTCTAAACGATCCCTGATCATATGTCATATTGTTGGAACAAATATGATTCTAAGATCGGCATGTTTATTGATTGATGATCATGTCTCATAGATCATGGGTATGGAGATACCAAATCAATAAACATCGACGTATCTGTTGGAGAACACATTGTTGGATAGACCCACCATGAGACACTACAGGAATTAATGTGCCATTAGTTGGTCTCGGTAGTGTTGGTACAAAGTCCTTAGACCCGAGATCACCATGGATTCCAACATGTGTAGTAGCCTACTTTGGGACTACCAAACGCTATTCCGTAATCGGGTAGTTATAAAGGTAGTTTTCGGGTTTGCTATGAAACATGGAGTGGGATGTGAGTGATCAAGATGGAATTTGCCCCTCCTTTGGAGAGATATCTCTGGGCCCTCGAGGTAATGGATTATGGAAATGCATGGCCATGCTAAGTTGATTGAGGAGTCAATCAAGCACGATAATCCAATACGGTTCGAGTGAATGGTTAAGCTATTGAAGGGATGGCACACATCTTGCCTATAGCTTAACCGGTATCGTGAGGCAAAGGGATTTATGTACACATTACAGGTTCGAGCCGATATTATTCTTGTATACTATGGTGTCAATATGTGCTGCTAGGCGCCGCGTTGACGGGTCGGTGAGTTGGACTCGAGCCGACGATCGCCAAGTTAGACTATAGCCGAAACCAAGTATACCTGAACCTACAAGGTCGCACGCTTAAGGGGATAGAATAGATATTCGAGTTGGACTCGGATACGGCTCGATCGGATAGGGATCCGATCGGATAGAGTCCTATGGGCTTACGACGTATGGGCGGCCAACTCTATGAGATACGGATGAGATCCGATTCAAAATAGAGTCCTAATCGGCCACTAGTCCCGTCGGCCAACTCTATATAAAGGAGGGAGGGGTGGAGAGCTGTGACACGTCAATTGCATCGCGTGCAACAGAAGTCGCCGAGATCAATCTCCACGGAAACCCTCCCCACTTTCAAGCCAAACCCTAGCCTTGCATGGCGTGCTAGCACACGGGTGTACGGCGTTCTGTCCCCGGACGTGTGGATACCGGTAGAGGCGCTGCTACGTTGCGCGCTCTTGATCGGCTTCGGAATCGGCTGCGGTCGGGCGCATCGGAGCGAGGCGTGAGAACGCGGCCGGACGACTCAAATCGGCTGATTGGCGAATCGGCTGTCTCCGGGAATCGGCTACGCTGTTCCGGATCGGATTGCCCTGATTGGCTATTCCGCTGCACTCTACTCCAATTGGTAACGATCTATCGGCCCTTACTTGCGAGTGTTCCTGGTTTGCGCGGTAGAAAATTTTTGTTTTCGGCTAGCGTAGCCTCCGCGTAACCCTTCAGCATTCTCGGTAGTTCCTCAGGAAATACATCCGGGTAATCCTGGATTACTGGCATTCCAACTATGGGTAGCATGGTGAATATTCCCGTAGCTCGGTCATAGAGCATAGGGTCTTGATCCATGACTACTGTCATCGGTGATCCCAATGGGGTAGATAAGGTAACTTCTCTTCGTCCACAGTCTAATACCCCTTGGTTCTTGGTTAACCAATCCATTCCTAGTATGACGTCCAAGGTTTTGGGTGGCAAAACCATAAGGTTCGAAAGGAATACCACATCCTTGATCCGAATGGGCACATCGATGCACGCATGGGGTATAATTACATCTCCCCCGGGTGAATGTACTACCATTGGTCTCTGAAGGTCTACTCGGTGCAAGTTGTGCTCTTTGCTTATTCTTGACGATATAAATGAATGCGAAGCTCCAGAATCAAACAAAATCTTAACTGGTGCAGAATGGATAGAGAACATACCCATTAGCACGCTTTGGTCCTCCTGAGATTCCTCAGCACGCACATGGTTAACCTGACCACGGCGGAATCCAGTTGCAGCTTCCTTTGGTTGGGGCATTCTGAACAAACCGCGTCCAGGTGTCGGAGCGGGCGTTCCTCATACTGCGATGGCGTTGGCTCCGGTGCGGTTGGGGGTGTTGCGCGTCTTAGGGCAGCTGTTGGCGTAATGCCCAAATTCTCCGCAGTTGAAGCAGTTGACATTCCTAGTACCGGGGGCTGCCAAAGTAGGTGCCGGAGTGCGAGACGGTGTTGCAGGTGGCCTGCTGACGTTGCTGGGTGTGGTAGGGCAATTGGTTGCCACTATGGTTGGCTTCCAACCTGACGGGGTTGCTCCTTTGGGTCGCTGGGGTGTTCCTTGAATTGGGCGGGCCATTGCAAGCCTGCTCTTTTGGTTTTTTTCAATCGTCCTTTGGTCATGCTCAAGCCTCACGACCTTGTTGATGAGGCTCTGGAAGCTGGCGTGGTCCTGACCGATCATTGGTCCTCTCAACTCGTCGTTCAGTCCCTCGATAAACTTATCCATCTTCTCTTCTTCGTCTGTCAGGTCGCTTGTGGAGTACGTGCAAGCTGCGTGAACCTGTTAAGGTACTCTTGTACCGTGGTGTTGCCTTGGCATAGCCTACGAAACTCATTCTTCTTCATCCTCATGACCGCAGCAGGTACGAAGTTTTCATGGAAGGCAGCCGTGAATTCCTCCCAAGTTGGTTCACCAGCATCTTCAGCCTGGGTTTCCTTGTAGGTGTCCCACCAGTCACTTGCGGGACCTTCCAGCTGATTGGTGGCGAAGACGACTCTGTCAGCTTCCCGTACTCGGACGAGAGTCAACTTCTTCTCTATTACCCTCAGCCAATCTTCAGCATCCATGGGTTCATCTGCCGAGGAGAATGTCGGCGACTTTGCTCTCATAATTTCGCCAAGGTTTGATCCTCTGCGTTGTCCTTGGTTGTTGGCGATAGCTTGAAGCAGTTGGGTCTGTAAAGCCATGACTTTCGCTAGGGTGGAGGGGTTAGGCTCTGGCGGGTTCTCAGTAGCTGCTGGGGCTCCGCGACGATGCGCTATCTGAACAACGTGGATAAGGTAAGAGACTTGATTTGCTAACATCACGATTCTAAGGAATTTTCTTTGGGTTGTTTAAGGTGATCTTTCAAAGCAAGCTTGGTGGAATAAACTTATTTATGACATAACATGGAACTTCATATCAGTTCATAGATGTTACATCAGGGGATACATAGGACATGTATAGTCCATACAACACAATGCAACAATACTAACATCGATCTAGGGTCTTCATACATAAGGGGTAGGGGCATGGTCATTGCTGTCTTAACTCCATCCAAAGCAAGACCAGAGCTGCTACAGGTATCCAAACTAGTCATCCAGCCATTCGCATGATCCAGGTGCTGGCAGAGGGTGATCCTTGGCTGAAGCGAATCGAAGTCCCCATGGCTCAGAGGTAGTGGCCTTGGAGTCATGTCCGATCCTCCTGCTTGGTGGCCTGGTGCTCTTCCGGGCAGTCCTAAGGGTGATAGGACCTCCGGTGAGTGTCATGCAGCGGGTAGGAGCTTCCTCTTCTGATGGATCTGTGTCACTGAGCTCCCACTTGACCTCCATGGGTTCTGTCTCATATTCGGAGTCAGTGTTCATCTGAATGGGGTTATCCTCTCCTGAACCAGGCTCGGATGGTGCAGCCGTGGAAATCGGTGTGGGCTCCGATGAGGTAGCAGCAGTAGGGTCGATCAGGTATGGTCCTGACTCAATGCTTAGCATGAAGGCTTGCTCCATCATGGCATGAAAGGTGGCCAAGCATGCTGGAGTCATGAAGTAGTAGTGGTCGGGCACAGAAGTAGGGGGTGTTGGTGTAGCTAAAGTAGAAGTGCCAGCGGCGGGGACAGGGTTGAAGCGAAGTTGTTCCTCCATTTGGCCAACCTGTTGCTGGCTCCTCCGAAGCTGCTCCTCCAACTCAACCAAAGCCTCTCCACGAGCCATATAACGATCAGAGAGCTGTTCGTATTGGGCGCCGTTAGCTTGCAGGTAGGTCTTCAGAGAGTCAATCCGGTTTCCACAGTTTTGGTGTTCCTCCTCCAGATCATTCATGCGTCACTGCTGCTCATCTATCTCGAGTAATGCCTCTTCATAACAATCATCAGCTGTTTCTGCCCAGCGGGACAAACAGGTAACCATGGGTTTATAGCAGCAAGGGGTGGTCTCCACGGTGCAGACTGGGTTGCCTTTCTCCCGGTAGGGATGGTGTACGAACTCGGTTACTATAAGCTCAGCATGGTGGATGGCATTGAGGCGTAGGAATGCCTCGCGGGCTGCGTCCTGAAGAGCTGCCTCCATCAAATCTCTGTGGTAACGTGTATGGAAGCAATAGGGTGACTCGCTCCCAATACGGGCCTCAATTGAAACCGCAACTTCCCATACTGGGTGTCCCTCAGTGCCATATCTTCTGATCCGGTAGGTGGGTGCGTCTGGGTATCTTAGGCACCATAGCAACTGCTGAAGTTGTGACACGAATCCATCCTCCCGCGGGACCTTGATCTCCCATACTCCAACATGGTCTGACATCTGTTTTGAAGATAACTTAGGGTCAGAGAGGGGTAATATCAAAACAATTTTAGTAGAGGAATGGAGATAAGAGTATAAGGGAAAACATATTTGTTTTGTGGAAATAGTCTGTATTTTCAAAATAATTCTATGTAGGGATATTCCCCTTTAACGAGCTATTCAGGGGTAGGGCGCCAGTTGGTCTTATCCTACAGTCGCACTGCTCTGATACCAGCTCTGTAGACCCCCGGTTTTGAGGATGGAAATCATTCGTGTTCATAGTACCATATCCCTGGATCGAGTAGTTTGGTACCCACGAATACAGTACTGAATTACCAGGTGCAAAGTGCACGAATAGTCTTACATCAAAAGTATTACAATAACAGGCCTGAAGGCAATATCCAATACATATAGGACCTACTGGTCCGGATACAACCAAAAGCAGAATTTAGATAAGATAGTAGTCGGAAGGCAGCGGCATGTCGATTGCCACACGCAACGACCGGGGACTAAGACCTAGTAGACGCCTTCTCCTTCTTCACCCACCTGGCAGTAAGCATAGGGGTCCTCCAGTTCTTCGTTTCCACCATCTGAAGGTTTGTGCGTATAGCAAGGGTGAGTACCCAACGTACTCAGCAAGTCGACACGGAATGATGCACATGATAGGGTCATTCAAAGGATGGCTATGGTTTATTTGCACAAAGCCAATTTTCACAAATCATTTCACAAACCTAACATCTAGCCAGGTCAAGTTTTAGTTCCATAGTATATTAAGTCGACGATGGTTCTGTCTACCATCCATCGTGATTCCAAGGATCGCTTCCCGCCTCCGGTTCGTCATGGTTTTCTGGGGAGTCCACCCATTCTCGGAGTTCGAGAAGTTGAGTCCACCAGCACACAAAATCATTATGCATTCCCAACCATCATTTTAAAAGTTATGAGTCTAGCCACGGGAGAAACTTGTCACACCGCTCATTAACCGCGAGCACGGCTATTCGAATAGATTGATTTACTCACACTGCAGTGGATGTACACTTTACTCATACTCCGCAACAGCTCATTGAATGAGCTTTCATCCCTTCATATGGGATGGTCACGGCAAAGCCTTTCGATAACCTCACTTTGGTAGTACCCGCTCCATGAACTTAAATCCTCTTGCACTCTAGCCGTCCTTTCCTAGCAGTGAGAGGAGTTCTGGCGCTCCCGGGGTAAGGGGAAATTCACAACATTCTCATTCATTACTCAACACTTAGGCCGCAACCTTATCTCGATAACCAGAACCATCTCTTCACTCAAGAACCACTATGCAGGGATACTGCCTTCGCTCGGCTATCTATTCCGCTAGGTCTATACCCATTCGAGAAGTACGGTTGTACTGGCTCGTTCCAGGTTATAAGTCTCATGGCTCGGTCTTTAATTGACCAGGGACGGTTCTTGCCTTTACCGGAATCCACCCAAATCCAACTATCCGCCCCAGTCTAAAAACATTGGTTTTGTACTTTTTATTTTTCCATCAAAACTATTTTCATCATGATCAAGGCAATGTGGTGCTCATGTCTCCACATGTCGTATTCCAACTATCTTCCCTAAGATAGTTGCCCAAGCATGAAGCTTCTTTGTAAAATCATGAATATGCATGAATCTAATATAAGCATGACTAAGCAATTTACCGAAGATATCCTCCGGTTATATCACATCGAGGGTTGATCACAAGAATTGGTGCTCGAAGTTTTGGAGGTCCGAATACCAAAAGAATATATTTTTAATGGCGGAAAGAAAATAGATAAACTCCGAGTTAAAAATGACGCGAGAACGAAATCTCCAAAAATCCTATTTTGAATTCCGAGATTACTCATAGAAAATATATCAAAAAACAATATATTTTTGCCCAAATATTTTCCAAAATATTTTTCCTAATATTTCTGAATTTTTTCCAATTTATCTCATTTCCTTTTTCTTTCTTTTTCTTTTTTTCTTTCTTTTCCCCTTTTCTTTTTCTTCTCTCTCTTTTTTTTCTTTCCTTCCCTCTCCTCTGTTTTTCCCACGCTCTCTCTCTCTCGGCCGGCGGCCAGCGCAAGGCGCAAGGGCGGCGGCCCGGGGGCTTATCGACGGCGACGGTGACAGCGAGAGAGGCGGCGGAACTCCGGCGCATGGTGGACGACGGCTTGCGGTGGGGAGAAAACCGGTGAGTGAGAGAGGGAAAAGAGGGCGGCGAGGTGGGGAAGAAACGAAGAGGGGCGCGCCCTTTTATAGATGGCCGGAGAAGGAGAGAAGGAGGAGGGGTCCGGCGTGGGCGCGCGGCAGCAGCGGCACGCGGCGAGGCGCGGACGGGGCTGGTATGGCGCGTGCGCGGCGACGCGTGGCACGTGCGGGCGGCGGGCTCCGGCGCGGCGGCGCGGCGCGCGGAGTCCAGGCACGGCGAGCACGGCGCGCAGCGCGAGGGTGGGGGCCGGGACGCGCGGTGGTGTACGGCGTTGAGCACGTGGCACACAATGAACAGTGCCATTTTGTAATTTCCCGATTTAATTTCCTAATTTTCTATTTGTTTTTCCTTTCACCTCTAAAATTTAAAATAAAATATAGCACGCCTAAAATTAAGTTGTAAAATATGTTTTCAACCTTTTTCACCCACTTTTATTATTTTAATAATATATTTTACATATTTAATTTAATTCTTTTCCTAAATTCAAGGAAATGTGACTTTAATTCAAAAATAATTTCTAAACCCCTATATATCCTTTAGAAATATTTTATCCCTCATTTTGCTTACTAGTTAATATTACTCCACCACACAAAAAATGTTTTGATCCCAAATATATTTTTTTTATAAATCCACAACCCTTTCCTATTTTATATTAAAATTTCCAACTCTAAACTTCGAAATTTTTCTCCCCAACGGAAATCCAAATCATTTGAATTTTCTCAAACACCGAGATGAATCACTTACTTATAAATTTTATGCAACAAAGCTGGCAAATAAGAAGCAATAAACACGATGAGAAGCAATGAGCCAAAAGTTTTTGTAAGTTCCGATTTTTAATTCTCGATTTTATATTCTCTGATTTTCAGGGTGTTACACATATGTAATGAGAGATTACACCAACCTCTGTTTCACAAATTCGTTTTATCCTTCCTACATATGTAATGAGTTCATAAATTTTCTCCCTTTTCTTCATAATCTTTCTGTCTTGCTCTTTGTTAGATAAACTGACAACCACCTCATTCCGTGATGGCTCCCCGTAATTTAGAGGTGTGCTTTCTCTGTTTTTAGCGGCAATGTTCAAGTTCTCATTGCTAATGTCTTCTGCCTTATTCTCGTGAATTGCCACATAAGCATTAGTTGTTAGAGCATTATTGTCCTGACCACAAGTTAGGATCTTCTGTGAGTATGGAGCATGTCGACGGCCGTCGTCCTCCTCCGCTTGTAATTCTCCCTGAGGACTTTTTCGTCGACCTCGGTCTCACCTTTTTACCATTTTTATTCATAGCTCCCTGCAAATTGTTGATGAGAAATCTCTCTCACGCACTGGCCTGGGAGATCTGCTTGACTCCGTTGCAGGTCCTTCTCGGCTGCCTACGCTATGCAGGGCGTGCCACTTGATTTGATCTGTTAATCAACAAAAAAAACAAACGAATATGCATTAAGTGTTAGGTTAGATCCCCACGGGATCGGCTAAGGGAATCCATGAACATATATATGCTATTCTAAACTATATTTAAGTCAAGCGACTGGAACGGATCGGCTATACCGAGACAGCATCAGTCGTTTAACCCAAATACAATAAAGAATAATAAATATATGAATCGATAGCCTAGCCGATACTGGAAAGCTAACAATGAATCGGCTTGTACTCCGATGAATCTTATAGAAAGATATCACTCTTGAACCAGACGTATAGCCTAGAAATCGACCATCGGCTGTCAATGGTAAGCCGATTTCGGCTGGCAACATCCGACAAGAGTGCGATCTCAACATAAGAGGCAATCCTAACACAAATCTAATAATAAGCATATTAAAAGAAACATGTTAAGGTAGATAAGGCCGGCTGAAACCCCGGCGCTGTCTCTAAACAATATAAATCTAACTGAACAGATCATTGGCGGCTTTAAGAATGACTTAATAGTTCAAACATGATGCAGCATTAAGTATAAAAAGAACAACCTGATCTGTTGTAGCCGATTTATACCTCTCGAGACGGTGGATACCGCATATAAACTAGCCAACCATTAGATCTAGCTCTATTGGTTACGAGTTCTTGATAGAACTAGCCAATGGCAGGATAGATCCAAACATTGATCTAATTTATATGCGCTATATGATAAATAGCGCAGTATAAACTCCTGATTCTAATGAGTCATTGCGATGGAAGCACTAGAAACAGTAAATCATACCACTAGTGACAAGCGTTTACCTAGATCTGGGGATCAAAATGATGCAGCCCGTAGCAAAACAAAATGCCCGTCTAAAGAAAAGGTTGGCGATACGCCGAAGACTTGATTGATTGTGTGTGTATTATTTACAAGGGGTCTCGGGTCCTATTTATACCCAAGATACAAATATCTGTACAAACCCTGGACTCTATCTAAGCTACTATTTAAAACACAACATTATCTCGAGCGAGACCCATGCCATGTTACAACTAACAGTTTAAACAAACCCCTAAATTACAGATACAATTGCCGTTACAGGACTCTATCCATAAGTGGCAATATCATTTAATGCGCAATTAGCAACCGAATCTTCTATTTATCCTCAAACTTCTGCATTAGAAATGGTTTCATCTCTTCCAAACCTGGAATCGACTATCGGCTGTCCCTGTTAAATCCATCCTTAGCCGATTGGCCTTGCAGCCGATCACTCCTTTGGCCGGCGCGACCCCTATCTCCAACCGATCCGACTCTGCTTCGCCTTTGCGGACTTAGGAACTCAATTACCAAATTTCAGTGTTAACACAAATGTAATATGATCCGATCTTGGTCCCTGCAAATGTAATAAAAACAATAAAAGGGTGAGACCGAGGTCGACGAAAAAGTCCTCAGGGAGAATTACAAGCGGAGGAGGACGGTGGCCGTCGACATGCTCCATACTCACAGAAGATCCTAACTTGTGGTCAGGACAATAATGCTCTAACAGCTAATGCTTATGTGGCAATTCACGAGAATAAGGCAGAAGACATTAGCAACGAGAACTTGAACATTGCCGCTGAAAACAGAGAAAGCACACCTCTAAATCACGGGAAGCCATCACGGAATGAGGTGGCTGTCAGATTATCTAAGAAAGAGCAAGACAGAAAGATTATAAAGCAAAGGGAGAAAAATTATGAACTCATTACATATGTAGGAAGGATTTAACGAATCTGTGAAACAGAGGTTGGCGTAATATCTCATTACATATGTAGGAAGGATAAAATGAATTTAAGAAACAGAGGTTGGTATAATCACTCAATGTTGCTAGCCTAAGAGTCTTCAGGAAGGTGGGAAACAGTATCTTGAACCAACTTCAGCACGTATTAACCTGGCTTCTTGATCATCAGCCTCATCGTCTTCTTCTCTAACCAATTTCAGTTCTTGTGCCTTCCACGGCCATGCCGTTCGTGCAGGAGATGGGGAGCAAGGGGATGTCAGCGACGGTGATGCGGCGGGAGCTGGAGACACTGGAGAATTTCTATGCGCTGATGTAGCGGAACCCGGCGATGGAGCTGACGGAGAGGACAAAGAAGCTGAGGCATGCGTGCTTCAAGGAGAATTACAAGCGGAGGAGGATTATCTAAGAAAGCGCAAGACAGAAAGATTATGAAGCAAAGGGAGAATAGCAAGAAAAAAGACCGTGATCCGAATCATGACATGTTGAAGAGACCAAGATCGGTGATGAAGGCTACTACGATGGATCATGACATGTTGAAGAGACCAAGATCGGTGAAGAAGGTAGGAAGAAGGCGTCGGGGCCTCTCCACGGATCATCAGGAGTAGCTAGATGCGGATACGGATGAGACGACTAAGATAAGCTATTTCATTGATCCCGACTAATTGGAGTGTGAGATTTGCTTCATGTCTCTTGAAAGAATGGAGCCCAGCCAAGAACATAGGTAAATGCAGTTTTGTCTTGCATCATGCATATGGTTAACCATGCTCATCGCTGAGAAAATTTTATAGCAGTAGCTTCTTTTGGCTGCAAGATTGTCTTTGTTTATCTATTTATATGTTATTGATCTTAACCTTTTTTTGATGAACTAGCTGATGGCCTTATTGCACTAGCCTTTGGCCTGATAGTTACCTGCTTGAGGAGGAAGCTCTCTTCTCCAGTATCTCCTTCCCGAGCTTCCATCCCCAGCCATTCTGCTCTACTGTCATGCAAAGCAACGTTTTACAAGGTATGATTCTTTTCTTTCTACTCGGATCAATGCAAGAATGATGCTCTCTTTTTTCTAATCGAAAAGGAATGGTGCTTTCTGAATTTGTGTTGCTTAGACACTTGTTTCTTGCCATGCAGACGAGCTTGGTGTCATCTTTGAAGATGATGTGCTGAAGTATTGGGATGAGATGGAGCAATCGGAGAATAAGGTAAAACAAAGTGAGAAGGGATTGCCACTGCTCTATTACAGTGATGAGAACGGAGCAGCCTCCAAGACCATGAGAGACGATGTTAGATCAGAGGAGAAGGCATTGACGTTCCAGTTCGTATCGCAGTACTTCTACATGTCAATCACGCAGGCCGCACGAGGGTTTAGGGTTTATGGTTTAGGGTTTAAATCAGGGTTTAGGGTTTAGGTTAAGGGTTAATGGTAAAGGGTTTAGGTTTAGGGTTTAGGGTTTAGGGTTTACGGTTTACGGTTTAAAATAGTTTTGAATACGACAAATGTTAATTATATGTTATTATTTCAATTTAAAATATTTTTCAAATAGGCCATATGTTAATTATATATTATTATTTAAATTTTAAATAGTTTGGAATATGACAAATGTTAATTATATGTTATTATTTCAATTTATAATATTTTTTGTTAATTATATGAACATATGTTAATTATGTATGAATAATGAACATATGTTAATTATAATTATATATGAATATAACACAATAATAGGGCACTGTAATGATTAGTCCCGGTTTTTAAAACCAACCGGGACGAGATGCGAATTTCAGTGAGCGAGAAAACATCTCTAGTCCCAGTTGGTGGCTTCAACCGGGACTAGAGATGGCCATCGACCTGGGCCACGTGGCTGCCCCTCCATCTCTAGTCCCGGTTGGTGGCTTGAACCGGGACTAAATATCATATCTTTTGTCCCGGTTGAAGCCACCAACTGGGACTATAGTTTCTCTAGTCCCGGTTGATGGCTTCAACCGGGACAAGAGATGCCGTACCTATATATAGCAAGGGTCTCGCTGGGATCCAAACACTTAGACGTTTTCGCACAACTTCGCACAACTGCATCGTCTTCTTCCTCGTCGCCGTCGCCGAGCACCAGGACGCCGCCGTAGCACGCCGTCTCCGTCGTCTTCGTTGCCGCCGTTGTCGCCGGAGGACCGCCGCGCCGCCGTCGTTGTCGCCGGAGGACCTCCGCGCCGCCGTCTTCGTCCGCCGCCGCCGCCGCGCTGCAGTTAGCCGCCGCCCCCTTTTTTCTCCGTGATGCGCGCTAGGGTTTAGGCCGCCGTCGATGCCATCGCCATCGCCACCATTGTCGTGGCCGCCGCCGCCGTCGTCGCCGCCGCCCCCTCCCCACGCCGCCGGCATCGCCGCCGCCCCGTCCACGCCGCCGGCCGCCTGCATCCTCGCCGCCGCCGTCGCTTCCCCTCCATGCCGCCGCCGTCGCCGCCGCTGCCGTGCTATGAACTTGCATATTATGTTTAAATTTGTAAATTATGTGAATGTGAATGAATGAGGAGGATTTGAATATGATTTCGATGTGTATGTGTAAATTTGGGAATATGATTTCGAGGTGTATGTGTAAATTTGTATGGACTTTATATGTAAATGGACTGTTTATTTAAATTTTAATGCATGAATATTGTGAATTGTTAATTTTGAATGTGTATTTAAATTTAAATGTATGAATAGATTTAAATTTGAGTGTGTATGTGACTTGTGAAGTTTGTATTTTTGAACGAACGAGAACGATAAAATCAACAAACGGATGTGAACGGACGGACGGACGAACGAACGAACGAGTGTTCGTTCGTTCGTTCA
This sequence comes from Oryza australiensis, assembly GCA_019925245.2. Taxonomy (NCBI): domain Eukaryota; kingdom Viridiplantae; phylum Streptophyta; class Magnoliopsida; order Poales; family Poaceae; genus Oryza; species Oryza australiensis. Next base: position 80,865 of record JAIFGZ020000196.1, read on the forward strand.
TGGAGGAACGGACGGACGTACGGACGTGGACGAACGGACGGACGGACGGACGAACGAACACTTGTTCGTTCGTTCGGTCGGTCGGTCGTTCGTTCGTTCGTGGACGAACGGACGGACGGACGAACGAACACTCGTTCGTTCGTTCGGTCGGTCGTTCGTTCGTTCGGTCATTACAACGTACATAGGCATGCAACGTCCTCTCTCTCTCCTCTCCTCTCCACTTCCTCTCCTCTACACCTTAACTCCCTCACATCATTCTCCTCTCTTTCTCTCCTCTCCTCCAGATGATCGTACTCACGAACGTCAACGAACGTTAGAACGAACGGACGATAGTTGAGGATTTGGGTTTGGGTTAGGGTTAAGGGTCCGAATGAACGGACGTGAACGAACGATAGTTTAGGGTTAGGGTTGGGGTTAAGGATCCGAACGAACGGAGACGTGAACGATAGATTGAACGAATGGTCGGTCGTTCGGTCATTCGTTCGGTCGTTCGGTGTGGATGTAATCCAGGAAGTGACTTCTGAAAAATATCACCATTGTGGATGTGTACAATTGGATCTAGCGTCTGTCGGATTTCATCTATTTTTTCCATCTTCTTCTTTTTTGTCTATGTTTTTTTACGTAGACATACATGATATTCTTGAATAATTGATACATGTATTAACCGAATAATTTTTTTTCAGGATTCTTTGATTAAGTCCTTAACCCACAACAATCAAATGGCGGATCGTGACGAGGAACAGTTTCTCCTTGATGAGATCACACGAGGAATAGAGTTTTGCAACGAGGAGGGACACGAAGATCCAGATCAGTACCTCAACGAGGAGGGGAACGAGGGGGGACGAGCAGAGGAACGAGAAGGGGAATGAGGGCTCCGCCTCCGCCTCCGCCTCCGCTGGACAGAAGAGGCCACGCGGCCTCAACAAGAAAATAGAGGGTCGACATGTCATAACGGAGGTGGCACCTGACGGTCGAGCAATTGCCCCAGAGGACGCCGCAAGGAAGTTTGTTGTGCACAGCGGATGGGTGGTGAGGGATCACGTGCCCATAAGCGTTGCCAACTGGAGGCGGTCAACCAAAGGAGAAGAGGAGCAGAGCTATCTCCCAGACTCAGAGAAAGAGATGTTGTGGACGACAATGCTACAGACGTTCACCATCCCAGACTCAGATCAGGCAAGGGTCAAGGAATGGACGTTGAAGAAAATGGAAGAGCTCTTCAGGAACTACAAAAAACAGTTACACAAGAAATATATCCTGAAGGGCCAGACACCAGACATTGACAAGTTCCCAAAGCTCAGAGATCATTGGGATGCTTTTGTTGAGCACAAGACCAGTGAAGAAGCACAAGCTATCATAGAAAAGAACAAGGCCAATCCAGCAAAAAAGAAATACCGTCACAGGCTTGGGTCAGGCGGCTATAAAAAAGCAATGGAGAAATGGGAAAAAATGGAAGCCGACCTAGAAGCACGGGATATCGTTCCAGGCACAGCAAACTAGCCGGAACGATCAAAGAACTGGTTCTATGATCACGGCGGCTCACTTAATCCCGTCGATGGCACAGTGATCTTTGGTGATGAAATTCAAGAAGCCGGACGGAGGTTAGAGGAGACGGTGTAGGCCAGTTCCTCGGGCACGTTCAAGCCCGATAGAGAGAAGGACGAGCTAACTCTCGCCCTCCAAAACCCAGAGCACCCGGGGCGTACGCGAGGAAAAGGCGTCGTCCCCTGGGAATACAGGTTCCAAGCTGACGTCGACACATACAGGAGCCGAATGAGGTCAAAGCACGAATGCACCAAGCATGGATTCATAGATCCACGCAAAATCAACGGTCTATTGGTTGATCAGTTTCCTAATGACACCGTGGACAACATATACAACGCACTTGTGAAGCAACACTTCCGGTCCTTCAATCCTTCTGCCCTACAATACTGCGTAAGTTTTTTCTTTCTTTCTGAACTAATTTCAATCCCGTGCATACATAAAGTTTCATATGTGTCATCTAAACCAATTTGCAGATTCCACTGGATTCTGTTAGTACTTGACATGGGTCAGTCTAAGATCCATGTCTTTGACTCAATGGATAAACCAGAGTCCACGTACTCCAAGATATTTGAACTGTTTAACAGGTAATGCCATCTTACTTTCTATTGCATATATGCGGTTCTCGGATAATTACGTGCTAACTTTCAATTGCACGTAGGGCATGGAAACGGCTTCGGGTCACTGTTCGCGGAAATTGAAGATAAGCTCTTTGTGCGGATGAAGTTTCCAGTGAGTAACATGTCTGCTCCTAATTTGAATTGAATCATTATTATGTTCTAAAATATGAAATGCATATTAAATCTGTCGTCGTTTCTCTTTTAGTGTGCAAAACAGTCGCAGGGCACCAACCTATGTGGATATTACGTCTGCGACTACATTCACCGCTTTGTGACCAAAGTCAAAACTGTCGATGATCTAGATGTACGTATAAGAGCAATTCATACATTACGTCTTGATTTCTTATTCACTTTATATATTTATTTCTCGTTTATTCTAATTAATGACAGCTTATGCGAGTAAGAAACGACCTCCCCCACGAGACTTTCATACAAGCCGCTCGGGAAGAACTGATGGGATTTATTAACGAGCAGGTCGTTGATCCCGCGAGGGAGTTCTTCATTAGTTTTAGTAGCCAAACTACTCCATTCACAGCAAAGTAGATTAGAGACAATTTTTTATAAGCTAGTTAGGAAACATGTATGAATATTGTACATATTTTGGTAATATATGTATATTTCCTTACTTAAGTTCATTTAAATGTGTGTAAATTATATATTTATACATATATATGCATGTTGCATATATATGTATATATATAATATAATATATGTGTGTAATATATATATATATATTTGTAGCAGTATTGTTAGAGAAAGGGCAAATTAAAAAAATAAAAAATCTTTAGTCCTAGTTGGAGCCACTAGCCGGGACTAAAGATGGCGGAGCCGGTCACGTGGCTTCGTCATCTTTAGTCCCGGTTGGTGGCTTCAACTGAGACTAAAAATGCATCTCTAGTCCTGGTTATTTAACCGGGACTAGAGGTCGTCCATCTCTAGTCCTGGATTTGTAGTCCTGGTTTGATAACCGGGACTACTAAGGGTTATCAACCGGAACTAGTGTGGCTTTTTCGAGTAGTGCATTGTGCATACATTGCAGTGTTCTCTGCATCTGCAACCACGAATCATCTCTCTCGCGGTAACTGATCCCCAGTAGGTCACAGAGACCATGTAAAATTAGCTTATTTGGTGGAAGGCGGATATCTCAGCTCTACATCAGCTCAAATTTGGCACACCAAAGAAAACACCGGAGAAAAGCTGGAAGCTATTATAAATTGTAGAATCGGTGCCGAAGCTTGGAGCTGTACGGAAGATTGTTCCAGCTGTGTTCTAAACAACCCATCACATTCAGCCGTGTCGTCATAATCGAGCTATAACTGTGTGCCCCTTGTATTTTGGATCAGGGTTGTATGTAGATCCCATATGCCTCCCAAGCCCTGGGTAGTTGTCAGAACTGTGTTGATAAGGAAAGAACATGATGCCATCCAAAGCTATAACATGAATGATAAACTTTTTTTTCTTGAGACGGATAAGATTTCTTTGTAGCTAGCTACTCTACTTGAAGAAACTCTTATCACCTGTCATGAGAGGCTCATGTTAGTATGCTTCAAACTTACTTTTTATTTCTAGATATTTATCTATACTACTTTAAAAACTAAACTAATAGTGATGATAGTGAGTCCGTCTTTTATTACCAACTGACATGTGGAACTTAGCAATAGTGACAAGGAAAGAAGTGAACTGCTAGGTCACAGGGTGTGAGGGTAGATGGCTGCTTGGGTTGTAACATAATTATCGCAGGGTGTGAGGGTAAATTATGTTGCAACGCATGGTTATTTAGTTAGTAAGCTAAACATGTACAAATAACAGGAAAACATTTTATTTGTTACCTATATTTTCATCACTATATTATTCTAAAAAGTGCGCACAGTGGATACAGGATATTTGACTTACGAGTTACGACCTGTTGTCCATCATGATTTCAAGTGGATTTAACACTCTTATACTACGCATCTAATGTTTAGGGGTTGTTTGATGTTTGTTTCAGTTTGTCAACTTTTTATAGCTAAGACGTGGCATGCCATAATTTATGTGGCTAAGAAATCCTTAGTCATAAGTTAGACAAGATTTGTCAAAGATACGTGCTATAGGGACACAAGATCAAAGTGTGTGGCATGACAAACATGTGAAAACCAAACAAACAATAATCTAAGTTGGTCAAAGTTGCTTATCAAAATTATGACAAAGTGTGGTCACCATCCAAACATCCCTTAGTATCTTCAGCATAAAGGAAGGCTTATTAGTTGGACTATGGTGATGTTTGAAACTGATGATGGAGATAAAGATTAAGTCGACGCACGTAAAACGAAAAAATCATTAACAAATGATTAATTAAGTTTTAATTATTATAAACTTGATAAATAAATATATTTAATATTTTTAAACAACTTCTGTTTTTTCACGGAATGTATCATTTAGTAAGTAGTTTGAAAAATGTGTGCTTACAAAAATCGATATAAAATCTGAATTAATGAGAAAAGAACATGACCTATATGCTCTCCTGCAGTACTAATTGTTGTGAGGTAAATTGCTGTTTTTCATTGAAAATCAATAGCCTGCGAACATTCTTACATAGTTACAATCAACTGATTGTAATTATTGTTATAAAACGCTGCTATGGGAACGAGTCACTCATCACAATAACCTGAGCCATTTGATCGGATCTCAACCTACCAATATCATCCCTGAGTACATGATAGGCACAATAGTCTGCCCTGACCCAACTGATTTACCCTCTAATCTGTCAGCTTCATTCCCATACAGTTAATATCAGATGTGTGGTATTTTAAGAGTTGCCGTCAACATAGAAGATGTAGCTCTACCTCCGTTCTTAAAAGGATGATTTTCTAAAATAGGTGCAGTTAAAATTTTAAAGACTAATAGATAAAAAATATTATGATTTAAAATATGGAAAATATATTAGCATATTTGTCGAGAAAAAGTCTTGCTCTGCTGTGTTGAGCTGTTAGTTATGCTGCTAAGTGCACGTGGGTCTTAGCACGTGGAAGGGGATATTTTTCGCAAGAAAAATTATGCTTAGTGTGGAGATTGTGGCAATCGGGTATCCACATGGCAAGCTTATCCGACTGGAGGTAGGGATAGATTGCGCCTGCTATAACTGTAAGCCGAACTTGACTTAGGTGTTACGGTTGCCGATAGAGATAAGGCAATCGACCTATAGTCACAGTTTGGTAAGATTGAGGAAACCAACTTAGAATAAGATAGGGTTTCCGACTTGTAAACCCTTCCTCCCAATACTATATAAGGGGGGTAAGGGGCGTCCCTTGAGGGATATCTTAGACTTGATCGATTCCGATCGATATTCCGATAGGAGTTCGCTTTAGCTTTCGCTTTAGATCACGAGATCAATAAAGACACTCGGCGGATCGAATCCACCGAAACAGAGTAGGGTATTACCTCACGAGAGGGCCGAACTGTCTAAATCTTCTTCTTCTTCTAACCCATCGTGCTTGGCGATCTCGACTGCGACCCCAGAAATTATATTGCCGAAACCAAGTTTCGACAGTTGGCGCGCCAGGTAGGGGGCCGCGCGTCGAGACTTCTTCAACAAATCTCGCCGACAAGCGTGATGGGATCTCCTTCAAGACTCGGCGACTTCGCCGCCAACTTCGCCGGCGAATCCTCCTTCGACTCGGATTCGAACCAGTCGAAGGGAAAGACCCACTCGGCGCCGTTCGGGCTCCCCAACAGCGCCGAGATCTTCGACAACATCTTGAAAACCAAGATGCATTCCACCTTCCCCGACGACGGACTTCACTCGGCGCCATTCGGATTATCGGATGCCGACGAGATCTGCGCCAATCTTCTCGCCTCCCCGGCGGAAGCAATCTACTCAGCTGAAGACCTCTCGGTGCCGTTTGGGTTACCAAATGTCGCCAAGATCTACAGTCAACTACTCTCTCCCGAGTTGGAGGCGATCCACTCGGAGGAGCCTGATCCCCCAAGCTCCGACTCGGACTGGAACGATCCAGATCCGGGTTACCCAGGATCAAGGGAGGTCGCTGTCATCCTCCCGTCCTTTGGCTCTGTTCATCTTCAGAGCTCAACGGATACCTCAGCTCCGCCGGCTTCGACAATCTCTACGGCATCCCTTCTGACGAAGCCGACAACTCCGACTGCCATATGGACTGCGAGCCGAGGTGCTTCGACGTCCTCATGGCCGAGCCGGATGAGTCCGACTCAGCCATGGCCAGAAGGCTTGCCGAAGAGGAGCGAGCCAGAGTGGAGCTTGAACGCAAGACACCGAAGAAGACAAACAACGCAAAGATGAGGCCGACAAAAGGAAGCGGGATCTGCGTGCGGCCGGACGATCGCCAGAGGCCATCCTCCAAACACGGGTTCGCAACACCAATGTCTTCCGACGCCACAGCAGAACTGCCGTCGCCGCACTCACGCTCTTGGATACCGTCATGGAGACGGCTCCGGCCAACGTGACTCCTATACTTGATAAGATCAAGACCATCGTTGCCGCCACGGCCAACGGACCTCCCACCACTTCGGCGCGAAGGCCGACTGAATCCGTGGCCGAAACGCCGACAAGAGCCGGCTCCCACCCCTAAGGTCGGAGACTACGGGAGGCCCGAGCCGGCTCGGCCGTCAACTAGGCCAAGAGGCCCACCTCCCGAGTCCACGCCGAGGCACCAAGAGCGACGGTCGACTCCCGCCGCAAACGACATGGACGTCCACCCGTCCACCACCGAGTCCGCCGCAACAGCCTCCAGCCTACCCAACCAGCCAAGAAGACCCCGTCGAGTGATCTCGCGGAAGTCCTCGACCGCCGCTACCAAGAGCGTGACCGTCGCACTCAGGAAGATCGGAGGGGATCACCTGATAGCGGCGACGATGGAGTACCGGCCTTCACTCGGGAGCTCCGTCGAGTGCATTGGCCGAGTGGCTTTAAGCCCACCGGGATAGAAAGGTACGATGGCAAAACCGACCCCGAATCTTGGTTAACCGTATATACCCTTGCCATCCGAGCGCAGTGGCGACAACAAAGCCATGGCCAACTACTCGCCCGTGGCCCTCGCAAACTCGGCCGAAATTGGCTCACCCCTGCCAAGAGGCTCAATCGGCTCGTGGAGCGAGCCGAGGGACCACTTCATCGCCAACTTCCAAGGCACCTTCGAGAGGCCCGCACGCACTTTGACCTTTACAATGTTATCCGAAGCCGGACGAGCCTCGAAGGATTATATTCGTCGCTTCTCCGAGAAGCGCAACAAGATCCCGAACATCACCGATGACATCATCATCGCCGCCTTCCGAAGGGAGTCCGTGATGAGCGCTTATCGGCAAGTTCGGACGAAAGCCACCGAAGACGGTGAAGCGAGATGTTTGAGACGGCGAATTCATACGCCAAATCAAACGACGCCATCAAAGCCGCCCGTCAAGACCGGCCCGACGAAGAGAGGACAAGCAAGCAGGAGGAAGCCGAAATCCTAAGAAGGATGACGGCAACAACGCAACCGGGCCCGAAAGATCGCAAGCGCCGATCGAAGACCGTGGCCGCAACCTCCAATACTCAACGCCGTCCCCGAGTCGCCGCCTACGATGCCATCATGAACGCCCAATGCACCCACCATCCGAATCACAAGCACGCGGCGAAGGATCGCTTTATCTACAAGCGAGTTCATGAAAAGACGCGGCGCAGCTCAACAAGAAGCCGACGACGAGGCTGGTCCATCCGCGCCAAGAAGAACAACGCGGCTGAAAATGCCGAACCTTTTCAAGATCCAGTGGGGAGCTCAACCACATCTTCGGGGCCCGCTAGCTTATGAATCCAAGAGGAAACAAAAGCTAACCGACCGGGAGGTCAACGCGGCTCAACCGAAGTCCCTCAATATCTCGCGATGGTCGAGGTGGCCATCACCTTTGACCGCTCGGATCATCCCGACCGAGTGGTCCACCCGGACGCTATCCACTCGTCCCGGACCCCGTAGTCCGCAACATCGCTTAAGCGCGTCCTCATCGACGGGGCAGCGCCCTCAACATCCCGTTTGCCAAGACTATGGATGAAATGCGATCCCAGGGCCGAACTCAAAGCAAGCTCAGCCCCTTCCACGGAGTTATCCGGGCTATCTTCAACACCACTCGGGCATATCTCTCTCCCAGTCACCTTCGGAGCCCGAGAGAATTTCCGAACGGAGAACGTCACCTTCGAGGTGGCCGACTTGAAACGGCATATCATGCCATCATCGGAAGGCTGCGCTTGCCAAGTTCATGGCGATCCCTCACTACACTTACCTCGCATGAAGATGCCGGGTCCCAACGGCGTCATCACTCTTCGCAGCGATGTGAAGCAAGCCTTCACTGCGACAAGGAGAGCTGCGACATGGCCCAATCTCGAGAGAGATTACGTGGCCAACAAGAAGTCCGATTGGCTGCATCAACTTCGGCAGAGGGCGAAGTCCCGCGAAGAAGATAGCCAAATCGGGATCGGGCGACGCCAAGACCAAAAAGATCTCCCTTGATTCGTCCGATCCCTCCAAAACCGCCGTAATCGGCGCCGACCTAGATCCTAAATAGGAAAGCGCGCTCGTCACCTTCCTCCAAAATAATAAAGATGTTTTTGCTTGGAAGCCATCCGATATGCCTGGAATTCCTAGGGAGGTGATCGAGCACTCTCCGAACGTCAAAGATGACGCCAAACCAATTAAACAACGATTACGCAGTTCGCACGGATCGAAAAGACGCGATCAAAGAAGAACTCGCAAAGCTCTTGGCTGCCGGCTTCATTAAAGAAGTCCTTCATCCCGACCGGTTAGCCAATCCAGCCCCGGTCCGCAAAAAGACGAGGCAATGGCGCATGTGTGTCGATTACACCGACCTCAACAAAGCCTGCCCCAAAGATCCGTTCGGGCTGCCTCGCATCGATCAAGTCGTCGACTCAACGCCTGGCCGCGAACTCCCGAGTTTTTGGATTGTTACTCGGGCTACCACCGGATCGATCGAAAGAATCCGACGCTTGAAGACATCTTTCATCACGCCGTTCGGGGCCTATCTACATCACCATGCCTTTCGGCCCGAAGAACGCCGGAGCTACATACCAACGCATGATCCAAAGATGCTTCCGACGCAGATCGGCAAAAACGTTGAAGCTTATGTCGACGATGTTGTCATCAAGACCAAGCGAAAGAAGACCTGATCGACGACTTAGAAGAAACCTTTGCAAACATGGCCTTCGAATGAAGTTGAACCCGGAGAAGTGCACCTTCGGCCCCATCGTGCAACCGCTCGGCTTCATGGTATCACATCGCGGCATTGAAGCAAACCCGAGAAGATCAACGCTATCTTTAACATGAAGCCCCGAGTAATCGAAAGACGTCCAAAAGCTCACTGGCTGCATGGCGGCACCGAGCCGTTTTATATCCCGACTCGGCGAGCGAGGCATGCCCTTCTTCGATCTGCCAAGAAGACAGACGACTCAGTGGACCACGAAGCCGACAAGGCCTTTGAAGATTTCAAAGAGTTCCTTACCACGCCACCCGTCCCGGCTTCGCCTCGCCCCAGAACCCCTCTTGCTGTACGTCTCAGCCACTCACCAAGTGGTCGCACGGTCCTTGTGGTTGAACGAGAAGAAGAAGGACGGGCCCAGAAGATTCAAAGACCGATTTACTTTGTCAGCGAAGTATTTGCAGGAGCCAAAATCCGATACCCCCAGGTACAAAAATTGCTTTATGGTGTTCTAATAACCGCGAGGAAATTGGCACACTACTTTGTGGTCACTCGGTCACCGTCATCACCTCTTTTCCACTCGGCGACGTCGTCCACAACCGCGAGGCAACCGGGCGCATCGCCATGTGGGCCCCGGAACCGATGCCGTGGACTTAACTTTCAAGCCCGGACGTCCATTAAGTCACAAGCCTTAGCGGACTTCCTAGCCGAGTGGACTGAACAGCAAGAGCATGTTCCCCGAGAAGACCTCCAACACTGGACCATGCACTTCGACGGATCCAAGAGGATCACCGATCTCCCGACCGGGGAAAGGCTAAGATATGCCCTTCACCTCCACTTCTCCGCCTCACACAACGTCGCCGAATACGAAGCTCTTTTACATGGACTGCGCCTTGCAGTCTCACTCGGGATTCGTCGACTTATTGTGAAAGGCGACTCCTAGCTGGTCGTCAATCAAGTGATGAAAGACTGGTCCTGCTTAAATGACACTATGGAGGCCTACCGACAAGAGGTCCGCAAGCTTGAGGACAAGTTTGATGGGCTAGAACTCTCACATGTCCTGAGACATAACAACGAAGCTGCCGACGAGCTAGCGCAGTTCGGATCTAAGCGCGAAGCCGCTCCAACAGATGTCTTTGTCGAACATCTCTACGAGCCAACCATCACGGCAAAGACAACTCCCAACGAGCAAACCACGAACGAAGTCACCATGATCGATACCGACTGGAGGACGCCGCTCATCAAATTCTTAACTCAGCAAGAGCTGCCGGATGACCGGGATGAAGCAGAACGCGTCCGGCGTCGTTGCCAAGCATACGTCATGGTCGACTCCGACCTATACAAGAGAAGCCCCTCTGGAATTCTAATGAGGTGCATCACACCCGAAGAAGGGAAACAATTACTCCAAGATATCCACTCGGGCATATGCGGAAGCCACGCGGCGGCACGCACTCTAGTCGGCAAAGCTTACGACAAGGATTTTTCGGCTTACCGCGGTCTCCGACGCGGATAAAGTCGTAAGAACTCGCGAAGGCTGCCGTTCTTTGCCCGACAAAGCCATGTCCCGGCCAGAGCTTCAAACAATCCCACTTTCCCGGCCGTTCACGGTATGGGGGCCGGACATGGTTGGCCCCTTCAAGAAAGCTCCAGGAGGTTTCACACACCTCTTCGTCGCAATCGACAAGTTCTCCAAGTGGATTGAAGCCAAGCCGGTTGCCACAATCACTGCTGACAAAGCACGGGATTTTTTCCTCAACATCGTGCACCGCTTCGGCGTCCCAAACAGAATCATAACCGATAATGGGACTCAATTCACGGGAGGCATCTTCAAGGAATTCTGCGAAGACTTCGGAATCAAGATCTCGCTACGCATCGTAGCTCACCCTAAAAGCAATGGGCAAGTCGAGCGAGCAAACGGCATGGTCCTCCAAGGCATCAAGGCTCGCGTTTTCAACCGGCTAAGCCCTTACGCCGGCAAGTGGGTCCAAGAACTCCCCTCGGTCCTATGGTCGCTGCGAACCACACCCAGTCGGGCCACCGGCCAAACTCCTTTCTTTTTGGTCTATGGCGCAGAAGCCATGTTGCCAAACGAGATGGAGTATGAGTCCCTCCGGGTCCGCAGCTTCAACGATGAACGCTACGACATCGACCGAGTGGATGACCTCACCCGATTGGAAGAGGCCCGCGAGGCAGCCCTCATCCAGTCGGCCAAATACCTTCAAGGGCTCAGAAGATACCACAGTCGCAACGTGCGAGCACGGGCTTTCATTGTTGGCGACCTGGTCCTACGCAAGATCCAGACCACCAAAGACCGACACAAGTTATCTCCCTTATGGGAAGGACCCTATATAATCGCCGAAGTGACTCGGCCCGGTGCCTACCGGCTAAAGCGCGAAGACGGGTCTATGGTGGAGAACTCCTGGAACATCGAACATCTTCGGCGGTTTTACGCCTAATTTGGCTAAGGCCTCATGTTTTCCTTGACTGCCAACCTCAAGCAAGATGACTTCTTGAGCTAGCAGTCGGGGGCTGATACACATATCAATAAAGCTCGAATTTTCCTCGTCAAATTTTTGTGCATAATTTGGTTTATCATTGTTTAATGTCCTTCGACTCGAGCTCAGTGTCTAAGGACTGAGAGTTTTCCGATGACCTAATCGAGCCTAGGCTTGATGACAGCCAGACGAAAACTACTTAAGAAATTTCACGCAAAGGCTCGAATCAAGGCATTGACATAAATAAACTAAAAATAGTCACAAAGATTTCATGTCAAGAGTGTTATGATTACATGACATTCATAAAGCAAAGTCAAAATACAGTTCAGAGCTTAAAATTGTTTACTACATCTAAAGAGATCTTCTTCGCCGCCTCTTGCGCCTCGCTGAGCATATCTAAGGCCTGCTCGTCTGTTGTCCCCTCAGCGAAGCCCTCCCCGATTGAATGAATATCCACTCGGGGGTAGAGGGACTTGGTCTGTGCAAGAGCCAGACCAGCCCCCATGTTGGCCGCTTCGGTGATGTTTTTCAGATACTGCTCGGGAGCCAGCCGGAGCTTGTCGAAGATCTCGATTGGCCCCAGCGAGCTGGCCCCAACCCCTTGATCAAACAAGGCTGCCAAGATCGGCGTGGCGGCGTTGGCGACCTCTTCCCGTATCTCGTCGCTGGATTTGATCCGCCCGAGTAAGACGTCGTATTGGGCTCGGGTCTTCATCTTGTAAGCTGCAAGGAGTCCCAGATCATTCAAGGCACTCGGAAATGAAGCAGCACACGGGATTTGACTTCAAAGAAGGTTACCTTCAAATTCGGCCTCCATTTCGGCCTTGTCAAGGTTGACTGCTTCCAGCTGGACTTGAAGCGAATGGACCTCCGAAGAATTTTCTACAACGAAAGAAGGTTATTAATAGCCAAGATCAACATAAGAATCATAATGAAGCTAGGAGAGGCAGGCTTACTTCCGATTGACCCGCGGAGGTCGAGGTTCGCTTCCCGAAGCTCCGAGATCTCCCTCCTTAAAGCGGCCTCCCTTGAAGCGGCCTCCTCCCGAGTGACCTTCAGCTGTCGCTGAACGTCCTCCAAGGAGTTTAAGTGAGGCACCAGCTTTTCCAGCACTCGGATTTTGCCATTGAGCGGCAATATTCTTTCTGCATGCGAAAGCAGAAGAATGATCGACTGAAGAATAACTAAGATATAATCAAAAAGAAAGACGAAGGCTTACGTTGAGCAGTCGGGTCGCCTCATTCAGGCTCTCGACGAGGGCATCTCTTTCATCCTTCTCAGCTTGCCGGTCGAGGATGATGCCCTGTCTCTCACCTTCCGAGTCCCGTCACTCGATCCTGATCGGAGGCACCCAGGTTTCAGCGGACTATAACCTGGGGATCTCTTCTACCGTGGCTGGCAATCAAGAAAGACCAATGAAGACATGAAGGATTCAAAATTGAAAGAACAAAGGAAAGTTCCGAAGCAAATCTCACCGGTTTCGGTGGCTGCCTGCCTAGGTGGGGCAGCCGGGCTCTTCTTCTTCTTCGGGCTCTGTGCCGAGTGACCCTCAGTCGGGGGCGCTCGGGCCGCAGCCGTGGGTTCCCCGGCAGCCGACTGGTCTCCAGTCGGGATATCCTGGCTGGCAGTCGGGGGCTCCTCCCTAGGGGCGCTCTCCTTTTGAGGGGAAGGGTGCTTCTCCGGAACGCTCGCACTTGGTTGCGGGCTCCGGGGTTTTGGCTCTGACGGCCTTGGCACTTCGGGAGCAGCGGCCGGGGTCGGCCCTTCATCCTCCGACCGGATCTATATCCCGGGGCTTCCGCACAAGTGAACACAAGAAAGATAAAGAAAAGCTTTCGCGAAAGAGCTCGGGCTTTGGTTTCGAAGCATACCGGAGGATCGGCGGATCTTCGGCGCCGTCCGCGGTGATTGCCTTAGAGGCGGGGTCTCGACCGGAGGAGCCGGGACGTCGTCATCCGAGTCCTCGATGATCGCCCGCCTTTACTTGCGCGCTTGTTCGAGTCTTCACTCGGCGCCGCCCGCTTCCCGACCGGATCAGCTTGGATTTTGATCCCGCCGCGGCTTCTTGCGTGGCGACACGGCGCGTCATCATGAGCCGTCTTATACGGCTTGGAAGTGATAGAGGCGTTCTCCCGCGTAAGAAAGAAGGTGCAACGTTAAGCGACAAGACATCAAGATCGAAAGATACTATGAAGCATCCAATCGGCTTACCCGAGGAGGAGGTCGATGGATGCCGAATGGGAGGACTCGGTAGTATGAGGGCCCGCTCGACCGAGATCCCGGATGAGAAGAGCTTGTACATCCGGATCTTCGGGATCTCGTATGTGAGTGGATCCGGGTCCTCCCGATTGGGGTCCGTTCCACCTTCATATTCGAAGGCCGGCTTCGACCGTTCCTTGATCGCGCCGCCGGCACCTAATGAAGTGCCGAGTGATTTGTTCCCCGCGAAGGTTCCTCTTCTTCATTGCCGGGATCTTCGCGAGCGATCGTTGGCTTCATCCCATTCTTGGGCTACGGGACGGTGCTCCAAGATGGCTTGGGGACAGGAGGAAGACCAACAAAGGGAAGGCAGGGTTCAAGATTGCCGATGTAGAACCGCCGCATGCCGCCTTTGTTGGAAGATTTCAAGGGAGAGAGAAGTAGTCTTTGCGGAGAGATCCGCGAAGGCGAAAGCCTGCCCCACCAACGACGCAAGGTTGATCCTTGTTCGGATGGGGTTTCGTAGAACATACGAAACAGATTGAAGTGAGGAAGAATGCCAAGGAAGGCTTCACACACATGAATGAAGAGTGCTATGTGAAGCATCGAGTTGGGGTTCAGATGGTAGATGTGAAGACCATAGTAATCCAAGAGCCCCCGAAAGAATTCGGAGGTGGAAAGACTGAATCTGCAATAGAAAAAGGAGGTAAAGACAACGAGCTCACCGGTGTTTGGGGTCGGGAAGTCCTCCCCCGCCGCCGGGCGCCATCCCACAAGTTCCTTGGGTGGAAGCACACCGTGCTTCACCATCTCCTTGAGGGTGCATTCCCTCACATCTGAGGTGGCCCATTGGTCGAACGGAATCCTCTTCTCTTCCGCCATGAGAGCAAGGTTGTTGGGGAGCGGATCTGGCTGAGAAAGGTTAGATCTTGGGCGATGGATGTGGGAGTTTTGGCTGCAGAAGCTAATTGTCACGGCAAGCGAGCTTCTTGGCGGATGGACTGGGGAGCGCGCAAGCCTAGGGTTCTCCGCGGTGAGCTGTTGAACAGTACCGTGAAAAGGGGAATCGTTTGGAAGGTGAAGAGGCGGGGATGACCTCGTGTCTTTATAAAGAAAGATTTGAGGGTTGCGCTAGGTTTTCTGGTGAGTGGGCCGAGCCCATAAGAAAATCTACGGCCCAGCTAAGGTGTGGTCCGATACGTGTCCTTAGGGACTTAAGCGGATGAGCTTAAGCAGATTTGCCCTGGCAATATGCGCGTGTCCGAGTGCCCTATACCTTAAAAGATCCTTCCATACCGCGGTTTGCTTAACTTCATGAGAAGTTGGCACGATGCAATTTGGAAGGTGACCAACAGCAGAGTTTTTATAGCCACCTTGGTGAACAAAGGCTGTTTGGTTTTTCAGCATTTGGTCGGGTAATCTTGCCAATGCTGTTTGTTTTCCACCTTGGTGAAGATCTTTATAAGATTGAGACCAAGATTATGGCAAAAGCTATTTAATAACTTGGTCATATTTTTCATATGATTGAAAGAACTTGTTTTCCCATGAGGGATGATTAAAATATTTGTTCCGGATGACTCGAGCGGATCTATTCGGATAAGCGTGAGCTTGCCGAGTGCTTTTTACCCGCTAGGTTGATTGAGTTATTTTTCCGAAATTACTGGTAAATCCACTCGGATAAGCAAGAGCTAGCCGAGTGCCTTTTTCCCATAAGGGTTGATTGAATTATTTGTTTCGAGATAACTGGCAAATTCACTCGGTTGAGTATGAACTTGCCGAGTAATGAGATTTCTATGATTGCTTTAGCATGAGCTAAGCATCTACATGAGAATAATTTTTTATAGTTCTTGACTATATGCTTAGTCTATTTTTGACTAACCACATAGTCGGGGCTACACCTATAATTAGGTGCATCAGAGATGCACCTAGATATTTATTTTTGAGAAATTTTTATGTATATTTTTTCCAGCCCTTCACAGTCTTTGGAGCCACTCGGGAAGATTCAGGCAGAGATGATGGAATCACTCGGCGCCAAAAGCACTCGGTCAAAGAGATTTTTGGTTGAGTGCCGCTTTGGTCTCGAAGCCGAGTTGTCTCGTCGACCGAAAAGGACTCGGGGCTACCGTGGAGATTGTGGCATCGGGTATCCACATGGCAAGCTTATCCGACCGGAGGTAGGGATAGATTGCGCCGCTATATCGTAAGCCGAACTTGACTTAGGTGTTACGGTTGCCGATAGAGATAAGGCAATCGGCCTATAGTCACAGTTTGGTAAGATTGAGGAAACCAACTTAGAATAAGATAGGGTTTCCGACTTGTAAACCCTTCCTCCCAATACTATATAAGGGGGGTAAGGGGCGTCCCTTGAGGGATATCTTAGACTTGATCAGATTCCAGATCAGATATTCCGATAGGAGTTCAGCTTTTAGCTTTCAGCTTTAGATCACGAGATCAATAAAGACACTCGGCGGATCGAATCCACCGAAACAGGAGTAGGGTATTACCTCACGAGAGGGCCTGAACCTGTCTAAATCTTCTTCTTCTTCTAACCCATTGTGCTTGGCGATCTTGACTGCGACCCCAGAAAATATATTGCCGAAACCAAGTTTCGACACTTAGTGGTATTAAGGCTCAACGGTTGTGTCGTGCTTATCTTTTAAGTTGTTGTAGAAACAAATATTTACGATCGCTATTTTTTTTACATATCTATCTTCTTCTTCATGTTCTTATACCCTATAGTTTATCACCATAGTTTTATATGTTACATGTTTCATTCATCAAATTCAACATTATCGAAGAGCGATACTCTCACAACAGGAAGAGAAGACCCTCCCTTGAAGATTCGGCTAGGAGACGAGTAGGGATTCGATCTCGTGACATGTGTGCGTGAAAGTAACAAGGATGAACACGACGCGTATATAGGTTTAGCTCATTCGGAAGCTGTTAACACTGAAATTTGGTAATTGAGTTCCTAAGTTCGTAAAGGCAAAGCGAAATCGGATCGGCTGAAGAAAGGAATCGTATCGGCTAAAAAGGAATCGGCTGCAGGGTTAGTCGGCTGAGAATGGACCGAATGGGAGCAGACGACAGCCGATTCTGAGTTCGAAAGAGATGAAGCCGTGTTTAGTGCAGAAACTTGGAGATAAATGAAAGATTCGGCTGCTAGTTGCGCGTTAAAAGATATTGCCACTTATGGATAGAGTCCTATAACGGCAATTGTATTTGTAATCTAGAGATTTGTTAGATTGTTAGTTGTAACGCGACATAGGTTCCGCTAGGGATAATATGGTGTTTTAAACAGTAGTTTAGATAGAGTCCAGGGTTGTTACAAGTATTTGTATTTTGGGTATAAATAGGACCCGAGGCCCTCTGTAAAAGGACGATTCAATCAATCTAATCTTCAGCGCATCGCCACCCTTTTCTTTTAGACGAACACTCTGTTTGGCATTGGGCTGCATCGTCTCGATCCCCAAGTTCACGTAAATGTTTGTCATTAGTAGTATGATTATCTGTTTCTAATGCTTCCATCGCAATGATACATTAGAATTAGTGATTTTAGTGCGCCATATATCATATAACGCATATGAATTAGATCAATGTTTAGATCTATCTTGTTGTTGGCTCACCTCGTCAAGAACATGTGGTCAACAGGGCTAGATCTAAGGGTTGGCTAGTTCATATGTGGTATTCACCATCTCAAGGAGTGTAAGTCGGTTGTAACAGATTGGATATTTCTTTTGATACTTAATGCTGCATCGGGTTCAAACTATTGAGTCGTATTTAGAACTATCAGTGATCTGTTCTTCTGGGATTTATATTATCTAGAGATAGCGTCGGGGTTTCAGTCGGCCTTATTTGCCATAATATGTTTCTTTTAACATGATTACTAGATTTGTATTAGGATTGCCTCTTATGTTAAGATTGTGTTCCTGTCGGACGTTGCTTATATGTTTGATTCAGGAATATTATCTTCACATAAGATTCATCGGAGTACTAGCCGATTCGCTGTTAGCTTTCCAGTATCGGCTAGGTTATTGATCTGTATATTTATTATTCTTCACTATATTTGGATCAAGCGGCTGATGCTGTCTTGGTGTATCCGACCCATTCCAGTCACTTGGCCGAAATATGGCCTAGAATAGCATATATACATCCATGGATTTCCTCAGCCGATCCCGTGGGGATCTAACCTAACGCTTAACGTATACTATCTTGTTTTTCTTGTTGATTAGCAGATCAAATCAACTGGAACGCCCTACACACTGTAGGTAGCCGAGAAGGACCTGCACTGGAGTCAAGCAGATCTCCCAGGCCAGCGCATGAGAGAGATTTCTCGTCAACACGCTTCTTGGCACGCCCAGTGGGACTGTCTTTGTCGGCCCGACTCGGACGAATAGACTCTGCCGGCAAGATGGTCGATTCCAAGATCCTTGGCATCACGCAGGGCAATGTCGTACCTGTAAAGATGGAACAACTATCGGCTGAACAGCAAGCCGAATACAAGAAGATGGTGGAGGAACTCCAGAATAATTACCTCCAATCCTTCACCCAAACAAGGTCTGGAGCCGTGCACCAAAAGTACAAGTTCAGCCTGAATGATACCAAGGCATCCTCATCAAGCGATGCAAAAGGCAAACAGAAGGTGGAAGAGCCGGCCCAAGTGCAAGATGATTCGGCCGTATACTCTTTACAAGATCGGATCGACTCCGTTGTTCATCACGCGCTGGTCAACCAAAGCAGTATCTTGGTCAATACCCTAAATAATATGATCTCTCACGTGGTTGACGCCAAGGTAGCCGAGAAGCTGCAACGGGGCCCAACGTATTTCGTAGATGGCCAATTTCATGGTTACATGACATTAGTCACCCAGGATCAGCCGCTTCCACTGATAGCGCAACCAAACCCGCCAGGAGGAATCGGCCACCTGAGTCCAGGCGAGACGGCTATAAGACCAGCGGTCACTATTCTAAATCGACAACAACCGTTGCCTTATGTTCAACTCGACAACATATTCAATAACAATCGGCAGCCAGAGCCGATTGATCCTGGCAGGCGGCAGAATGCCGGTGGCCGGCGCTGTTCCTGCACCGCCAACGCCACAACAGAGCCTCGCCGCCGCCCGCCGATCATCGCTACCGGTACCAAGGGGGCCATCAGGATCACCACTACAGACCTCAGACGCCACCACAGCTGTATCGGCAAGCACCCATGCCGTATGACCCATACAAGCCGATACAACCAGATAACCAAGCTTGGGCCGAGCTAATTGCAGACGTCATGCGGGATCAGTTCGGCCTCAAACCAAAAGATTCAGGGAATATGTATCGGTACCCCTATCAAGAACATTTTGAAAGGGTCCCGCTGCCCAACCGATACAAGATCCCAGACTTCTCGAAATTCTCAGGGCAAGACAACGTTTCTACCTATGAACACGTCAGCCGATTCTTGGCGCAGTGCGGTGAAGCATCGGCTATGGACCCCTTGAGAGTTCGGTTATTCCCCCTTTCTCTTTTAGGATCGGCTTTCACTTGGTTCTCCTCGCTGCCTTACAACTCAATCCAGAGTTGGGCCGATCTTGAGAAACAGTTCCACAACTATTGTTATTTCGGCAACCATGAAATGAAGTTGTCGGACCTCACCAGCGTCAGGCAGAAACACAATGAATCGGTACAAGACTACATTCAACGCTTCAGAGAGATGAGAAATCGATGTTATAGCCTGGTGCTATCAGACGCTCAGTTGGCCGATTTAGCCTTCCATGGTTTGATCGCGCCGATCAGGGAACGATTCTCTGCGCAGGACTTTGATAGCCTAGCCCACCTGGCGCAGAAAGTGACGGCCCATGAACAGCGTTTCCAGGACACCAGGAAGGCCGTCAAGAGCATAACCCAGGTCATCGTCGATTTAGATTACGGGTCTGACGACGACGAAACAGAAGTGGCGGCAACCGAATGGGCCAAGAACAAGAAGGCCATCGTCTGCCAATGGCTGCTGAAGACGGCTAAGGAAGAAAAATATGATTTTGATATCACTAAAGCCGACAAGATCTTTGATTTACTGCTCAGGGAAAAACATATTCAATTACCCAAAAATCATGTGATCCCGTCGGCCGAAGAGTTGAAAAAGAAGAAGTACTGCAAGTGGCACAACTCCACATCTCATGCCACAAACGATTGCAAAGTCTTTATATAGCAAATCCAGTCGGCCATCGAGGCCGGGAAGTTAAAGTTCGCCGACTCAAATCGGTCCATGAAAGTAGACGGCAATCCCTTCCCGGTCAACACAGCACATGCCGGCCCTGGGCGAGCTGATCGACAGGACAATGGCGCATGGCTTAGCCAATACGTCGATCGGGGCCAAAGCAGAAGATGACCAGACTGGATGCCACGCTGCTCAAATTAATATGGTGCGCCCAGTCATCAGATCGGCTGGCCGACAGCCGATCCATGAACGAAGCCGACACCATCATCAATACCGGTCTTGGCATGAAGAAATTTATGATGAAGCACCTCGTCGGCACGAACCAAGTACTCAGAGCCGACGATACAGGGTAAACCGTGACAATGCCGATCCACATTGGCATTGCGATTTTTTCAGGTATTGCTGGAAATCCGGCATGAGGCTACCAACATTGGAAGATTGCCCAGCATGTAATGATCACCGCGACAATGATGAACGCGGGAGCTTATCGTCTGCAAGTCCAGTTCGGCTCATCCCCAGAGCCGTCCAGCTAAACCAAAGACGACGACCTGTCCATGACCGGCTCGGTCGGATGCATCAGGACTTCTTCATCGACAAAAACCGGGATGGAGACAACCGCGATGACGAAGAGGCCGACGATGAGGAATCGGCCAACCCCCAGTGGTGCCCGTCCGATCTCTTTACAAAGACCCAGAAGAGGAGAGTTCAACGGCTCAAGCGTGAAGGAAGAGAAGACGAGGTGCAACAAATGATCTACGAGCAGCGCTGTCGGCTGGGCAAAATCAAGAGGCGGTGGGTACCCAAGCGGAAGACCGCTGTGACCAACGAAGAACAAGCCGAAGAAAGTCTAGCCGATCAAGCCAGAAGGGCAGTCAAAGGGAAGGGCAAAGTTTCCGCATCGGTTAAAATGGTCTTCGTATTGCCGGCCGAGTTTGGCGCCCCGAAGCCGACGCGGATGCTATCGAAGATGACCCGACAAAGCCGGCAATCTCGCCGGACCAGGCCATCTTCGACAAGCCTGAAGGAACCAAAAATCGGCACTTAAAACCGTTATACATTAAAGGATTCATTAACGGCAAGCCGATCTCCAAAATGCTAGTCGATGGGGGAGCTGCAGTCAACCTCATGCCTTACGCAACTTTCAGAAAACTCGGAAAAGGGGCCGAAGACCTGATAAAAACCAACATGGTACTCAAGGACTTCGGCGGCATCCCATCGGAGACCAAAGGTGTTCTCAATGTTGAACTGACTATCGGCAACAAAACTGTGCCCACAACGTTCTTTGTCATCGACGGGAAGAGGTCTTACAGCCTGCTGCTCGGAAGGGACTGGATCCATGCTAACTGCTGCATCCCTTCTACAATGCATCAGAGCCTGATCCAATGGGACGACGACAAGATCGAGATCATGCCAGCCGACAGGTCAGTTAGTGTCGTCAAAGCCGATTTGCCATTTTGGAAAATCGAAGGCATCGATTGTTTATCTGGGAAAATCTGGCAAGCCGATTTTCTAAATGTGTCCAATTCAACAATACAGCCCATCGGAAACGACGAGCCGCAGCTGCTGCTTTGAACAAGACATGGAGGAGGGCTCAAGCGTTCTCGGCGTAGCCATCGCGGACGAAGACGATGGCAAGTTAGGACAAGGCTTCACGTCGGCCGACGAGTTAGAAGAAATCGACATCGACTCTGGTGATAAGCCAAGGCCGACATACATTAGCAAAAATTTATCTCCATTCCAAGCATTGGGAAAGTTTTTTCTCTTCCCACTAGGTGTACTTGGCCGACTATATCCTTTTGTACCATTCAGTCCAAGCTGCATCGGTGGATGGCCAAGCTTTGAATGTTCTGTTCCAATGGGAGAGAGACGGTTTGGCGGTGTTAAAAGGGATGCGGTTGGTTTCGGCTATGATTACATCAGTTGGGTCTGAATTGCCGATAGGTCCGAGGAAATACTTCTCCACTTGTGTCGAATTGGGGATAAGTACTTGATGAGACAGATGCTACAATCCGAAGGAGGGGCGAAAAGTACTAGTCAGGAATGATTATGTTTTACGGTTCGGGAACAGGAAAAGTACTAATTGATAAGAGTATGGGATAAAATGCTACTGAAAAAATCACCAAACGAATCACTGATGTGAGGATATTTGGAGAAGCAGGTTGGGAGTAAAATCGTGGATCGAAAGGAAGTACCTGAGGAAACTCGGTTGCAGCAGCGGCTGAAGCGGTTGCGACGGCGGCAGCAGATGGCGCAGTGGTTGCGGCCGGCGTGACGGTGGTGGCCGGCGAGTTGGAGGTGCTTGATGCAGCGGCGGAGGCCATCGGGAAGCTCGGGGGCGAAGATGAGTTTGAAGAACGTGGGGAAGGATGTCGAGCGCCGATGGAGTCGCCGGGGGAGAGAGAAAGGGCAGGAAGTTTGTTTGTGAGGAAAGCTGAGCACACGTTGAAGGCGTAGGTGGTTCGACCGAGAGAGGTGGATATTTAAAGAGCACTTGGGGAGAAGCCGAGGCGGTTTAGGCCAAGAAGGAAGCAAGAGTTTGAATAGGCGAGCAAATCCGCAACACTTCGTATTACGGACTTGGGGGGCATGTGTTAACACTGAAATTTGGTAATTGAGTTCCTAAGTTCGTAAAGGCAAAACGAAATCGGATCAGCTGAAGAAAGGAATCGTATCGGCTAAAAAGGGATTGGCTGCAGGGTTAGTCGGCTGAGAATGGATCGAATGGGAGCAGACGATAGCCGATTCTGAGTTCGGAAGAGATGAAGCCATGTTTAGTGCAGAAACATGGAGATAAATGAAAGATTCGGCTGCTAATTGCACGCTAAAAGATATTGCCACTTATGGATAGAGTCCTATAACGACAATTGTATCTGTAATCTAGAGATTTGTTAGATTGTTAGTTGTAACGCAGCATAGGTTCCGCTAGGGATAATATGGTGTTTTAAATAGTAGTTTAGATAGAGTCTAGGGTTGTTACAAGTATTTGTATTTCGGGTATAAATAGGACCCAAGGCCCTCTGTAAAAGGACGATTCAATCAATCTAATCTTCGGCGCATCGCCACCCTTTTCTTTTAGACAAACACTCTGTTTGGCTTTGGGCTGCATCGTCTCGATCCCCAAGTTTAGGTAAATGTTTGTCATTAGTGGTATGATTATCTGTTTCTAATGCTTCCATCGCAATGATACATTAGAATTAGTGATTTTACTACGCCATATATCATATAACGCATATGAATTAGATCAATGTTTAGATCTATCTTGTTGTTGGCTCACCTTGTTAAGAACATGTGGTCAACAGGGCTAGATCTAAGGGTTGGCTAGTCCATATGTGGTATTCACCATCTCAAGGAGTGTAAGTCGGTTGTAACAGATTGGATATTTCTTTTGATACTTAATGCTGCATCGGGTTCGAACTATTGAGTCGTCTTTAGAACTATCAGTGATCTGTTCTTCTGGGATTTATATTATCTAGAGATAGCGTCGGGGTTTCAGCCAGCCTTATTTGCCCTAATATGTTTCTTTTAACATGATTGTTACTAGATTTGTATTAGGATTGCCTCTTATGTTAAGATCGTGTTTTTGTCGGACGTTGCTTATACGTTTGATTCAGGAATATTATCTTCACATAAGATTCATCGGAGTGCTAGCCGATTCACTGTTAGCTTTCCAATATCGGCTAGGTTATTGATCTGTATATTTATTATTCTTCACTATATTTGGATCAAGCGGCTGATGCTGTCTCTGTGTATCCGACCCATTCCAGTCACTTGGCCGAAATATGGCCTAGAATAGCATATATACATCCATGGATTTCCTCAGCCGATCCCGTGGGGATCTAACCTAACGCTTAACGTACACTATCTTGTTTTTCTTGTTGATTAGCAGATCAAATCAACTGGCACGCCCTACACGCTGTAGGCAGCCGAGAAGGACCTGCACTGGAGTCAAGCAGATCTCCCAGGCCAGTGCGTGAGAGAGATTTCTCGTCAACAGAAGCATAATATCCTACTTCTATGTTTGGGACTATCAGGATGCAAGAGTGTACAATTACAAGATGAGACTGTGCTAGGATTCTTTTTTCTAGGGTTTCAGGGCTCTGATCAATCTCTCCCTCTAAATGGCATGACCCCTTTCTTTTATAGTCCAAGAAAGGGTTTACAACGCCATTATCACCTAAGAAATCTCTATGCTACGTCTTGTCATTGTCTTCTCTAACAACCTCGACTTAGTGAAAGGATTACCATGGCGGGCTTGTTTTTACTGTGCCCCGGGCACTCGGCCAGGAGGCCAACAACTATGTCTTGCTCCTCTCGCCACCTGTTTGAAACCGGGCTTGATGGGCTCAAGCCAAGTCATGATAGAGCCGCCGTTGATTTCCTTTGCTTGGTGGTGAAGTCGTATATCACCTGCCAGTGTGTAACACGTCACTCTACCCCTATTGCTTTGAGTGATGCGACGTCATCGATGGCTTAAAACCTCGCCACCATCTGGTTGCATACGACCAAGTTGTAATCTTGTACCGTAATCTTCTAGGCACCATAATGCAATCGACATGATAATGTTGCCCTCGATCAGGTTGCTGGGCCCACCATCCTGCTCAGACTACTGGCAACGTACACAACCTTCACTTTGAGATAACAACACCCGGGCGAAGATCTCTATGAAGAGCCTGGGGTAACCAATACCAAGGGGCTCCTCACTAGAGTTATCATATGATTTGTTTCGATCCTGAGTTAAAGTCAATCCCCCAGGCTATGTTCCTGTGTTGTTTCCTGCTCCTGGGACATGTATAGTGCCCGGTCCCCTGGCCGTGCCTAGTCTCCGGGCACACTCCTGTGCTTTTAACAGAAGTTTTTATTAGGTTGGACGAGCTTCTCAAAGATGTCGTTGACTAAGGAGTTCATAATGATTTTGTTCCAACATGTAGTTGTATCTTTGAGTACCTCAAAGATATAAATCTTGATGGAAGTAGGGGTCCCGGGGCCCAGGAAGTGACGGTTCTGTTTCTTGTTCTGTCCCAGCTATCAATCCTCAGGTGGGCAGGTCCTGACCTGGCAATGAATTCTAAATATGGTAGAAAATAATAATGTGACCATGGTACTTCAGGATCCCGAAGAAAGAGGAACCCTGGTTCCCATTTCTCCAACAGTCGCCTCAAAATCACCCTGTCAGATCCAACGATCTCTGTGGCATAAGGGTCATCTAGGGGATGAATTGTGTGATCTTCTTCCCTTCCCTTCCACGCTGACGAAATTTCCTCCCCTTTCCCTCCCATGCTCCGCCCTCCACTCCTACACCTCCCTGTCATCTCGCCTCTCACAACCTTCCATGCTACCCTTCACCTCCAGCAGTCCCTACCGCACGCCAACGATGGTCCTCCCTACAGCGAAGACCATATCCTCCCTTGGCGTTCCCAACCATCGTGTTAACGACAAAATTTGACAATTTTTGTTAGTCAAGACCGAGTCAAAGATGCAATTCACACCATGATTTTAGTGGATTCGCTTAGTAAGATTATCTAAAAAAGGAAAGTAAACTTTAGTTTCTATATTGTTGCTAGAGTTCTAAGATGACCGGAGTAGTGTCTAAATCGGAGTTGTATAGTTGTTTTTTCAAGGATAGAGTCATGTATGAATCCGATCGTAAAAGAGTCGGACTTAGTTTATCCTATGGGTATAAATATGTACGCCTAGGGTGTTTGTAATTTAACAACAGTTCAATAAACAACTTTTGGTGTATCGCCACCCTAGTTTTCTAGGTTTTTGATGACTTCTTGTTTTTGAGTTTGGGATTCACTAGTTGAGTTCAATCTCTGATAAGAAAGTAAGTCTTGTCAACCTCGCTTGTATTGGCCAAGTTGTTACTTTCATCAATTGAGTTTGACATACTGATTGGTCTTTGTTTATGTTGCTTATCAGATATATCAGTTTAGTATAGATTGCATTTGTTATCTCTACTTATTCTGTTATATCAATCATCTTATATAGATACATCAAACCTATAAATCTATTAAGCCTGTTATCGGTCTTGCACTGTCTCGGTTAGGTCCGATCTGTTAAGAACGTGGCTTGTTTAGTAGATTTAAACTAGTTTGATATTTTTGTATAAGGTTGTATCAATGTGTTAGCCGATACATTATTTGTTTATCGCTCAAATAACCCTATTTGCTATTGACCTGATTTATTTAATCCTAAACTTATCTAATCTTTGTTACTAGTAGTTAAATACTGTCCCAGTTGAGTTCGATCTATCATAGTTGGTACTAAAAACAAGTTAAGTCTTTGATTGCATAATATTTGTTCATAAGCTGATAATGACTACCTTTGGATTTATCTATGTGTCTATCATAATTTCATGCATCGGCTAGTTGTTTACCCTATATAATTTTTCAGTGATTGTCTTTATTAATTTTAATCTCATACTATCTCGATTGGGTTCGATCTATCAAGATTAAGAGTAATAATGATAATTTGCTGGTAATTAGATTAAACCTAAACTATTGTTAACGGCAAAATTTGGTAAGCCCCGGAGTCCTCATCGGCTTAAGGTTCAAATCGGCTCAGAGCCAATATTGGTTTAGAGTTTTGGTCAGCCGATGGAGATTTTCCCTTAACAGTATCTCCAGCAGTCGGATTCTTATCAGATTTGGTTTAGGAAGATCTTATCCAGAAGAGACCGAGTTCGAGGAGGATGCGTCTTGTATCTATTAATTAGAAGAGTTTGTTTGCTTTCTATTTTATCTTTAGGAAAGTATGTTAGTGTTTAATAAGGACTCAGTTTGTTTCCTTTTATCTTTTGGAAAGTTTGAATTGTAATATGTTAGGATCTTTGTTAGCCTGCGGGTATAAATATGTAAGCCCGGGGTTCATGTAATCTATCCTCACGATCAATACAACTCAACGCATCGCCACCTTTTTACTTTTTGCTACTTCTTTATCATCCGGCGGAACTTGGCAGCCAATGCGGGGCTGCATCGACTTCAATCTCTGACGAAGGGGTAAGTCCAAGGTCCTGTCGGCCCAGGTGTATCGTATACATATTTAGTTTTATTACCGTTCATAGATACATCGGCTTACTTAGAACTTTCTCGGCTAGATTCGATATTCTGATCAAGTCAATGTTTCTATAAACGTAATGTCGCTTTAGGTAGAATTGTTATATCCATCATATTAGACAGATCTATCGGCTCATCGAGTATTAGATTATCATATATAATCTCATGCTATATCGGTTAGGTCCGACCTACTAGATTATTATCGATAATCTAAGTCTTGTTAAGCCGATGGGTTCATGCTAATGTTTCACCGAAGGGTTAGCCGGTCTTATCATATGTCTCTGTTAATCTAATCCTAGTATCTCAATTTAGCTCTATCGGCTGTCTCT
Source organism: Oryza australiensis (assembly GCA_019925245.2). NCBI lineage: Eukaryota > Viridiplantae > Streptophyta > Magnoliopsida > Poales > Poaceae > Oryza > Oryza australiensis. Next base: position 108,494 of record JAIFGZ020000196.1, read on the forward strand.
CGCTTTAGGGTCTCTGTCGGTACCGGCTAAATTGTTTACTAGATTATATTAGTTTAGACATCTATCATCCTGAAAATTAGTCAAGGGCTTGATTGTCTAGATATTGCGTTTCTTTTCATACTTAGTGCTGCATCAATTCAGTTTGACCTACTAAGTCATGATTAGAATCATAGCCTCTAGCTTGCCTGATGGCTACCAATAAAGGTTTCGTCGGGGTTTCAGCCGAAGAGTTATCTGGACATCGGCATCGGCTAGAATCACACAATCGGCTGTCAATAGATCGGCTATTTTGATTATCGACCTATCGGCCGATATGATTTATGCTCTGCTGTTTTGCATATCTTGTCAGTGGCAGGATCAAACTGATTGGCACGCCCGTACTTCATCAATTTTAGGACCTGCACTGGAGCTAAGTAGATCCCCCAGGCCAGCGTGTGCTCTGACGTCAACACATCTTTCGGCACGCTTGGTGGGACCGTGTTTTTGACCTCATGATTGTTTACACGGCTTGTGGAACCCACAATGTCTGATAAAGAAGTCAAGGCCTAGGAAGAGCAATCTCTCAAGCCGATGAATGAAGATAGGGAACAATCTACTGAGCTGATGGACGACAAGACACTTCGAGAGGTGGTTGATAAAACCGTTCATCATGTTGTGTTCGATCAATTTGGAGTTTTGACAAGTACATTACGTGGTTTGATCGAGGAAATAGTTCCCAGAATAATTGTGAGCAATTTCAACATCATCGGCAACAGCAATATTGGCTCAGGGGGCAAGCATATCAACATGAAGATCCACAACAGCATTATCGGCCAAAGGAAACTCAACAATATCGGTCTAAAGAAGATTGGGCCGATATTATTGCAAAGGTAATGGAGGAGTAGTTTGGAATTAAACCCAAACATCAAACTTTTGTGTATCGGCCGCCATATCCTGAATGGTTTGATAGAGTACCACTTCCAAGCCGATACAAGGTTCCAGACTTTTCCAAGTTTTCAGGGCCAGATGTTGTATCTACAATGGAACATGTCAGCCGATTTTTAGCTCAATGTGGGGGTCATCGGCTGAAGAAGCTCTAAAAGTTAGATTTTTTCCATTGTCCTTAACTGGATCGACCTTCACATGGTTTTCGTTATTACCACCAAAATCTATCAGAGGTTGGGCCGATCTTGAGGAACAATTTCACATGTACTTCTTTGCTCAGGTTGGTGAGTTGAAGCTTGCAGACTTGATATCAGTCAAACAGCAAGAAGGGGAATTGGCTAAAGAATATATTCAAAGGTTTCGTTACGTCCGCAGCCGATGTTATAGTTTGAGCCTAAGTGATGAGCAGCTAGCAGATCTTTCATTTCAAGGGTTGTCAGCGGCTACCAAAGATAGCTTTTTCTTCAATGAGTTTGACAACCTGGCTCATCTACTATAGAAGGTATCGGCTTATGAGGGCCGATGTCAAGAAGAAGAGAAGAATCAGTTTTGGGGCGATCAAGGCTAGGATAATTTTGAAGCATGACTTCTCATACTCCAAAACTGGGGGGCATGTGTTAACAACAAAATTTGGTAAGCCCCAGAGTCCACATCAGCTTAAGGTTCAAATCGGCTCAGAGCCAGTATTGGTTTAGAGTTTTGGTCAGTCGATGGAGATTTTTCCTTAACAGTATCTCTAGCAGTCGGATTCTTATCAGATTCGGTTTGGAAAAATCTTATCCAGAAGAGACCTAGTTCGAGGAGGATGCAGCTTGTATCTATTAATTAGGAAGAGTTTGTTTGCTTTCTATTTTATCTTTAGGAAAGTATGTTAGTGTTTAATAAGGATTTGATTTGTTTCCTTTTATCTTTAGGAGAGTTTGAATTGTAAATTGTTAGGATCTTTGTTAGCTTGTGGGTATAAATATGTAAGCGCATGTAATCTATCCTCACGATCAATACAACTCGGTGCATCGCCACCTTTTTACTTTTTGCTACTTTCTTTATCATCCGGCGGAACTTGACACCCAACGCGGGGCTGCATCGGCTTTGATGTCTGACGAAGGGGTCAGTCCATGGTCCCGTCGGCCCAGGTATATCTTATCTATCTTTAGTTTCATTACCGTTCATAGATACATCGGCTTAGTTAGGATTTTCTCGGTTAGGTTCGATATTCTGATCAAGTCGATGTTTCTATAAACGTAATGTCAATTTAGGTAGATTTGTTATCCATCACATTAGACAGATCTATCGGCTAATTGAGTATTAGATTATCATATATAATCTTGTGCTGCATTGGTTAGGTCCGACCTACTAGATTTTTATCAATAATCTAAGTCTTGTTAAGCTGATAAGTTCATGCTAATGTTTCACCGGAGGGTTAGCCGGTCTTATCATATGTCTCTGTTAATCTAGTCCTAGTATCTCAATTAGCTCTATCGGCTGTCTCTCGCTTTAGGGTCTCTGCCGATATCGGCTAAACTGTTTACTAGATTATATTAGTTTAGACATGTACCACCCTGAAAATCAGTTAAGGCCTTGATTGTCTAGATATTGCGTTTCTTTTCGTACTTAGTGCTGCATCAATTTAGTTTGACCTACTAAGTTGTCATTAGAATCATAGTCTCTAGCTTGCCTGATGGCTACCAATAAGGGTTTCATCGAGGTTTCAGCCGAAGAGTTATCTGGACATCGGCATTGGCTGGAATCACACAATCGGTTGTCGACAGATCGACTATTTTGATTATCGACCTATTGGCTGATATGATTCATGATCTGTTGTTTTGCATATCTTGTCAGTGGTAGGATCAAACTGACTGGCATGCCCACACATCATCAATTTTAGGACCTACACTGGAGCTAAGCAGATCTCCCAGGACAGCGTGTGCTCTCACATCAACACATCTTTCGGCACGACAGTGACGATACGGATTTGGCGTCAACAACTATGCTAATGTATAATCTTATTTGCACATTCTAATCTATTTTGATCATAGCCTATTCCTAATCAACATCGGCTGGGCAACACAATATTGGGCTGATTTTTCATCGTAATCTAACATTTCTCTGTATATCTTGTTAGTTGTAGGATCAAACTAACTAGTATGTTCTGAACCCAAATTAATAAGATATGCACTGAAGTAAAGCAAATCTTTCAGGCCACCTTGTGAACGACGAATTTCACGTCATCCGTCCAAGCCCCTGCCATCGCTGATGCCGCGCTTCCTCATCAGTCTTCGTCATTGATAGGGCTGGGAACTTCTAAACTAAAAACCAAAAAAACCGTACCGTACCGAGCCGAACCAAAGTTTGCGGCTTTTCAGTTTTTGGTTTCGGTTTTGGTTCGTGGTATTGCATAAATCGAGTAATTTGGTTCGGCTTTGGTTTTTAACGTCTGAGAACTGAACCACCAAAAAACCGAGACCGAACTAGCCACAGCAAATTGTGGGCGAAACCCTAGCCTCGGCGGCGGCAAGCGTGCGGCCTCCGCCCCGCCCCGACGCACCGCTCCGCCCCGGCCCGCCGTCGCGCCGCCTCCGCTCCGCCCCTGCCCGCCGCCACGCCGTGCCGCCTCCACCCTGCCCCGGCCCGCCGCCACTCCGTCTCCGCTCTCCCTTAGCCCGCCATCGTGCCGCCTTCGCCCCGACGCGCGACGCCGCCTCTGTGCTCTTCCGCCGCTGCTTGTTTGGTTTTTCAGTAAAAACCAAAAAATGAACCAAAAAACCGAACCCGAATTTCTCGGTTTATAGTATTTACGCTAACCGATCGGTTTTACTTCATGCCAAACCAAACTATGTGTAGAAAAAAAACTGAACCAAAGTCTCGATTTAAGCCGACTGCCCACCCCTAGTCGTTTGACATCGCGTTTCCGTGCTGGTCGACTGGAACCGCTGGTCTCCGTCGCCAACATTGCATTTCCCCGATCAACTGCTGGCCACCGCATCGCCCACAGCGAGTCCGTCGCGGCATCCCCGCGCCAATTGATGCAGTGCGACTAGATCTGCTGGCCTCTATCCAATGCTGCGTCTCCCTGCTCAACCGCTGCCCCATCGGGCGGTTCGGTCGGCGTCCTCTCTTCCATCGGCATCACACGAAGGATGGGTCTCGAGGGCTCTCGAGCATTGAGATGAACAAAGCATTGTTGCATCCGCAGTCCTGCCTTCCTCTAACTGAGGTAATTGTTCTGCTTTAGTTCAGTTTTCCTTCCAGTAATTGCAGTTTAGTATTTGTTGTAATCATTTAATTGCATTTCAGTTTTCAGTGCAAGATTAGCTACTGAATTACCACTTAAATGGAGATCATCTGAACTAAAAGCCAACATTTGACCTCATGCTATTACTGTATCAAATAGTTAGCTCTGTGATATGTCAAAACAGAATTTTGTTTCAATCATTATTTTGATATGAGTTTGCCCTATTTCTTTTACTTACGAATGTTTTCTGCAGGTTGTATTGGCAAGGTGTAGAAGATAGATTAGTCGTACTTGCATTGACCCTTTGAATCGATGGCATGTTTAAAGGCATGTTGCATCTTTTGTATTGCTGCTAAACCACTTTATCTTTCTGACACTGCAAATATATTGGTTGAGAGCCAAGATGCTTATTAGTTCTGCATTCAGCCACCTGATGATCCTGTATTTTTTGGTTTATTTATTACATGGAGGATCGATAATTTGATCAAAACACCATTACTCAAGGAATTTTGGGGGATAGGAATTTTGAAGATGGAACTTTTGGATGCAGGATGCTAACGGACATAACTAATCCAGTGCCCGAACTCTGCTTGATCTAACCTGGTGGCTGACACTGACAAGTTAGTGTTTGTGTGGAACCTCTTGATATTCCATAATGGCAGATAATAATTTCCTTTGAATAATTTTCACTGTTATTTGTAGAAATAATAATACATTTGTTCTGCTATGGAGAAGCACCTGGCCCTTGTTGTAGCCCTCGCGTACAACAGGATCAAGCTAAGGTGATCTTCATTTTATCCTGATGAATCTTAGAACAAATAGGTTTGCATGGGCACAATGTTCTAAAGTACATGGAAAAACGGTTATTACCAGGAGTGAAAGTCTCCTACTGCAGCATATCAGACTTATCAGATGCCTGGAAGAAACAATGTTTTTAATATGTTCTTCACACATCTTCGTGACCAATTTGTTAGGCAATTCAAAGAAATACCTTCTTTACCTAGATGCACACTCGTTTTCAACTAATTATTAATTTCTATTGTATGTGAGTAGTGCACTACAGTTACTTTCTACTCCACCATGCAGATAAACCATGAGCCAGTACTGTGTTTTACTAGTTAAATTCCCCACTACCTTTTCAGAATTTAAGACATCATATTCTTTTTTTCTATTCCAAACTGTATGTTATGTTACTTTTGTAGGAAATTTCCTATGTGTCCTTTTCCTCAAGTTGTTTTTTCATTTATCTCTTTTCAAGATATTTACATAAGGATGTATTGGTAATTCTTAAGTGGAGTCAATATTCATAGTCTGACATAGGTTTCCATGATGGAACGTGGTTTTTTAGGACTACTGACTAGACGAGTAAGCTATTTACTAGTTGAATTTGCCAACAGAAAATGGTTAAATTCAGTGTGTTGATAGACTATATGCTGCTAAACTGTACGAGGTGTACTAATTTTCACCGGCTAATTGACGGGGATAAGAACTAGAAGTAGCGGTTTTTTGGTTGAATACAATATCAGAAATGTTGAGTAGACTTTATCTGAGCATAGTGTTAAAAGACCATAGTGTTAGGCTAAAGGTGTGCAAAAGGTTAGGCTTGTATACCTGGGTTCAGTTATCCAAATAAACATTGTAGTATTCTGCTTAACTGTTATTGCCTGAATTCTCAGGTCGCAACTTAGGAAATATGGGTGTGCAATTCAAGAAGAAATATATGCCTATCTTCCTGTTTCTTGAATTTAAAAATTTGCTAATTTTTACTACTTAATATATACCATACTAACTTAGCAAACTAACTATATACCATACTAACTTAATATCTTCACTTGTGGAAATTCTCATCTTTAGGTCAGTGGTCTTGTTGATGAGAAATTTCTCTCACGCACTGGCTTGGGAGATCTGCTTAGCTCCAGTGCAGGTCCGTCTCGGCTGCCTGTGCGGTGCAGGGCGTGCCAGTTGGTTTGATATGCTAACCAACAAGAAAAACAAGATATATCCGTTAAGTGTTTGGTTAGATCTCCACTGTATCGGCTGAGGGAATCCATGAGCATATATTCGCTATCCTAAAATATATTTAAGCCAAACGACTAGAATGGATCGGCTATACCGAGATAGCATTAGCCGCTTAACCCAAATACGGCAAAGGATAATAAATATATGTATTGATAACCTAGCCGATACTGGAAAGCTAACAAGGGCTCGGCTAGTACTCCGATGAATCTTATGAGAAGATATCATTCTTGAACCAGATAAATTAGCCTGGGAAATCGGCCGTCGGCTATTGATGGCAGGCCGATTTTGGCTTATGACGTCCGATAAGAATGGGATCTTAACATAAGAGGCGGTCCTAACATAAATCTAATAATAAATATACTAAAAGAAATATATTAGGGCAGATAAGGCCGGCTGAAACCCCGGCACTGTCTCTTAAACATATAAATCTAAACGAACAGATCATTGGAAGTTCTAAAAACGACTTAATAGTTCAACATTGATGCAGCATTAAGTATAAAAAGAACAAGTTGATCTGGTATAGCTTATTTATACCTCTCAGACGGTGGATACCGCATATAGACCAGCCAACCTTTAGATCTAGCCTTATTGGCTGCGGGTTCTTGATAGAACTGGCCAATGGTAGGATAGATCTAAACATTGCTCCAATTTATATGTGATATATGACAAATAGCGCAGTATAAACTCCTGAATCTAATGTGTCATTACGATGGAAGCACTAGAATCAGCAGAACATACCACTAACGACAAGCATTTACCTAGATTTGGGGATCGAAATGATGCAGCCCATAGCCAAATCAATTGCTCATCTGAAGAAAAAGGTTGGCGATGCGCCGAAGGTTGTTTGATTGATTGTGTTGAATTTTTTATTAAAGGGGGTCTCGGGTCCTATTTATACCCAAGATAACATTATCTGTACAGACGCTGGACTCTATCTAAACTACTATTTAGAATACGACAATATCCCAGAAAGGACCCACACCGCATTACAATGAATCATTTAAACAAACTTCTAATTTGCAGATACAATTATCGTTATAGGACTCTATCCCTAGATGGCAATATCTTTTAACGCGCCAACTAGTAACCGAATCTTCAATTTATCTTCAAAATCTGCGCCAAAAACGGTTTTATCTTCTCTGAACCTAGAATCGGCTATCGGCCACTCTTGTCCGATTCAACCTTAGCCGACTTGCTTCGCAGTCGATCACTTCTCAGCCAATGCGGCCTCTGTTTATCCGTCAACCTAGTCGATCCGATTCTGCTTCATCCTTGCTAGGACCTAGGGTGCTCAATTACCAAATTTAGGTGTTAACACATGCCCCCCAAGTCTATGATACAAAGTGTTACGGATTTGTTGCCTGTTCAAATTCTTGCTCTTTTGTGACCTAAACTGCTTCGGCTGCCCCAAGTGCCCTTTAAGTAGCCTTTCACCTCGACCGAAACGATCACGCTTTCAAAACCCACTAAAACACTTCGCAAGCAAGCCTTTCCTCTCTCCTCTCTGGCGATTCACCGGCGCCCTTCGTCAGATCTCAGCGCCATTCGCGAATCAGAACTCGTCTTCATCTCCAACGACTCCGATGGCTTCCACCGCCGCCGCGTCAAGCGCCTCTGTCGCACCGGCCGCCGCCGCACCAGCTGCCGCCACCGCACCGGCCACGATCGCCATCGAGTTCCCTAAGGTACGCCCACCGGTTCAAAACTCTTTTCTTCGGATTTCGTTCTCCATCCATGACTCCTAGCATTGTTGCATTCATCATGCCTTTAGCTATTCTTGATTAGCACTTTTTCCCCTTTCAAACTGTAGTGTTTAGCCATTCTTGATTACCGTTTTTCCCCTTTCAAACTGTAGCACCTGTCACATCAAGTGGTCATCCCCAGTTTGATCCAAGAAAGGAGGTACTTTCTCAGCCCCATCGGCAACACTGACCCAGCCGATGTGATTATAGCCGAAACCAACAGGGTCCCCTACAACACCAACAAGCCATCCCTAGCCCACTGTAACGGGACCTTCAAGTCGTGGCCGACCACAGATGCAGCCTGGATTGAATGATACAAGAGGGTGCGATTGGCCAAGTACGCTCAGTGGGAGGAGACCGGAATAGCCCAGTGCTTGGCCTTGTCCGTCGCCAGCATGGAGAAAGATGAGCCGCTTCTGTCGGCTGCAACATACTTTTGGAATGACAGCTTCAGTGCCTTCATATTCCAGCAAGGGCCGATGATGATCACATTAGCCGACGTGTACATGATGACTGGACTACACATCCTGGCGTCGGCTAACCCCAGCAACCTGAGTTGAAAGGGGCAGCATCAATTCAATACCAAGGCCATCGGCGGGTGGAGCGGCTTCATCGCTCAAAACATGAAGGACAGATCAGTCGGCCACAGGGAACATGGCGCATTCCTTATGATGTGGCTGGAGAAGTTCTTGTTCTACGGCTCAAGCTGCGGGCCGACTGCCAACTGGCAGGTCGTAGCCGAACTCCTGGCCGATGAGGGTAAGCTTGCACTAGGGAAATATCTCCTCGGCTATCTCATCGATGCCGCATCAGCCGCCGTGAAGATAGCCGCCAACGCCCTGTCAAGACCGGCAACCCTTGGTGGTTCTTGCAGATCTGGTTGGTGCTGGCGACCCAAAAAATAGTCGGTCGGCTCCCTCTGACTGAAGCTGTTTTCCCAAGGCTGGAGCCGATCGAAGATGAAGACGGCAACCAGATCATCACCACCAGATGCATGAGCTATGGAGAAGCTGCAGCTGCTCATGCGGCCTGAAAGCAATCGGCCAACCTGTTGGCCGAATGGTTCATTGCCCCGTATGACGGGCGTCACGCGAGAACCCGAGGGCCACCCCTCAAACGCGAGAACTTTTACGGGACCGGGAATGTTTGAGTTGCCGGCCGATTTCAATTGGGAAGACATCAATTCAGCCGACAACCCAAGGTGCAGGGAGCTGTTCGTCGCCGCTCTGTCCCCTTGCATCCTGCCGACCGGGATACACCCGGGCCGATCAGTGGCCAAAAGCTATGAATTTTACTACACGGTGTCAGCCGCGAGGCAGTTCGGTCTTGGGCAACTGCCCATCGGCTTCTATTATGCCGACAAGATTGAAATGAGGGGAGTGGTGAGCCAAGACCTGATAATGCATCGGTTGCTGAATATAGCCAGCCCTCCCCTCGGCATTATCGGCGAGATGACCCTGGCGCTCAAGAAAAGCGCGGCCTATGACCAATGGTGGGCCAAAATCAAGCAACACATCTTCCACCAGCGGTCATCTTATTACGTGGATCTGCTTCTGCCCGTAGAGATCCTCTCGGTAAGCTTTGAACTCCATCTGATTTTTCCTTTTTGACATCGGCCGATGTAGCCGATTAACACTTGCCCTCTGACTTGTAGGAGACCGAGACGGAGCGGCTGACGGTGAGCGACTCCGGGCTCCCCATCGAATACCGTCTAGGTGTTCTGGATGGGGGCGGCCTTACTCCGTTGGCGATCGGCTGGGGAGCACCAAAGCTGGCGTCTTTGCTGCGTGGGCAAGTGTGTGAGCCGATCACTCACAAGAAAAGGGCCGCGCCTCTCGTACAACCGTTGGCCTCGCCTGCCCGCAAGAAGCTGAAGGAGAAGAAACTGGCAACGCCAGCCGATAGCCTCCCCTTGGACCTGAGCGTTGCGCAGTTCTTTGACGCCATTGCCAGCGAGGAAATGCCGGCGGCTATTAGAGCGGCGAAGCCGAGAGCTCTAACCACAAATCCGTCAACGCTCCAGCCAACGTCCCGCCGGTTCCATGTCCCCCCATGAAAAATCGACTGGTAAGCCCTCATTTCATCCAATTCGGCCTTATGATGATATCACTTGCATCTGACCAAACAATTCTTCCTAGGTCAAGAAATTGGCCGGCCGCACTCCACGTCACGCACCATCGGTAATCGTCCTTTGCAACTTGACTTATAGAACTTAGCCGACTTGACCGCTAACCCTTTCTTTTGCAACCCCCACGATCTCCGTCGGCTGCCCCCCAGGCGTCCAGCGAGCACGTTGTGACTGCCGCGGGCAGCGACAACGGCACCGATGATGAAGCCCCGGCGCTGCAGGCGATGAACCAGCTGAGCCAATCACTCCGACTCTGGTGTCTACGGTAAGCCGACTGAATTTTATGATTGGCTCTGTCAACTCAACATTCTCTAATCTTCTTTCTCTTTGCAGAACATAGCTGACTTCCTCAATTTTGACTTGTCAGAGTTCGAGGAGTCTGGCAAGATCGGTGAGGAGGCGTTGGTGATGCCGGCCGAGGACCTGAGGGCCATCCTAGTTGACATCGGCAAACGGCTTGAGGCCTCGCTGGACGCGCTGGTGGTCGACAGCAGTTCAATCCGTGCACGCTTCAAAGAGATCCAAGGCCTGCTGCCGGAAACTCTAGCCGATGCCATCGTGCCGGCCACCTTCTTGGAAGCCCACCAACTCAAATACGAGTGGGCACGACAGCAGATAGCCGACCGTCGCGAGAACCAGATGCGGTCGGCTACCCTCCAATCGACCAAGGAAGCCATCGAGAGCCAAAAGGCCGCTTTTGACCGCCTCAAAACAAAGCCGGCGACCAAGCTCGAGCAGCTCCTCTCACACCAAGATCAGTTGATGGCCGATCTCGTTCAAGTCACGAACGAGATCGACGTCCACAAGGAGTACATGGCCAGCCTGCCAGCCGAAATCGACGCTCAACGTCAAAGTATCAAGGCGGCTGTGGCACATCTCCGGGACCTGGTGAAGGGCATCCGGCCGGTGGCTGGGCTGAGGCCGATGACGTCAGGTCCATTGAGGAGGTGGAAAAGATTAGGCGGACGGCGCTGTCCGCCATAGCCGATTTCTTGAAGCAATGAACTTTGTAATATTTTAGCGTTCTGAAATCGGCTACTGCTTCATGTAATATATTTGTTGAACTTCTGTAATGTGCTTTAACTCTGATCGACTGCTCAAAATGTGTAATCGGCTCTAGCTTTTGTGTAATATAGTTTGTCAATCTTTTGCAACTGTGATCGTGGATGAGATCGGCTTCGGCCGCATGTAGTATCTTGAATTGCTTATGCTAAGATCGGCCCTAGCCGTCCGTGTCACATCACGTTTGCCGATTCCGAAACCACACCATAACCGTCGATCTTAATACTCGAATTACGGTCGTCGATCACAACCACTTGAAACGCTTTTATATTGACTACCGATTGTGAAGCTTAAAAAGTTTAGAATTTCCTGACCCCCAATTTTGCAATCGGCTCGTGTATGTATATGCCCCCCAAATTTTGTTGATAGCTTCGGTGTCGACAAAATTGTGAATTCAGGCCATTCACGCATCATTGCCGTCGCTATCGGCCCATCGTTAGCCGATCGTAGAAAACTTAGGGAAAAAATTGCATAAAAATGCCTAAAGGCGATGCCTTAATTGAAACAAGACATCAGCTGTCATAAATCGGCTAAGCCACCAGAGCCGAATCATGAGTTGATCCATACACTTGGGTAGTATTTCTTCAGGTATTTTCCATTAAGAGCCCTTCCAAATACTTCTCCATCTAACCCTTCTAGCATGTAAGCCCCTTTAGAGACGCATTTGTGGATCTTGAAAGGCCCTTCCTAATTTGGTGACCACTTGCCGAATTTGTTATCCCTAGATCCAATCGGCAGTATTCATTTCCAAATGAATTTGCCTTCCTCGAAAGATTTAGGCACTACTTTTTTATTATAATGTCTGGCTACTCGTTCTTTGTCCCTTGTAACCTTTTCCAAGGCCCTCATCCTGGATAAAACTAAGTCTTCTGATTCGTCCACCATCAAGTGATAATAATCGTCGGTTGTGAGTTGATCCTGTAACTGAATGCACCTTGAGCCGACGACGCTTTCCCATGGTAGTACCGCTTCATGCCCGTAGACCAGCTTGTATGGAGGGACTTGAATTGATCCGTGGCATGCCATCCGATACGCCCATAGCGATTTGGCTAATTGGTTGTGCCATTGTTTGGGGTACTAAGAGATCTTTCTTTTAATCAATTTAATCAAACTTTTATTTGAAACTTCGGCTTGCCCGTTGGCCTGTGCGTAGTACGGCGAAGAGTTAAGTAGCTTGATCCCCATGCCGTCGGCAAACTGAACAAACTGATCTGATACAAAGATAGATCCCTGGTCTATTGTTATCGTTTGTGGAACGCCAAATCAGTAGATAATATGTTCTTTGACAAACTCGATTGCGTCCTTAGAATCCACTTTCTTCAGAGGAACTGCCTCCACCCATTTTGTGAAATAATCTGTCACCACCAAAATAAATTTATGCCCTTTGCTTGAGGGTGGATTGATCTGGCCGATCATATCGATGCCCCATCCTCTGAACGACCAAGGCTTAATAATTGGGTTCATAGCCAACGCTGGTGCTCATTGTATGGCACCAAATTTCTGACAATCTTGGCAACCTTTGTAATATTTGAAACAATCCTCCAGCATTGTCGGCCAGAAATATCCTGCCCGACAAAGCAGCCACTTCATTTTGTGGGCCGACTGATGCGTGCCACAGATCCCTTTGTGCACTTCTCCGATGGCCACTTTGGCTTGATCGGCTCCCAAACACTTGAGTAGCACACCATCAATCGTCCGATAGTACAGATCTTCATCGAGCAAAACATATCTTAACGCCTTGTATTGTAATCTCCTTGTAGCCGATTGATAGGGGTTTTTGAGATAGTTGTAAACTTCAAACCTCCAATCATCGGCCGCAATGGCGGCGACCTCTATGCCAATTTCTTTCAACATCAGCCGATAGCCCAATGCCCCTTGAGCTAAATCATTGGCCTCTGTGTTCTGCTCTCTGGGGATATGTTTCAAGGTAACTAGCCGAAAACCGTCCATTAATTCCCGGCATTGCTGATAATAGACCATCAGCGCATCGTTTTTGCATTCGTATTGTCCTGATAATTGGCTGATGACTAACAATGAGTCTCCCATTATTTTGATGGCGTCGGCTTCAACTTTCTTGAGTAGATGTAATCATTTAAGGACGGTTTCGTATTTGGCTTGGTTGTTTGTGGCGTGGGGGTTGATAGCGAAAGCAAATTTGAAACTTGCCCCCCTAGGTGAAATAATGACTAAGCCGATGCCGCAGCAGTTGGTGCAAACTGAGCCGTCAAATGTCAAAGTCCAAGGCATAATTTCCACTGAGCTGATCGAATCATTTCTGTGCTCCACAATGAAATCGGCTATAGCTTGTCCTTTGACTGCCCTGGGTGCCTGATACCTCAAATCAAATTCTGTTAGCGCAAAAATCCACTTCCCAATTCTTCTTTTTAACACTGGAGCCGATAGCATGTACTTAACTACATCGGCTTTGCATATTATTGTGCACTCGTTGGATAGGAGATAATGTCTTAACTTTTTACAAAAAAAGAGGCATAGGCATAACTTCTCCACAGGTGAATACCTTGTTTCTGCGTCTAGTAACCGTCGGCTGAGATAGAAGATGGCTTTTTCTTTGCCCTCAACTTCTTGGATTAAAACGGAGCCGATTGACTTGTCATCGGCTGATAGGTACAGCTTAAACGGTATCCCTTTTTGTGGAGGCATTAAAACTGGAGGGGAACTCAGATAATCTTTAACGTTGTCCAATGATTTTTGTAGCTCTGCCCCCCATGTGAATGTTTGATCGGCTTTCAGCCAAAGTAGTGGCGTGAACGGCTCCATCTTTTCTAAGAGATTGGCTATGAACCGCCTGATGAAATTGATTTTGCCGATTAGAGATTGGAGTTGCTTGTTGTCCTTCGGAGGCTGAATTGTCTTGATAGTATTTATTCTCCTTGGTGTAACCTCAATCCCTCTTTCATGAACAAGAAATCGCAAGAACTGCCCGGCTGATACGCCGAACACGCATTTGAGTGGATTCATCTTTAGGCCGTATTTCCTCGTCCACTCTAACACTTGTCTCAGATCGGCTATATGGCCCTCTATCTCCCAGGACTTGACAACCACGTCGTCAATGTAGATCTCTACCACTGAGCCGATCATGTTGTGAAAAATGTAGTTCATGGCCCGTTGATATGTTGCCCCAGCATTCTTCAAGCCGAACGTCATTACCACCCATTCGTACAAGCTGATTGCACTGGGACACCGAAAAGCGGCCTTGTGGATGTCTTCGTCGGTCATAAATATCTGATTATAACCTGCATTGTTGTCCATGAAACTAATAATTTTGTGGCCCGAAGCAGCATCGACAAGCAAATCGGCTATCGGCATTGGGTATTCGTCCTTAGGGTGGCCTTGTTTTTAGATCTCCGAAATCGATGCACATCCTAAGTTTACCGTTTTTCTTCAACACTGGGACAATGTTTGAGACCCACTCGGCGTATCGGCAAGGCCGAATAAATCCCGCATCGTATAGCTGTGTGATTTCGGCTTTGATTGCATCATACATATCGGCCTTAAACCTCCTAGGGGGCTGTTTGAACAGCCGATAGCCTACCTTAATCGGCAGTTGATGGACCACTATTGATCGGCTAAGACCGGGCATCTCGAAGTACTCCCAAGCAAAACAATCTTTATATTCTTTTAACAAATCAATAAGCTGGGATCTACAATGAGGACATAGATTTTTGCTAATATACGTTAGCCTCGGCTTGTCACCAGAGCCGATGTCAATTTCTTCTAGTTCGTCGGCCGACGTGAAACCTTGCCCGAGCTTGCCATCGTCTTCGTCTGCGGTGTCCATGCCGAAGACGCTTGAGCCCTCCACCATGTCTTGTTCAAAGCAGCAGCTGCGGCTCGTCATCTCCAATTGGCTGTATTGTGGAATTGGATACATTTATAAAATCGGCTTGCCACATTTGCCCAGACAAACAATCGATGCCTTCGATTTCCCAAAGTGGCAAATCGGCACTGACAACGCTAACTGACCTGTCGGCTGGTACGATCTCAATCTTGTCGCTGTCCCATTGGATCAGGCTCTGATGCATTGTAGAAGGAACACAACAATTGGCGTGTATCCAGTCCCTTCCGAGCAGCAGGCTGTAAGACCCCTTCCCATCAATAACAAAGAACGTTGTGGGCACAGTCTTATTGCCGATGGTCAGTTCGACGTTGAGGACGCAATTGGTTTCTGATGGGTTGCCATCGAAGTCTTTGAGCACCATATTGGTCTTTATCAGGTCTTCGCCTCCCTTGCCTAGTTTTCTGAATGTTGCGTAGGGCATGAGGTTCACTGCAGCCCCCCCATCAACTAGCATCTTGGATATCGGCTTGCCGTTGACGAATCCTTTAACGTACAACGGCTTCAAGTGCCGATTTTCGGTCCCCTCGGGTTTGTCGAAAATAGCTTGGTCCGGTGAGATTGCTAGATTCACCAAGTCGTCTTCAATGGTGTCTGCATCGGCTTCAGGAGCACTGAACTCGGCTCGTAGCACGAACACCATGTTTGACCGATGCGAAAAATTTGCCTTTCCCTTTGGCTGCCCTCCTGGCTTGATCGGCTGAACTTTCCTGAGCTTGCTCTTTGTCGGCTGCGGCGGTTTTCTCCTTGGGAACCCATCGCCTTTTGATCTTGCCTAGCCGACGGCGCTGTTCTTGGATCATCTGCCGAACTTCACCTTCTCTCCCTTCGCGCTTGAGTCGTTGAATTCTTCTTTTATGCGTCTTTGTGAAGAGATCGGATGGGCACCATTGGGGATTGGTCGATTCCTCGTCGTCAGCCTCTCCGTCATCGTGGTTGTTGTCGTTGCAGTCTTCGTCAACAAAGAAGTCTTGATGGATCGGGCCGAGCCGATCGTGGACGGACCGCCGCCTCTGGTTTAGCTGAACGGCTCTACGGGTGTACCGGGCTGGGCTCGCAATCGATGAGCTCCTATGCTCGTCGTTGCGGCGATCGTTGCACGCTGAGCAGTCGTCCAGTGTCGACAACCTCATGCCGGATTCCCAACAGTACCTGAAAAAATCACAATGCCAATGTGGATCGGCATTGTTGTGGCTCGCCTCGTACCAGTGGTTTTGGGTTGTCGGATCGCGCCGACGGGGTGCGTCATCGCGGGCTTCTTCTCGCCAAGACCGGTGCTGAGGACGCTGTCGGTTTTCTTCATAGATCGGCCGTCGGTCAGCCGATCTGATAACGGGACACACCATGTTTATCGGCGCGGTGTGATATCCAGTCGGCTCACCTTCTGTCCTGGCCCCGATACATGCATTGACTAAGCCGTGCGCCATTCTGTTCTGTCGATCAGCTTGCCTGGGGCCGGCTTGAACTGTGTTGACAGGGAAAGGGTTACCGTCCACCTTCATCGGCCGATTTGAGTCGGCAAACTTCAACTTCCCGGCCTCAATTGCCGACTGGATTTGCTGCCTGAAGACTTTGCAATCGTTAGTGGCATGGGATGTGGAGTTGTGCCACTTGCAATATTTTTTCTTCTTTAGTTCTTCGACCGATGGGATCACGTGGTTTTCAGGGAGCTGGATCTGTTTCTCCTTGAGCAGCATGTCAAAGATCCTGTCGGCCTTAGTGATGTCAAAGTCATATCTTTCTTCTTTGGCCGTCTTCAGCAGCCATTGATAGATGATGGCTTTTCTGTTCTTGGCCCATTCGGCTGCTGCCACTTCTGTGTCATCGTCATCGGAATCGTAGTCTGATTCGACGACGACCTGAGTTATGTTTTTGACGGCCTTCCTGGTGTCTTGGAATCGCTGCTCGTGGGCCGTCACCATCTGCGCCAAGTGGGCTAGTCTGTCGAAGTCCTGCGCAGAGAATCGCTCTCGGATCGGTGCGATCAAGCCATGAAAGGCCAAATCAGCCAGCTGGGCATCCGATAGCACCAAGCTGTAGCATCGGTTCCTCATCTCCCTAAAGCGTTGGATGTATTCTTGAACAAATTCGTTGTGTTTTTGGCTGATGCTGGTGAGGTCTGACAATTTCATCTCATGGTCGCCGGAGTAAAAGTAGCTCTGAAATTGCTTTTTGAGATCAGCCCAACTCTGAATTGAGTTGTAAGGCAATGAGGAGAACCAGGTAAAAGTCGATCCTGAAAGAGACAGGGAACAACCGGACTCTCAAGGCGTCTGTAGCCGATACTTCGCCGCACTGTGCCAAGAATTGGCTGACGTGCTCGTAGGTTGATACGTTGTCTTGCCCTGAGAACTTTGAAAAATCTGGGATTTTGTATCGGTTGGGAAATGGGATCCGCTCGAAATGTTCTGGGTAGGGATACCGATACATGTTCCCTGAGTCTTTTGGCTTGAGGCCGAATTGATCACGCATGACATCTGCAATCAGATCGGCCCAAGTCCGGTTGTCTTGCTGCACCAGCTCGTATGGGTCATATGGCGCGGGTGCTTGCTGATACAGCGGTGGTGGCGTCTGAGGCCTGTAGTGATGGTCTTGACAGCCTCCTTGATACTGGTAGTGATGATCAGCGGGTGGCGACCGATGCGCCGGTGGTGGCGTTGGTGGTCCCGAGAACAGCTGTCGGCCACCGGCATTGTACCGTCTGTCTAGGTCAATCTGGGGAATCGGCTCTGACTGCCGATTGTCGTCAGTCCAGGTCAATTTGATCCTAGGGCAGCGGTTGCTGTCAGTTCAGCATAGTAATCACTGGCTTTGTAGCCGATTCAGTTGGATTTGGCTGGCCGAGGACCCCTCCTGGCGGCCCTGGTTGTGTTGGTGGTGGGATCGGCCGATTCTGGGTGACCAACTGTGGAGATTGTGGCAATCGGGTATCCACATGGCAAGCTTATCCGACTGGAGGTAGGGATAGATTGCGCCTGCTATATCTGTAAGCCGAACTTGACTTAGGTGTTACGGTTGCCGATAGAGATAAGGCAATCGGCCTATAGTCACGGTTTGGTAAGATTGAGGAAACCAACTTAGAATAAGATAGGGTTTCCGACTTGTGAACCCTTCCTCCCAAGACTATATAAGGGGGGTAAGGGGCGTCCCTTGAGGGATATTCCAACAGGAGATCAGAGATCTTAGACTTCATAAGCGAGAGCTTTAGATCACGAGATCAATAAAGACACTCGGCGGATCGAATCCACCGAAACAGGAGTAGGGTATTACCTCTCGAGAGGGCCTGAACCTGTCTAAACTTTCTTCTTCTTCTAACCCATTGTGCTTGGCGATCTTGACTGCGACCCCATAAAATATATTGCCGAAACCAAGTTTCGACAGTTGGCGCGCCAGGTAGGGGGCCGCGCGTCGAGACTTCTTCAACAATCTCGCCGACAAGCGTGATGGGATCTCCTTCAAGACTCGGCGACTTCGCCGCCAACTTCGTCGGCGACTCCTCCCTCGACTCGGATTCGAACCAGTCGGAGGGAACAACCCACTCGGCGCCGTTCGGGCTCTCCAACAGCGCCGAGATCTTCGACAACATCTTGAAGACCAAGATGCGATCCACCTTCTCCGACGACGGACTTCACTCGGCGCCATTCGGATTACCGAATGCCGCCGAGATCTGCGCCAATCTTCTTGCCTCCCGACGGAAGCAATCTACTCGGTGAAGACCTTTCGGTGCCGTTTGGGTTACCAAATGTCGCCAAGATCTACGATCAACTCGCTCTCCCGAGTTGGCGAGGATCCACTCGGAAGAGCCGATCCCCCAACCTCCGACTCGGGCGGAACGATCCGGATCCGGGTTACCCAGATCAAGGGAGGTCGCTGTCATCCTCCCGTCCTTTGGCTCCTGTCCATCTTCGAGCTCAACGGATACCTCGGCTCCGCGCTTCGACAATCTCTACGGCATCCCTTCGACGACGCCGACAACTCCGACGCCATATGGACTGCGAGCCGAAGTGCTTCGACGTCCTCATGGCCGAGCCGGATGAGTCCGACTCAGCCTTGGCCGAAGGCTCGCCGAAGAAGAGCGAGCGAGTGGAGCTCGAACGCAAGACACCGAAGAAGACAAACAACGCAAAGACGAGGCGATAAAAGGAAGCGAGGATCTGCGTGCGGCTGGACGATCGCGGAGGCCATCCTCCAAACACGGGTTCGCAACACCAATGTCTTCCGGACGCCACACGCAACGCGTCGCCGCACTCACGCTCTTGGATACCGTCATGGAGACGGCTCCGCCAACGTGACTCCTATCTTGGATAAGATCAAGACCATCGTTGCTGCCACGGCTAACGGCCCTCCCACCACTTCGGCAAGAAGGCCGCGAATCCGTGGCCGAAACGCCGACAAAAGCCGGCTCCCACCCTAAGGTCGGGAGACTACAGGAGGCCCGAGCCGGCTCAATCGTCAACCAGGCCAAGAGGCCCGCCTCCCGAGTCCATGCCGAGGCACCAAGAGCGACGGTCGACTCCCGCCGCAAACGACATGGACGTCCACCCGTCCACCACCGAGTCCACCGCAACAGTTCCGGCTACCCAACCAGCCAACAGAAGACCCCGCCGAGTGATCTGCGGGAAGTCCTCGACCGCCGCTACCAAGAGCGCGACCGTCGCACTCAGGAAGATCGGAGGGGATCACCTGATAGCGGCGACGATGGAGTACCGGCCTTCACTCGGGAACTCCGCCGAGTGCATTGGCCGAGTGGCTTTAAGCCCACCGGGATAGAAAGGTACGATGGCAAAACCGACTCCGAATATTGGTTAACTGTGTATACCCTTGCCATCCGAGCCGCAGGTGGTGACAACAAAGCCATGGCGAACTACCTACCCGTGGCCCTCGCGAACTCGGCCAGAAATTGGCTCACCAGCCTGCCAAGAGGCTCAATCGGCTCGTGGAGCGAGCTGAGGGACCACTTCGTCGCCAACTTCCAAGGCACCTTCGAGAGGCCCGGCACGCACTTCGACCTTTACAATGTCATCCGAAACCGGACGAGCCTCGAAGGATTACATTCGTCGCTTCTCCGAGAAGCGCAACAAGATCCCGAACATCACCGATGACATCATCATCGCCGCCTTCCGAAGGGAGTCCGTGATGAGCGCTTATCGGCAAGTTCGGACGCAAGCCACCGAAGACGGTGAAGCGAGATGTTTGAGACGGCGAATTCATACGCCAAATCAAACGACACCATCAAGGCCGCCCGTCAAGATCAGCACGACGAAGAGAGGACAAGCAAGCGGGAGGAAGCCGAAATCCTAAGAAGGATGGCGGCAACAACAACAACCGGGGCCCGAAAGATCGCAAGCGCCGATCCGAAGACACGGTGGCCGCAACCTCCAATACTCAACGCCGTCCCAGTCGCCGCCTACGACGCCATCATGAACGCCCGGTGCACCCACCATCCGAATCACAAGCACGCGGCAAAGGATGCTTTATCTACAAGCGGTTCGCATGAGCAGTCTGCGGCGCACTCAACAAGAAGCCGCGACGAGGCTGGCCGTCGGCGCCAAGAAGAACAACGCGGTGAGAATGCCGAACCTTTTCAAGATCCGGTGGGGAGCTCAACCACATCTTCGGGGCCCGTTAGCCTATGAATCCAAGAGGAAACAAAAGCTAAGCGACCGGGAGGTCAACGCGGCTCAACCCGAAGTCCCTCGTATCTCGCGATGGTCGGAAGTGGCCATCACTTTTGACCGCTCGGATCATCCCGACCGAGTGGTCCATCCGGGACGCTATCCACTCGTCCCGGACCCCGTAGTCCGCAACATCGAGCTTAAGCGCGTCCTCATCGACGGGGCAGCGCCCTCAACATCTGTTTGCCAAGACTATGGATGAAATGCAGATCCCAAGGGCCGAACTCAAAGCAAGCTCAGCCCCTTCCACGGAGTTATCCGGGCTATCTTCAACACCACTCGGGCATATCTCTCTCCCAGTCACCTTCGGAGCCCGAGAGAATTTCCGAACGGAGAACGTCACCTTCGAGGTGGCCGACTTCGAAACGGCATATCATGCCATCATCGGAAGGCTGCGCTTGCCAAGTTCATGGCGATCCCTCACTACACTTATCTTTGCATGAAGATGCCGGGTCCCAACGGCGTCATCACTCTTCGCAGCGATGTGAAGCAAGCTTTCACTGCGACAAGGAGAGCTGCGACATGGCCCAATCTCGAGAGAGATTACGTGGCCAACAAGAAGTCCGATTGGCTGCATCAACTTCGGCGGAGGACGAAGTCCCCGCGAAGAAGATAGCCAAATCGGGATCCGGCGACGCCAAGACCAAAAAGATCTCGCTTGATTCGTCCGATCCCTCCAAGGCTGCGTAATCGGCGCCGACCTAGATCCTAAATAGGAAAGCGCGCTCGTCACCTTCCTCCAAAATAATAAAGATGTTTTTGCTTGGAAACCATCGATATGCCTGGAATTCCCGGGGAGGTGATCGAGCACTCTCGAACGTCAAAGATGACGCCAAACCAATTAAACAACGATTACGCGAGGTTCGCACGGGATTGAAAAGACGCGATCAAAGAAGAACTT
Source organism: Oryza australiensis (assembly GCA_019925245.2). Lineage (NCBI taxonomy): Eukaryota > Viridiplantae > Streptophyta > Magnoliopsida > Poales > Poaceae > Oryza > Oryza australiensis. Next base: position 130,033 of record JAIFGZ020000196.1, read on the forward strand.
GCAAAGCTCTTGGCTGCCGGCTTCATTAAAGAAGTCCTTCATCCCGCGGCTAGCCAATCCAGTCTTGGTCCGCAAGAAGACGGGCGTGGCGCATGTGCGTCGATTACACCGACCTCAACAAAGCTGCCCCAAAGATCCATTCGGGCTACCTCGTATCGACCAAGTTGTCGACTCAACAGCCGGCTGCGAACTCCTGAGCTTCTTGGATTGTTACTCGGGCTATCACCAGATCAGTCTGAAAGAATCCGACTGCTTGAAGACATCTTTCATCACGCCGTTCGGGGCCTCTGCTACATCACCATGCCTTTCGGCTGAAGAACGCCGGAGCTACATACCAACGCATGATCCAAAGATGCTTCCGGACGCAAATCGGCAAAAACGTTGAAGCTTATGTCGACGATGTTGTCATCAAGACCAAGCAGAAAGAAGACCTGATCGCCGACTTAGAAGAAACCTTTGCAAACATCCGGGCCTTCAGAATGAAGTTGAACCCGGAGAAGTGCACCTTCGGCGTCCCATCAGGCAAACTGCTCGGCTTCATGGTATCACATCGCGGCATTGAAGCAAACCCAGAGAAGATCAACGCCATCTTAAACATGAAGCCCCCGAGTAATCAGAAAGACGTCCAAAAGCTCACTGGCTGCATGGCGGCGCTAAGCCGTTTCATATCCCGACTCGGCGAGCGAGGCATGCCCTTCTTCAAGCTGCGAAGAAGACAGACGACTTCCAGTGGACCACGAAGCGACAAGGCCTTTGAAGACTTCAAAGAGTTCCTTACCACGCCACCCGTCCTAGCTTCACCTCGGCCCGGGAACCCCTCCTGGTCATGCGTTTCAGCCACTCACCAAGTGGTCAGCACGGTCCTTGTGGTTGAACGAGAAGAAGAAGGACGGGCCCAGAAGATCCAAAGACCAATTTACTTTGTCAGCGAAGTATTGGCAGGAGCCAAAATCCGATACCCCCAGGTACAAAAATTGCTTTATGGTGTTCTAATAACCGCGAGGAAATTGGCACACTACTTTCAGGGTCACTCGGTCACCGTCATCACCTCTTTTCCACTCGGCGACGTCGTCCACAACCGCGAGGCAACCGGCGCATCGCCAAGTGGGCCTTGGAACCGATGCCTGGACTTAACTTTTAAGCCCGGGACGTCCATTAAGTCACAAGCCTTAGCGGACTTCTGGCCGAGTGGGTGAACAGCAAGAACACGTACCTCGGGAAGACCTCCAACACTGGACCATGCACTTCGACGGATCCAAGAGGATCACCGGCTGGGAGCGGGAGTTGTGCGATCTCCCCGGCGGGGAAAGGCTAAGATATGCCCTTCACCTCCACTTCTCCGCCTCACACAACGTCGCCGAATACGAAGCTCTCTTACATGGATGCGCCTTGCGGTCTCACTCGGATTCGTCGACTTATTGTGAAAGGCGACTCCCAGTGGTCGTCAATCAAGTGATGAAAGCGGGTCTTGCTTAAACGACACTATGGAGGCATACCGGCAAGAGGTCCGCAAGCTTGAGGACAAGTTTGACGGACTCGAACTCTCACATGTCCGAGACACAACAACGAAGGCTGCGATGAGCTAGCGCGGTTCGGATCAAAGCGCGAAGCCGCCCGACGATGTCTTTGTCGAACATCTCTACGAGCCAACCGTCACGGCAAAGACGCTCCCAACGAGCAAACCACGAACGAAGTCACCATGGTCGATACCGGCGGAGGACGCCGCTCATCAAATTCTTAACTCGGCAAGAGCTGCTGGATGACCGGGATGAAGCGAACGCGTCCGGCGTCGTTGCCAAGCGTACGTCATGGTCGACTCCGATTTATACAAGAGAAGCCCCTCGGAATTCTAATGAGGTGCATCACACCCGAAGAAGGGAAACAATTACTCCAAGATATCCACTCGGGCATATGCGGAAGCCACGTGGCGGCACGCACTCTAGTCGGCAAAGCTTACGGACAAGGGTTTTTCGCTTACCGCGGTCTCGACGCGGATAAAGTCGTAAGAACCTGCGAAGGCTGCCGTTCTTTGCCCGACAAAGCCATGTCCCGGCCGGGAGCTTCAAACAATCCCACTTTCTGGCCGTTCGCGGTATGGGGGCTGGACATGGTTGGCCCCTTCAAAAAGCTCCGGGAGGTTTCACACACCTCTTCGTCGCAATCGACAAGTTCTCCAAGTGGATTGAAGCCAAGCCGGTTGCCACAATCACGCCGACAAAGCACGGGATTTTTCCTCAACATCGTGCACCGCTTCGGCGTCCCAAACAGAATCATAACCGATAATGGGACTCAATTCACGGGAGGCATCTTCAAGGAATTCTGCGAAGACTTCGGAATCAAGATCGCTACGCATCGGTGGCTCACCCCAAAAGCAATGGGCAAGTCGAGCGAGCAAACGGCATGGTTCTTCAAGGCATCAAGGCTCGCGTCTTCGACCGGCTAAGCCCTTACGCTGGCAAGTGGGTCCAAGAACTTCCCTCGGTTCTATGGTCGCTGCGAACTACACCCGGTCGGGCCACCGGCCAAACTCCTTTCTTTCGGTCTATGGCGCGAAGCCATGTTGCCAAATGAGATGGAGTTTGAGTCCCTCCAGTCCGCGGCTTCAACGATGAACGCTACGACATCGACCGAGTGGATGACCTCACCCGATTGGAAGAGGCCCGCGAGGCGGCCCTCATCCGGTCGGCCAAATACCTTCAAGGGCTCGAAGATACCACGGTCGCAACGTGCGAGCACGAGCTTTCATTGTTGGCGACTGGTCCTACGCAAGATCCAGACCACCAAAGACCGACACAAGTTATCTCCCTTATGGGAAGGACCCTATATAATCGCCGAAGTGACTCGGCCGGTGCCTCTGGCTAAAGCGCGAGGACGGGTCTATGGTGGAGAACTCCGGAACATTGAACATCTTCGGCGGTTTTACGCCTAATCGCTAAGGCCTCATGTTTTCCTTGACTGCCAACCTCAAGCAAGATGACTTCTTGAGCTAGCAATGGGGGTGATACACATATCAATAAAGCTCGAATTTTCCTCGTCAAATTTTTGTGCATAATTCGGCTTATCATTGTTTAATGTCCTTCGACTCGGGCTCGGTGTCTAAGGACCGAGAGTTTTCCGATGACCTAATCAAGCCTAGGCTTGGTGACAGCCAGACGAAAACTACTTAAGAAATTTCACGCAAAGGCTCGAATCAAGGCATTGACATAAATAAACTGAAAATAGGCACAAAGACTTCATGTCAAGAGTATCACGATTACATGACATTCACAAAGCGAAGTCGAATATAAGTTCAAAGCTTGAAATTGTTTACTACATCCAAAGAGATCTTTTCGCCGCCTCTTGCGCCTCGCTGAGCATATCTAAGGCCTGCTCATCTGTTGTCCCCTCAGCGAAGCCCTCCCCGATTGAATGAATATCCACTCGGGGGTAGAGGGACTTGGTCTGTGCAAGAGCCAGACCAGCCCCCATGTTGGCGCTTCGGTGATGTTCTTCGAATCGCTCGGGAGCCACGAGCTTGTCGAAGATCTCGATTGGCTCCAGCGAGCGCCCCAACCCCTTGATCAAACAAGGTGTCAAGATTGGTGCGGTGGCATTGGCGACCTCTTCCCGTATCTCGTCGCTGGATTTGATCCGCCCGAGTAAGACGTCATACCGGGCTCGGGTCTTTATCTTATAAGCTGCAAGGAGTCCTAGATCAGTCAAGGCACTCGGGAATGAAGCAGCACATGAAATTCAACTTCAAAGAAGGTTACCTTCGAATTCGGCCTCCATTTCGGCCTTGTCGAGGTTGACCGCTTCCAGTTGGACTTGAAGCGAGTGGACCTCCGAAGAATTTTCTACAACAAAAGAGGATTATCAATAGACAAGATCAACAAAAGAATCACGATGAAGCGAGAGCGGGCTTAGCTTCCGATTGATCCGCGGAGGTCGAGGTTCGCTTCTCGAAGCTCCGAGATCTCCTTCCTTAAAGCGGCCTCCCTTGAAGCGGCCTCCTCCCGAGTGACCTTCAGTGTCGCCGAACGTCCTCCAAGGAGTTTAAGTGAGGCACCGCTTTTCCGCGCCTCGGATTTTGCCATTGAGCGGCAATATTCTTTCGCATGCAAGGGCGGAAGGATGATCGGCGAAGGATAACGAAGATATAATCAAAAAGAAAGATGAAGGCTTACGTTGAGCGGTCGGGTCGCCACGTTCGGGCTCTCGACGAGGGCATCCCTTTCATCCTTTTCAGCTGCCGGTCGAGGATGATGCCCTGTCTCTCGCCTTCCGAGTCCCGCCACTCGATTCGATCGGAGGAACCCGGTCTCGAAGACCTACACAGGGATCTCTTTCTACCGTGGCGGCAAATAAGAAAGACCAATGAAGACATGAAAGATTCAAAATTGAAAGAACAAAGGAAAGTTAAAGCAAATCTCACGGTTTCGGTGGCGCCCGCCTAGGTGGGGCAACCGGCCCTTCTTCTTCTTCGGGCTCGTGCCGAGTGACCCTCGGTCGGGGCGCTCGGCCGCAGTCGTGGGCTTCCGGCAGCCGGCGGTTTCCGGTCGGGATATCCGGCGCGATCGGGGCTCTTCCACAGGGGCGCTCTCCTTCGAGGAGAAGGGTGCTTCTCGGAACGCTCGCACTTGGTTGCGGGCTTCGGGTTTTGGCTCGACGGCCTTGGCGCTTCGGGAGCAGCGGCCGGGGTCGGCCCTTCATCCCCTCCGACGGGATCTATATCCTGGGCTTCTGCACAAGTAAATACAGCGAAGATAAAGAAAAGTTTTCTATGAAAGAGCTCGGGACTTTGGTTTGAGCTTACTGGTTGATCGGCGGATCTTCGGTGCGTCCGCGGCGATCGCCTTAGAGGCGGAGTCTCGACTGGAGGAGCCGGGACGTCGTCATCCGAGTCCTCGATGATCAGCCGCCTTTTGCTTGCGCGCTTGTTCGAGTCCTCACTCGGTGCCGCCCGCTTCCCTGGATCAGCTTGGATTTTTATCCCGCCGTCGACTTCTTAGCGGGCGATGCTGCGCGTCATCATGAGCCATCTTATATGGCTTGGAAATTATAGAGGCGTTCTCTCTGAAGAAGGAAGGCGCAACGTTAAGCGACAAGACATCAAGATCGAAAGATACTATAAAGCAATCAATCGGCTTACCGAGAGGAGGAGGTCGATGGATGCTGAATGGAAGGCGGTAGTATGAGGGCTCGCTCGCGAGATCCGGATGAGAAGAGCTTGTACATCCGGATCTTCGGGATCTCGTATGTGAGCGGATCCGGGTCCTCCCGATTGGGTCCGTTCCGCCTTCGTATTCGAAGGCCGGCTTCGATCGCTCACGATTGGCGCGCGTCGGCACCGATGAAATGCCGAGTGATTTGTTCCCCGCGAAGGTTCCTTTTCTTCATCGCCGGATCTTCGCGAGCAGATCGTTGGCCTCATCCCATTCTTGGGCTACGGGACGGTGCTCCAAGATGGTTTGGGGACAGGAGGAAGACCGACAAAGGAAGGGAGGTGGGTTCAAGATTGCGATGTAGAACCGGTTCGAGTGCCGGCCTTTGTTCGAGGATTTCAAGGGGAGAGAGAAGTAGTCTTTGCGGAGAGATCCGCGAAGGCTGGAAGCCTGCCCGCCAACGACACAAGGATGGTCCTTGTTTGGATGGGGTTTCGGTAGAACATACGACGGAAGATTGAAGTGAGGAAAAATGCCAAGGAAGGCTTCACATACATGAATGAAGAGTGCTATGTGAAGCATCGAGTTGGGGTTCAGATGGTATATTTGAAGACCATAATAGTCCAAAAGCCCCCGAAAGAATTCGGAGGTAGGAAGACTGAATCCGCAATAGAAAAAGGAGGTAAAGACAACGAGCTCACCGGTGTTTGGGGTCGGGAAGTCCTCCCCCGCCGGGCGCCATCCCACAAGTTCCTTGGGCGGAAGCACTCCGTGCTTCACCATCTCCTTGAGGGTGTACTCCCTCACGTCCGAGGTGGCCCATTGGTCGAACGGAATCCTCTTTTCTTCCGCCATGAGAGCGAGGTTGTTGAGGAGCGGATATGGGAGAAAGGTTGGATCTTGGGCGATAGATGTGGGAGTTTTGGCTGCGGAGCTAGTTGTCGCGGCGAGCAAGCTTCTTGGCGGATGGATCGAGGAGCGCGCAAACCTAGGGTTCTCCGCGATGGCGATGAGCGTATTGTGAGAAGGGGAATTTTGGAAGATGAAGAGGCGGGGACGACCTCGTGTCTTTATAAAGAAAGATTTGAGGGTTGCGCTAGGTTTTCGGTGAGTGGGCCGAGCCCATAAGAAAATCTACGGCCCAACTAAGGTGTGGTCTCGATACGTGTCCTTAGGGACTTAAGCGGATGAGCTTAAGCAGATTTGCCCTGGCAATATGCGCGTGTCCGAGTGCCCAGTACCTTTAAAGATCCTTCCATACCGCGGTTTGTCTGACTTCATGAGAAGCTGACACGATGCAATTTGGAAGGTGACCAACAGCAGAGTTTTTATAGCCACCTTGGTGAACAAGGGCTGTTTGGTTTTTCGGCATTTGGTCGGGTAATCTTACCGATGCTGTTTGTTTTCCACCTTGGTGAGGATCTTTATAAGATTGAGACCAGTATTATGGCAAAAGCTGTTTAATAACTTGGTCATATTTTTCATATGATTGAAAGAATTTATTTTCCCATGAGGGATGATTAAAGTTTTTGTTCCGGGATGACTCGGGCAGATCTACTCGGATAAGCATGAGCTTACCGAGTGCTTTTTACCCGCTAGGGTTGATTGAGTCATTATTACGGGATTACTCGGGCGAATCCACTCGGTTGAGCAAGAGTTTACTGAGTGCTTTTTACCCATGAGGGATGATTGAATTATTTGTTCTGAGATGACTCGGGCAAATTCACTCAGTTGAGTATGAACTTGCTGAGTAATGAGATTTCTATGATTGCTTTAGCATGAGCTAGGCATCTACATGAGAATAATTTTTTATATAGTTCTTGACTATATGCTTAGTCTATTTTTGACTAACCACATAGTCGGGGCTACACCTATAATTAGGTGCATCGGGAGATGCACCTAGATATTTATTTTTTGAGAATTTTTATATATAATTTTTCCAGCCCTTCACAGTCTTTGGAGCCACTCGGGAAGATTCGGGCAGAGATGATGGAATCACTCGGCGCCAAAAGCACTCGGTCAAAGAGATTTTTGGTTGAGTCTTTGCTTTGGTCAAGCCGAGTTGTCTCGTCGACCGAAAAGGACTCGGGGGCTACTTGTGGAGATTGTGGCAATCGGGTATCCACATGGCAAGCTTATCCGATTGGAGGTAGGGATAGATTGCGCCTGCTATATCGTAAGCCGAACTTGACTTAGGTGTTACGGTTGCCGATAGAGATAAGGCAATCGGCCTATAGTCACGGTTTGGTAAGATTGAGGAAACCAACTTAGAATAAGATAGGGTTTCCGACTTGTGAACCCTTCCTCCCAAGACTATATAAGGGGGGTAAGGGGCGTCCCTTGAGGGATATTCCAACAGGAGATCAGAGATCTTAGACTTCATAAGCGAGAGCTTTAGATCACGAGATCAATAAAGACACTCGGCGGATCGAATCCACCGAAACAGGAGTAGGGTATTACCTCTCGAGAGGGCCTGAACCTGTCTAAACTTTCTTCTTCTTCTAACCCATTGTGCTTGGCGATCTTGACTGCGACCCCATAAAATATATTGCCGAAACCAAGTTTCGACACCAACGTCCTGTAACCAGGAAAGTCGACCCCCGTTGCGATCATGTTGTTGAGAGTGTTGATCAGGATGCTACTTTGGTTGACAAGCGCGTGGTGAACGGCCGAATCAATTCGGTTTTGCAAGGTATGCAGGGCCGAATCATCCTGTTCCTGAATCGGCTCCTCCATCTTTTGCTTGCCCTTTGACCCACTAGAGGAGGATGCCTTAAGCTCGTCCATGCTAAATTTATACTTTTGATGCACGACCCCGGATCTTGTTTAGGTGAAAGATTGCAAGTAGTTGGCCTGGAGTTGTTCCACCATCTTCTTATAATCGGCCTGCTGCTCAGCCGATAACTGCTCCATCTTCACAGGCACGATGTTGTCCTGGGAAACATTGGGGCTCTTGGAGTCGACCATCTTGCCGGCTGAGTCTATGCGTCCGAGTCGAGCCGACAGAGAAAGTCCCACTAGGCGTGCCAACAAGCATGATGATGAGAAATTTTTCTCACGCGCTGGCCTCGGAGATCTGCTTAGCTCCAATGCAGGTCCGTCTTGGCTGCCTGTGCGGTGTAGGGCATGCCAGTTGGTTTGATCTGCTAACCAACAAGAAAACAAGATGTATGCATTAAGTGTTAGGTTAGATCCCCACTGTATCGGCTGAGGGAATCCATGAGCATATATTCTCTATCCTAAAATATATTTAACCCAAGCGATTAGAATGGATCGGCTATACAGAGACAACATTAGCAGCTCAACCCAAATACGGTAAAGGATAATAAATATATGTATTGATAACCTAGCCAATACTAGAAAGCTAACAAGGGATCGGCTAGTACTCCGATAAATCTTATGAAAAGATATCATTCTTGAACAAGATACGTTTAGCCTGGGAAATCGGCCGTCGGCTGTTGATGGTAGGCCGATTTTGGCTTATGACATCCGACAATAGTGGGATCTTAACATAAGAGGCGGTCCTAACATAAATCTAGTAATAAATATACTAAAAGAAATATATTAGGGCAGATAAGGCCAGCTGAAACACCAGCACTGTCTCTTAAACACATAAATCTAAACGAACAGATCATTGAAAGTTCTAAATACGACTTAATAGTTCAACATTGATGCAGCATTAAGTATAAAAAGAACAACATGATCTGTTATAGCTGATTTATACCTCTCGAGACGGTGGATACCGCATATATACCAGCCAACCTTTAGATCTAGCCTTATTGGCTGCGGGTTCTTGATAGAACTGACCAATGGCATGATAGATCTAAACATTGCTCCAATTTATATGCGATATATGATAAATAGCGCAGTATAAACCCCTGAATCTAATGTGTCATTACGATGGAAGAACTAGAATCAGCAGAACATACCACTAATGACAAGCATTTACCTAGATTTGGGGATCAAAATGGTGCAGCCCGTAGCCAAATCAATTGCTCGTCTGAAGAAAAAGGTTGGCGATGCACCGAAGGTTGTTTGATTGATTGTGTTGAATTTTTTATTATAGGGTGTCTTGGGTCCTATTTATACCCAAGATAACATTATCTGTACAGACCCTGGACTCTATCTAAACAACTTTTTGAAATACGACGATATCTCGGAAAGGATCCACGCCGCATTACAATGAACAGTTTAAACAAACTCCTAATTTACAGATACAATTGTCGTGACTCTATCCATAGCTGGCAATATCTTTTAACGCACCAACTAGTAACCGAATCTTCTATTTATCTTCAAACATCTACGCCAAAAATGGTTTTATCTTCTCTGAACCTAGAATCGGCTATCGACCGCTCTTGTTCGATTCAACCTTAGCCGACTAGCTTCGCAGCCGATCGCTTCTCAGCCGATGCGGCCTCTGTTTATCCGTCAACCCAGCCGATCCGATTTTGCTTCATCCTTGCTAGGACCTAGGGGCTCAATTACCAAATTTAGGTGTTAACAGGTCTACTGATTTTAGACCTTGGGAGAGGATATGGAAGAGTTGGGCCCCGGGCAAATGTAAATTGTTCATGTCGTTGGCGGCACACAACAGATGTTGGACTACGGACATGCTTTGAAGAAGGGGTCTCCCACATCCTAAACGTTGTCCTCTTTATGATCAAGAGGAAGAAACTGTAGGATCGATTAAGACCAAACAAACCTACCAGAGGGGGGGTGAATGGTAGGAAAAACCAAAAAAAATAAACTTTTGCGGAATTAACAGATTAACCCTTATCGATGAAACCGATATTCAAAACGAAAAACAAATCGAACCTGTTGAAGCCGTCGCCGGTCAGACCACGTGTCCTAGCCGGTCAGACCGCCCCTCCTGGCCGGTCAGATCGCCTCAATGCTGTCGGTTAGACCGCCGCCGCAGCCCGCCGGTCAGACCGCCCGCACACCTGCGGTTAGATCGTCGAGATCCAGAAATACACCGGTAGATGAACAATTGAAGAAGTATATCAAAGTATCTCAACTTTATTGCATCTAAAAGTGTTTACAAAGTGCAACAACAGCACTCCTCACCAAAATCTCGACCTAACTCAAAACCCTAGCTATTCTCTCAAGTTTTGCTCTTGAGAATCGATATCTAGGAGGCACACCCTCCCCCTCTATTTATACATGAGGTGAACCACGAATTCAGCACATATTAAGACTTTCCAAACATGTAGGAAGCCCTATCTTGCCATCTGAAAACTCATCTCTTTCCTTAATTCAATCAAACTTTCCAATCTGGGTCTCCTTTCCAAATTCGATTCCACTTTTCTTATGCATACGATCCCTCTCGTATTCCATATGTATTCTCCACCTTCTATGTGCATTATCCTCTTGCATTTTAGCATCCCACGTGATCTTTGGAAGTTCACTTCTCCTAAGGAAACTCCAATCCATCACCGGCAACGCTTTCCCAAGGCCTCAAGCAACACCTGCACACATTAGCGAAGAATTCCATATCCCGAGCACAAGTTTGTCCAAACTTGACTCACGTTAGCTTGTCAACAGTAACCATAAGCACAGTAACCATACACAAAATTTTACCTTGTCTCTCCCCCTTTTGACAATGAGTTCATCAAAGTATTGTATGGAAGAGCTTTGAAGTATATCAAAAATAATTCAAATACATGTATGGCAATAGCAAGGTAGAAAAAGTGACTAGCTAATCAAGCACGCACTAGAGTAAAAACATGAACCTAAAATATTACAATTAAGATCAATTCATCATTAATGATTCATGATTTCAACAATTTAAAATGCAACATATTCACAAGTGCAAAGACTGAAGGAACAACTCAAGGATATATACTTATGACATTGATACTCTTTCTCAAATTAATGCCTTCTCCAAAAAAATAACCGAGAGAACATTTGGTTCATTCTATTTGAACATCTTCTTTTTTTATTATTACTATTTTGTATGCTTTTCTCTCAATTATTACGGGTATGTCCTTGTCGTCAAGACTTCTTCCAAGGATTCGGTATTCATTTTTTCTCATATAAATAAGCATTTATGCACTCTTGCGGTGATTGGAACAAAAGGATTAATATGAGGAATAACAACTCATAAAGCATATACAAAAGCATTAATCATTCAACCTAAGCACTTGCTTCAATATTGCATATTTCATTAATTCAAGTAAAAGAATTATGTGGCATGTATCATATCACTTAAAAGCAATATTAAAAGCTCATATAACTACTCAAATACACACAAGCTAATATAGTAATCAAATTATCTAACAAGCATTGCTAGCAAGTACTAGAATATACTCAAGATATAAAGCATATCTCATCCACCTGTTCTTTCTCTTTCTCTTTTATTATTTTTGTTTATCATACCATGCAGGAAATTAAACATGAATGCAAAAGAAGAACAAAAAGAAGAAAGAAAAATATGCACACAAAAGGACAACACCTCTCCCCCTCAATTGATGCCAAAAGGATGAATAACACCTAATTCTCCCCTAAGAAAAGCAAAGCGAGAAGAATCCAAAGGTTTGGTGAAAATGTCTACAAGTTACAACTTTGTATCCACAAATTTCAATTCAATGTCCCCCTTTTCAACATGATCTCTCAAAAAGTGAAAGCGAATGTCAATGTGCTTAGTGCGTGAGTGTTGTACAGGATTTTTAGCAATATTGATAGCACTTGTATTGTCACAAAAGAGAGGAACTTTATCAAAAACAAGGCTATAATCTTTCAAAGTGGAAATAAACCAAAGAATCGAGAACAACAACTAGCAACAGCAACATATTCAGACTCAGCAGTTGATTGAGCAACATTTGATTGTTTTCGAGAAGACCATGAAATCAAAGAGGTTCCAGGAAAAAGACATGTACCACTTGTACTCTTCCTATCAATTCTACAACCTCTAAATTCCGCATCTGAATAACCACTCAAGCACATAGAAGCAGAAGTAGAATACCAAAATCCAAATTCAAGAGTATGCTTCAAATACCTCATGATGCGTTTCACAGCTTGACGATGTGAGGCCCTTGGAGAAGCTTGAAATCGAGCACACAGGCATACAGCAAATTGTATATCTGGCCTTGAAGCAGTGAGATAGAGCAATGAACCTATCATGCTCCTGTACTCCTTTTGGTTGACAGCTTCACCATCTTCATCGGGGTCCAAGATAGTAGAGGTTCCTATCAGTGTCGTCAAAGGCTTGCAATCCTCCATTTTTGAAGCGTCGTTGAAGATCCTTGGTGTACTTTGTTTGATGAACAAACGTACCTTGAGATGTTTGCTTAATTTGCAATCCCAAAAAGTAAGTTAGTTCACCCATCATGCTCATCTCAAATTCCCTGCGCATAATCTCAGCAAACTCCACAACCAAAGTGTGAGATGAACAACCAAAGATGATATCATCCACATATATCTGAACAAATAGTTGATTATCGCCATGCTTAAGAACAATGAGAGTTTTATCAATTTTTCCCATTGTAAAGCCTTTTTCAAGAAGAAAATTTTTCAATCTACCATACCATGCTCTAGGTGCTTGTTTCAAACCATACAAGGCTTTAGACAAACGAAAACATGGTTGATAAAATTAGGGTTTTCAAAACCTGGTGGTTGTTTTACATAAACTTCCTCCTGTATATACCCATTAAGAAAAGCACTTTTAACATCCATTTGAAACAATTTAAAACCTTTTGAAGCAGCAATAGCTAACAAAAGTTTAATTGCCTCAATTCTAGCAACAGGAGAAAAAGTTTCATCATAATCCAACCCTTCCATTTGACTAAAACCCTGTGCAACAAGTCTAGCCTTGTTTCTAACAACTAAACCATCCTCATTTTGTTTATTTTTGAGAACCCATTTAGTTCCAACGACATTATGATTAGAAGGAGGTTGAACTAAAAGCCAGACTTTGTTTCTTTCAAAATTCTCAAGTTCTTCATGCATGGCTTAATCCACGATTCATCGGTTAGTGCATGAGTAACATCTTTGGGTTCAAAATATGCAATAAAAGCGAGTTTGCATGAAAATCATGATTTGTTACCTTCGATCTTGTAGTGCATTCGCTCAGGTTACCTATCATCTGTTCCGGAGGATGTCAGTGTTGAATATGAAGTGGAGCACTCACGTCTGAAGTTTGTTCATCTTCTGTAGCTTGTTCAGACGAAGTTGAAGCTTCTGGAGGTCTACTAGTATCAATACCCGAAGCTCCCGAAGACCCACTCGGCCGGTCTGACCGCTCCTCTGCCTCCGGTCTGACCGGCGATGTGTAACCGGTCTGACCGGAGACATGTTCGGTCTGACCGGCCGACACATCCTCGTCGTCCTCGTCATCGCTCTCCACAAAGATATCCTCCCCCTGAGCCTGTGACAGTGTTCCTGAAATTTTGGGTCTAGTTCCTGGACTAGCCTCATCAAAAGTGACTTTAGAAGTCTCAACGATTTTGTTAGTCTCTAAAACAAGTACATGGTAACCTCGTGAATGCGTAGAATATCCCAACATAAGTCCATCAACAGAGCGAGATTCAAATTTGTCCAAATTTCCAGATTTGAGCACAAAACATTTACATCCAAAAACACGCAAGTGAGAAATTTTCGGTGAATGTCCAAAGCGAAGCTCATAAGAAGTTTTTCCAAGTTTAGATCTCAAGAAAACACGATTGGAAATATAACAAGCAGAGTTAATAGCTTCAGCCCAAAATTTTCTATGAGTAGAATATTCATCAAGCATAGTCCTAGCCATTTCAACCAAAGAACAATTTTTTCTTTCAACAACACCGTTTTGTTGAGGAACCCGAGGAGATGAAAATTGATGTTCAAGACCCTTTTCAGCACAAAACTTTTCAAAAGAAGCGTTTTTGAACTCACCCCCATTGTCACTTCGAATAGTTCTCAAAATTTGTGGAAATTTACGAGCTAAACGAAGATATAAAGTTTTGAAGTGTTCGAAAGCTTCATCCTTAGTTGCCATAAAATAAACCCAAGAATATCGAGAAAAATCGTCAACAATAACCAAAACATACCACTTTCCTCCAACGGATTGCACTCTAGGTGGACCAATAGTGTCCATGTGTAACACTGTCCCGGTGCATCTGTCATCGCGAGAAAATATCAGGGTATGAGAAGAAGCAACCATCTTAGCATGACGACATGGCGAACAAACCAAATCAAGATCTTTCTTAAGTTTAGGCAAACCTCGAATAAGATCCGCACCACTAATCCTAGTGAGATGATCAAAGCCAACATGTCCTAGTCTAAGATGCCAAAACATCACGTCTTTTGAAAATTTTGCAACAAGACATGTAACTTCAGAAGAAACGCTGTTTTCAAAATCCGCTTTAAAAACTCTTCCGTATCGAGAAACATTAAGCACAACATCACCAAAAGAATTAAAAACTTTGCTTCCACTTTTCTTAAACAACACATCAAAATCCTCATCCACAATTTGAGAGACAGAGAGCAAGTTGTATTTCAAATTCTCAACCAAAGCGACATTGTTCAAAGTAAACTTGTCACTTACCTTGACGGATCCAGTTGCAATGATGGTGCTGGTAGAAGCATCGCCGAAGATGATTGAATCTCTCCTTGATGTCTTTACGAGGGAGGAGAACCAACTTTTGTCACCGGTCATATGTCGCAAACAACCGGAGTCGATGATCCACACGTTCTCCCTCCTCGCCAAAAGTGCCTACACACAGACAGATGTCGAAGCCTCAGTACTGGGGTTAGATAATAAAAATTTAGGAATCCAGTACGGAAACACACGACGAGAACCAACAGGAGTAAAACCAGTAGAAAATTCAACCCGTTTCCCATTAGAAAAATTGCCTCGAGGCCGGTATGACCGCCGCTGTACCAGCGGTCTGACCGACGGCTTCCCACCAGTCTGGCCGATGGTATAGCGTTGGTCTAACCGGGTATGGCTCCGGTCTGACCGGGTTTGGCACCGGTCTGACCGATGGTCCAACTGCGGTCTGATCGCCTGCCTCGAGGAAAAAGCCGAGTTTTGCCTCTTAAGTTTTGCGAAAGCAATCTCACGTTCCCTTTTCTGTTTCCTAGCAAGTCTAAAATAGAAGCCAACAATATGTCCATGTTTACCACAAAAAGAACAAACATATTTTTCATGATGAGTTGAAGAACAATTTGAAACAGCAGGCATGACATTAACAGTATTATTAGTTCTAACAGCAGATTTAGCAATAAACAAAGGTTTAGTATTAATAACAGTCTTGGTGGAACATGATGCATTCAAGGGACTCATGATGCCAGCAGATTTAAACACAATATTCTTGGATTCAGGTTTAATTAAAATTTCACCACTTCTAGCACCAACACCTAGAACAACAGGAGGATGTTTAGTATGATGAGCATAAGGATAAAAACCTAAGCCACGATTATTTGTGTTAACTCTTGATTTGTCTAAAATCATGTTGAGGTTCTTTTTACCATCAGAAAAACGTTGCAAATAACTTTTTAAGTAAGAAACCTCTTGAGTCAAAACAACACAATTTTTGCAATTATCCAAAAGACCTTTTTGTTTTCTACAAGTTTGACATGAAAGCACTTCATCTTGCTTAATTGTTTCTTCCATATGCTTAACACGACCTAAAGCATCTTTTAGTTTCAAATCATAAGCAAGACATGATGAGCAGGATTTTGCACTAGATTGTTTCAACCTCTTAGCACTAATTGTATTAAACATAGAGCTAGCAAATAAAGCAATTTGACATTTTTCAAAGCTCCTTTTGTTAAACACAATTCATCAATTAATCTAGTATTCATGGCAAAGCTAAGAGCAAGGCAGGATTCAAGCTTCCTAGATTTCTTAGATTCAGCATCAAGTTTTTTGCAAGTAGTTAAATTGACTTCTCTAACAGAATTAATCTCAGCAAAAAGAACTTCACATGATTTGCAATCATCATCATCAGAAGCAAGAGATTTTAATCTATTATTTTCAGTTTTAAGAGAGTCAATAACTACATCATGTTGATTAATTTTCTTTTTAAACTACATCTTGTAACCAAGTCTAGCGATCACATCTTGAAGATATTCAACACTAGGAGCATTTATTACCTCATTTCTTCGTCGAAATCTGTGGTGCTCCTTGCCATGAGACAAACTCCAGCGATGCTCTTCCCTTTGTCTTCCTCATCATCTCGAGTACTCAACATCGTTGGATCCCTGCACACTTGCAAAAGCTTCATCCAAGGCCTTCTGGTAGTACTTCCTCATCTTCATGTTCTTGGCCTGTTTCTTGTTCTGCTTAGAGTCTTTGGAGCCATCTTGAGCTTTTACCTCCTCCTGTGTCCCTTTTCCAGCCTTGGGACATTGAGAGCGGATATGTCCTGGTTGTCCACATCCAAAGCACCGGATTGGTCCTCCTCTTCTCGGTCCCGACATTACTCACAGCTCTAGAAATTCGTTAGCAAGAGATACCAAGTCCTCCTCACCGATTTCCTCCAGGTTGATCATCGGACATGGCGAAAAAGAAGCAAAAATTGACTGTGAGGAAGAATCAGAAGAGACAGAAGGAGACACCAAAGCAGTACATTTTGAATCAGCTCTTTTAGAAAGAATGTTCATCTCATAGGTTTTTAATTTGGTGTAAAGAACATCCAAAGTCAAGGTATTCATATCGTCTGATTCTTGAATTGAGGTAACCTTAACTTCCCAAATTTTCATATCCAGACCATTCAAAAAATGACGAGCAACCTTAGATTGAGAATAATTGTAAGAAGAATCAACAGATCTAAGATTGCTCAAAATCTTGTTAAAACAGCCCAAATAATCATCCAAAGACTCCCCATG
Source organism: Oryza australiensis (assembly GCA_019925245.2). Classification (NCBI taxonomy): domain Eukaryota; kingdom Viridiplantae; phylum Streptophyta; class Magnoliopsida; order Poales; family Poaceae; genus Oryza; species Oryza australiensis. The sequence continues at coordinate 146,985 of JAIFGZ020000196.1, forward strand.
TGTCATCTCAAATTTTATGTACTCCTTTTTGAAAACATCTTTTCGCAATTCTTTAATGTTTGAAGATCCAGTATGAAAATCATTCAAAGCTTTCCAAATTTCATTAGCAGTTGAAAGATGCGAAACACGATCAAAATCAGAGCGAGAAATTGCATTAAGAATGATATTCCTAGCTTTGCAGTTATGTTCATAATCTAATTTGAGAGTAGGAGTATCAATGCGTTCAGGAATCTCATAAGATTGAGAAACTTTTAGCCAAATATCATAATATTGAGATGTGACATAAGATTCCATTTTTTTCTTCCAATAGTCAAAGTCGGTTCCATTGAAAACATGAGGTTTGTTTGAAAACTTTTCAGCCATTGTAAAAAGATCAAAAAAACGAATCAAGAACAAGGCTCTGATACCACTTGTAGGATCGATTAAGACCAAACAAACCTACCAGAGTGGGTGAATGGTAGGGAAAACCAAAAAAAACAAACTTTTGCGGAATTAACAGATTAACCCTTACCGATGAAACCGATCTTCAAAACAAAAAATGAATCGAACCTGTTGAAGCCGTCGTAGGTCAAACCGCGTGTCCTAGCTAGTCAGACCGCCCCTCCTTGTCGGTCAGACCGCCTCAATGCCATCGGTTAGACCGCCGTCGTAGCCCGCCGGTCAGACCGCCCGCACACCTGCGGTAAGACCGTCGAGATCCAGAAAAACACCGGTAGATGAACAATCAAAGAAATAGATCAAAGTATCTCAACTTTATTGCATCTAAAAGTGTTTACAAAGTGCAACAACAGCACTCCTCATCAAAATCTCGAGCTAACTCAAAACCCTAGCTATTCTCTCATGTTTTGCTCTTGAAAATCGATATCTAGGAGGCACACCCTCCCCCTCTATTTATACATGAGGTGAACCATAAATTCAGCACATATTAAGACTTTCCAAACATGTAGGAAACCCTCTCTTGCCATCTGAAAACTCATCTTTTTCCTTAATTCAATCAAACTTTCCAAACTCGGTCTCCTTTCCAAATTCGATTCCACTTTCCATATGCATACGATCCCTCACGTATTCCATATGTATTCTCCACCTTCTATATGCATTATCCTCTTGCCTTTTAGCATCCCACGTGATCTTTGGACGTCCACTTCTCCTAAGGAAACTCCAATCCATCACTGGCAATGCTTTCCCAAGGCCTCAAGCAACACCTGCACACATTAGCAAAGAATTCCATATCCCGAGCACAAGTTTGTCCAAACTTGACTCACGTTAGCTTGTCAACAGTAAACATACGGACATGAACTTTTTAGAAACAAAATTCACAAAGAAACAAACCAAAATTGAGAAGATAAATCGAATCCGAAACCGAATAGGTCTCGGCCGGTCGAGACCGCGGCGATGCGGTCCGACCGGTGGCACTGGCCTGGTCGACCGTTCGGCCCGATCGGTCGTGCCTAGATCGGTCGACCGTCGATCAAGTTTGCGCACAACCAAAACATCACAAATCACTACCAATGTTTCATCACAAAAATATAAATCAAACACATTTGATTCTACGAAACAATTAATCACTGTGGTCTCTTGTGTCTTTACTCGGCAAGTTTGGTTCATGTTGTTCCAAAGTGTGGGACTGACATCTCTTGATCCACATCTTGATGAGGTTTCCTTTGATGATTGGTGGAAAAGGGCGAGTGAGAGAGCTCCTGGTTTAGTGAGAAAAGGACTTAACTCCATCATCATTCTTGGCGCTTGGTCAGTGAGAAAAAACTTAGCAAACTAATCAGATTCATCATAATTTTGTTTTTTCTGATCAAGCAAATGATTTCATCTAATTGAAATTAGGACTTTATGGGCTCGAGTTCCTACACTTTATGAACTTTTGCTAATTGATCAAGCAAACGAAGTTCTGAAATTAAGAACGAGTTAAACACATCCTGACAAAACATGACGTCAACAGTACAGCTTGGAGGAAACCCACATCTCACGTGAACCATCGATCTCCTTTGTGCTAGGAGCCGTTGGATTTGAGTGAAGTCATCTAATTGCCACCCACACTGCTGACTTCTTATCTGAACTTGAAAATTTTAGAGATAGCTCCATATGAACTTGTCTGAACTTTGGCCGTAACATCTCCATTGCAAGGACACCACAACCCATGTTTATTTTCGCAGCCAGCACCAATGAGTTCCTGTTATATGGAATTTCTCTCATAATGAATCTGCTGCAACAGTTCAAGAGGTGCATCAATTTCTCTCATGTTCGGTAGTTGCTTGATAAATTGATTCACTGGTTGATTTTGCTGGGTTTATTACATTCTTTGCAAATTGAAACTTGAATTTCAATATGATGTTTTGCATCATCAGCAGATGTACCAATAAAAGGAGTCTGGCCTAACCTGGCAACTCAAAAGGATTGAATAGGATCATTTTTTTGGCCAGGCACTTGAACCAGGACCTAGCATACACATTATTTTTGTTCTGTGATTAAGTATCCAGTACTCATGGAATGGTATGAACTAAGCAAAAAATTGATAGTGATTCCACATACACATTATATTTCTATAGGAATATGGGTGGTTCCAAAGTTCAATGTGTTGCCCGTTGTGTTTTCTATCGTTGCAAAATATCAGGATCAGACTAAAATACTAATATCACGGTTTATATATTTTGATCCATTGATTGTTCTACTTCTGATGGTAACAAGAATTCAGAGATCATCATGAGCTCTTAGTGATGACATTATCAGTATAGAAAGGGTTGTACACAAAAGATTGATTTTGATTCTTTAATTATTTCCGTAGAAATATAATAGATAAAAATATTTGTGGCTTCTTAAATAGCTTCTCTTCAATTATTTTTGTAGAAATACATCACATTGAAATCTTTGTGGCTTCTCGACTATGCTCGTATGCCGTTCATTTATAGGCCTCATAACTCAAATTGTTGACAAAATCTAAGAAAAGTATAATGGTCTACTGCTTATGACTTTATATACATGACGCTCAAAACACATGCATAATCCCTATAGAGAAGAGCAAAAGGTCTTATTTGTGTGAATATGGATTTTTTTGCATTATTTAACATCATCATACCATTAGTACAAGTATATTACTAGTCACATTAAGGATACATAAAGCATGCAATCTACTATCATGTGTCTCTTCCAATAGTTTTATGTTTTTAGAACACAATAGTATTATTGTCAACGATATAGATTGATTTGCCAGAATCTGTTGTGATCATAGTCGATGACAAATGTAGTGGGAGGATCAAATTTGTAGCATTTCACGAATTCAACACTATGCGTGTGGTAGAACTAAATTTTATTTAAGAAGATAAAAGCGGGCCAGAAAAAATGCTGCAAATTAAAAACCCCAATGTGTTACTGCAAGATTCCATATCTCTTGCTTGCCTCCCTAGCTATAATCATTTTCTACCACCTCGCCCTCCCTAGCTATTCTGTAGCTATTCTCCCACCTTGCTAAGCTGGAACCCTATGGTTGCGACAGAGATCTCTACAACACTCAAGGACGATGAGGGTACAAGGTGCCTCTACCCTACCAAGATTCCATATCTCTCGCTTGCCTCCCTAGCTATTCTCATTTTCTCCCACCTTGTCCTCCCTAGCTATTCTCTAACTATTCTCCCACCTTGCTAAGCTGGAACCCTATGGTTGCGATGGAGATCAGTACAGTACTCAAGGACGATGAGGAGTACAATGTGCCTCTACCCTACCAAGATTCCATATCTCTCGCTTGCCTCCCTAGCTATTCTCATTTTCTCCCACCTCGCCCTCCCTAGCTATTCTCCAACTATTCTCCCACCTTGCCAAGCTGGAACCCTATCGTTGTGATTGAGATTAGTAAAACACTCAAGGACGATGAGGAGTACAAGGTGCCTCTACCCTACCATGGTGAGAAGGTTCCTACCCTGGAGGTTCTATGCTGATCGAGCTATGCTTGTGTGGATCTGTTGGTTTTCTTCTCCTTCCCTGATCTACAAAGCCAGAAGCAGAGTGCGGAATGTTCTCCTTCAATTACCGTGGTTGCAGCAGTTGTTGGGCTCAGTTTTATGCAAGTCCCATATGCTTCCCATGCCCAGCGAGATGAATTGTATGTTCATGAAAGGGCAATGAACTTTGGTTGTTCCTGTTCTATACCCCATCAGATGAATCATTTGCAACCATGGAGACAGGCCACATGGAGGCATTGAAATTATGGCACATGTATCATAATTTGGCTCATCAAAAAGAAGATACTAGCCTAAACTCCCCTCAACCATCGCCTGATCGAGTTTATAAATAAACCTTAGCTATAAAACTGCATATTTTTACACATGTCAATTGTTAAAACCGGCTAAAATATCCCCTAAGGGTAGCATAGCCTGGTTTCATTAATATCCAAACACAATGTTTCTTACTTGTTTGGTACTCGTCTAGTAAAGAAGTATTTTATGTTCAAAACAAAATTTTGTCAAATTGTTGAAATTCTGACAATCAATTTTACACTATTAAGTTCATAGAATCTAATAAATTATGATAACATGACAGAACTTTTCAAGACATATCTATTTCTACCATTTGTTTTTGTTTTTAAACTAAGGATTTGAGAAATTATTGATTGTTAAAATTTTAAAAGTTTGATTGAGTCTTGTTTTAAGCGCCAAATATTTTTTTACCGGAGAGGTATTATCTTTTTACAATCTTTGCTTACTGGCTACCATGTTAGTGAAAACTAGATGATTTGAATTTATGTGTTAAAATCAGGTTGCCTCAGCTAGGGATGGCAGTATTGCCTATGGGTTTGGCTATCCGTGGATACCCGACCTGATGGGGACGGGCATGGGCATCTTTCTTTGCCCGTGGGCACACCGACTCGATACCTGTGAACTTAGTGGGTGTATGTAGGTTTTATATTTCACCCATGGATAATCCATGCCTGATCCAAAAATTTTTTAGCCCATGTATATCCTTCAAACATTCAATAGTTTAACCTCCTCTCATGGCCCAATAGCCCATTTGGCCCATTTGTATGCAGCAATATATATATTCACTCCATGAAACCCTAGCCTGGAAATCCCCAAATCCTCCTTCCCCATTGCCACCTCTCACTCTCAGTCTTCTGTTCTCCTCCAGTGTCTACACTTGGCGGCGGCGACGCATGGGAAGGAAGCAGGAGGCAGCAGCACACGGGAGCAAGTGGCGGTTGGTGACATGGTGGCGCACGTGTCACGCCCGGAAATTCACTAGTAATTCCCAAACTAATTTGTGCATACAATCCTCATCCAGGAATCAGCCGAGGTACAAAAATTCACAATTTAATATACAGATCCATCAAATTAACTATTGCGATAAATACTTACAAAAAAGACAGTCCTCACCACGAAGAAAACTGCAGCGAAAAATAAAATCTAGCGAAGCTTCGGCTCCACTGCCACAGACAGCTCAATTGGGATCTAAGCCAAAAGGTCTTCTCCTTCAAAAGCCTTCTTCAACACAGGTTGATTGGTTATTGCAAGATGAGTACATGGAATAATCAATAAGCCACACCAACAAATATGCAAGTGCACCGGGATATAAAGGATGGCAATGATAGGGTTTTATTTGCAAAGGCAGCATTCAGAAAATATTTGAGAATTTGTAAAACAGTAGAATAATTAGTCATTAATATTAATCAATATTGAACAACACCCTAATGCTGCATAGGCCCAACAAACTCTGAACAACCAATCCTAGTTGCAAAGATCTAAACTCCATTACATGAGCTAACAAGTTATCATTACCAATTTATCATCATTATTGAGTAGTGTGGGACTAATCACGAAAAACATTGCTAGACCCACCCATAACCGCGGGTACGGCTATTTGAATAGTGATCAGAGGTGTACAAATTTACCCACAAGACACAATCTCAACATCATGTCAACAATGCATCGCGATACCAAAAAGTACCCGAATAGAAATTGTGACAGGACCCTTCGCACAGCACGCCCAACAGAATGACACCCACTAAGTATCTGTCTCCGACAGGTAATAGCCAATTACCTAACAGAGAGACTACTTAGTGCTCAAACAAAACTGTGGACTTAGTTTTCTGCCACCTGTGGACTTAATTGTTTGCCACGATTAAACAATAAAAATAAACCTCCATGGTGTCTCCTACTGAACAAGCTACACTACAGATGCAGCCGTTGCCCAAGCTGGCTTGTGGTTAGTACGGTTAATGCGTCACAACAGTAGCTACTGATATCTTTGGATGAGATGCTACTGATCTCTTGTGATATTTTGGTGGTTAGGAACATGGGAGAGGATTCGTCCAAGCCGAAGATGAAGATGGGATGACATGACAATGCGAAGATAACAAATATTTTGGTTCGGGATTCAGTAGACCACCTATCACTAAAATGGGCATAACTGTTTCATATAGAGTCTGTTTTAGGTGAATGACCACTCTATGGAAAGTTAAGGATGATACCTTTAATTTGGATCTGGTCCCAGCACCAGATTCATTGTAAAACTATCTGTGTGATCGAAACAAGTTCTGTGTGACTAATTTGGGCCAATATGGGCCTTGTACCGGTTTAGGGTTTGACAATAGTTCGAGTTGGAGTTGTGTATGACCTTCCTGGCCGCACACAACCCTAGCACGCCCTCTCCTATATTTAGTTCAGTAGGGGACTCAACTTTGGTGTGTTTTGCTTAGATTACATCTTCACGCATAGTGTTAGATTTCCCCTCGCACCGGACCGACTAGGCTGATGCGTTTGGTTTGTGGAACCCCAACTCTATTGTGTTCTTCATAATATATATTGCAATTTAGTTGTGTTCTTCCTGTTCTTGCTTGTGTCTTGGATGCGCTTGCAGGGATAAGCCTTCTTGGCGAGGTCAACCGTGTTTCGGAAAGGTTGATAACCAACGGAGCAGCGGTGTTCCGATCGCGGGGGTTGATTTGTACTGATCGAAGCCTTGCATTGATTACGTCGATATCTCCACCCATCCAATTTATTCCTTACCTACAGAAGATTGGGCCAACTAATCTATTAATCCAACATTGTCCTCATATAAACAATTGACTAATTTTGTTCACCCTGAGTATGCACACAACCATTCATCCAAAAGTCATCGCCATGCTTCGGATGGTAGTGATACATATTATTCTCCAGACGTCTTTGAAATAATGACGGAGACAACACAATGCTTCATAAGCGACTTCTTCACGAGCATAAAGAAAACAATCAACTTCACCACTGAAAGAGAGTTGGGGAAGGTCTTCCTTGTTGGAGACGAGAGTAAGAGTTGCCTTGCAGTGAGATTGATTTCCAACATGACTGGATACCTTAGTGTACTTTGGTGGAACCTCATATCCAAGATCATACACCATACGACAAAGCTCACTTGTAAAGCCATAGTTTCCATGCTAGTCAGCTTCCTTTTCAAACAATGCCTTACGTTCTTGTGCTGCCAAACCTTCACTAAACTTCTCGGTCTTCTTGGGCAGATCACAATGAACCAACATCTTATTCAACTTCTCTTTATGTGGGAGGTATCACCCCGGGGTGCCTCAAAAACCCGGATTGAACTCCAACAGAAGTCAAACCGGGTGTCCTCGGGATGTGATCGAGAGCCGGACCCACCCCCCCGGGCAGTCGGGCATTCCGGCCTTCCCCCGAGTCCGACCTCGGCCCCCTTTCTCTCGACCTCGACTCGTCACCTGACCTCGACCACCCTCGGGAAGAAAATTGCCAGGCACGGAGGAAGAGGGAGGAGACAGCCCGACAGCATCTGACACCACCTGGCGGCACAGAAGCAGGATCCCAAGACTGACAGGAGTACAAGATGCCCACGGTGTATAGGAACTAGCAGACCAACATGTATTTTATCTGATGTTCTTTGTACCCCACCTTTTGTCTCTCTTAATCTTAGCTTTCTTGGCCCCCAAGCTCATCTGTACCTGCCCCCCTTGAGGTATAAAAGGGAGGGCAGGGCAACGGGGCCAAGGGAGCCCAAAAAAAGGGAAGGAGGAGAGGGTCCTAGCACACTCCTTTGTAACTCTTGTTCATCATGCACCCCAAGGAAGAACACCGTATACTGGACGTAGGCCTATTATCCTTCAGGAGGGCTGAAGTAGTATAACTCTCTGTGTCTTGTTTCTTGACTCATCATTAGATTCGAGTCGACCATCGGATCCGCGGAGGGCAGCTTCTCCACCAACCTCTCTCTTTCACCTCCTCGGGGATCTCCCTTGGAGGACTGCCGACCCATCCGTTGACAGTTGGCGCGCCAGGTAGGGGGCGTTGTTGTTCGCCTGGAGCGATCCGATGGTTGTTTCCTTCGCCACCAACTTCGTAGCTCCCGCTGGGATGACCTTCGTCTTCGGCACCCTAGTGTTCTGCGCGGACGACTTCCGTCGCCTCACTCTCTCCCAGACGGCCTTCGGCGAGCTGGAGCATGTGGTCGCGCCTCTGCGCGTGGTGGCGAGGCAAAGGCGCATGGTCTCGCACCCTGAGGCCTCAGCCTCCAAGCCCCGTGTGACCATCAGGGTTTGGCTGGCTAAACCCCCAACTGCTCGCTCGGCGTTCCTGAGGGCAGACGATGCTTGGACTCGGTTGAGCGCCCAGCTCGACTTCGCACCACACGTTCTGCTTCACCACACCGAGGGTCGTCCTCCTTGCCGTTGCGTGTCGCTGGGGGTGATCCTTTGCCTCTTGGCGCGGAGGACCCTAGCAGGACCATCCGTCATGCCTCCCTCCCCCGCATGGCATCGAGTGGGCAGCTCCGCGGACCAGTGTTCATCCCTGGTGACCGCTGGCCCGCCAACTTCGTCATGATGGCGGAGACGGTGTCCGACGACGAGATCATGGGCTCTTAGGAGTCTGATGCTCACTGCAATATGCGCCGTTCCCGTAATGCTGAGAGGGTTGTGCGGCGTGAGCAGACCCGTGGGCCTCACGTTCAGCCCCGACACCTGGAGTCCGACTTCACGATGGAGTTTGAGGGACACCAAGTTTTCCGAACACTGGCGGCCAACTTGGTTGCCATTGAGCGTGCCCTCAACGGTCTTCCCTACTCCCCGAAGATCCGGAAGGCCATGGCCATGACCCAGGCCACCACAGCACAACTTAATGTCCCAGGACCTATCGGCGCCCCACAGTAGCGCTCGGCGCTCGAGGTCACAGCAGCGAGTGCCGGTCATTCAGCCTCCCCGTGTCTGCGGCAAGTGCAGCTACAAGGGCCGTGGTTCCTCCCACGGGCATGGCTCGACGCTCCCGGAGTGCTCGCACTACGGAGCATCAAGGGAGCTCCCACACGGGTGATCTGTGCGAGGTGATCGTGCAGAGGATGGATGCCTGCAACACCATCGAGCGGTGTGCGGCCGATCGGAGGTGCCAGGAGATACGGTGACGGGGCGAGTACGACCTGTTGCACGGACCTCCTGAAGGCGTGCCCGGTCCCGCACACCGCCATGATGGCTTTGTGGCTTTCACCGCCAAGCTCTGGTAGGTCACGTGGCCGAAGGGTTTCCGCCCGACGGGGATAGAGCCATACGACGACAAGACTGATCCCACCTTGTGGCTTCGGCTGTATTGCACGGCTGTTCGAGCTGCAAATGGTGACGATCGCGTTATGGCCAACTATCTCCCGGTCATGCTACTGCCAACGGCCATCAACTGGCTTGCCAGTCTGCCTGAGGACTTCATCAACTCGTGGGATGAGCTTTGCGATGCCTTCCTCGCCAACTACCATGGCACATGGCAACGCCCGACCACCTGCTACGACCTCGGTCGAATCCGGCAAGGCCCCACCAAGGCCATCCGGGACTACATCCGGCATTTCTCGGAGCGTCGCACCTCCGTTATGAGCATTTCCGTTAGCAATGTCATGTGAATTTTCTTTGAGGGCCATCGAAGACCCTCCGGCTGTTCCGCTTTCTTGCTCGGACGAAGCCAACCACCCCGGCCCAAGTGTTCACCATTGCCGAGGGCTTCGCTGACGTTGAGGATATCAAGAACCAGCTCATGGTGCCCGCTGGTTCTCGCCTCCTGAGGGAGTCGAAGGGAAAGGAATTGGCCGATCCTGAGCGTTGCTCGTCGAGGAGGTCGGATCGTCGCCGGTGTCAGCGGGATCAGCGAGATGATATGAAACGCCAGCCGATCATGAATGTTGCTGCCCTCGAGGGACCAAGCTCGAGGGGCGAAGCCTCGGGGAAAACATTCTAGGAAGCGCTTGACAAGCCATGCTTCCTCCATCCAGACGAAAACCACACCATCCGGTAGTGCTGCTCCCTCCAAGACCAAATGGTCCGGGAGGCACGAAACCCCCGACCTCCAAGGCCGCTGAAGGGGAGGAGCACAGGCCCGAAGCGCCGGAAAAGGGTCCAGCTATGGGAGGACGGCTTCCAGGAGCCGACCCACAATGTCAACATGATCCTCGACGGCGAGGCGACCTCGGAGAGTCGACGCCAGCAAAAGCTCCTTTCTTGTCGTGTGAACACCATCTCGATTGACTCGCTTAAGCGCCTTCGTTAGTCAGAGGTTCCCATCTCTTTCTCTCGAGCAGACCAATCGACCGACGTCCCGAAGCCGGGTTAGTTCCCATTGGTGGTGGACCCAGTGGTGCTCAAGGTGCGCCTCAAGCGTGTTCCAGTCGACGGAGGGAGCGACATCAACGTCCTCTTCAGAGGAACCCTTCGTGAGCTTAGCGTCTTCCTCTCCACCCTTGAGCCTACGGACTCGCAGTTTTATGGCATCGTCCCGGGTCGAGGAAGCCTGCCCCTTGGTATGATTTCCCACCCCGTGATGCTCGGAACGTGGGAGAACTTCCGCACCGAGTTCGTTAGGTTCTATGTGGCTGACTTCGAGACGACCTACCATGTGGTACTCGGCCGTCCGACCCTCGCCAAGTTAATGGAAATTCCCCACCACACGTATCTGGTTCTAAAGGTGCCAGGTCCCAAGGGTTAATTCTCCAAGCGAGGTGATGTCGCCACGTCTCACACGTGTGAATCCGAGAGCCTCGCCCTCGGCGAGGCCGCCGACCCGTCGGCCCGGATAGGCTGATTTCCTCCCTCGCGAGCCAACCCAAAAGGGAAGGCCCCAGTGGTCGAGGATGACCCAAGTCTAGCACCGCCAGCGTCGAGGCCCTCCGCTGGCTCGCCGAGTACAAGGTCGTCTCCCTCTCCAACATCGATCCCTCCAAGATGGCGCTGATTGGCTCATACCTTCAAGCGCGCTCGTCAACTTCCTGCGTGCGAACATCGATATGTTTGCCTGGAAACCAGCAGACATACCGGGAGTACCCAGGGAGTTCATCGAGCATGAGCTTCATGTTCCCCCCGACGCCAAGCCGGTCAGGCAAAGACTGCGACTCGCACAGGAGCGCAAGGACAGATTCAGAAGGAGTTGACTCGACTTCTTGATGCGGGTTTCATTCGGGAAGTGCACCACCTGGATTGGTTAGCCAATCCAGTCCTTGTAAGGAAGAAAAACGGGAAATGGAGAATGTGTTTTGACTACACTGATCTTAACAGGCATTGTCCTAAAGACCCGTTTACTCTTCCCCGCATCGAGCAAGTCGTTGAATCTACCGCGGGTTGTTTCCCCCTGTGTTTCTTGGATTGCTACTCAGGCTATCATCAGATAGGCCTCAAAGCATCCGACCAGGAGAAAACGTCTTTCATTACGCCATTCAGGGCCTTTTGTTACACCACGATGGCTTTCGATCTAAAGAACGCCTGCGACCTATCAGTGAGCCATTCAGCGTTGTTTAGCCAGCCAGATTGGTCATAATGTTGAAGCTTATGTGGATGACGTAGTGATCAAGACGTGGATCCCCGATGATCTCTTGCTCGACATAGCAGAGACGTTCGCGAACCTGCGCAAGTATCGATGGAAGCTTAATCTCGAGAAGTGCGTCTTCAGTGTGCCTTCTGGGAATCTTCTCGGTTTAGTCGTCTCCAGAGCGAGGAATAGAGCCCAACCCCGAGAATATCTCTGCTATCCTGAACATGCGGAAGCCGTCCTACGTCAAGGACGTGCAGAAGCTCATGGGTAGCATGACATCTCTCAGGAGATTCATGTCCTGACTTGGCGAGCACGGAGCGCCATTCTTCAAGCTGGTCGGGAAGGGCAAGGATTTCCAGTGGTCAAAAGACACTGATGTCATGCCCAGAAATTCACACCAGAATTTTCGCAGCTAACTTGTGCATTAAACCCTCGTCCAGGCATTAGCCGAGGGACACAAATCGACATTATTGATAATACAGAAACCACATCTTAGAAACAATATAAAAGAGTTACACAAATGTAGTGGAAATAAAAAGACTGACTTAAGCTAAACTTGACTCGAGCGAAGCGAAACATCAACACCATAGCTAACCCTTGACGACGAACAAGCCTACACTTCTTCGGAGACCTCGACCTCAACTTCTGGCACTAAAGGGGGAACAATAGAGCAAGACTGAGTACAACCACCGTACTCAATAAGTCATACCAGAAGAGAAGGTACGATGCAGGATAAATATCAAGGAGATGAATAAAGGCTCAATTTGCAAAAATAGCATTGCAGAAATAATAATAATAGTTGAAAGCAGTAAAACAGTAGTAGTAATTAAGCAATATTAAATAAACACTGTCCAACGTTAAAACCACGTTGCAACAAGCCCATCCATCCATCTGTACTAGTCAAGTCCCAACAGTTCATTCATGTAAAATAAGTGAGACTAATCAAGGTGAATCTGGTTGATCGCCCATAATCGTGGGCACGACTATTCGAATAGTTTTACTCTGATCAGAGGTGTACAACTGTACCCACAAGACACAATTCCACGACATATTACCGTGTGCTGGAGTACCACCACGATACCCCGGAAAGGAACTGTGACAGGACCTTTCACATAACCCCCTCTTACCAATCGTACCACACCAAGGTTTCGCCCCCACTCCCATCGGGGTAATGGGCAGCCTCCTCTCATGCCATGGTGTATCCGGAAGCCGATCAACCAATAAAACCGGGGCCGACCGACCTCCATCACGCCCACCCTCACTAGGGTACGTCAGCTAGAGACAGCTACGCCATAGACCCAGCCATTACCCATGCTGGCTTGTGGTATGCACGGTAATTCTTCCAGGGTTTCCCGAGAACCGGCCCTTAATTGTCATGAGCACGCTAACCAAAAACCAACCTGTTGATGAGAAAAATCTCTCACGCGCTGACCTGGGAGATCTTCTTAGCTCCAGTGCAGGTCCGTCCTTGGCTACATGTGATGATCTAGGCGTGCCAATTGGTTTGATCTGCTAACCAATAAGAAAGAATAAACAGATACATGCGTTAAGGTTAAAGTTAGACCCTACCGGATCAGCTCAGGAAACCAACCTGCATATAATTGCTTTCTCGAAGCATATTAAACTAAGTGACTGGGATAGATCGGCTGTGCCGAGACAGTATGAATCACTTAACCTAAATATACATCAAGATAATAAATATATGCGTTCATAACCTAGCCGATGCTGTAAGTCTAACGTGAATCGGCTAATACTCCGATATATCTTATAAAAAGATATCGATCTAACCAAGATGCGTTAAACCTAGATCAATCGGCTTTCGGCTGATGCCAACGGACTGATACTGGCTTAAGGCATTTAACTATATCAAAATCTTAATATAAGAGGCATCTCTAATAGGTCTAATAGCAAATAATACTAAAAGAGATATTAAAACAAATAAGGTCGGCTGAAACCCCAACACTGTCTCTATAAATTTACATCTAGCCGAATAGATCATAATACTTCTAAAAGCAACTTAATAGATCATGGATGATGCAACAACAAGTACAAAAAGATAGCATTGGATCTATATGGACCGATGTAAACCCTTCAAGACGGTGGATACAACATATAATCCAGGCCAACATTTAGATCTAGCTCTATCGGCTACTGCTTCCTAGGAAGAACAAGCCGATGGCAAGATAGATCTAGACATTGTTCTAGATTATATGTCGTATATGATAACTTGCGCAGTTTATAACATTAAACCTAGAGTGTCATAATGATGTAAGCACTAGATTCGACGAAATAAACCACTAAACAACGAGAATTTACCTTGTTCGGTGTTCGAATCGATGCAGCCCGAAGCCGGATCAAGAACTCGTCTAAAAGAAAATAGGAGGCGATGCGCCGAGATTGTATTGGTTGTGATTGTTATATTATTTACTGGGGCCTCGGGTCCTATTTATATCCAAGAAAAAAAATATCCGGGTGAACCACGATTTTCTATCTAATCTACTATACACGGTACGACAATATCCCGGGACATGGTCCACGCCATATTACAGTAGGAAATCTAAACAAATTACTAGTTTACAGACACAATTACCGTTACAGGACTCTATCCGTAGATGGGAATATCTTTTAACGCGCAATTTGGGAACCGAATCCAACTCTGTATCTCCACGCTTTCCATCGGGATTGGTCCCACTTCAACCCTAACTCAGAATCGGCTACCGGCTATCCTAGTCCGATTCACTTTCAGCCGACTAGCTCCATAGCCATCTCGGACTCATCCTGTTTCCATCTCTTCTCAGATCGCATACCTTCTCCGGTTCCGCCTCAATCTCTCCTCCAAACCCGGGGATTAGGTTACCAAATTTGGTCATTAACACATGCCCCCCAAGTCCATGATATGAAATGTTGCGGATTTTAGACGATTCAAATCCCAGGCGCAATCCTAGCGCGACTCTGCTTCGACCGTTACAAAAATTCTTTAAATACCGCCCCCCGACTGCCAAACAAGTCACGCCGTCAAACAGATAGCCACCTCTACAGACATCTTCAAGCTCTCTGACGACCCATCCAACCTTCAGGACCCACAGCGGCGATTTCCTCCTTCGGTGACCTCCGCTCACAATATGGCTTCCTCCGCTGCCACCGCTGCTGCATCGGCTGCCACAGTTGCTGAGTTCCCCGAGGTACGCCCTAATCGGCTAAAAACCTGTTCTTTACCGCCTTGATATATAAATATGCATTGTAGGGATTCTGATTTATGAACTTGTCCTGCTTTCCGATTGTAGCATTTGTCCCATTAGATAGCTATCCCCAGTCTTGTTCAGAACAACAGATACTTTCTAGGGCCTATCGGCAACAAGGACCCCATTGAGATAATAATAGCCGAAATCGATAGGATGCCCTATAACATGAAGAAACCCTCTCTGAGTCACTGGGTTAGAACCTTCAAATCTTGGCCATCCATGGACAAGTCTTGGCCTGAATGGTACAAGATGATGCAATCGGCCAATCAAACCCACTGGGAAGAAGTAGGGATAGCTCAATGTTTAGCTTTGTCAATGCTGATATGGAGAAAGATGAACCATTGATGTCGGGCGCGACCTACTTCTGGAATGATACATTCAATGCTTTCATGTTTCAACAAGGTCCAATGACAATTACCCTAGCCGACGTAGTAATGACCACTGGATTAAACATTCTGTCATCGGCTAACCCTGAAGAACTGACCAGGAAAGGCCAACACCAGTTTAAGACCAAGGCCATAGGGGGATGGAGCGGTTACGTGGCCATGAATATGAGGGATGGACCAGTCGGCCCTAGGGAACACGCCGCATTTCTTATGATGTGGCTGGAAAAATTTGTGTTCTGCGACTCAAGCTGTGGGCCGACTGCCAATTGGCAAGTTATAGCTGAGGCCCTAGTAGACAAGAAAAAGATCCCTCTGGGCAAGTACCTTCTCGGCTACTTATACCAAACCCTCCATCAAGTAGTTGCCAAGATAGCCGCTGACGCGTCTGTCAACACTAGGGGCCCGTGGTGGTTTCTTCAGATCTGGCTAGTATTGATGACCCAGAAAGTAGCCGGTCGGCCACCTCTGACTGAAGCGCAGTTCCCGCGACTGGAGCTGATTACAGATGATGATGGAAACGAGATAACCACCACGAGGTGTCTGTGCTATGGAGAAACAGCGGCCATGCATGCCGGATCATAACAATCGGCCGAACTGCTAGCCGAGTGGTTCATGTCCTTGTATGATGGATTTGCAAAGGACAACCGCTGTTGGTACTTCTACAGAGATCGGTCACTCTTTGAGCTGCCCGTCGAATTCAACTTGGAAGAGATCAACTCGGATGACTACCCCAAATGCATAGAATTGTTCACAACCGCCATTACACCTTGCATTCTGGCAACTGGAATCCATCAGGGCCGATTAGTGACAAAAAGTTATGAATTCTACTACCCTGTATCGGCTGCCAGGCAACACGGACTTGGGCAACTACCCATCGGCTGCTATTACGCTGATAAGATTGAAACAAGGGGAATCGTAGACCAGGCCCCAATCATGAGTAAGCTGATGGATATAGCCGGTCCCCCCTTGGCAGCATCGACACTATGGTGCTTGCCTACAAGAAGAGCGCAGCTTACGACCGTTGGTGGGTCGAAATCAAGCACCACATCTTTCACCAGCGGTCTTTTTACTATGTCACCCTACTGCTGCCAAATGAAATCCCTTCGGTGAGTCCGGAACTCCAAACTATCCTTCTTCTTGGATCATCGGCTGATTTAATCTGCTAACACTTGAACTTCTTCCCTCTTACAGCAAACAGAAGCAGAATGGTCGACGGTGAGTAACTTTGGCATTCCAATCAAGTATCACCTAGGCGTTCTGCCAAATGGATGTGGGCTAGCTCCGTCGGCCATTGGCTGGGACGCGCCCAAATTGAAGACATTGTTGCATGGATAAACACGCCAGCCGCTGGCTCGGTAAAAAAGAACTGCCCCAAGCGTGAAGCCATCGGCTGAAAGCAGCCGATCATGCTAGCTGACAGCCTCCCATCGGTGGATCCCAGCGTCGATCAAGTCCTGAACAAGGAGGTTGCAGACGAAGAAATGTCAGCGGTTGTTGGAGCAACGGCCGAATCAAGTGATTCGAGCCATAACTCAATCAGTCCTCCAGCCGACAGCCCGCCAGTTCCAAGTCCTCCCACGAAGAAACAACCAATAAGTTATTGTTTTGCCATCTTCGGTTTCAGCATAATACTACTTTGTACTTAACCGAATGTATTTTATTTAGGTCAAGAAGTCGGCTCGCCGTCCTCCGCGTCGTGCTCCACAAGCTTACCAGTCCCAGCCGATTTACCAACTGACACTTGTCTTTTCTTGTGTAGCCTCCTCCATCTCGATCGGCTGCCCGCCAGGTGTCAAGCGAGCACACGGCATCGGCTGTGGGCAGCCAAGAAGCTGGGGACGTCACAACGCCGGCCGATGAGCCGGTTGGTGTAGCAACTTCGGCTGGCGATCCCATTGAAGAAGACATCGCCTCGGTCGACCCGGCCGAAGTTGAAGAGGAGGCCGATCCGACGCCTGCAGCAAGAGTAAGTTCACCCCCACCTTTCTTTTGCCATACCATGAACAATCAGCCGTTCCAATCATATCTTAACCCTGTTGTCCCCTTTGCAGCCTCTAGCCGACTTGCCCTCCTTTGATATCAAAGAATTTCTCGGTGACAAAGAAGAAGAATCAACTAGCCCAGACAAAGCCCCAGCCGACGAGTTAAAAGAAAAACTGCAAGACATACGCCATCGGCTGGACATCGACACAGACAGGCTGATGGAAGAATGTGGATCGGCCAAGTGCCGGTTCTTCAAAATCGAAAGCCAGCTTCCTGAGGATCTTGTTGCCAAGGTATCAGCCGATGTTTGCATCAATCAGCATCGACCAAGGCTTGGGTGCGCGAAGCAATGTATGATCAAAAGACTTGCCCAAGCCGACGTGACCGCCAAGATCAAAGATGCGGTGAGGAGCGTGGAGGCCGAGAAGGTGAAGCTGAATGAGTCGAAGGCCGGCCCAACCACTTCTCAAGCCCGGATTGCCAGCCTAAGGGCCAAGGAAGCCGACTTGATGAAGCAGCTGGAAGAATGTCATGCCGAAATTGCTACCGAAGAAAAGGTGCGGGCCGATTTGCCCAAGGCCACAGAGGATGAGACAAGCAAATTGACGGCCACCATTAAGCACCTGAAAGAACTCCACAAATCGGCCAAGGTGGTTCCTGGCTCCGACACCGAAGATCATGCGGTGGTCAATGAAATAAAGGCAATCCAAGCTGCAGCCATTTTGGCCATAGATGCATTCTTGGCCTTGTAACCTAGACTTGAACTCTGTACATTTGATGTAATCGGCCTGAACTGGCTTTATTATGTAATCAGCTTGTATATTGGTTTTACTTTTTGATTGCCGATAGCTCTGAAGGCTTCGAAATGCATTGAAAACCTAAAAATTTCCTCTTGGTATCTGCCTTCTTGATTGATGTATGTATGTGCCCCCCTAATTTTGTTGATGTCTGCGATGTTGACAAAATTAATAACTTGATACAATCCTGCTACTTGTATCATCGTTGTCGGCTGAACCTAACCGATTGTAGAAAACTAGGGGAAAAACTTAGTGTAAAAAATGGCCTAAAGATGATGCTTGCACAAGTCAAGACATCGGCTAACAGGAATCGGCAGCAATCGGAGCCGAATTATGAACTGATCCAAACACTTGGGTAGTATTTTTTTCAAATATTTGCCATTCAGAGCCCTTCCAAATACCTCTCCATCCAATCCTTCTAACATATAGGCCCCTTTGGAGACACATCTGTGGATCTTGAAAGGACCTTCCCAGTTTAGAGACCACTTGCCAAATTTATTATCTCTTGATCCAATCGGCAGTACCAACTTCCAAACGAGTTCACCTTCTTCGAAAGATTTAGGCACAACCTTCTTGTTGTAGTGGCGGGCTACTCGTTCCTTATCTCTTGTTACTTTTTCCAAGGCCCTCATCCTTGACAAAAATAGGTCTTCTGATTCATCTACCATTAAGTTGTAATAGTCATTGGCTGTGAGCTGGTCTTGTAAATGAATCCGTCTTGAGCCGATGATGTTTTGGCATGGCAGGACTGCTTCGTGCCCATAGACCAATTTGTATGGAGGGACTTGGATGGATCCATTGCATGCCATCCAATAGGCCCACAGTGATTCGGCTAATCGGCTGTGCCATTGCTTGGGGTACTCAGAAATCTTCCTCTTTATGAGTTTGATCAAACTTTTATTTGAAGCTTATGCTTGCCCGTTGGCATGTGCATAGTACGGTAAAGAATTAAGTAACTTGATCCCCATGCCATCGGCAAACTGAACAAACTCGTCCGATATGAAGATAGATCCCTGGTCTGTTGTTATTGTTTGTGGGACGCCAAATCAGTAGATGATATGCTCTTTAACAAACTCGATTGTGTCCTTAGCATCAACCTTTTTCAAAGGAATTGCCTCCACCCATTTTGTAAAATAATTTGTTGCCACCAGAATGAATTTATGTCCTTTGCTTGAGGGTGGATTAATCTGGCCGATCATGTCGATGCCCCATCCTCGAAACAGCCAAGGCTTTATGATTAGGTTTATAGCCAATGCTGGTGCTCTTTGTATGGCTCTGAATTTCTGACAATCCTGGCAACCTTTGTAATATTTGAAACAGTCCTCCAGCATCGTTGGCCAAAAATACCCTGCTCTCCGAAGCAACCACCTCATCTTGTGAGCCGATTGATGCGTGCCGCATATCCCTTCATGTACTTCTCTGATAGCTACCTTGGCTTGATCGGCACTAAGACACTTGAGCAACACACCATCAATCGTCCGATAGTAGAGATCCTCGTCGAGCAAAATCATATCTTAAAGCCTTGTATCGCAATTTCCTTGAAGCCAATCGAGAAGTGTTCTGTAAATAGCTATAGACCTCAAACCTCCAATCATCGGCTGTCATGGCAGCAATTTATACCTCAATTTGTTTAATCATCGGCCTGTAGCATGATGCCCCTTGAGCTGAATCGTTGGCTTCTATGTTCTGCTCTCTAGGGATGTGTTTCAGTGTAACTAGCCGAAAGCTGTCCGTCAATTCTTGGCATTGTTGATAGTAGACCATCAGCGCATCGTTCCTGCATTCATATTCTCCTGACAACTGGCTGATGACCAACAGTGAATCTCCCATTATTTCAATGGCGTCGGCTTTGACTTCTTTGAGAAGATGCAATCCCTTGAGCACTGCTTCGTATTCGGCTTGATTGTTTGTAGCATGGGGATTGATTGAGAAGGTGAATTCAAAACTTGCCCCCTTGGTGAAATAATTACTAAGCCGATACCGCATCCACTTGTGCATACCGAGCCATCAAACGTTAATGTCCAAGGCATGATCTCAACTGAGCCGATTGAGTCATCTCTATGTTCCACGATAAAATCGGCTATAGCTTCTCCTTTAACTGCCCTGGGTGCCTGATACCTCAAATCGAACTCTGTCAAAGAAAAAATCCACTTTACGATGCGTCCCTTTAACACTGGAGCCGACAACATGTACTTGACTACGTCAACTTTGCATACTATCGTGCACTCATTAGATAGTAGATAATGGCTCAACTTTGTACATGAAAAATATCGGCACAAACACAACTTTTCCATGGATGAATACCTTGTTTCTGCGTCCAATAGCCGTCCGCTGAGATAAAAGATAGCCTGTTCCTTGCCTTCAACCTCTTGGATCAGGACTGAGCTGATTGATTTTATCATCGGCTTATAGGTACAGCTTGAATGGTATCCCTTTCTGTAGAGACATTAGAACTGGGGGTGAGCTTAAGTAATCCTTGATGTTGTCCAATGCCTTCTGTTGCTTTGCCCCCCTGTGAATGCTTGGCCGGCCTTCAGCCGAAGCAGTGGTGTGGACGACTCCATCTTTTCTGAGAGATTGACTATAAACCGCCTGATGAAGTTGATTTTGCCGATCAACGATTGTAGTTGCTTCTTGTCCTTCGGAGGCTGTATTGTCTTGATAGCATTGATACTTCTTGGTGTAACCTCGATGCCTCCTTCATGAACCAGAAACCCCAAGAACTGCCCGGCCGACATGCCGAACACACACTTCAACGGATTCATCCTGAGGCCATATTTTCTAGTCCGCTCCAAAACCTGTCTAAGATCGGCTATGTGGTTCTCCATCTCCCTGGATTTGACAACAACATCATCAATGTAGATCTCTACCAGGGAGCCGACCATATCATGGAAAATGTAATTCATGGCCCTTTGATAAGTTGCTCCAGCGTTTTTCAACCCAAATGTCATGACAACCCATTAATACAAGCCGATCGCCCTGGGCATCTGAAAGCAGTCTTGTGAATGTCCTCTTCGGTCATAATGATTTGGTTGTAACCTGCATTACCGTCCATGAAACTTATTATCTTGTGGCCGGAAGCAGCATCCACTAGTAAATCGGCTATGGGCATTGGGTACTCGTCCTTAGGGGTGGCTTTATTTAAGTCCCTGAAATCAATACACATCCTAAGTTTACCATTATTTTTTATCACTGGAACAATGTTTGAGACCCATTCGGCATAGCGCCAGGGCCGAATGAATCCAGCATCATATAGCCAAGTGATTTCGGCTTTGATTGCATCATACATGTCGGCCTTAAATCTCCTAGGAGATTGTTTGAATGGCCGATAACCTGGCTTGATAGGCAGCCGATGCACAACAATAGATGGGCTAAGACCAGGCATCTCGAAGTACTCCCAAACTAAACAATCTTTATATTCCTTTAATAAGTCAATAAGCTAGGATCTACAATGACAAGACAAATTTTTACTAATATATGTCGGCCTAGGCCTATCTCCAGAGCCGATATCTACTTCTTCTAGCTCGTCGGCCGACATAAACCCCTACCCAAGCTTGCCATCGTCGTCGTCCGCGGTGTCCTTGCCGTAGATGCTTGAGCCCTCCACGATGCCATCAAAGCAGCAGCTGCGGCTCCACATCTCCGATTGGCTATATGGCAGAATCGGACACTTAAGAAAATTGGCTTGCCAGATTTTCTCGGACAAACAATCGATGCCATCGATTTCCCATAATGGCAAATCGGCATTAGCGACGCTTACTGACCTGTCGGCTGGCACAATTTCGATCTTTTCATCGTCCCATTGAATCAGACATTGGTGCATTGTGGAAGGGACACAACAATTCGCGTGGATCCAGTCCCTCCCAAGCAGCAGGCTGTAAGACCCCTTCCCGTCGATGGCAAAGAAGGTTGTGGGCATGGTTTTGCTATCGACGGTCAGCTCCACGTTGAGTACTCCCTTGGCCTCTGATGGGTTGCTGCCAAAGTCTTTAAGCATCATATTTGTTTTGATCAAATCTTTGGCTCCCCTGCCCAATTTTTTGAAAGTTGCATAGGGCATCAAATTCGCCGCAGCCCCTCCGTCGACCAGCATCTTGGACATCGGCTTGCCGTTAACAAATCCCTTTACGTAGAGCGGTTTGAGATGCCGATTTTCAGTTCCCTCCAGTTTGTCAAAGATGGCTTGATCCGGGAATAAGGCTAGTCTGGCCAGGGTATCCTCAACGCTATCTGCATCGGCCTCAGTGATGCCGAATTCGACCGGCAATACGAAAACCATATTGACTGATGCAGTAGCTTTTCCTTTACCTTTGGCTGCCCTCTGGCTTGATCGGTGGGCTTTCTTGGTGGTGCGATTTCTTTCTTGGGTCTCCTTTGTTTCTTGCCCGTGACACGCTTGTTCCCGAATCATACGCAAACTTCTTCTTCCTGTCCCTGGCATTTCAACCTCTGGAGTTTTAGTGAACAGGTCAGAAGGGCACCATTGGGGATTAGCCGATTGATCATCATCGGCTGCTTCTTCGTCATGGTATTCATCATTCTCATCTTCCTCGAAGAAGTCTTGGTATATCGGCCTGAGCCGATCGTGGACAGACTGCCGTGTCTGGTCAGCTGCACGGCTCCGGAGACGAATCGAGTCGGGCTTTGAATCGGTGGGTCTCTGTACTCATCCTCGCGCTGCTCATTGCAGGCCTGGCAATTCTCAATCATCGGCAGCCTCATCCCCGATTCCCAACTGAATCAGAAAAACTCGCATTGCCAGTGCGGATCGCAGTCGTTGTGATGCCTAATGAAGCAGGGACCTGCAGCCTCGGGCTCCCTCACATAAGGCCTGTTGCACCGAGCCTCTTCTTCCCGCCAAAACTGTTGTTGAAAGCAGCGCTGGCTGTCCATGCGGATCGGCCGTTGATCAGCCGATCGGCCAACGGGATGCACCATATTGATTGGCACGGCTTGGTTTCTAGTCGGCTCCTTCTCTGGCCTGACCCCTTTGAGAGTTTCGGCCAAGCTGTTCGCCATTCTATTCTGCCGATCAGCTCGCCTAGGGCCGGCTTGAACCATGTTAACCGGGAAAGGGTTCCCATCTACTTTCATCAGCTGAGGTGAATCAGCAAACTTGAGCTTCTCGGCCTCGATTGCCGACTAGATTTGCTGCCTAAAAACTTTACAATCATTAGTGGCATGGGAGGTGGAGTTATGCCACTTACAGTATCTCTTCTTCTTGAGTTCATCAACCGATGGGATCACATGATTTTTGGGAAGCTCGATCTGCTTCTCCTTCAACAATAAATCAAAGATCCTATTGGCCTTGGTGATGTCAAAATTGTATTTCTCTTCCTTGGCCGTTTTCAGCAGCCATTGACAGACGATGGCTTTTTATTCTTGGCCCATTCGGCTGCCGTGACCTCCGCATCATCGTCGCTTGTTTCTGAATCAGATTCGACGATGACGTGGGCAACCTTCTTGACGACCTTCCTTGATTCTTGGAATCGCTGCTCGTGGGCCGTCACCTTCTACGCCAAGTGGGCTAGGCTATCTTGAGCCAAGAACCTTTCACGGATCGACGACAGCAGTCCGTGGAAAGCCAAACCGGCTAACTGGGAATCGGACAGCACCAGGCTGTAGCATCGGTTCCTCATCTCCCTAAACCTCTGGATGTAGTCCTGAACCGGTTCTTCGTGCTTCTGCCTAATGCTTGTGACGTCCGATAATTTCATCTCGTGATTGCCGGTGTAGAAATAGTTGTGAAATTGTTTCTCGAGATCGGCCCGACTTTGAATAGAGTTGTAGGGCAACAAAGAAAACCAAGTGAAAGCTGATCCCGACAGCGAGAGTGGGAAAAGACGAACTCTCAGGGCGTCTGTAGCCGGTGCCTCTCCACACTTGGCTTAGAATCGGCTGACGTGTTCGTATGTTGAAGTGCTGTCGTACTGCGAGAATTTGGAGAAGTCTAGGACCTTGTACCGGTTGGGTAATGGTACCCTCTCAAAGTGCTCTAGGTATGGATACCGATACATATTCCCAGAATCTTTCGGCTTAAGGCCGAATTGATCACGCATAACGTCGGCAATCAAATCGTCCCAGGTTTTGTTGTCCTGAACCTGCTGTATCGGCTCATAATGTTCATGTTGCATGGGTGCCTGCTGATACTGAGGTGGCATTTGAGGCCGATAATGCGGATCTTGGTGGCCTCCCTGGTACTGATACTGAAGTGGGTTGCCAGCGGGAAGCGGCCGATTCACCAGGGGTGTCTGTGGTTCTGGAAAGAGCTATTGGCCACCGGCATTGTATTGAGATCCTGGAATGGGATTAGCAACCGGCTCTTGCTGCCAATTGAAATTAAACATATCGGCGAGCTGCTCCTAGGGAAGATGTTGTTGCCGGTTCAGAATAACGGGCGATGGCCTTGAAGCCGATGCAGATGCAGTCGGCTGATTGAGGACTCCTCCTGGCGGTCCTGGCTATATTGGAGGCGGGATCGGCCGGTTCTGGGTCGTCAAGACCCTGTAATTGGGAAACTGGCCATTTGTGAAGTATGTTGGCCCCCGCTGTAGCTGATCGGCAATTTTGGAGTCGGCCACAGTGGCAATCATGTTGTTCAGAGTGTTGACTAAGATGCCACTTTGATTGACGAGTGCGTGATGTATAGCCGAATCGATCCGGTCCTCCAAGGTGTGCAGCTTCGAATCGTCTTGCTCCTGTTTCGGCTCCTCCATCTTGTGTTTGCCCTTCGTGTCGCTTGAGGAGGATGCCTTGAAATCGTTCATGCTGAACTTGTATTTCTGGAGGACAGACCCAGATCGGGTCTGGGCGTACGATCGCAAGTTGGCCTGTAGTTCTTCTACCATTTTCTTGTAGTCGGCCTGTTGTTCGACCGACAGTTGTTCCATCGTGATCGGAGTCACGTTCTCTTCAGTGATCTCTGAGTTCTTGATGTTAACCATCATGTCCGATGCTTGGTGATCTGTTGATGGTCCCAATGGGCATGCCAAGAAGCGTGTTGATGAGAAAAATCTCTCACGCGCTAGCCTGGGAGATCTGCTTAGCTCTAGTGCAGGTCCGTCCTTGGCTACCTGTGATGATCTAGGCGTGCCAATCGGTTTGATCTGCTAACCAATAATAAAGAATAAACAAATACATGCATTAAGGTTAAAGTTAGACCCTACCGGATCGGCTCAGGAAACCAACCTGCATGTAATTGCTTTCTCGAAGCATATTTAAACTAAGTGACTGGGATAGATCGGCTGTGTTGAGACAGTATGAATCACTTAACATAAATATACATCAAGATAATAAATATATGCATTCATAACCTAGCCAATGCTGCAGGTCTAACATGAATCGGCTAATACTCTGATATATCTTATAAAACGATATCGATCTGACCTAGATGTGTTAAACCTAGATCAATCGGCTTTCGGCTGATGCCAACGGACTGATACTGGCTTAAGGCATTTAACTAGATCAAGATCTTAATATAAGAGGCAGCTCTAATAGGTCTAATAGCAAATAATACAAAAAGAGATATTAAAACAGATAAGGCCGGCTGAAACCCCGGCACTGTCTCTATAAATTTACATCTAGCCGAATAGATCATAATACTTCTAAAAGCGACTTAATAGATCATGGATGATGCAGCATCAAGTACAAAAAGATAGCATTGGATCTATGTGGACTGATATAAACCCTTCAAGACGGTGGATACAACATATAATCCAGGCCAACATTTAGATCTAGCTCTATCGGCTGCTGCTTCCTAAGAAGAACAAGCCGATGACAAGATAGATCTAGACATTGTTCTAGATTATATGCCATATATGATAACGTGCACAGTTTATAACATTAAACCTAGAGTGTCATAATGATGGAAGCACTAGATTCAACAAAATAAACCACTAAACAACAAGGATTTACCTTGTTCGGGGTTCGAATCGTTGCAGCCCGAAGCCAGATCAAGAACTCGTCTAAAAGAAAATAGGAGGCGATGTGCGGAGATTGTATTGGTTGTGATAGTTATATTATTTATAGGGGCCTCGGGTCCTATTTATATCCAAGAATAACAATACCCGTGTGAACCACGGTTTCTATCTAATCTAATATACATGGTATGACAATATCCTGGGACATGGTCCCACGCCGTATTACGATAGGAAATCTAAACAAATTACTAGTTTATAGACACAATTTCTGTTACAGGACTCTATCCATAGATGGCAATATCTTTTAACACGCAATTTGAGAACCGAATCCAACTCCTTATCTCCATGCTTTCCATCGGAATTGGTGCCACTTCAACCCTGACTCAGAATCGGCTACCGGCTATCCTACTCTGATTCACTTTCAGCCGACTGGCTCCGTAGCCTACTCCAACTCAGCCGATTCTGTTTCCATCTCTTCTCAGATCGCATACCTTCTCTGATTTCGCTTTAATCTTAGCTCCAAACCTGGGGATTAGGTTACAAATTTGGTCATTAAGACAACCATGTGCTCACAACCCACCATTGTTATAATTCAGTATTATTAGAATAGAGTCACATACTTGACATCATCTGAGAATTAGTCTCTAATATAATAATTGATTAATGTGGTCCCCTTAAGTGAGCTAGTTGAGCTAAGCAAGACTAAGCGAGCCCTAAACTAACATCTAGTCATATTGAACCCAAGTTATCAATGGGATGAGGTATACAATCCCTATGGTTGAGTACAATAGGTATAATAATCCCATGAAATGACATTGTAAAACATATGCAGTATTTGAGAGAAAAGAGATATTTAAATAAAATAGGTACAATATGACCAATGTAAAGTATGACTTGCTTTGCTCTGGAGACAGGGGAACCTCGACGACTACTTCGAGGTAGACGGACTCGCCGGAAAGCTCGGAATGTACAAGACAAACAAAGCACTCAATAATACACCCTAAAAGTCTACTAAAACAGCACTAAAAAGTATTTTTAATAGATTCTTGACATTTTTCTGGATTTAATGAAATTTGAATGGACAAAACGGAGCTCGGATTAAAAAGACATGAATTTTAGAAGTTTACTTGCGATTTTTAAACTAAACAGGAAAAACTAAATTAATTATTGCGCAATTAAGTCCGGGATGACGTCGGCTTGCGCGGGATCGGGCTAGGGCGACGTCAACATGACGTCATGCGTCGTCGGCGACGGCGGCGAGGTCAACATGACGTCAGCTAGGGCTGACGTCCGCGTTGATGTCGGCCCGCGACGCTAGCGGTGCGGCCGGCTCGGTCCATGGTGGACCGAGTCCATGGCAGGGCGGCGGCGTCTTGCTGCCATGCGGCGACCATCCGAGAGGACGGCGACGATCGGACGGTGGGGCAAAGCTGCGGGATCGAGCGGCTCGGATGCGCCCGATCCGGCAGATCGGACTGCGCGGGAGAGGTGGCGCTAGGGTTAGGGTTTGCGCGGCGCGGCGAGTGGATTTTATAGGGCGCTAGGAGATTGGATTGCGCACGGGAAGAGCGGGAATTCCTTGCCGTTGCAACCGGCTCGGAGAGGGAGTTGCGAGATCAACGGCGACGGTTTTGGGGTGGATAAGGCCGCCTCGGCGTGCGCGAGGCGAGGCGGGTGCGGCGGCTCGGGCTCGAGCCGGCGTGGGTCCGACGTGGCGAGGGGACGCGCGGAGGTTACGGGCGGCGGCTCACATGGCGGCGGCGACGGGTGGGCCGTCGGGGCGCGGGAAGGTGGCCCGATAGGTGGGGCCCACCTATCGGTGGCTGCGGAGTTCGGGGAGGCTCGACGGACTTCGCGAGCACGTGGCCGGCTCGTGGGCTTCAGCCCACGGCCGAGAAGAAGCGGCGCGCGAGCTGCGGCGTTGAAAGAGGAAGGCAAGGGGCCATCGGCCGGTTAGAAAGTGGGTGGGAAAAAGGAGTGGGCCGTACGGGATGAATAGGAAAAGGAAAAAAATAATTTTGGACTTAATTAAATTGATGATTTCTTACTTAATTGCTTCAAAATAGTTCCTTTGCTCAGAAAATTACGGTAAAAATCTGTTAGTGTATTTTGACATGTAGAATTTAAGAAAAATCCTACCATGCCAATTTCATTTATTAAATTCATTTTAAAATTAATTGTTGGCTCCAGATTAATTCCAAATATTCCGATTATTTCAGGGTAAATTATTTATGCGATTTAGGGGCAAAACTCGAGGTGCGACAAACCTACCCCCCTTAAACGGAATCTTGACCCCGAGATTCGGAGGCACTAGCGAAGAGGTGTGGGTGCGCGGCCTTCAGCTCATCTTCTCTTTCCCAAGTAGCTTCTTCTTCTGAGTAATGAGTCGACTGAACTTTGCAAAACCTGATGACCTTGTTCCGAGTCCTTCCTTCATTGGTCTCGAGGATACGAGCTGGTCTCTCCACATAGGTCAAGTCCTTCTGAATTTCAATCTAGTTTGGACTCGCCTGCTCTTCTGCTACCCTCAAACACTTTAACTGAGACACGTGAAACACATCGTGAATACCAACCATGTTGGATGAAAGTTCAAGCTGATAGGCTACTTCTCCTCGATGTTTCCGAATTATGTATGGTTCCACAAAACATGCTGCCAACTTGACTTTGGTTTGAAAATGATGTACTCCCCGGAGCGGTGTAACACGAAGATACACAAAATCCCCTGCTTCAAAAGCGAGATCTCTTCGACGATTGTCTGCATAGCTCTTCTACCGAGATTGTGCAATTCTCAATCTTTCCCGAATTGTTCAGACTTTTGCTTCTGCTTCACTTATCACTTCTGTGTCAAATAACTGACGTTCACCAGTTTGATCCCAGAAAAGGGGTGTGCAGCACTTGCGTCCATACAACGCCTCATAGGGTGCCATTTGAATGCTCGCTTGATAACTGTTGTTATAGGAGAATTCTGCATAGGGCAAACTCTTGTCCCACACTTTACCAAATTCAAGCGCACATGCTCTCAACATGTATTCCAGAATTTAATTCACTCTCTCCGTTTGACCATATGTTTGCGAATGATAGGCCGTACTGAAATTCAGACGGGTACCAAGCTCTTCTTGCAACTTCTTCCAGAATTTGGAAGTAAACTGACTTCCTCGGTTAGACACGATCTTCTTAGGAACTCCATGTAAACACATGATTCTAGCAAGGTATAGCTCTACTAGCTTCTTTCCCGAGTAGGTAGTATGCACTTGCATGAAGTGAGCTACTTTCGTAAGTCGATCTACAATGACCCAAATTGAATCATACCCTGACGATGTGTGGGCCGTTGATGTTCTGCCTTAACCCGCTGACAAACAACACAAAGTGTGACAAACTCAGCTATTTCTCTCCTCATACTGACCCACCAAAACTTCTCTTTGAGATCTTGATACATCTTTGTACTGCCCGGATGAATTGAATAGTGGGTTTGGTGAGCTTCCGTAAGGATTAGGTTATTCAAATCTTTGTCTTCTGGCACACACAATCTCCTTCCCATCCAGATTGTTCCATGCTCGTCTTCTGTAAAGTCGCGAGATTTTTGACTCTCATGTTCTTCTTGAGTTCAGCCATCTCGGGATCTGATGCCTGAGCAACCCGAATTTGATCAATGAGAGTGGGTTGAGCTTCCAGAGCGGCCACAAAACAAAAATCCACAACATGTAGATTCAGGCGCTCAAATTCTCGCTGCAACTGATTACACATTCTTTCTACGTTGATGTTGTTGCAGTAACTCTTCTGGCTCAAAGCATTTGCTACCACATTAGCTTTACCGGGATGGTAATGTATCCCCAAATCATAATCCTTGATCAATTCCAACCATCTTCGTTGACGAAGGTTCAAATCCGGTTGGGTGAAGATATACTTGAGCTTTTTATGATCTGTATACACTTCACAACGATTGCCAATTAGGTAGTGTCGCCAGATCTTTAGGGCATGTACCACTGCGGCTAACTCCAAATCATGAGTTGGATAGTTGTTCTTATGCGGACACAACTGACGCGAAGCATATGCGACCACTTTGTCTTCTTGCATCAACACACTTCCCAACCCTTGGTGGGATGCATCACAATAAACTTGAAAATCTTTTGCTGGATCTGGCAGTATCAATACTGGCGCAGACACCAACTTCCTCTTAAGCTCTTCAAAACTCTTGTTACATTCTGCGGACCATTTGAATTTCTCATCTTTCTTCAACAATTGAGTCATCAGCATGGCAATTTTGGAGAAATCCTCAATGAAGCGGCGGTAATAACCCGCAAGTCCAAGAAAACATCGGATCTGCGTAACTAGTTTTGGTGGAGTCCACTTGGTAGCTGATTCTACATTGGATGGATCCACTACTACTCCTTGAGCATTCACTATGTGGCCGAGGAATTGCACTTCCTTTAACCAGAAAGCACATTTACTAAACTTGGCCTAGAGTTGATGATCCCTCAACTTCTCGAGCACTAACCAGAGATGATGCTCATATTCTTCCTCGGTCTTGGAGTAGATCAAAATGTTGTCAATGAATACCACGAACAATTTGTTCAAGAATTCCATAAACACCTTGTTCATCAGATTCATAAAGAAAGCTGGTGCGTTGGTCAATCCAAAAGACATGACCGTACACTCATACAGACCGTACCGAGTGATAAAAGCGGTCTTGGGAATGTCCTCTTCCCGAACTCTCAACTGATGGTAGCTTGATCGCAGGTCTATCTTGGAAAATACCTTTGCCTCCTTGAGTTGATCAAACAAATCATCAATCCGTGGTAGAGGATACTTGTTCTTGATAGTGACCTCATTGAGTGCGCGATAATCGACACACATTCTCTTGGTCTTGTCTTTCTTCTCCACAGATATCACCGGAGCACCCCAAGGCGACGTGCTTGGGTGGATATAACCTTTCTGCAACTGTTCATCCACTTGCTTCTTTACTTCTGCCAACTCGTTGGCTCCCATTCTATACGGTCTCTTGTGAATTGGGGCGGTCCCAGGTACTAGATCAATCCAGAATTCAATTTCTCTTTCTGGTGGCATCTGGGTTAAATCTTCTGGGAAAACTTCAGGGTATTCTCTGACTATGGGATTATCTTCTAATTTCATAGGGATCTGTGCTGCTACTTCAGACGATTCCCCGGCAGAAACATGATTCAAACTTGCCACTGTCTTGGCTTGCTTGGGAGAACAAAAAATAATCTCTTCACCTCTTCCATTGATTAAAGTAATTGTATGACTAGCGCAGTCAATTACTCCCTTATGTCTTGACAACCAATCCATCCCAAGAATGACATCTAGGCCTTTGCATTGAAGAAGGATAAGGTTGGTTAGAAATTTAGATCCTTGGATTTCTATTGCAAATGAGGGACAATACTAAGTTGTGTCCAAATAGTTTCCAGGGGTTTGAAGCCGCATAGGTATCTTAAGTTCCACTACGATAGCCCATGTGACCCAACAAACTGCTTTGAAATAAATGAATGCGTAGCACCAGAATCAAATAATACTGTAGGAGGAGTGAGATTCACAGGAAACAGTACCCAGTATAACTTCGGGAGCGGCCTGCGCTTCCTCTGCGGACGCATGATTGACACGGTCCTGGATGAACCTGGGCCCAGTGCGCCTTGGCTTCAGACGCTTGTCTGCAAAGTTCCTAGGGTCACCACAGTTGAAGCAGACTCCTGGCTTCCCTCCGGAGTCCTTCCTTGGAGGTGGTGGCTTGGACTGCGGCTGGGGTGGAGCTGTTGGAGGACGTGGGGCCGAAGTGCGTTGGTGCTATCCACTGCCACTGCCACTACTGCCAGCTTGAAAATTCCCAGTGTGATAAGGCCGATGCTGACGAACAATCATGGTGGTAGGTCCACCCTGACTTCCGGACATGAAACGTGTCCTCTGCTGATTTCCCTCCTGTTGAGGAGGTCTGAACTGGATTACCTCTCTTTTCTTGATCATCTTGTTGCGCTGGTCTTCCTCCCGAATGGCTTTGTCTACCAGCTTCTCAAAGTTAGCCTACTCGCCTAAGATTAGCTTGTCAGTGAGTTCATCATCCAAAGTAGCCAAGAACTTTTCTTGTCTTTCTGCATTAGTGCGCACATCTTCTAGGGCGTAACGTGCCAGACGGCTGAACTCATGCAGGTACTCAGTAACTGACCTTTTGCCTTTCTCAAGAGAATGAAACTCATGCTTCTTCTGCGCAACTATTCCCGCAGGAATATGTGCTGTCCTGAAACTGCGATAAAACTCTTCCCATGTGACTGCTACTCCAGCTGGGCGAGTAACCAAGTAGTTGTCCCACCAAGCAGAAGCGGGACCTTGCAACTGATGTGTAGGAAAAGAGACTTTCTCCTGGTCCGTTCATTGCAGTAGGTCTAACTTCTTCTCAATAGCATGAAGACAATCATTGGCCTCCATAGGATTGGTTGTGCTGGAGAAGGTTGGTGGTCGGACACGAAGAAACTCTGGCAACTTAGACTGGGGTGGTGGAGGAGCAAACTGGTTATTTTGCTGGTGCTGCTGCTGCATGTGTTGCAACATCTGTTGTTGCATCTGCTGGTGCTATTGTTGCATCTGCTGCATCATCGCAGCCATCATCTGCATCTGTGAAGCAAGCACTTGAGTAATAGTGGGATTCTCAGGTGGCGGCGGTGGAGCATTGCCATTGACATCATGATTCTCGTTGTTGTTGTTTGCTCCGCTGGTCCTGGTGTTCACCATCTGGGGAAGACAACCGAACCAAAGAGAGAGAAGAAGAAAAACAGACTAACTTAGAAACTAAACTCTATTATTGGAATTCAAATGCATTGTTCTGATCTTGATTAAAACAAGGAAAAGCACGAAACATCCTTAATTGGTCAGCCATACCACACTCGATATCGACTGCCTGCTAACCCACACACAGCAGCCTAACACACAACTACCAAGAAGAGAAACTAAGCAAAACGATAAAACTAAGAAGGGCAACTAGAACGATCCGCGAGACGAGGAGTCGAAACTGCTTCCTTCAGAGGATCCCCATTCTTCAGAACGGCTCCTGGAGTCCTCTGGCTTCGTCTCGGACTTCGACTCTTCTGAATCGGTGGTTGTAGCCCAACCAATCCTGCCTCTTTCCTTAGAAGAACTCCAAGTCTCTTCTGAATCCATGTCTTCAGTTGAATCCTCAGAGCTTGAGTCGCGGAAGATGGAGATCCAACTGTTGTTGCCACCTCCGCCATGGTACACCGAAGCCGGGGCAAAAGCGAGAGCAGAACCTGCAGCAGGGCGAACTGGGACAGGCATCGGAACTGGAGCTGATGGAGCGGGAGGAGCTGGAGGAGACGGTGGAGGAATCTGGGGCGCCAGCTAGACACGGACAGGTGCAGTGGTGGTCTTCCGAGGTGTAGTGCGAATCCTGACACCACCCGGTGCTGGGAGTCCTTTCAACTCAGCAACTTCCTTCTTGAGACGAACCACTTTGTCTTGCAGACTCACGATCCACAGCATCTTCCTGACGTTCAGCTCCTTGGCTGCCTTGTGCAAGTCTGAGTGCATCTTGTCTAGACCCCTGATCACCGTGCACATGCAGCCGAAAGTAGAGTCGTTCTCATATGCAGTAGACTTGAAAGCACTGACATCGGAGGAACTGCCACGACGGGGATGGTAGTGATCAGCGGAGGTGCGAAGGTCAGCATCATGCAGCTCCCTCACCCTGGCCATCATCAGGTAAGTAGCTTCTTGACAAGCGTGGTCCGACGTGCCTCCTGAAGCTGTGACCTCCATGTTAGGAAGACACGTCCCCACAAACCCGTGAACCTCCAAACGGACACGGTAAGGCAACTCGCCACTGAGAGGTACGACTGTGGTATACTCCGGTGCTCCAGGATACCCGACTACATGGGCCATGCGTGCCAGCTCTACGACAAAGCCCACCATTCCTTTTCCATAGTGCATAGCTTGGGAACCTGCCATCTATAGAAACAAAGGAGTGAGAATCAAAGCATGCTCAAAAACCAAAAAAACAAAGACCCATTTTCACAAATTCTAAAACCCTAGACTGACTTCACTTTTTAAAACACCCTTTTTTAAACTCATGCAAATGAAAAGATTAGAGGGCTCTTGAGGTTTCCAATTGGCTTGTCCTACAATCAAAGGCTAGCACTGATACCAACTTGTCACGCCCAGAAATTCACACCAGAATTTCCGCAGCTAACTTGTGCATTAAACTCTCGTCCAGGCATCAGCCGAGGTATACAAATCAACATTATTGATAATACAGAAACCATGTCTTAGAAACAATATAAAAGAGTTACACAAATGCAGCAGAAATAAAAAGACTGACTTAAGCTAAACTTGACTCGAGCGAAGCGAAACACCAACACCACAGCTAACCCTTGATGGCGAACAAGCCTACACTTCTTTGGAGACCTCGACCTCAACCTCTGGCACTGAAGGGGGAAAAATAGAGCAAGACTGAGTACAACCACCGTACTCAACAAGTCATACCGGAAGAGAAGGTATGATGCAGGATAAATATCAAGGAGAGGAATAAAGGCTCAATTTGCATAACAGCATTGTAGAAATAATAATAATAGTTGAAAGCAGTAAAATAGTAGTAGTAATTAAGCAATATTGAATAAACACTGTCCAACGTTAAAACCACGTTGCAAAGGGCCCATCCATCCATCTATACTAGTCAAGTCCCAACAGTTCATTCATGTAAATAAGTGAGACTAATCATGGTGAATCTGGTCGATCGCTCGTAACCGTGGGCATGGCTATTCGAATACTTTTACACTGATCAGAGGTGTACAACTGTACCCACAAGTCACAATTCCACGACACGTTACCGTGTGCCGAAGTACCACCACGATACCTCGGAAAGGAAATGCGACAGGACCCTTCACATAACCCCCTCAAACCAATCGTACCACACCAAGGTTTCGTCCCCACTCGGAGTAATGGGCAGCCCCCTCTCGTGCCGCGGTGAATCCGGAAGCTGATGAACCCTTAAAACCAGGGCCGACCCAACTCCATTACGCCCACCCTAACTAGTGTACGTCGGCTGGAGGCAGCTACCCATGCTGGCTTGTGGTATGCACGGTAATTCTTCCATGGTGTCCCGAGAACCGGTCCTTAATTGTCATGAGCACGCTAACCAAAACCAACCATGTGCTCACAACCCAGCATTGTCATAATTCAATATTATTAGAATAGAGTCACATACTTGACATCATCTAAGAATTAGTCTCTAATATAATAATTGATTAATGTGGTCCCCTTAAGTGAGCTAGTTGAGCTAAGCCAGGCTAAGCGAGCCCTAAACATCTAGTCATATTGAACCGAAGTTATCAGTGGGATAAGGTATACAATCCCTATGGTTGAGTACAATAGGTATAATAATCCCATTAAATGACATTCTAAAACAAATGCAGTATTTAAGAGAAAAGAGATATTTAAATAAAATAGGTACAATATGATCAATGTAAAGTATGACTTGCCTTGCTCTGGAGACTGGGAAACCTCGACGACTACTTCGAGTTAGACGGACTCGTCGGAAAGCTCGGAATCTACACGACAAACAAAGCACTCAACAATACACCCTAAAAGTCTACTGAAACAGCACTGAAAAATATTTTTAATGGATTCTTGACATTATTTTGGATTTAATGAAATTTGAATGGACTAAAACGGAGCTCGGATTAAAACGATATGAATTTTAGAAGTTTACTTGCAATTTTTAAACTAAACAGAAAAGACTAAATTAATTATTGCGCAATTAAGTCCCAGGATGATGTCAGCTTGCGCGGGATCGGGCCAGGGCTAACGTCAGCATGACGTCATGCTGTCGTTGGCGGCGGCGGCGCGGTCAACATGATGTCAGCTAGGGCTGACGTCAGTGGCTGACGCAAGCAGTGCGGCCGGCTCGGAACACGGTGAACCGAGTCCACGGCAGGGCGGCGGTGGCTTGCTGCCATCCGAGAGGGCGGCAGCGATCGGACGGCTGGGCGAAGCTGCGGGATCGGGCGGCTCAGATGTGCCTGATCCGACCGATCGGACGGCGCGGGAGAGGCGGCGCTAGGGTTAGGTTTTGCGCAGCACGGCGATGGGATTTTATAGGGGCGGTAGGAGATTGGATTGCGCACGGGAAGAGCGGGAATTCTTCTCCGTTGCAACCAACTCGGAGAGGGAGTCGCGAGATCGGCGGCGACGGTTTCAGGTTGGATAAGGCTGCCTCGGCGTGCGTGGGATGCGGGGGCAGGTGCGGCGGCTCGGGCTGAGTCTGGCGTGGGTCCGACGTAGCGCGGGGATGCGCGGAGGTTGCGGGGCGGCGGTGCGCATGGCTGTGGCGGCGGCGGCTGGGCCGTTGGGCGCAAGGAAGGCGGCCCAATAGGTGGGGCCCACCTGTCGGTGGCCTTCGGGTTTGGGGAGGCTCGGCGGACTTCGCGAGCATGCGGCCAGCTCGTGGGCTTCGGCCCACGGCCGAGGGAAGGAAGTGGCGCACGGCTGCAGCTGGGCTGAAAGGGGAACATGCCGACGGGGAAGGCAACTGGGCCGTTGGCCTGGTTAGGAAATTGGGCGGGACAAGGGAGTGGGCCGTAAGTGATGAATAGGAAAAGGAAAAAAGGAATTTGGGATTTAATTAAATTGCTGATTTCTTATTTAATTGATTAATAATAGTTCAAGTGCTCTGAAAGTTCCCGTAAAAATCCTGTCAGTGTATTTTAACATGTGGAATTTATGAAAAATCCTACCATGCCTATTACATTTATTAAATGCATTTTAACATTAATTGTTTGCTCTAGATTATTCTAGAAATTCTGATTATTTTAGGGTAAATTATTTACGCGATTTAGGGGCAAAACTCGGGGTGCGACAGCCGACAAGGCGTTTGCCGAGTTCAAGCACCTTTTGACTATGCCGCGAATCCTCACTGCTCCGAACCCTAAGGAACAACTACTTCTTTACATCGCCGCAACCACCACAATTGTTAGCACAGTGCTGGTCATCGAGCGCACAGAGGAAGGTTGCACCTATCCTGCCTAGAGGACCGTTTATTATGTATCTGAGGTCCTCGGGCCGTCGAATACACGCTATCCCCAAGTATAGAAGCTGCTGTACGCCGTCCTCGTTACCACCTGGAAGCTGCGACATTATTTCCAAGCCCACAAAATGGCGGTGGTGACCGGTTTCCCCTCGGGGACATCATCGGAGTGGCTAGGCTACTGGGCGGATAGTCAAGTGGGCCTTTGAAATGGGTGAATTCTCCATCGATTACAAGCTGCGCAACGCCATCAAGTCGCAGGTCTCAGCTGACTTCGTAGCCGAATGGACAGAGATCTAGCTCCCACCGACTTCCGAGTCACTTCCGACCTGGACAATGTATTTTGACGACTCCCTTAGCATTGACGAAGCTAGAGCTGGCGTGCTCTTGGTCTCCCCGAAGGGTGAGCACATCAAGTACGTCCTCTAGTTACTATTCAAGACATCCAATAATGCCGCCGAATACGAGGCTCTCCTTCATGGTCTCCGGATCGCCAAATCCATTGGCGTTGAGAGCCCTATGGTTTATGGGGTTTTGAAGCTAATCAGTAGCCAGGTCAACAAGGACTGGTCCTGTTCGAGCGAGAAGATGGATGCCTATTGCGCCGAGGTTCACAAGCTCGAAGGCAAATTCATTGGCCTCGAGTTCCACCACGTCCCCTGGGACGCCAACTCGGCGGCTGACTAGCTGGCCAAGTTCGGATCTTCTCGAGCAGCGGTGCCGCAGGGGATCTTCGTCCACAAGCTACACAAGTCATCGATCAAGGACCCAGATCACCCGAAACCGGCCCCAGTGCAACCTGCTGAGTCAGTGCTCGCCATTACAAATGCCCCTGACGACTGACGTCACGAACTCATGGACTACATCACCACCAAGACGCTCCCGCCCGACAAGGCGAAAGCCGAGCGTGTCGGTCGACGCAGCAAGCAGTATGTCGTAGTGGGCCACGAGTTGTTCAGGCATGCGACATCCACCCGAGTACTCTTGTTGTGCATCCCTTAGGACCACGGAGCCCAGATCCTCGATGAGATTCATTCGGGCATCTGCAGTAACCACGCGGGCGCAAGGACACTAGTCGGCAAAGCCTTCCAGGCGGGATATTATTGGCCAACTACCAATGAAGATGCCAAGGAACTAGTCCAGCGTTGTCAGGGATGTTAGTTCTTCGCCACACAGCACCATCTCCAAGCACAAGCCCTTCAAACAATCCTGTCATCGTGGCCCTTTGCATGCTGGGGGCTCGACATGGTCGACCCGTTCCCTAAGGCACCAGGGGGCTACACTCACCTTTTTGTCGCAATCGACAAATTCATGAAGTGGATCGAAGTGCAGCCGCTGAGAGCTTGCACCACCCAGAAGGCGGCCGAGTTCATCGAAAGCATCACCTTCTGCTTCGGCGCCTCGAGGAAGATCATCACCGACCTCGGGACACAATTCACCGGGAATGTTTTTTGGGATATCTGTGAAGAGAGGTGTATCGAGGTCAAATATGCCTCGGTGGCGCACCCCCGAGCGGACGGGTAGTGCAAGCGTGCGAATGGCATGATCCTGCAAGGCCCAAAGGCTCGGGTCTTTGTCCCACTTCAGAAACATGAAGGCTGCTGGTTGCGAGAGCTCCCAGCTATGCTCTGGGGGCTCCACACTCAGTCGAGCCGGGCCACAGGACGATCCCCGCTCTTCTTGGTCTATGGCTCGAAGGCAGTTTTCTCGGTTGGCATTCTTCACGAATCCCCAAGGGTTCGTCTGTATTATAAAATGATGGTCGAGAAAACGCGGGCCGAGGACATCGACAGCATCGAAGAAGAGCGTATGGCTGCCACAATCCAGATGGATCGGTAGCAACAGGCGCTTCGCGGATACCACGACCACAATGTCCAGTGAAGATCCTTCAAGGTCGGCGACCTTGTTCTTCAAAGAGTGCAGTCCACCGCCGGCATGAACAAGCTCTCACCCCCATGGGAAGGCCTCTTCATCGTCTCCGCCGTCACCTGTCCGGTCTCATACAGGCTGATTCGCAAAGATGGATAGGAAGTGCCTAATTCCTGGAACATCGAGGACTTGCACCGATTTCTACGCTTGAACAGCTAAGTACCCAGCCTCGACCCCCTCAATTCTGCAAATTTTGGTTATCTGTTAAACCTGCCTGCAAATCATATACCCGATCCCCGACAAGGCTCGAGGGCTCGGAAGCCCTCCCGAGCAGTATCGCCAGCCGCATTGATCCCTTCTCATGCAGTTACCCTCATGGCAAAGCCTGAGCAGTGTGGCCCTTAATTAAGGGTTTCAGAGAAGCCGTGCCACCTGTTGTGCTTGAGCTGCTCGGGGGCTCACTCATTACCCGCTTCGAATGAACGTGGTTGGCTCAGCCCCGAGTCCCTCGGGTAGTGACTTCATTCCTATCCGGGGCTGGCTGGGGTTGGGCTGATCGTGTTTCGGTCAAGTGCCTGTGAGTGAGCTCGGGGCTCGAAAATGTCTGAATCCTTTGTATATGACTAAGACGCCTGGAGCTCGACTCGGGCCACCGGGACAATGTCTGTTGATGGCCTGACTCGCTATACTTTCAGGGTTTTAGACACACAGAGATCGGATGGACGTGGACGACCTCGGGTTCACCCGATGCGTACACAGCTAAGTAACTTTGCTTGACCGAATGATGTGCCCTTGAAATGGCCATCGGGCATAGTCGGGATCCGTCCTGCCACCTTCTGCCGCTTAGTCATGAGAGTTATACGCGCATCGAGTGATCATGGATCCTTCGCCGCCCTCCTATTCATCCTGCACTCGGCTGAATCGATCCGAGTGGACTGAGGAAGCCTTCGGATCCATCCGTTAAGGTCCAAAGAACACTCGGCATCGGAGGCCAGTCAGGAGACGAATAGAAGGTTGTCTCTGTTAGTGATATGCCCTAGAGGCAACATGGAGATGTTGGATATCGTGGTCAATGTTTATGTATTAATGAATAAAGTGTTATTCAGTTCCATGAAATAGACATCTTGTATTGATCAATAAGTACGTGACTTATTTATGAGACTCTTTATGTATGACTCTATTTCTAAACGATCCCTGATCATATGTCATATTGTTGTAACAAATATGATTCCAAGATCGGCATGTTTATTGATTGATGATCATGTCTCATAGATCATTGGTATGGAGATACCAAATCAATAAACATGGACACATGTGTTGGAGAACACATTATTGGATAGACCCACCACGAGACACTACAGGAATCAATGTGCCATTAGTTGGTCTCAGGTAGTGTTGGTACAAAGTCCTTAGACCTGAGATCACCATGGATTCCAACATGTGTAGTAGCCTACTTTGGGACTACCAAACACTATTCCGTAACTGGGTAGTTATAAAGGTAGTTTTCGGGTTTGCTATGAAACATGGAGTGGGATGTGAGTGATCAAGATGTGAGTTGGAGTATCGCATTGAACCGAATCCGCAACAGAAGTCACCGAGATCAATCTCCACGAAAACCCTCCCCACTTTCGAGCCAAACCCTAGCCTTGCATCGTGTGCCAGCACACGGGTGTTCGGCGTTCTGTCCCCGGACGTGTGGATACCGGTAGAGGCGCTGCTACACTGTGCGCTATTGATCGGCTACGGATCGGCTGTGGTGGAATCGGATGCGGTCGAGCGCATCGGAGCGAGGCGACTGCGGGAGGTCGGACGACTCGGATCGGCTGCGACATCGGCATGTCGGCTGATTGGTGAATTGGCTATCCCCAGGAATTGGCTGTCGGCTTGCGGGAATCGGCAACACAGTTCCAGATCGGATAGGCCTGATTGGCTGTTTCCGCTGCATACTCCAATCGATAACAATCTATCGGCCCTTACTTGCAAGTGTTCCTGGTTTGCGCGGTAGAAAATTTTTGTTTTCGGCTAGCGTAGCTTCCGCGTAACCCTTCAGTCTCCTCGCGCTCCAACCCGCTATGAAGGAGAAGGATCTGCTTGGAGTTTGATCGGTAGCCGTCCGGACTTGGTCCGTCGACGGCCAAGATTGCTCGGCAGGATCTACTCCACCTCGCAAATGTCCTAGAGTTTGACCGGAAGCCTTCCGACCGTTGGTTTGTAGACGGCTTTGGTCACTCGATGTAAGCAATCGTAAGGTGACAGTCCTTTTTGAGTGTTGACCATTTCACCCTCCGAACTTGGACTGTTGAAGGAAGAGGTTGCTCGGACGATTTGTCGCATAACGTTGTGTTGGGTGTCCAAAAAAAGGAAGCTACTTTGGATATATTGCGAGTCGAAGATAGCATACAAGGAAGACTAACAAAAGTTTTATTCATTTCTCGCGGGGTGATGATCATACATAGGGCCCGAGGTCCCCCTAATATACAGCAGCATCGACACAGCGGCCTCCTTTACTATTGGTTCCACAGACCGGGACGAGGGTGCGCACATGCTGGAATGATTGGAACAACGAGGCCTAAGGTTTTTCTAACCTATAGGACCATGTTGCTCACAATCTTATCCACCACCAACTCTATGGAAGCGTAGATATCGTCGACGTCACCTGACTCAATGCCGGCAGGCCCCCCCTTGCTGATTGCGTCAATGTCCGCCCGGGGGTATAGCTTCTATACAACGCCAAGGACGTGCGTCACCGCCGTCTTGGCCACCCCCTGAGCGTACCACCGGAGAAGTTCCCGACCACTCAGTAGACGCGCCAGAAGCACGCTGTCGTTCGGGATGAGCGACGACGTGTCTAGATCGATCTCGACGAGGAGGGTTCGGGCTTCCTTCGAATTGATTTCCCATCGCCCGTCGATCCTCTTTAGGTTGTCCTCGAGTCGACGAAGCAGTCGACTAGCTCCCGCCAGTTGGCCTGGTCACGAAATAGGTCAGCTAAGGCACACTCCTACTTCGACAACAAAGAAATTGAAGAAGACAGTACTTACTGATAGCCTTCGCCCGCGTGGCTTGGTCCACGACCATTTTGGCCATGGCTTTGTCCCTGGCCGCCTCAGCGGCCACCAACTTCTTCTCAAGCTCGACCACCGCCCCCTTCGATGCCGACGGCCTCGCTTCCGCGTCGTCGAGCGCCCCGGCCAAGTCCTGGATCAGGGCTTGGGTCTGCTGTGAAGATGCCGCCACCACTTCCGCTCTGCCAGTAGATGACAACCCGTCAAGGTGAGGGTCAACCGTTGACGGTTTCCTATCAACAATGCCAGTTAGCGTTGGTAGTACCAATAAAACGCAACCATGGTGCTCACCTGGTGGACGCTGTGAACTTCACAGCATCCCGGCGTGCAATCTTGGGGGCAGGTCCTGACGCTTGCCTGCCCGCCTCCCCGTGGATGCTTGGCCCCACCTCTGTGGAAGTAGTTAGCTTCTGCTTCCCTTTCGGCTCGGTCGTTGTAACTGGAAGGTGTAGCTCCACAATCTCCAGCTTTGGAATAACACTAAATTCCTGCCACGGCATCAACACCTGGCAGGTGAATTTCTACTAGAGGAATGGAGGAAGCATTCAGGCAAGGGAGAGAGGTTAAGCCTACCTGCCACTGCCGATTCTTAGGGCTCCCGTTCGAATTCCTACCTTCACTGGAACTCGGCGATGATGCCATGAGCCTAAGACCGCTTAGAGGAAGAAGAAGGATGCAGAATGGAGGCAGGAGAACAGAGAAACTTTCTCTTCCTCAAAGTGGAGAAGTAACATGGTGTAAGGAGGAGAGTTCGCTGTGATGGATTTTAAATAGGGAGATGGCGATGGGCTCACTGACATGGTTTTTGGAAAATGTGCAGTGTAATTTATGACCAGTGCGGAACATCCGAAGCGCTTCTCGCCCATCCAACTTCTTTGCTTGACACGTCGACCTCAGATAAAATCTGGGCCGTCGGATCTTCGAAAGGGTAAGTGACGTCTACACAACTTCCATCGCCCACTCTGAAGAACCCGCCGTAAGGTCACACCACCTTTCCCATCTAAATTGTCAGCGTCGCCTGACACTTGGGAAAGGGTGGGATGCCATAAGTCTAATGTGATGCAGCGACGCTCCTAATCCTCGTGCCATAAAAAAGAAGTAGCAGAGGATGTCAGAGGACTTTACCTTGACATTAACAAAACCCCACTGGCCTTTGGGTCGGGTTCTTCTCGACTCGGAGCAGGCTTTCGAGCTAATCCCCGATCGGGTAGTAGTCTCGACCATGACCATGTTCTTCACTGCCCCAGGGCGGTGACCTTGACGACTCGAATGTGGGCTTTCGAGCTAGTCCACAAGTAAGGTCGGGGCTACCTTGAGCCTCAGGGCCTGTAGTCCCGGACACCTCACCTATCCTCACTACCCTCGGGCAGTGGACTCTCTGACTCGGGGGCTGAAGGAGAAATTGCCTACCCCTCAGTCGAAGCAGGGACTGCCAAACACCTCCGGGCGACATACCTGTTCGTCTCGGCTAACCCCTTTTTGGTGGACCTTGAGCGTCGCTCGGATCATCGGGAGATTGGCAAAGCGCTCTTGGTGATTTGACCCTAAACTCGGATGCGCCATCCAACCCTAGGATCGGGGGCTACACTTGCCAGGTGCACCTAGGCGGTGCACCTGCAAAATCTCAATCCACAAAAACTGCTAGGGATCGATGCCTTGGAAGAAAGCTTGACCGTAAGGCTGAATGTTCCATTCGCCCTTAGGCTCGGGGGCTACACCTAGGCGGTGCACCTGCCAAAGCCTTGGCTCAAAGCTCCGAGGATCCATTGAAGATGACACTTCGAAAGAACTTTGACCCTAAGGATGGATGCTTCATCCCTCCTTAGGCTCGGGAGCTGCTGTGGGAGGTATCACCCCGGGGTGCCCAAAACCCTAGATTGAACTTCAACAGAAGTCAAACCGAGTGTCCTCTGGATGTGACCGAGAGCCTGACCCCCCCCCGGGGAGTCGGGCATTCTGGCCTTCCCCGGAGTCCGACCTCGGCCCCCCTTCTCTCAACCTCGACTCGTCGCCCGACCTCGAGCACCCTCGGGAAGAAACTTGGCAGGCACAGAGGAAGAGGAAGGAGACAGCCCGACAACATCTGACACCACCTGGCGGCACAGAAGCAGGATCCCAAGGCTGACAGGAATACAAGATGCCCACGGTGTAACATGACCTAGCAGACCACCATCTACTTTATCTGATATTGTTTGTACCCCACCTTTTG
This sequence comes from Oryza australiensis, assembly GCA_019925245.2. Taxonomy (NCBI): domain Eukaryota; kingdom Viridiplantae; phylum Streptophyta; class Magnoliopsida; order Poales; family Poaceae; genus Oryza; species Oryza australiensis. The sequence continues at coordinate 191,264 of JAIFGZ020000196.1, forward strand.
TCTCTCTTAGTCTTATCTTTCTTGGCCCTGAAGCTCATTTGTACCTGCCACCCTTGAGGTATAAAAGGGAGGGCAGGGCAACGGGGCCAAGGGAGCCCAAAAAAAGAGAAGGAGGAGAGGATCCCAGATCCAACTTCCAGAATTCTAGCACACTCCTTTGTAACTATTGTTCATCATCCACCCCAAGGAAGAACACCGCACACTTGGACGTAGGCCTATTATCCTTTGGGAGGGTTGAACCGGTATAACTCTTTGTGTCTTGTTTCTTGGCTCATCGTTAGATTTGAGTCGACCATCGGATCCGCGGAGGGTAGCTTCTCCACCACCCTCTCTCTTTCACCTCCTTGGGAGCCCCTTGGAGGGCTGCCGACCCATCCGTCGGCGGTTGGCGTGCTAGGTAGGGCGCACTCTTCTTTGCCTAGAGTGATCCAATGGCTGTTTCCTTCGCCACCGACTTCGTAGCTCCTGCCGGGACGACCTTCGTCTTCGGCACCCTGGTGTTCCGAGTGGACGACTTCTGTAAAATGATACTAAAGTTTCTAAGCATGGCTAAGCAATTTTTTTAATATCTAGTTAAACCATTATATAAAGTTTAACTAGTAAAATTATAATCCAAGGTGTTAAACAATAAGGAATTCAATGCTAATTTGGCCATAACAAGGTCAATACCACCAACGACATTCAAAAATAAATGCACATTTGAAATAAATAGATAATTTAAAACTGGGATCAACATGATCAAAAGAATTGTGTTTAAGGTCTGTGTGACTTGCCTTGCAATAATTAGTCTTCAATTCATCGTCTAGAACTTCTACGACGAACAAACAATCCTACAAATCTACAGAAAACTTAACCTAGAACACAAAACAAGGAAAAACACTAATAAAAACAAAATAAATAGTACAATTAAAGTTCATAAATTGGTAGATATTAATTTTAGATTAATTATGAGATTAGAATGACCTCATTCCGAGTTGGTACAATTTGTTACGAATTTTTGAAGTTTTAATTATTTAAACAACTAAATGATTTAGTGCGTCATATTGATTTAATTTTGAATTGGAAAAGGAGGATTATGACGTCAGCCCTGATCGGCCCACAGTAGAGCAGGTTCACCGAGATGGTCCACGGGTTCACATGGTTTGGATGGCCGAGATCAAATCGATCAAGATCCAACGTACGACATTGAATCTGGTTTAGAGCTGAGATAGATACACGCCAGCAGCCGCGTGGCAATGAGGAGATGACACGGTGCTGAGGTTGTGGCTACATGGTGCTGACGTAGATGACAAACGGTGGCAAATGCTCGGGACAAACGCCAAGCTCCAAATGGCGGCAACGCTCGGGACAACGTCGGCAATGACTCTCCGGCAATCTCCTGAGGAAAAGGAGGGACAGATGGGCTTCAACTTGGCATGGAGAAGCTGGCGGTGAAGTTGGCGATGAAAGACAGCAATGGGAACGGCGGCGGGGCACGGCTGGAGTTTGGTGGCGACGGCGGAGAGAGATCGAGCTCGGGGAGAGGCAGCTAGGGAACGGAAAGAGCTCGGGAAAGCGAGGGAAACCATAGAGGAGACCACAGTGGTCCTATTTATAGGCCCAGGAGGAAGGATCCGAGTGAAACACGACATGAATCACTGGTAAAAGGTAAGCTAGGGTTCGGGAAAAGGAAATCCGATTGAAAAGGAAAATTGGGATCGATTTCCTTGCGGATTGGGATGATTTTTGGGGGAAAGGAAAGCGGAGATAAAGGGTAAGATTATCCCTCAACCAATTTCGGATTTAGGCAAGGAAATCAACCGGATTTGGAAAGAGAAAAACAATAGCAGCGTCGGATCAAGAGTGAAGGCCGGTTGGAGGTTGAAGACAACACTCTAGGTAAAGGAGACTTTTTTCTTTCATCAATAGTTTTAGGGCGAATGAGAGGAGGAGGAAAAATAGACTTCGGGAGGACAAACGAGCCGTCCGGATTGGACAGAGGGAGGGAAACAGACTTCCATAATTTGGCCCAAAATATAGTGATAGGACTTTAATTGCTTTTCCATTTAAATTTCTCGTTTAAATGATCTTTGAATTTTCATAAATACTTCCAATGCTCAAATAATTCCAAAAAATCCTAAAAATATGGACACTCAAGGTATTTAATAAAAATATAACGAGATCATTTAATGGTTAATTAATTTATTTTAATAATTGTTGAAATGCTCTTTGTATTATTAAAATTAATAATTGAGGTGTAAAAATCCGAGAAAATTTCGAGAGTATATTTAATCATGGATAATTTAATAAAAATTAAATCCACCAATGTTCCAATAAGGAAATTCTATCTGGCTTAATTTGATGTTGAAATTTTTAATAGATTTTATTCAAACACTTCTTTAATTATTAAATAATTTCTAAAAATTCCTTTTTTTCACAACGATTTATATTTAGACGATTTTTAGGGTGTGACAACTCCACCCCCTTACAGAAATCTCGACCCGAGATTTGGAACGGCTAGGAAGAATTTAGATAGGGAAACCCTCCACTCACGCATCTTTCTCAAGAACTGACTGGTAATCTCACACACCTTTGTCTGACTTTCTTTTTATTTGCTTCTTCCAAAAAGAATTTATCTTGACTCCAACCTTGATTAGATCTGGCTTCGAGATTTCTAATTACGGTGGTATCCGTTATGAGCTCTGCTCTAGCTTGTCCTTTGAAGATCCTCGATTCAAACTAACACTAGAGTCTAATTATTTTGCATGTTGTCACATCTCTGAGAAGAAATGATATCTGACATTCTTTCCAATCTGTTGACAAGAAATTTCTCTCATGCGCTGGCCTGGGAGATCTGCTTAGCTCCAGTGCATGTCCTTCTTGGCTACCTACGCTGTTCAAGGCGTGCCAGTTGGTTTGATCTGTTAACCAACAAGAAAAACAAGATATATGTGTTAAGTGCTAGGTTAGACCCCCACTGGATCGGCTGAGAGAATCCATGAGCATATATATGCTATCTTAAAATATATTTAAGCCAAGTGGCTGGAATGGATCGGCTATACCGAGACAACATCAGCCGCTTAACCCAAATACAGTAAAGGATGATAAATGTATGTATTGATAACCTAGCTGATACTAGAAAGCTAACTTTAGATCGGCTAGTACTCCGATGATTCTTATGAAAAGATATCGTTCTTGACCAGATATACTTAGCCTAGGAAATTGGCTGTCGGCTGCTGCTAGTAGGCCAATTTCGGCTTATGATGTCTGACAAGAATGAGATCTTAATATAAGAGGCAGCCCTAACATAAATCTAGTAATAAATATACCAAAAATATATCAGGGCAGGTAAGGCCGGCTGAAACCCCGACACTGTCTCTAAACAGATCATTGGAGGTTCTAAAAACAACTTAATAGTTCAATGTTGATGAAACATTAATTATAAAAAGAACAACATGATATATTGTACCAGATTTATACCTCTCGAGATGGTGGATACCACATATAAACTAGTTCAACCTTTAGATCTAGCCCTATCGGCTGCGGGTTCTTGATAGAACTAGCCGATGGCAGGATAGATCTAAACACTGCTCCAGTTTATATGCAATACATGGTAAATAGCGCAGTATAAACCCCTGAATCTAATGTGTCATTACGATGGAAGCATTAGAATCAGCAGAACATATCACTAATGACAAGCATTTACCTAGATTTGGGGATCGAAACGATGCAGCCCGGAGCCAAATCAATTGCTCGTCTGAAGAAAAGGTTTGGCGATGCGCCGAAAGTTGTTTGATTGGTTGTTAATGAATTACAAGGGGTCTCGGGTCCTATTTATACCCAAGAATAAAATTATCTGTGCAGACCCTAGACTCTATCTAAACTACTGTTTAAAATACGATGATATCCCGGGAAGGACTCACGCCGCATTACAATAAACAGTTTAAACAAATTCCCAATTTACAGATACAATTGCCGTTACAGGACTCTATCCATAGATGGCAATATCTTTTAACGCGCAAACTAATAACCGAATCCTTCACTTTATCTCCAAGCACTTCCATCGGAAACGGTTTTATCTTCTCCTCTGACTCAGCATCGGCTATCGGCTATTCTCATCCGATCCAACCTCAGCCCATTGACACCATAGCCGATCGTTACTCAGCCGATTTGAGCATAGCCGACGCAGCCTCTGCTTCTCCGCCAGCCGATCAGATTATGTTTTAACCTCGCTAGAACTTAGGGGTTCGGTTCCCAAATTTAGGCGTTAACACAAACTCACCGTCTGTGGTAGATGATTTCCTCTTAATTCACGAAGACAATAATCACTATCCCTTAATTAATTTAACCAGGCTTCATAGTTCTACAATTGATATTTGAATCCAAATCATCTTGCTTGATCTATCCTTCATTTCATTTTTTAGAAAGTAGCATATCATGTCGGTATCTCAGATATTCTGAAGTTGTTTCTATTATTTGAACTTTTTAACCATTCAAGCTCCTGATCTTGCGATATAGTTTGACCATTAGTCAATCAAACTATTAAATTAATGCCTCCATTCATATGTGTTACTTACTTAGTAATCATAACCCCTTTATTACGACCTTTACCATTTCAAGATATCTTGAGATAGAAATCCCCATACTTGACTTGATCCTTATTGTTTCTCAAACCAATCTAGTGAATGATGATCCACTTCAAATGATTCTTAAATTATAGAGTTGCTTGATAAGAACCATTCGCCTATCACTCTTATGACTTATCATCTTCATACTTCAGATTAACGTAGCAGTGACATTCATGGTCCATTCCTACTTCTGATCAACCTAGTAATAATATCCAGATTCATCTTTGTACCATGGGTGTACATATAACTGGTATAATAGCTCATCGTGAACTCGTAGAAACTTTGTAGTGATTCGTCAAGACTTATGCAATGACGTGTCAACGAGCAAACCATTCTTGACCTTGTTCCACATTACTAGAGTAACATACTGCTTTAGTGCTTCCACGTAACCACTGGAATAGAAAACTTCCTTCACGACTTTCTATATCCTTGCTTATTCATAACTTCATCATTATTCTCATTTTTTTGAATGGACATAAAAATCTATCTCGCATTAGTATTATACTAACCTCTGATGAATATTAAAGTCCAATTATAAGATTCCAAAACAACATCATAGTATCCATATTACTTGATTGTCCACTGATGTTGATACTTTAGTTACGAATATTCTCTTGGAATTATCTTATTTTGAATAAACTGGACATAAACACGTCTTCTTCATATCTTTCTACTGAACTGGTCAGTCTACAACAGGAACAAAATCTGTCATAACGTCTTGACTCATATACTAATCCCCAACAGACATGGGGTAATTTCCACTTAGTTAGCAATCTTCTTACTCAGACAAAATAAGGACAATACTTAAGCCTTAATTCACAGTACTTTGATTGATCCCTTTCAACAGTACTTGTTTGTCCCAACTAATGGAAATGTTGCAATGGTTAATACCATCACCCTGACTATCAGGTGATCTGCTGGAATTTTCGTTCGTCCTTTATGACCTTGATTATTAGTTAATTGAGCTAGCAACCACTAATTGTATGATCCATTCCTTTAACCAAAAAGCAAAAATTTACGAACAAAGTCTTCACTTGATATATCTTCACCATAGTAATAAGAATAAGGGAAATGATTGATGAGAAAATTTCGCACGCACTCGCCTAAGAGATTTGCTTTACTCTAGTGCAGGTCCAAAGTATTGATTCGAGGTTCGTACGCACGCCAGTTGGTTTGTTTCTGTAACCAACAAGAAACTAAAAAGAGAAAACAATGTTAGATCGATAGCCGATCAGCTGGCAGCCGATGACATATCGTTTGTAATTGTGCGATGCAACGTGCATTGAATCGACAGCAACTAGAGTCGTCCGATCGGCTGTAGATGTCAACAGAAGGCAATCCAAATCTTAAAACATGTCTAAATCAAGTGACTGGGCTAGATTGGTAGTATACCGAGAGAATATAAATCACTTAATCTAAAGATGTCATGAGGCAAGGATTAGACATGTTCACAGTATAGCCGAAGAGATAATCTAACGTGTATCAGCTAATACTCTGATACTACTTTATACGAAGATATCATAATACATTAAGTACGTTAGACAAGAAGCAATCAAATATTAAGATATCTTAACAGATTGATAACAAGTTTAACATATTTAATATAATGAGATCTTAATATAAAGGGCGGATTTAACATATCAAGCAAAACTAAAACCTGCAAGATGGTTAAATCAGGTAAGATCGGCTGAAACTCTGATACTCTCTCTAATAGCAATCATGAACAAATTAGATCTTTATGATTCTAAGGGCGACTTAATAGATCGAACCTAACCGATCAACATTAAGTACCAAAAGAAGCATAGGATCTAGATTAGTTGATGACAACGTTTCAATATGGTAGATATACTATATAATCTAGATCAACAATGAGATCTAATCCTGTCGGCTATCACCTAGCAATTGATGTTAGCCGATTGGAGGTTAGATCGTAACATTGACCTAAATTATATAACTTGTATGATAACTATGTAGATTACGATAACAAGATTAGAGTATCATAACGATGGAAGCAATAATCCCGAGAACGCAAGCCGCTTGTAAGAAGAGTTACCTCTCGTCGGATATCGAAGCCTGATGCGGCCCAACTTGAAGCAAGAACTTGTCAAGATTAAACTAAAAGGAAAAGGTGGCGATGCACCGAAATTGTATTGATTGAGTGTTGATTCATTGATTACATTGTCTCGGGTCATATTTATACCCAAATACATGATGAATCCATGACGGACACGATTCCTATCTCCATTACAAATTGAATTACAGATATGCCTAAACTGACATTATCTATAAGGAAACTATATAAAATATCCTAACTTAAAGATACAACTGCCTTTTTAGGACTTTGTCCATAGATGGTAACATCTCTGAAGCACTGGAAACTGAATCCAACAATGATCTTCATGCTTTCCTACCGGGATCGGTCACATTTAGCTCCTCCAATCGGAATCGGCTATATCAGATATCCCTATCCGACTCGGTCTTAGCCGACTGTCTCCTTAGCTGATTCGGACTCAGCCAATATGCGCTCTGTCTCTAAGAATCGACGTTCCTTCAATTTCTCTTCAATTATAGCTTCAAACCCGGGGATTAACTTGCCAAATTTGGTCATCAACAGAAATGAGTACCATTTCGTCAAGCTCCCATTATTCCCTATTCCATTTTCCCATTATTCCAAAATAATGCAATCTCCACATTCCATCTTCTTCTATTTAAAGACTTAAAAATTCTCTTCTTTTTGCTAAAAACAACACCTCTTTAGATTCCTTATTGTTGAAGATCCTGGTTTTGTGGACACTACTAACTTGATTCATGTGTAGTGTAAAAAAAATCATCCTTTCAGACAACTGAATATACTCATTCCTTATAAACCATATTGTAACAATAAAAATCATCCTGATGTCTCGAAAGTAAACTTTCGGCCTTCTCATTCCTTTATGACTCTGTCTCAACTTAAACTTTGAACCTCAAACTTGTGTGAGACTAATAGTGAATAGTTTTCCTTAACTCAACAATGGTGTCTATTGAGCTTTTGACCTTTAACCTTACTTAGGACAGTTGGCTCCTGAATGTCTGGATCTCAAAATAACGTTATTTTCATCATAATTCTGTAATAAACTGTCTTGGCTTACTACCACTGATTTCGAGCAAGGATAGTAGACAATTTCCTTAGACTGATCGGGTTCTGACTTAAGAGTTGAATTCTGACTCGTCAAGGTAATTGAAATCATGCCATACTGCTGTAAGTTGGGAGCTCCATTCCACTAACTTTCATCTTCAGTTAGTCTGAATGGTAACCACTTGATCAAGACACAGAACTAGATTTCAGAGCTGACTTCTTCCAAGTCTGAACGTTGGTAATGTGATTTGTATGTTACAACTAGTTATTTCTGCTTGGACAGAACTTAAAGTGAAAGGTAGAGCTCTTGAGATTGGCAGATGAAATACCATTATAATTCCTTAAATCCTTGGCAGAAAGAACTTGGTTGGGAGTATGTTGACTATTAACTTGTTGTTTTGAACCACTAGCATTGTTGAGCATAAAACTTTGTTTCTTTGAACTCATTAACTTGAGTGTAAGGTAACAGGGAAATAGAAAGGGAAAAGAAAGGATACAGGGAACTCAGAAAGGAGCACACTTCTTTACTAAACTTTAACTTTTATTGATGTGAAATAAGTTTTTCTTTAACACTGGATTGAACTCTTAAACTAGTATGGTTATATCACTACCCCTTGATATACTCCATGCTCTAAAACCCACACAAACACAAACAAAACTTAAGCAAACAAGCTAACACAACGATCTAACTAACCAACAGACTACTATACTTGAGGGTAAAGCTTAAGTTCTGCCATAGGTTCTGGAAACTTCTTCAATCTTCCCTTCGACTCGGAGGCTTCTTATCAGACTCCACTTCATCAAGACTGATCTTGAGAGAAAGAACTCCAGTGCAAAGATGCTTGACAACCTGAGTAGACTTCACATCTTCATCTTCTTCTGAAGAAAGTTCTCCTTTTAACTTCCTTAATTCTCCTTCTAACTCAAAGATCCATTTTCTGACGAAGAATAAGCTTACGATTGGTGTCCTTCTGAAACTGCACAAAAGAGCTTCAGTGCATTCCAGAATCTTGGCGGAGTCACTATCTTTAGGCTAAGACTTGTCTCTTATCTGTTCAACCATCTTTTGTAACCTGACAATCTTCTCCTGTTGAGCAAGCTTCTAAATAGTGGCTTGGGTCTTGCAATCTGTGTAGAGGTCATCAAGAGAATCCATGATGAAGACATCCCTTCGTTGGATATGCACAACACCGATCCTTTACTAACCATCCAGTTGCAAGGGCCAATTACACGTGCTAGTGCCTGTCATATAAGCCATAAGGTTAATTTGTTTCTTAGCATCCATAATAATATTTCTTTGGATGAGATGCTACTGATCCCTTGTGATATTTTGGTGCTTAGGAATATGAGAGAGGATTCGTCCAAGCCGGAAATGAAGACGGGATGATATGGCAATGCGAAGATAACAAATATTTCGGTTCGGGATTCAGCAGATCACCTATCACTTAAACGGGCATAACTCTTTCATACAGAGTCTGTTTTAGTTGAATGACCACTCTATGAAAAGCTAAGGACGACACCTTTAATTTGGATCTGGTCCCAGCGCCAGATTCATTGTAAAACTTTCTTTGTGATCAAAACAAATCTTGTGTGACTACTTTGGGCCAATATGGGCCTTGTACCGGTTTAGGGTTTGAGAAGATTTCGAGTTGGAGTTGTGTACGACCTTCCTGGCCCCCCACAACCCTAGCACGCCCTCTCCTATATTTAGGTCGTAGCCGCCTCAATTTTGGTGGGTTTTGCTTAGATTACATCTTCACGCATAGTGTTAGATTTCGCCTCGCACCGGACCGACTAGACTGTGTTCTTCGTAATATATCTTGCAATTCAGTTGCGTTCTTCCTGTTCTTGCTTGTGTCTTGGATGCGCTTGCAGGGATAAGCCTTCTTGGCGAGGTCAACCGTGTTTCGGCAAGGTTGATAATGAACGGAGCAGTGGTGTTTTGATCGCAGGGGTTGATCAGTACTGATCGGAGCCTTGTATCGATTATGTTGATATCTCCACCCATCCAATTTATCCCTTGCCTACAGAAGATTGGGCCAACTAATTTATTAATCCAAATTTGTCCTCACATGCACAATTGACTGATTCTGTTCACCCTGAGTATGCACACAACCATTCATCCAAAAGTCATCGCCATGCTTCGGATGGTAGTGATACATAGCATTCTCCAGACGGTCTTGAAATGATGACGGAGCCGGCACAACGCTTCATAAGCGACTTCTTCACGAGCATAAGGAAAACTATTAGCTTCACCACTGAAAGAGAGTTGGGGAAGGTCTTCCTTGTTGGAGACGAGAGTAAGAGTTGCCTTGCTGTGAGATTGATTTCCAACATGAATGGATACATTAGTGTACTTTGGTCGAACCTCATATCCAAGATCATACACATACGACAAAGCTCACTTGTAAAGCCATAGTTCCCATGCTGGTCAGCTTCCTTTTCAAAAAATGCCTTACGTTCTTGTGCTACCAAACCTTCACTAAACTTCTCGGTCTTCTTGGGCAGATCACAACGAATCAACATCTTATTTAGCTTCTCTTTGTAGGGATCCATCTAGAATAGGTTGAAAACCAAAGACGGGAACAGGAAGAAAACTTTTTAGCAAAGCCATGTCCTTATGGGCTTAACCGTTTGGCTTGACCTACAGTCGAGATGACTCTGATACCAAGTTGTCACGTCCGCAAATTCATGAGTAATTCACGAACAAATTTATTCATACAATCCTCATCCAGGAATCAAACGAGGTACACAAATTGATAATTTAATATATAGAGTTATCAAATTAACTTTTACGATAAATACATACAAAAGAGGCACTTAGTCCTCACCACGAAGAAATCTACAGCGAAAAAGAAAATCTAGCGAAGCTTCAGCTCCACTCCCACATGCAGCTCAATTGGCATCCAAGCCAAAAGGTCGTCTCCTTCAAAAGCATTCTTCAACTCAGGTTGATTGTGTTGATGAGAATTTTCATTCCCACGCACTGGCCTGGGAGATCTACTTAACTCCAGTGCAGGTACAAATTGGTCACCTTTGGTGAATTTAGGGCGTGCCAGTTGGTTTGATCCTATAACCAACAAGAAACAATAAATAGGCATTAAATTAGAATTAGATCCTACCGGATCGGCTGAAGACATCAATAAACATAAAATTGTTATTCCAAAGCACATTTATACTAAGTGATTGGGATAGATCGGTAGTATACCGAGACAGTATAAATCACTTAGGCTAAAGGCACATTAGAATAATAATTTTCTGCATTGATAACCTAGCCGATACTGCAGGCCTAATGTGAATCAGCTAATACTCCGAAACATTTTAGAAAAATATATTAAAATGCGCTAAATCTAGATCAATCGGTCATTAGCGTAACTTGATAGATTGATACTGGCTTAGGGCATTTAAATGGATTGAGATCTTAATATAAAAGGTGGTTTTAATATATCTAATAGCAATTAAAACTAAGAGATAACTAAAATAGTTAAGGCTGGCTGAAACTCTAGCGTTGTCTCTAATGATAAACATTAAACCAAACAGATCTTGATAGTTCTAAAAGCGACTTAACAGGTCAATTAGATGCAGCACTAAGTACAAAAGGAAATAATAGATCTATATAAGTTAATGGAAACCCCTTGAGATGGTAGACATGACATATAATCTAATTCAACCCCTAGATCTAGCCTCATTGGCTACTATCTTCAGAGAGAAATCAGCCGATTGCGGCATAGATCTAGGCATTGCTCTAGATTATAGGCCGCATATGATAGATTGCGTAGTTTATAACATCAAAACTAGAGTATCATGACGATACAAACCACTGGTAACAAGGAATTACCTTGTTTGGAGATCGAAGCCGGTGCAGCCCGAGCAAGAAGAATAACTCATCAAAAATAAAAGCGTGACGATGCGCCGAAGTTGATTGATTGTGTGTTGGTTGATTTACAAAGAGCCTTTGGATCTTATTTATACGCAGGCATAACGACATCCGTGTGGGACACGGTTTCTACCTTATCTACTATTTACAGTATGACAATATCTCGGGATGTAGTCCCATACCACATTACAAAAGAAATATCTAATAACTTCCTAATTTACAGATACAATTATCGTTACAGGACCTTATCCATAGATGGCAATATCTTTAATGCACAACTTGGAGACCAAATCCAATACTTTATCTCCAAGTTTCCTTTCGGACCTGGCTCCATCCCTATCTTCGCACGGGATCGGCATCGGCTATCCGGGTCCGACTCGGACTCAGCCGACTAGCTTCGAGCTGATTCGGACTTAGCCGACATGGCCCCTGTTCCTTCACAGGTCATGCATCTTCTCCGATTCCGCCTCAATCTCTGCTTCAAACCTGGGGATTTCGTTACATAATTTGGTCGTTAACACATGCCCCCTAAGTCCGCAATATGAAAATGTTGTGGATTTTGTACAATCCGAATTCCAAGCGCAACCCTAGGTCGATTTTGTTTCGGCCGTTATGAAAACTCTTCAAATAACGCCCGTCGCTCGCCGAACAAGTCACGCCGTCAACAGATAATCACTCCAGCAAACGTCTTCGAGCTCTCCGATGACCTCTCCGGCTCCCCAAGCTTGTGGCGGTGATTTCTTCCTCCGGCGACCCCAGCGCATCCCAATGGTGTCTTCCGCTGCTCCGTCGGCCACGTCCCCTGCCGAGTTTCCTGAGGTATGCCCTAATCGGCTAAAACTCCCGTTTTCGCTCATTTCCCTTTATAGATCCAAATTCTAGGGTTTATGGTTCTGAAATCTGCATCTTTCCAATTGTAGCACCTTGCTCACCAAGTAGCAATCCCCAGCCTTCTACAGAATGACAGATATTTCCTAGGGCCGATCGGCAACAAGGACCCCGCAGAGTTCATAATAGCCGAAACCAATAGAATGCCCTATAGAATGAAAAACCCAAGTCTTAGCCACTGGGCAGGCACCTTCAAGTCTTGGCCATCAATGGACAAGTCTTGGCCGGCATGGTACAAGAGAATGGAGCCGACCAAGCGCAGCCACTGGGAGGAAACTGGGATAGCCCAATACTTAGCCCTGTCTATAGCCGATATGGCAAAAGACGAACCACTGATGTCAGCTACGGTCTATTTCTGGAACAATACTTGGAATGCTTTTATCTTCCAACAGGGCCTAATGACCATCACCTTAGTCGATTTAGTAATGATAACTGGATTAGATGTCAAGTCATCGACTAACCCCAACAATCTGGAAGGCAAAGGCCAATTTCAATTCAAGACTAAGGCCATAGGGGGTTGGAACGGCTTCGTGGCCGCAAACATGCAGGAAGGGCCGATCAGCGCTAGGGAGCACACCGCTTTTCTGATGATGTGGCTGAAAAAATTCTTTTTCTGTGGATCTAGTTGCGGGCCGACAGTGAATTGGCAAGCAGTAGCCGAAGCCCTAGTGGACAAAAAGAAGATCCCATTGGGCAAGTTCTTGCTCGGCTATTTGTACCAAACCCTGAATCAAGCCATCTCCAAGATTGCCACTAATGCCAACATCAACACCGGGGGTCCGTGGTTGTTTCTTCAGCTGTGGCTAGCTTTGATGACGCAAAAAATATTCGGTCGGCCATCTCTCACTGGAACGCGCTTCCCCCTACTGGATCCGATTGAAGATGATGAAGGAGAGGCAGTGACCACCCAGAGATGCCTTAGCTACGGCGAAGCAGCGACCACGCACACTGGATCCAAATAATTGGTCGAGCTGCTAGCCGAGTGGTTCATGTCCCTTTATGATGGTTTCATTAAGGACAACTGGTGATGGTACTTCTATAGGGACAGAGCACTTTTTGAGCTACCGGTCGAGCTAAACTTCGAAGAAGTCAATTCGGCTGATTACCCCAAATACCGAGAGATTTTCACCATAGCGCTTGTGCCATGCATCCTACCGACAGGGATTCACCAGGGCCAAAATGTAGTGAAGACATACGAGTTCTATTATCCAATTTTGGCCGCTAGGCAGTTTGGTCTTGGGCAATTGCCCATCGGCTGCTTCTTTGCCGATAAGATTGAGACTCGACGGGTGGTGACCGAGAGGCTGGTTATGAACAAGTTATTTGAAATAAACGGCCTACCCCTCGGCAGTATCGGCATCTTGGGGCTGTCCTACAGAAAGAGCATGACATATGATAGATGGTGGGTAGAGATCAAGAAACACATGTTCCATCAACGATACTCCTACTACATCACCTCCCTGCTGTCTGATGAGATCCCCTCAGTAAGCTATAAACTTTAAACATTTTCCCTTCTTTGAGTGATCGGCTGATCTGGCTTGCTAACACTTAAGTCTTCTTCTTCCTTGCAGATGACAGAAACGGATCCGCCGAAAATGAGCAATTCCAGGATCACAATCTAGTACCACTCAGGCGTTCTCCTTGATGGCTGTGGATTAGCTCCTTCGGCGATCGGCTGGGAAGCGCCAAAGCTAAAGACTTTGTTGTACGGGTGAACACACGAGCCGTTGACACGGAAGAAGAGGGCCGCCCCTACTGTAAAGCCGTCGACTAAACCTACCAAGACGCAGAAGAAGAAGAAGCCTGCCACACCAGCCGATAGCCTCCCATCCATCAACCCAAGCATCGACCAGGCCCTCAATGAGGAAGTCATGGATGAAGAAATGTCTCAAGCTGTCGAGGAGGCGACCGAATCAAGTGATTCGAGCCATGATTCAGTGAGCCCACCAGCCGACAATCCGTCTCCTCCAAGCCCTCCTGCCAAGAAATGACCGGTAAGTCCTTTTCTCGTCAAATCTGGCTCACAAACCCTGATCACCTTAATCCTTAACCAAACTTTCATCTGTAGTTCAAAAAGCTAGCTGGTCGCCCTTCACGTCCTGCTTCACCAGTAAACTTCTGACCCTGTCTTTTCTTTTCTTTGCTTTCCTTAGCCGATCTGAACTAACACTTTGTCTTTTGTGTAGCCTCCTCGGTCTCCATCGGCTGCCCCCAAGTCTCAAGCGGGCACACTCGATCGGCTGCGGGCAGTCACAATACCAAAAATGTTGCTGGACCGACCAGCGAGCACACTGAGGAAGTGGCCACTTCGGTCAGTAATCGCGATGGGGAGACCGTCGCTCCAATCAGCTCGGCGGTCGAGGAAGTGATCACCCAAATTCCTGCAACAAGAGTAAGCCTTGTTTCTTTCTTCTCTTTGATCCTTGAATGATCGGCCATCCTTGACTATGATCTGATCTCTCCATCTCTTCTGCAGGCCCTGGCCGATTTGCTGTCCTTTGACATCAAGGAATTCCTTGGTGATTAAGAAGGCGAAGCAACCAGTCCGGATAAAGCCATAGCCAATGAACTCAAGAACAAGCTTCAAGACATCCGCAATCGGCTGGATATTGACGTGGATTGGCTGGTTGTGGAGTGCGGATCGGCCAGGTCACGGTTCTTTGAGATTGAGGACCAACTTCCCGAATATCTGGTCACCAAAATCTCTGAGGTCATCTACATCGACCTGCATCAGCCTAAGTTTAGGGCGTGCGATGCAAAGGATGCTTGAAAGAATAGCCTAGGCCGGTGTAGCAGCCAGGATCGAAGAAACGGTCAAGAACATGGAAGCTAAAAAGGTGAAGCTGAACGAACTGACAGCCGGTCAATCGGCATCACAGGCCCAGATTGTCGATCTCAAACTTGAAGAAGATGGCCTGTTGCTGCAGTTGGAACAATGTAGATTGAAGATCGCTGCAGAAGAACAGCTGCTAGCCGATCTGCCCAAAGCAACTAAAGATCAAAGGAGCAGATTGACGGCTACGATCAAGCATTTCAAGGAGCTGCATAAGTCGGCAAAAGTGGTCCTTGGCTCTGATGCAGAAGATCTGGCTGTGATTGACAAAGTGAACGCCATCAAGACTTCAGCTATCTCAATCATAGATGCATTCTTGGGCATGTAATAGGACTCAGTTTTCGAAACTTGCATTAACTTTGTTTAAACAATCTTTTGTAATCGGCTTGTTGACCTTAATCTCATTCCTTCTACCGATCTAAGCTTTGAATGCCTTGAAAAATTTCAAAAACTTGCTAAGTGTGATTCCTGATGTTATATATGTATATGCCCCCCTAGTTTTGTCGATGATGACTGCAGCATTGATAAAATTAGTATTCCAAGCAAATCAAGGCATGTCGGCTGTATCGAGCAGATTTAGGAAAACCAGAGGGGACGAATTTAGAAAAAATGGTCTAAAGGCGATGTGTGTATCCCACCACATCGGCTAACACGAATCGGCCAGGCATTAGCCGAATCATGAGTTGATCCAAACACTGGGGTGATATTTTTTCAAATATTTGGCATTGAGAGCCCTCTCAAATACTTCTCCATCCAATCCTTCCAACATGTAGGCACCTTTAGATACGCATTTGTGGATCTTGAAAGACCCTTCCCAGTTAGATGACTACTTGCTGAATTTATTATCCCTTGATCCAATCAGCAATATTAATTTTCAAACGAGCTCACCCTCCTCAAAAGACTTAGGGACAACTTTCTTGTTATAATGACGGGCTACCCGCTCCTTTTTCTGGTCACTTTTTCCAAGGCGCGCATTCGTCAAAGGACAAGGTCTTCTCACTCATCTACCATCAAGTTATAATAATCATCGGCTCTTAGCTGGTCTTGTATTTAATTTCTTCTTGAGCTGATGATATTTTCCCATGGCAGAACTGCTTCATGTTCGTGGACCAGTTTATATGGGGGCACCTGGATTGATCCGTGGCATGCCATCTGATATGCCCATAGTGATTCGGCTAATCGGTTGTGCCATTGCTTTGGGTATTCGCGATCTTTCCTTTTATCAGCTTGATTAAACTCTTGTTTGAGGCCTCTGTTTGCCCGTTGGCCTGAGCATAGTATGGTGAGGAATTGAGCAACTTGATCCCCATGCTGTCGGCAAACTGAACAAACTCATCTGAGATAAAAATAGATCCCTGATCCGTGGTTACGGTCTGAGGGAGGCCGAATCGGTATATAATGTGTTCCTTAACAAACTCGATTGCATCCCCAGAGTCAACCTTCTTTAAAGGAATTGCTTCCACCCACTTGGTAAAATAACCGGTCGCCACCAATATAAACTTGTGTCCTTTACTTGAGGGTGGATTAATTTGGCCGATCATGTCGATTCCCAAACCTCTGAACGGCCAAGGCTTGATGATGGGGTTCATAGCCGATGCTAGTGCTCTTTGGATAGCTCCAAACTTTTGACAGTCTTGGCATCCTTTGTAATACTTAAAACAATCTTCCAGCATGGTCAGCCAAAAGTACCCTGCTCTTCGAAGTAGCCACTTCATCTTGTGAGCCGATTGATGCGTGCCGCAAATCCCTTCATGCACTTCTCCGATAGCGACCTTGGCTTGATTGGCACTGAGACATTTGAGCAGCACACCATCAATCGTCCGGTAATATAAGTCTTCGTCAGGCAAAACATATCCCAAAGCCTTGTAGTCCAATTTTCTTGAAGCCGATTTGGAAGGATTTTGCAGGTAGTTGTAGACTTCAAACCTCCAGTCATCGGCTGTTACGGTGGCGATCTCCACTTCAACATCTTTTATCATCGGCCTGTAGCCTGATGCCCCCTCAGCTAAATCATTGGCTTTTGCGTTTTGTTCCCAGGGGATATGCTTCAATGTCACTAGCCGAAAGTTGTCCATCAATTCTCGGCACTTGTGATAGTAGACCATCAGCGCACGTCATTCCTACATTCATATTCCCCTGACAACTGGCTGATGACCAATAGCGAATCTTCCATTATCTCGACGGCATCGGCTTCCACCTCCTTGAGCAATTGTAGTCCTTTAAGCATGGCTTCATACTCGGCTTGGTTGTTTGTGGCGTGGGGTGTGATTGAAAAAGCAAATTCGAAGTTGGCCACCCTTGGCGAAATTATTACCAAGCCGATTCCACATCCACTAGTGCAAACCGAGCCATCAAAAGTTAAAGTCCAAGGCATAGTTTCCACCGAGCCGATTGAGTCATCTCTGTGTTCCACTATGAAATCGGCTATAGCTTGTCCTTTTACTGCCTTGTGTGCCTGATATCGTAGATCGAATTTTGTTAAGGCAAATATCCACTTCCCAACCCGTCCTTTCAGTACTGGGGCCGATAGCATGTATTTTACTACATCGGCTTTGCATACCACGGTGCACTCATTGGATAATAAGTAATGCCTTAACTTTGTACATGAAAAATACAGGCAAAGACACAATTTCTCCACTGGTGAATACCTTGTTTCAACATCTAGAAGCCGTCGGCTGAGGTAAAATATAGCCTTTTCTTTCCCTTCGACCTCCTGAATTAAAACTGAACCGATGGACTTTTCGTCGATTGACAAATATAACCTGAAAGATATCCCTTTTTGTGGAGGAATCAAGACCGGAGGTGAGCTTAAATAATCCTTGATATTGTCCAATGCTTTCTGCTGCTCTACCCCCCAGGTGAATGCTTGATCGGCCTTCAGCCGAAGCAATGGTGTGAATGGCTCTATCTTCTCTGACATATTGGCTATGAATCGCCTGATGAAATTGATTTTGCCAATCAGAGACTATAGATCCTTCTTGTTCTTGGGAGGCTGAATCGTCTTGATCACGTTAACGCTCCTTGGTGTGACTTCAATCCCTCTTTCGTCAACAAGAAATCCTAAAAATTGCCCGGCCGACACGGCAAACGCGCATTTCAAGGGGTTCATCTTCAGGCCAAATTTCCTTGTTCTCTCCAAAACCTGCCTTAGATCGGCTATATGGTCTTCTATTTCCCTGGATTTAACAACGATGTCATTAATGTAGATTTCTACCAGGGAGCCGATCATATCATGGAAAATGTAGTTCATGGCCCTTTCATACGTAGCTCCAGCGTTTTTCAAGCCGAACGTCATGACGACCCATTCATATAGGTGGATTGCTCCTGGGCATCTGAAAGCTGTCTTGTGGATGTCTTCCTCGGCCATAAAGAGCTGGTTGTAACCTGCGTTGTCGTCCATGAAACTTATAACTTTGTGGCCGGAGGCAACATCCACTAGCAGATCGGCCATAGGCATTGGGTACTCATCCTTGGGGTAGCCTTGTTCAAATCTCTGAAGTCGATGCACACCCTAAGCTTGCCGTTTTTCTTTAATACTGGAACTATGTTGGAAACCCACTCCGCATATCGGCAGGGTCGACTAAACCCCGCATTGTATAGCCGAGTGATTTCGGCTTTGATCGCATCATACATATCGGCTTTAAACCTCCTGGGAGGCTGTTTGTACTGCCGATATCCAGGCTTTATAGGTAGCCGATGCACAACAATTGATGGGCTAAGACCAGGCATCTCGAAATACTCCCAAGCAAAACAATCTTTATATCCCTTTAATAAATCAATAAGCTTGGCCCTAAAACGAGAAGACAAGTTTTTACTAATATATGTCGGCCTAGGCCTATCTCCTGGACCTATATCAACCTCTTCTAGCTCATCGGTTGACATAAACCCTTGCCCGAGTTTTCCGTCGTTGTCGTCCACGGTGTGCTTGTTGTAGACGTTCGAGCCCTCCACGACACCTTCAAAGTAGTAATGGAGGCTCCTCGTCTCCAATGTGCTGTATATCGGAATCGGACACCTTTAGAAAATCGGCTTGCTAGATTTTGCCGGACAGGCAATCAATACCATCGATTTCCCACGGTGGAGAATCATCGTTAGCAACGTTAACTGACCTGTCGGCTGGCACGATCTATATCTTGTCTCCTTGCCACTGGATCAGACTTTGGTGCATTGTAGAAGGGATACAACAGTTGGCGTGAATCCAGTCCCTTCCGAGCAGCAGGCTATATGATCCCTTCCCGTCGATGACGAAGAATGTAGTGGGCATGGTCTTGTTGCCGACGCTCAGCTCGACATTCAAAACTCCCTTAGCCTCTGAAGGGTTGCCGCCGAAGTCTTTGAGAATCATATTTGTCTTGATTAGGTCTTCGGCTCCTTTGCCCAGTTTCCGAAAAGTTGCATAGGGCATTAAATTGACAGCAGCCCCTCCATCGACCAGCATCTTGGACATCGACTTGCCATTGATGAATCCCTTTATATATAATGGCTTCAGGTGCTGATTCTTGGTCCCCTCAGGTTTGTCGAACATAGCTTGTTCTGGGGACATGACTAGTTTTGCTAAGGTCTCCTCGACGTTGTCTGCATCGGCCTCGGTGGCCTCAAACTTGGCCGGCAACACAAATACCATGTTGACCGATGCAGCAGCTTTCCCTTTTCCTTTGGCCGCCCTTCTTGCTTGATCCGCTGGGCTCTCATCGGCCGTGGTGGTCTTCTCCTTGGGTCGCCACTGTTTCCTGCCCTACCGATGTTGCTGGTGCTGAATCATCTGTTGGACCTCTTCCTCCTACCCTTCGCTTCTCAGCCTTTGTATTATTCTTTTTTGTGTCTTGGTGAACATGTCAGAAGGGCACCATTGTGGGTTAACCGATTGTTCTTCGTCGGCTTCCTCTTCTTCCTCACCCTCGTATACGAAGAAGTCTTGATGAATCGGCCCCAGCCAATCGTGCATAGGCAGCCTTCTCTGATTGAGCTGCACAGCCTTGGGGATGAATCGGATAGGACTTTGTATTGGGGGGTCCCTGTACTTGTCCTCTCAAAATTCGCTGCACGCCGGGTAGTTTTCGATTATGGGCAGCCTCATACCCAATTCCCAGCAGAATCGAAAGAACTCGCAGCGCCAGTGCGGATTGCAGTCACTGTGGTGTCTGACGTACCGCAATCCTACCCGCTCAGGTTCTCTCTGGTACGGCCTGCCACGCCGATCTTCTTCTTCTTATTGCGCTCGCTGTTGAAACCGGTGTCGGCTATCCATTCGTATTGGCCAACGATCAGCCCATCGGCCGGTGGTATGCACCATGTTGACTGGTGCGGCTTTGTCTCCAGTTGGCTCCGGGTCGGCCTCGACTGATTTTAATGTTTTGGCTAAGCTGTACCAATTTATTGTTTTGACTGATTTTAATGTTTCAGCTCGGCCGCAATCATTACCAATTTATCATCATTATAGAGTAGTGTGGGACTAATCATGAAAAACATTGCTAGGCCCACATATAACCACGGGTACGACTATTCGAATAGTTTTACTCTGATCAGAGGTGCAAAATTTACCTACAAGACACAATCTCAACATCATGTCAACAATGCGCCGCGATACCAAAGAGTACTCGAATAGAGATTGTGACAGGACACTTCGCACAGCACGCCCAACAAAATGACATCCGCTAAGCATCTGTCTCCAGCAGGTAATAGCCAGTTACCTAACAGGGAGACCACTTAGTGCTCAAACAAAATTGTGGACTTAGTTTTCTACCACCTATGGACTTAATTGTCTGTCATGATTAAACAATAAAAACAAACCACCATGGTGTCTCCTCCTGAATATGCTACACTACAGATGTAGCCGTAGCCCAAGGTGGATTGTGGTTCGTACTGTTAATGCGTCACAACAGTAGCTCATGAACCGGTCCTTAATTGCCATGAGCAATCTGATCAAAATCATCAAACCATGTGGCACAACCCACCATTAATCAATTTTTAGTTGACCATTAATTCATTATTTAATCAATCATGATTATCATCATGAGCTACCATTAATATCCATTAAGGGGATATAAGTGAATCATTAACTTCCCCACATAAAATGATACTAAAGTTTCTAAGCATGGCTAAGCAATTTTTCCTAATACCTAGTTAAACCATTATATAAAGTTAACTAGTCAAATTATAACCCAAGGTGTTAAAGAATAAGGAATTCAATGCTAATTTGGCCATAACTAGGTCAATATCACCCAATGACATTCAAAAATAAATGCACATTTGAAATAAATAGAGAATTTAAAACTGGGATCAACATGATCAAAGGAATTGTGTTTAAGGTCTGTGTGACTTGCCTTGTAATAATTAGTCTTCAATTCATCCTCTAGAACTTCTCTGACGAACGAACAATCCTCTGAAACTATGGAAAACTAACCCTAGAACACAAAACAAGGAAAAACACTAATAAAAACCAGATAAAAGTACAATTAAAGTTCATAAATTGGTAGAACTTAATTTTAGATTAATTATGAGACTAGAATGACCTCATTCCAAGTTGGTACGAATTTGTAATGAATTTTTGAAGTTTTAATTATTTAAACCTAAAAAAACAACTAAAAGATCTAGTGCATCGTATTGATTTAATTTTGAACCGGAAAAGGAGAATTATGACGTCGCCCCCGATCGGTCAATAGTAGACCAGGTTCACCGAGATTGTCCACGGGTTCACATGGTTTGGACGGCTGAGATCGAATCGATCAAGATCCAACATACGAGATTGAATCTGGTTTAGAGCTAAGATGGATAGACGTAGCAGCCGTGTGGCAAAGAGGAGATGACATGGCGCTGAGGTGGCTGTGACATGGTGCTGATGAGGACGACCACGTGGCTGCCACGCAAGCACGACAACCAGCAAATTGGGACGGCAGTGGCGATGGCAAACGGCGGTGCGACGACAAGAACCGAGGACACCAAAAGAGAGAGGAGAACAAGGCTACACTTACCAACGCAAAAACGATGATGAATGGCGAGCAGAGGCAACTGGCGACGAGCTCCATATGGTGAGGACGCTCGCGACAACAATGGCGACGGCTCTCTAGCGATCTTTCGAGGAAAAGGAGGGACGGACAGGCTTTGGCTTGGCGTGGAGAAGCTGGCGGTGAAGTCGGTGAAATACAACAACAGGAACGATGGTAGGGCTTGGCGAGAGTTTGGCGGTGATGGTGGAGAGAGATTTAGCTTGGGGAGAGGCGACTAGGGCATGGGAAGAGCTCAGGAAAGCGAGGAAAACCATAGAGGAGACCACAGTGGTCCTATCTATAGGCTCGGGACGAAGAATCCGAGTGCAACACGACGGGAACCGCCGGGAAAAGGAAAGCTAGGGTTCGGTAAAAGGAAATCCAATTTAAAAGGAAAATTGCTGATTTCCTTGTGGATTTGGATGATTTTGGGGGGAAAGGAAAGAGGAGATAAAGAGAAAGATTTTCCCTCATCCAATTTTGGATTTGGGCAAGGGAATCGGCCGGATTTGGAAAGAAAAAAATTGCAGCGGTGTCAGATGAACAACAAAGGCTGGCTGGTGGTTGAAACAACACTAGCTTTTTTAAAAAGGGGAGGTAAAGTAGACTTTTCTTTCTTTAACAGTTTTGGGCCGAATGAGAGAAGGAGGACAAACAGACTTCTAGAGGACAAATAGGCCTGGACGGACTGAAGAGAGTGAAGGGAAACAGACTTCCAAAATTTTGCCCAAAATCTAAAGAGTGGATTTTAATTGATTTTCCATTTAAATTAATCATTTAAATGATCTTTGAATTTTCATAAATACTTCCAATGCTCAAATAATTCCAAGAAAAATCCTAAAAATAGTTGGACACTCAAGGTATTTAAGAAAAATATAACCAGATAATTTAATATTAATTTATTTTTCAAATAATTACTGAAATGTTGTTTGTATTATTAAAATTAATAATTGAGCTCAGAAAAATCCGAGAGTATATTTAATCATGGTGAATTTAAAACAAATTAAATACACCCATGTTCCGATTAGGAAATTCTATCTAGCTCAATTTGATGTTCAAAATTTTCATAGATTTTATTCAAACACGTCTTTAATTATTAAGTAATTTCTAGAAATTCTCTTTTCACAACGATTTATATTTGGATGCATTTTAGGGTGTGACAAGCTCGCCCACTCCGTCCTCGTAGCATGTCGATCTTGTTCCTAGAGCCTAGATGGCTAGATGCCAGGAAAGTGTGGCACTTAAACACTTGATTATGTTGATGTCATGATGTGGATGTTTTTACGTGTTAAACAGAGAAATATTGCTGGCTTGTTGTACAACTTGTGCTTCTGTAGTTCTGTTAAAATTATCTATGGATTGAGATATTTACTCCGATAGCTAGTGGGTACCCGTTGGGCATGCCCGTGCCCGATGTCACACCCTAAAATTTATCCCAAATTTCCATACTATTTTGTGTATTAAATTCCTGTTCAGAACTCAACCAGGGTACACAAAATGACAAATTAATACATGGATCCAAACATAAAGTAAAATGTAAAATACTTACAGAAAAGGCACTTAGTCCTCACAATCAAAAGAAAAAGCAACGAAAAAAGGCGATCCTAGTAGGGCTTCAGCTCCACTCCACATGCAAACTCAACTGAGGTCTGAGCCTTGGTCCTTTAACTCCGTCTTCAACTCGGAAGCAATACACTTCTGAAAGGGGGAAGAATTGCAAGGTTGAGTACAACCACCGTACTCAACAAGCCATGCCGGGAAAATGCAAATAATGCAAGCGAGTACAAAGATTTCATATATAAGGCTATTTTGCAGAAAACCAGCATTCCAAAAACATTTAAATATTTGAAGGTCTTTGAATAAACACTAGCCTATCTAAAGTCAATATTTATCAAGCCGCGCTCCGACGCGATCTTGCCTTAACCTAGGCCAACAAGTGCTCACTCCAATTATTTCAGTTTTAAATAGAATTAAATTCTAACCTGGGTACATTGCTTGGCTTTGTCATAACCGAGGGCATGACTATTCGAATAAATTAAATTCTGATAAGAGATGTACATCTTTACCCGCCAGACATGTCTTCCTCACGTGTTGCGACGTGTCACATGCCACCATGGCATATGGACGAAAGCCATGACATAACTCATCGCTTAGTACTGCCCTAAACAAAGAAGACCGACATAGACTTCCCCCGCCAGACGCATTGGGTCGAGCAGACAGTCTATGCCCCAAGGCGTACTGCCAGAGAGGTCAACCCCTCTGTTGATGAGAATTTTTCCCACGCGCTGGCTTGGGAGATCTGCTTAGCTCCAGTGCAGGTCCAAATTGGTCGCCTTTGCTGATTGAATAGGCGTGCCAGTTGGTTTGATCCTGTAACCAACAAGAAAGCAAAGAATAGGCATTTGGTTAAGGTTAGATCCTACTCGATCGGCTATAGATATCAATAAATATATAATTGTTATCCCAAAACACATTTAGACCAAGTGATTGGGATAGATCGGTACCATACCGAGACAGTATAAACCACTTTTATGCAAAAGCACATTAGAATAATAATTATACCCATTCATAACCTAGCCGATGTCGCAGATCTAATGTAAATCGGCTAGTACTCCGATATGTTTTATAAAAAGACTAAATGCGCTAAACTAAGATCAATCGGCTGTTGGTATAACCTAATAGATTGATATCAAGCTTAACACATTTAAGTAGATTGAGATCTTAATATAAAAGGTAGTTCTAATACATCTAATAATAATACATAAAAGATGATTAGAACAGGTAAGACCGGCTGAAACCGCGGCACTATCTCTAATAATAAACATTGAGCCGAATAGATCTACATAATTCTAAAAGCGACTTAATAGGTCGATTAGATGCAGCATTAAGTACCGAAAGAAGCATAAGATCTATCTAGGCTAATGAGAATTCCTCGAGATGGTAGATACGCTATATAATTTGAATCAACCTCTAGTTCTAGCTCTGTCGGCTATTATCTTGAATGATATGCTAGTCGATCGAGAGATAGATCTAGACATTGATCTAAATTATATATCGCAGGTGGTAAATTAAGCAGTTTGCAACATCAAAATCAGAGTGTCATAATGATGAAAACACTGGCCTCGATACCACAAGCCGCTTGTGACAAGAAATTACCTTTCCTGGAGATCGAAGTCGATGCAGCCCAAGAACGGAATAAGAACTCGTCGAGGAAAAGTAAAAACAGAAAGATTGGTGATGCACCGAAGTTGTATTGATGTGTGTGTGTTTTTTACAAGGTCTCGGGTCATATTTATACCTGAATATACAATGAGTCCGTAACGAACATGATTCCTATTACAAGTTAAATCTCAAATATCACTAAACAAACTGACATTATCTATAAAGGAAACTATACAAATATCCTAACTTGAAGATACAATTGCCGTTGTAGGACCTTATCCATAGCAGGCAATATCTTTAATACACTCTGGAAATTGAATCCAATAATTTATCTTTAAGCTTTCCTTTCGGGATTGGCTCCACCTCCGTCTTCAATCGGAATTGGCAACGGCTATCCTGGTTCGACTCGAACTCAGCCGACTGGCTCCGTAGCCGATTCGGACTTAGCCGATGCGTCCTCTGTTTTTGTAGATTGCATGTTTCCCCGATTCCGCTCCAATCTCTGCTTCAAACACGCTTCAAACTCAGGGATTTGGTTACCGAAGTTGGTCGTTAACACATGCGCCCCAAGTTCGCGATATGATAATGTTGCGGATTTTGTGTAATCTTGTGCCCGATGCAACCCTAGGTCGAGTCTGTTTTGGCCGTTACAAAACTTTAAAAAATGCTTCCTTCGCGTCGAGCAACTCACGCCGTCAAACGCAACCCACAACAGCAACAAATGTCCTCGAGCTCTCCGACGGCATCCTTGGCTTCCCTGACTCCGTGGCGGCAATTTCCCCTTTTCGGCGACCTCAAGGGCCCCAATGGCGGCCCCAGCTGCTCCATCGGCCTCCGCCCCTGCTGAGTTCCCCGAGGTACACCCAATCGGCTAAAACCCTATCTTTTTCTGCCGTTAGCAGCAGATCTGAACGTTAGGGTTTCCGAATCTGAAATTCGCTTCTTTTTCCGATTGTAGCATCTTGCGCACCAAGTAGTAATCCCAGGCTTGATCAATGATGAGAGATATTACCTAGGGCCAATCGGCAACAAGGACCCAGCCGAATTCATAATAGCCGAAACTGACAGGGTACCATATAGGATGAGAAACCCGAACCTGAACCATTTGATCGGTACCCTTAAATCTTGGCCCTCAATAGACAAATCTTGGCCAGCATGGTATAAGAGAATGCAACCTGCCAAGCAAAGCCACTGGGAAGAAGTTGGAATAGCCCAATGCCTGGCATTATCTATAGCCGACATGCCTAAGGACGAACCATCAGTGTCGGCTGCCACATACTTCTGGAACAATACCCTAAATGCCTTCCTCTTTTAGCAGGGCCCCATGACCCCAACCTTAGCCGATGTCTTTATGATTACTGATCTAGACATCCTGTCATCGGCTAACCCGAACCATTTGGAAGCCAAGGGCCAATTCTCCTTCAAAACCAATGCAATAGGGGGCTGGAACGGATATGTGGCCATGAACATGGGAACTGGGCCCATCGACGCCAGGGAACATGCCGCATTCCTCATGATGTGGCTCGAAAAGTTCTTATTCTGTGGATCAAGCTGTGGCCCATAGCAAACTAGCAGGTGGTAGCTAAAGCCCTGGTGGACAAGAAAACACGTCCCTTAGGCAAATTTCTTCTCGGCTACCTCTATCAAACTTTGAACCAAGCGTATCCAAGATCGCAACTGATGCAAATATCAGCACTGGAGGTCCCTGGTGGTTTCTTTAACTTTGGCTCGTGCTGCTGACTCAAAAAAATCTCTGGTCGACGAAAGCTAACTGAAGCACGCTTCCCCCTCCTGGAGCCGACTAAGGACGATGAGGGGAATGAAGAGACAACTAGGAGGTGTCAGTCCTTTGGGGAAGCCGCAGCCACACATGTAGGATCAAAGAAATCAGCTGAGCTGCTAGCTGAGTGGTTTCTCTCCCTCTATGACGGCTTTGCAAGGGACAATCGGGTCTAGTTCTTCTATGGGGATAGGGCATCATTTGAACTATCGATCGAGCTAAATCTGGATCAGATCAACTCGGACCGCTATCCCAAGTGGAGAGAAATATTTACCACAACACTCACCCCATGTATACTGTCGACTGGGATAGACCAAGGCCGCAATGTCGTGAAGACTTATGAGTTTATTACCCAGTATCGGCTGGCAGGCAATTCGGACTTGGCAGCTGCCCATCGGCTTCTACTATGCCGATAAAATTAAAACCCGAGGGGTGGTGGACTCAAAGCTGATAATGAACAAATTAATGGAGATAGAGGGCCCACCCCTCGGCAGCATTGGAGTTATGGAGCTGGCCCACAAGAGGAGCACGGCCTATGATAGGTGGTGGGTAGAGATCAAAAAGCATATCTTCCATCAGCGGTCTTCAATGTACATCACCACCCTGCTGCCTGACGAGATCCCTTCGGTAAGCCTTTTCACCCTTAAGTACTTTTTCCTTCGATTGATCGATTGTCGTCCCTTGTTAACACTTTAAACTTGTTTTCTTTTGCAGATGACAGACTCGGATCCCCCCAAAGTGAGTAACTCTGGCATTGCCATCGAGTTCCGCTTGGGCGTTCTTCCGAATGGATGTGGGTATGCTCCGTCGACCATCGACTGGGATGCACCGAAGCTGAAGGCCTTGATGCACGGCCAGACTCGTCAGGCTGTGACGAGGAAGAAAAGAGTTGCCCCATTGGCTATGGGACCATCGGCTGCTTTAGTGAAGAAACAAAAGAAACGAAAGCCGACCACACCAGCCGATAGCCTGGCTTCCCTGGACCCCAGTATCGACGAAGCCCTCAATAAGGAGGTCATGGACGAGGAGATCTCGCAAACCGTTAAGGAGGTAGCCGAATCGAGCAGCTCAAGCCACAACTTGGTCAGTCCACCAGCCAACAATCCGACTCCACCAAGTCCTCCTGCTCCGAAGCGACCGGTAAACACCTTGTCTTCTTGAATCTGGTCTTTAAACCATAATCATTCAAATCTTAACATAATTCTCCTTGTAGTACAAGAGATTAGCCAGCCAGACTCCTCGTCTAGCTTCACCAGTAGTTTCTGAACTCATCCTTTCTTCTTTGTTCATTTTTTACTCAGCTGACAACGGTAACACTTGTCTTCTTTGTAGCCTCCTCAGTCTCCATCGGCTGCCCCCCATGTATCAAGCGAGCGAACTCCATCGGCTATAGGCAGCCATCATACCGAAGAGGGAGCTGCTCTAGCTCCTGCTGTATGAGTAAGTCTTACTCCCTTCCTTTTTCTGAGAAGTTTAAGTATCGATTGATCTATCCCCTCTTAACCGCTCTAATATCTCTTGCAGACTCTTAACCGATCTCTCTCCTTTTGACATAAAAGAGTTCATCGGTGAAGAAGAAGTAGAAGCCACCAGCCAAGACTAAGCTGCCATAGCCGACGAAGTCAAAGAAAGGCTTCAAGATATCCACCGTCGGCTAAACATTGATGTGGACCGGTTGGTCCTAGAGTGCGGATCAGTCCGAGCGTGCTTCGACGAAGTCCAAGGCAAGCTTCCTGATGACTTGGCCAAAAAGATCTCGCAGGCCGTCTACATTGATCAACACTGGTTCATGTTAGAGCAGGCCGTGCAAAGGATGGTTGATCGGCAAGCTCAAGCTGATTTGGCAGCCAGGATCGATGCCACCATGAAGAATATCATGGCCAAGAAGGCCAAATTGGACGAGCTGGTGGCCGGGCCATCGGCTACACAGGCCAAGATCAGACAACTTGAGGTGGAGGAGACCGGCCTACTGGCGCAACTGGAGTAGTGTAGAGCTAAGATTGCCGCCAAAAAGCAGGTTTTGGCCGATCTCCCCAAAGCCACTGAAGACCAAAGGAGTAAGGTGACTTCCACCATCAAGCACCTGGGGAAGCTGAACAAAACGGCCAAAGCGGTCCCTGGCTCCGAGGAAGAGGACATGGCCATAGTCGATGAAGTTAACGCCATTAAAGAGGAAGCGATATCGGCCATAGAAAAATTCCTGGGGATGTAAAAGGACTTAGCCTTCAGAACTATTGATGTCTTGACTCTGTACATATAACTTTGCAATCGGCTTGTTGTGCATTATCCATATCTCTTTTGCTGATTTATGTGCCTTTTATGTCTTCAACTGCTTGAAAAATTTCAAAGTCCCGAAAATTTTTGAACCTCTCTGATTCTGATCTCTGACTTTGTATAATATATGCCTCCCTAATTTTCTCAACGTTGTCCTCGGCATTGATAAAATTATAAGACGAAACTGTGCATCACCTGTCGGCTAGATTCAGCCGATTTGAAAAACTTAGGAGGAAAAACTTAGAGTAAAAATGTCCTAAAGGCGATGTGTGTAACACATTGGCTAGCATGGATCGGCAAGAACTTAGCCGAATCATGACTTGATCCAAACACTTAGGTAATATTTCTTCAAGTACTTGTCATTAAGAGCTCTTCCAAACACTTCTCCATATAATCCTTCAAACATATAGGCTCCCTTGGAGATGCATTTGTGGATCTTGAAAGGCCCTTCCCAATTAGGTGACCACTTGCCGAATTTGCTATCTCTTTAGCCGATCAGCAGTATCAGCTTCCAAACGAGCTCACCTTCTTCAAAATACTTTGGCACAACCTTCTCGTTGTAGTGACGAGCCACTCATTCTTTATCTCTAGTAACCTTTTCCAAAGCGCGCATCCTTGACAAAACTAGGTCCTCAGACTCATCCACCATCAGGTTATAATAATAATCAGCTGTCAACTCGTGCTGTAATTGAATCCTTCTTGAGCCGATGATGTTCTCCCATGGCAAGACTGCTTCATGTCCGTAGACCAATGTATATGGAGGCACCTGGATTGATCCATGGCAAGCCATCCAATAAGTCCACAATGATTCGGCCAATCGGCTATGCCATTGCTTCGGGTACTCAGCGATCTACCTCTTTATCAACTTCATTAAACTTTTATTTGACGCTTCAGCCTGTCCATTAGCCTATGCATAATATGGTGATGAATTCAGCAATTTAATCCCCATGTTGTCGGCAAATTGGACAAACTCGTAAAAGACAAAGATAGATCCCTGATCCGTAGTAATAGTCTGAGGGACGCCAAATCTGTATATAATATGCTCCTTAATAAACTCGATTGCATCCCCGGAGTCAATCTTTTTCAAGGTAATTGCTTCCACCAACTTGGTAAAATAATTAGTTGCCCACTAATATAAACTTGTGTCCTTTGCTCGAGGGTGGATTTATCTGGCCGATCATGTCGATTCCCCAGCCTCTGAATGGCCAAGGCTTGATGATGGGATTCATAGCCGATGCTGGTGCTCTCTAGGTGGCTCCAAGTTTCTGGCAATCTTGACAGCCCTTGCAGCCCTTGTAGTACTTGAAGCAATCTTCCAGCATAGTCGGCCAAAAGTATCCTGCTCCCCGAAGTAACCACTTCATCTTATGAGCCGATTGATGAGTGCCACAGATCCTCTCGTGTACCTCTCCTATGGCAACCTTTGCTTGATCGGCACTCAGGCACTTAAGTAGCACGCCATCAATCATCTGATAATACAAATCTTCATCGAGCAAGACATATCGTAAAGCCTTGTGGCACAATTTTCTTGAAACTGATTGAGAAGGGTTTTGTGCATAATTGTAGACATCAAACCTCCAGTCGTCGGCTAAGATGGTTGCAATCTCTACTTCGACATCTTTTGCCATCGCCTTGTAGTCCGATGCCCCTTGAGCCAAATCATTTGCTTCTGAATTCTGCTCCCTAGGGATGTGTTTTAAGGTCACTAGCGAAAGTTGTTTATCAAATCTTGGCACTTTTGATAGTAGATCATCAGTGCGTCATTTTTGCATTCATATTCTCCTTATAATTGGCTGATGACCAATAGTGAATCGCCCGTTATCTCGATGGCATCGGCTTCAACCTCCTTGAGCAGTTGTAATCCCTTGAGGACGGCCTCATATTCGGCTTGATTGTTTGTGGCATGAGGTATGATAGAAAAAGCAAACTCGAAGCTTGCCCCCATGGGAGAAATTACCACCAAGCCGATGTCGCATCCGTTTATGCAAACCGAGCCATCAAAAGTCAAAATCCAAGGCATGATATCAACTGAGCCAATTGAATCATCTCTGTATTCCACTATAAAATCGGCTATAGCTTGTCCTTTTACTGCCTTGGGTGCTTGATACCTTAAATCAAACTCTGTCAAAGCAAATATCCATTTCCCAACTCGCCCCTTCAGAACTTGAGCCGATAGCATGTATTTTACTACATCGGCCTTGCAAACTATGGTGCACTCGTTGGATAACAAGTAATGCCTTAACTTCGTGCATGAAAAATATAGGCACAAACATAATTTCTCCACGGGAGAGTACCTTGTCTCCGCATCCAGAAGTCTTCGGCTAAGATAGAAAATTGCGTTCTCTTTCCCTTCGATCTCCTCAATCAGAACTGAGTCGATAGACTTCTGGTCGGCTGGTAGGTATAGCTTGAACGACACCCCCTCTTTTGGAGAAATCGATAATGCAGGGGAGCTCAGGTAATTCTTAATATAGTCCAAAGCCTTCTGCTGCTCTGCCCCCCAACTGAATGCTTGATCGGCTTTCAGCCGAAGCAGAGGTGTGCACGACTCCATCTTCTCTGACAGATTGGCTATAAAGCGCCTGATGAAGTTGATTTTGTCGATCATAGACTAAAATTCCTTCTTATCCTTCAGAGGTTGAATTGTCTTGATAGCATTGATGCTTCTCTGGGTGACCTCGATTCCCCTCTCGTGAACAAGAAATCCCAAGAACTGGCCAGCCGACACGCCAAACCGCACTTCGTGGGGTTCATCTTCAAGCCATATTTCCTTGTCCTCTCCAAAACCATCCTTAAATCGGCTATGTGGTCTTCCACTTCCTTGGATTTGACGACGACATCAACGATGTAGATCTCCACTAGGAAGCCGATCAAATCGTGAAAGATGTAAATTCATGGCCCTGTGATACGTAGCTCCAGCGTTCTTCAAGCCAAAAGTCATGACGACCCACTCATATAAGCCGATTGCTCCTGGGCACCTGAAAGCTGTCTTGTGAATGTCCTCCTCGACCATAAAGATCTGATTATAACCTGCATTGCCGTCCATAAAACGTATAATTTTATGACCAGAGGCGACATCTACTAGCAAGTCGGCTATAGGCATTGGGTACTCGTCCTTAGGGATAGCCTTATTTAGATCTCTGAAGTCGATACACACCCTATGTTTGTCGTTTTTCTTCATTATTGGAACTATGTTTGAAACCCACTCTGCATATCGACAGGGCCGAATAAAACCAGCATCATATAGCCAAGTGATTTCGGCCTTAATCGCATCATACATATCGGCTTTAAACCTCCTGGGAGGTTGTTTGTACTGCCGATATTCAGGCTTAATAGAGAGCCCATGTTCAACAATAGATCGGCTACGACCAGGCATTTCAAAATACTCCCAAGCGAAGCAGTCTTTATATTCCTTCAATAAATCAATAAGCTTGGTCCTAAAATGAGAAGACAAATTTTTGCTAATGTGTGTCGGCCTAATCCTATCTACTGGACCTATATCAACTTCTTCCAAATCATCGGCAGACATAAAACCTTGCCCTAGCTTGCCATCAATTTCATCCACGGTGTCCTTGTTGTAGACGCTCGAGCCCTCCACGACGCCCTCAAAGTAATAATTGGGGCTGTTCATCTCCATTTGGCTGCATGTCAGAATCGGACACCTTTAGAAAGTTGGCCTGCCAAACTTTGCCAGACAAGCAAATAATGCTGTCGACTTCCCATAAAGTTAAGTCGGCGTTAGCAACGTTGACTGACCTGTTGGCTGGCATGATCTCTATCTTATCACCTTGCCATTGGATTAAACTTTGATGCATTGTGGAAGAGATGCAGCAGTTGGCGTGGATCCAATTCCTTCCGAGCAGTAGGCTGTACGACCCCTTCCCGTCGATGACGAAAAACGTTGTGGGCATGGTTTTGCTACCAACGGATAACTCGACATTTAAAACTCCCTTGGCCTTTGATGGGTTGCCGCCGAAGTCCTTGAGCATCATATTGGTCTTGATCAAATCATCGGCTCCCTTGCCCAGCTTTCGAAGGTTGCATAGGGCATGAGATTGATAGCGGCTCCTCCATCGACTAGCATTTTTGACATCGGCTTCCCATTGACAAATCCTGTAACACCCTAAAAATCGAAGGCATAAGAATCGAAATTTAAAAATCGGGACTTACAAAAACTTTTGAATTATTGCATCTTGTCGTAATTGTTTGCCTCTTCGAGTTTTATTATTTGTCATAAATAAAGGAACATTTATTCGGAAGATGAAAAAATCAAAAAGGTTTTGGAAACCCTACAAGAAAAGGAAATTCCAAAATAAATATTAGAAATAAAAATTATAAGTGGGAAAAGTTTAGGTTTAATAAAAAAATTTACTCTTGGACCAAGATTTTATTTTTGGGAAGATATAAAAATTATTAAACTATAAATAAAAAGGAAATTATAAAAATAAAGTTTGGGTGAAACTAAAATTTAAAATTTAGTTAAACTTATATTTGGGCCAAATTATATTTTCAATCTTATAGGTGAAAGGCAAACAGAATAAATAAATAAATAAAGAAAAATCGGGATACATCGATCTCGATCTCTAGATGAGGTAATTCCTTATTACAAGTGGCTTGTATCGTCGGGGTTAGTGCTTCCATCATAATGATACTCTGATTTTGATGTTATGAACTGCTTGATTTATCATACGCGACATATAGTCCAGAACAATGTCTAGATCTATCTCGTAATCGGCTAATTTCTCTCTGAAGACAGCGATCGATAGAGCTAGATCTAGGGGTTGGTTTAGATTATATGGTGGGTCTACCATCTCGAGGGATTCTCATTAGCCTATACAGATCTAATGTTTTTTTGTACTTAATGCTACATCAAATCGACCTATTAAGTCGCTCTTAGAACCATCAAGATCTGTTCGTCTTAATGTTTATCATTAGAAACAGTGTCGAGGTTTCAGCCGGCCTTACCTGTTTTAATTGACTTCTAGTATTAATTTCTATTAGATATATTAAAGCTGCCTTTTTTATTAAGATCTCAATCTATTTAAATGCCCTAAGCCGGTATCAATATGTCAAGTTATGTTGACAGTCGATTGATTTAGGTTTAGTGCATTTAGGTTAGATTAATATCTTTTTATAAAATGTATCAGAGTCTAGCCGATTCACATTAGACCTGCAGCACCGACTAGGTTATCAATGCAGATAATTATTATCCTAATGTGCCTTTAGCCTGAGTGATTTATACTGTCTCAGTATACTATCAAACTATCCCAATCACTTAGTATAAGTGTGCTTTGGGATAACAATTATATGTTTATTGATGTCTTCAGCCGATCCAGTAGGATCGAATATTAACTTAACGCCTATTCTTTATTTTCTTGTTTGTTACAAGATCAAACCAACTGGCACGCCCTAAATTCACCAAAAGCGACCATCTTGGAATTGCACTAGAGTAAAGCAAATCTTTGAGGCTAGTGCGTGGGAATCGAATTTCTCATCAACAGCCTTACCCATTAGACAGGTGGTGGTACAAAATATGTTTTGCAGCAGAGGCCCGAAGATTGGTCCTTATGATGGGCGAGGTGCGGCTAACAAAACGAAGCACCCTGAGCCCAGCCAAAAACATGTTTGGAAAATTTTGAAGGAGAAATTTATTGTCGAAGCTAAACAGCCAAAATTTTCATTATTTACAAGTTTTTCCTTAGTCTAATTATTGAAAACATCTAATTGTTTCTATTTAAGCATAGCTAAGGATATTCCTATGTTTGCTAGTAAGTACCACATATATAAAGTGCTCACTACTTTTATTTTTCCTAGAGTTGTCAAGGATCATAATAATACAAGTAATAGGGCTCTAACAAGGAGAATTGGTAAGGCTAAATAAAACCGTGATAAGCGTGAGGATTTAATAAAGTGAAATACAATAAATTAAATAAATATAATTTTATAAGTTGGGACAGCAATATGATCAAAATGACATGACTTGCCTTGCTTAACTCTTTTCCTCGCTAGCGAACTTCCAAAAAAACAGAATCTACACGCGGCACGCAAAACAAGGAAAAACCCTAATAAAAACAAAATAAACAGTACATGAAAAGTAAACAAACATGTAGAGCTAAATTATAGATAAATTTTGCAATTTGAATGGCCCAATTTGGAGTTCGTATAAATTAGATATGAATTTTAGAAGTTTTGGATCATTTAAATAAATTCTAGAAATTAAATTGATTTATTGCACATATTAATTATTTTTTAGAAGGAAAAAGGCTAGGGCGGACGTCAGCGAGCCGAGGGCTGACGTAATCCACGGTAGCGATGGCGCACGGTCCACGGTGAACCGGGTCCTTGGAGACCGGTCCACACGCCTACCGTTTGGCCGCCACATGGCTGCCACGTGGGAGGAGCGAGCCAATGTGGCGCCGACATGGCAGCGCCGCTGGCAGCCACGGCGACCTCCACGTGGACGACCTAGATCACCCCGAAGGGGATCGAGCGGCCACGGGGATCGACGGCCCAAATCGGCCCGAGGGCAATCCGACTGTCGAGAGCGAGGCAAGGCTGGCTGACCGGCCGGCCGGCGGAAGGACAGCACGGCGACGCGCATGGCCCGATGGACGCCGGACGGCCATCGGTGCGGCAGCGTGCACGGGAGGACGGTGCGGAGGGCAGAAGGGAAAAAGGTTTTACCGAGCACGGACGGGAGGACAACGGCGCGGATGGCGGCGAGAAGAATGGCCGATGCTTGGTCGGCGGGCTCCGGCTGCTCCTGGCGGTGGTGGAAGGACGACCGACGAGTGGCTCGGTGACATGGAGCCGAAGAAGGGGGCGGCGCTACGCGTCACGGGCGGATCGACGCGGGAGAGCTCGGGTGCACGGGAGAGAGCGGCAGAATGGGGAAAAAGAGATAGGAGATCGTGGGCGAGCTTTACAGGGGGATTTGGCTCTGCAACTACTCGGGGATGGCGGAAAATTCAGTGGAGGGGACGCGGTGGCGGTAATGGCGCGGCGAATGGCGACGTTAAATGGCAGCAACCGAGCGGAGGAAAAAAGTGGAAAACGCGTGGTGTTAAGGTGGCATTAAAGCGCGGACGGTAACGGCAGGGAAAACGCGGGATGTGCAGTGGTGAGGGTGGCCGCGGCGACGGCATGTGCGGCCGGAGGAAGGGAGCGGGCAAAGTAGAGAGATGATAGGTGGGCCCCACTTATCATTGGCTCGGGAGGAGGGGGAGGGAAAACTGACATTGGGCGCGCGGGCGCGAACGAGTGTGCCACGGCCTTTGGGCCAGCCCACGGGAAGGAGAGAGAAGAAGGGGCGCACATACGGGGAAGCAAAGCAGACTTTTGGAGGATTGAGCCGTTTCTGGCCCAGGAACAGAGAAAATAAATTTTAATTTGTTTTTCTTTTTATTTAATTGCATAAATGATCTTTGTATTATTAAAATTATTTCGAAGCTCCGAAATTTCACAAAAAATTTAGAGAATACTTTTAGAGTATGGAGAATATTACAAAATATTTCTAGACATGATTTTTAAAGAAAATTTTTATTTCCTTAATAATTTCACTTGATATTTTCTTTTGCTTTTTTATT
The DNA here is from genome assembly GCA_019925245.2 of Oryza australiensis. NCBI lineage: Eukaryota > Viridiplantae > Streptophyta > Magnoliopsida > Poales > Poaceae > Oryza > Oryza australiensis. The sequence goes on from JAIFGZ020000196.1 coordinate 228,372, forward strand.
TATTTTCAAAAAAATTATTAAAATATTTTTAATCCCGAACGAAAATCGAAACGTGACACTCGACAGGCCGGGCACGAGCATGGGATTTTTCCCGATAGACTTTGTGGGTGTGGGTTGGGCATGGGCACGTGTGTCTTGGCCCAGGCATTGATTTTCTCTGCCCGTGCCCAACCCGGCCCATTGCCATCGCTAGCCTCAGCGGCGATATTTCTAGAGAGAGGCTAGGATAATAAAATCTACAGTACTCATTAAATTCCTTAAAAAAACACACCCATATATGCGTGGCACCAGGATTTAAATTATAGTGCATAAAGTCATGAATCACAACTCTACCATCACAATAGTGGACTGCTGCCTCTGTAACTTTTCGAGCCATTATAGTTTCATTGATTCTCATATAGTTTAGAGTACTGTACGGATTGTCATATAGTTTCATTCATTCTCATGTGCTCACTGTTTTTTTTTGTAAGTTTGTAAATCTCATAAGCTGCTCAGGAGTCAGGACTATGATTGATAGAAACTCATGGAGTGTGGTGGTGCACCTAAGTACTGTCAGCCCCTTTTCCTAAGCCACAAATATTAGAAACAGCCAAAAAGAATTGTCTTTAAATTTGATTATGTTCAATTCCATCTTCCACAAGTTCCCCTTAGAGGCCAGTAGACATCATTTGGATGATAAAATTGTACGACCAAATATTATAAGCATAGTTTGCATTGCACAAGACAATTCAATGTTCCATTCAATGTGAGTTCATCACAAAAGGGTATGCTTGAAAGACATTGAAACACCAGTAATTGGCCTAAATACGTTGTAAATTATGGGCTATATCATATTCTTACCCTGTTGTAAAAGGAATTATTTGGATGGATTGTAACCCAGTTAATATATGGCTGTTTTTGTCCATTCCAATGGAGGGCCACACTTTTTTTCGCTTAAAATCATTAGGCTAGGGGCTCAGCCTCAAGATTGAGTGTCGCCTGCTCCATTGCACCGCCAGTGCTCCACTCTACGCCACTAACACTATATACCACCAGCGCAGCAGCGTGATGTCAGTCTACACAATTTAGGAAGTCTTTTCAGAAAGAGAAAGGAAAGTCAAAAGTTGTCTTTCAGCTCGGGGAGCAACCAGAAGAATCCATTGAGCCGTTGCTGCTAGATGGTGAAAATAAGTTAAAACAGTTTATGGCAGAGACGGGACTAACGAGGGAGCAACTATTTGGAGGCGCAGAAATCGAAAAGGTGACAAAAGAGAATCTGAAATACAAGTTTACCCTCACTAAACCTCTTGTCAAGCCTTCTCAGGTCGAAATTCTCTATGGAGATATACTGATTCCATCAATGGTACATGCAAAATTCACGAAAAGGTAAAGATATGATCGGTGTGCGGATAAGAAACAAAGAGTTCTTCCAAGGAGATGATATCTTATGGATCCGCTTCGAGGATGTATTTGACCTATACTACCTGGACATCCTCGACGTCTCTCTTATCACTTGCTGAGTTTTGTAAGTATCGTTCAACTAAATTTATTTTATTTTTTAGCTCCTTGTATGTAGCTGATAAAAATTTCTTTTATCCGTTGTAGATTGCATATCCAAGTGTGCCATAAGCAGGGGTGTTTCAACATTGAATTCATAGACCCCTGCAAAATAAACACGAACATGATATGTAATTTTGAGAAAGAAACATAGGACAATATCGTACATATGCTGGTGCAGGAGCATTACAAGAAGTGGATAATTTAGCCAAACAACACAGCGTGAGTTTTTTTACTACCTTTCGTACCAATTTTCTTATCATACATGTAAAATTTAATATATATTATCTCACACAATTTGCATATTTCATCGGGTCCTTTTTATTTTTGACCTTTCCTCATCCAAAATGCATGTTTTTGACTCAATGGATAAACCAGAGTCTATCTTCGCAAAGATTTTTGAAGTGATCGACAGGTAATGCCGTCTATTCCACTGTCATATGTGGATATCAGATAATTAATCATAGCTTACAACTGTGCGTAGGGCATGGGCATGGTTCTGTACAAGTGTATGCGGGACTTAGAACAAAAAACTTAATGTGAGGACAAAATTTTCGGTGAGTACATGCTCCAAAATTATATTAAATCATTAATTTGTTCTAAAATAGAAAGGTATATTAAATCGCTCGTCATTTCTACTTTACTGTGCAAAACAACAGTGGGTCGACGAACTTGTACGGCTACTACGTCTGCGATGTCTGTGAGTATACTTACCACATAGTTCACAAAATCAAAACTGACAAAGATTTGAAAGTACGAAAAAACCATTAATAAATTATGTTTTGATTTATTATTAATTTTATATATTTATTTCTCATTTTTAAAATGATAGATTTTTGAAATGAGGGACAAATTCTCGCCACGATGAATTTATAAAGGTTGTTAAAGAATCTATGATGGGATTTATCAATGATCGATTATTGATCTCGCCGGAGAGTTCTACTACAATGGCAAACCAATTGTTCAACCCCATGATGCTACTAAAAATTAAGAAAAAGATTGTAATATATGTATATAGTTATATGTTTGTATATATTTTGGTAAAATATATAGATATTTACTTAAGTGGTGTAAAATATATATTTCATATATATACATATTATATATATATTGTGTATATATATGTATTTACACATATATATATATGCATAATATATAAACAAACAACAAGCAGCAGAAGAAAAATTTAAAAAAAAACTACCTTTAATTCCGGTTGGTAACACCAAGTGGGACTGAAGGTGGTGACGTCAGCCACATGATGCTTTTTTAGTCCTTGTTGGTGTTACCAACCGGGATTAAGAAGAAATCTTTAGTTTTGATTATTTTTACAGGATTAAGAATAATAACCCGCTTTTGTTATTCTGGTTTATAATCCAAAACTAAACTAGATTGTTAACCGGGACTATAAAGGATTTATCGGGTGTGAGACATGGAAAAGACCTAAGAGTCTTAGAGGGGCTTAATACACGGTTACTTAGGTTAGGTTAATTATGTAATTAACTAGCTGATTATGTGAGAAAAAAGTAATTGTTGAAGGGAGAGCCAGGCCACTAGCCGCGCACCTTCTCCGCCACTGCTTGTCTCTGCATGCATTCCTGTGACATGAAGTGCTTGATGTTTTCCATTCAATTAGTGCATGCTTCCAATACGATCTAAACATGTTAAAGTCATTTTATCACATTTTTACGTAACCAATGTCGTAGTTTGTGCCCCCATGGCTTTCTTCTCGACGTCAAGAAGCTTCTCCCACAGTAATCGACAAATAGCTTTCTGGTTCATAATGCACTCCAATTAAGCTTCATAGCTGGTGGAAAATTGAACGTCCAGATTTCCAGCGGATCAAATTCAGTACAGCTCTCGACGTCAAGAAGCTTCTCCCACAGTAATCGACAAATAGCTTTCTGGTTCATAATGCACTTCGATTAAGCTTCATAGCTGGTGGAAAATTGAACGTCCAGATTTCCAGCGGATCAAATTCAGTACAGCAAAGCAAACCAAAGCAGAAAAGCTGAAACACTAGTACATGTCCTTTTATCTGTGACGACCTCTCATATGCCTGGATTTTACGGGCCATCTAATAGAGTTACCTCAAACGGTTATAAAAAGAGACCGACAAAAATATACTTATAGACATGTTAGATGTGTATAAAACTCAAGCCAATCATGGATGATAACTATCAGTGACGGGCTCACATCAAGGTCCGACAAAGATAACTGATGATATCTTTATTCGGCCGTAACAGAAGCCTGTCACCAATGTTAAATAATGAAGGTCTCTAACATGAGGCCCGATTGAGATAACCATTAGGCCCGTCACCAATGAATATCATCGGTTACAGGCTTGTACTTAGGCCCGAGAAAGATAACTGAAATATCCGTCACCGTTGTTAGTTTGTTGGCCAATATAGATATTTATTACACGCTATAAATACCCCAATCACCTAGTATAATGGTTATCCCACTGTTCACTATTTTGGTGGGAGAAAGAGGGGGCGGTTTTTTCTCCTTTTTCCAAGAAAATCAGAAAGTGCAAAAGTAATTGAAAAATAGTAGTCAATTATGATAAATTTAGTAAATACTTACCTACAAAATGTTTATATAATATTGTTCTAATTTTTTGCAGCTCAGCAATGGATCGAAGTTAGATGTATAGGAAAACTGTGCAATGTCATAGAAAAGAGTATAGAAATGACATATTAAATTTTATAAACGCCACGTAGGAGGATAGAAGAACAAGAAACAATGATTACATGTGTTGTCCATGTGCAGATTGCAAAAATAAGACTATGTTTGGTAACAGAGTGGACGTACACGTGCATTTGTACAATGAGGATTCATGGAGCGCTACACATGTTGGGTGAAGGATGGAGAGCAAGAATCAGGAAGTGGTGCAGCTGCACACAGAAGTGGTGCACAAGATCAGGAAGATGAAGATGAGCATGACATGTTTGTACCTTCTCCACTGGGCGGTGAAATGGTTGATACGGATCATGATCTGCTACAAGACATGTTACGTGACATTGAGGACCCAGCTTACGACGAGAGAGATTTCATGAAGTTCAGCAGGTTAGTCAGTGACTCGGAGAAGCCTTTATACGCCGGATGCAAGGCAAAACACACCAAATTGTCAGCTACCTTGGACCTAATGAAGCTGAAGGCAAGTAGTGGATGGACAGACAAAGAGTTTCACATATCTTTTTGAAATTTTGAAGGCTATGCTTCCTGATGAGAACACATTGTACAAAACAACATATGAAGTAAAGCAGGTTTTGTGTCCCCTGGGGTTAGAGGTTTATAGAATTTACGTTTGTCCAAACGAATACATATTGTACGACAAGCAATATGCAGACTTAGATGCTTGTTCTGTCTACAAGGCTTCTCAATAGAAGCGAAAGAAAAGTGTTGATGAAGAAAAGAAGTCAAAGCGGGGTGATCCGGCGAAGGTTGTGTGGTATCTACCTATCATTGATTGTTTCAAGAGAATCTTTGTGAACCCCAAGGAAGCAGAGTTAGTACGTTGGCATGCCACAGAGAGAAGGAACGATGGTATGCTAAGACACCGTGCAGATTCAATTCAATGGAGGAATATCAACCGAAGACACCCAGAATTCATAGCCGACCCTAGAAACATGAGAATATATTTGTGTACGGATGACAAATCCTTTCGGAGACATGAGTAGTTCTCATAGCACTTGTCCAGTTTTGATTGCAAACTATAACCTACCGCTACGGTTATGCTTCAAAAGAAAATACATTATGCCATGCTTGTTAATACAAGAACCAAAACAACCCGGCAATGATATTGATATGTTCTTGGAGCCTGTTATTGATGATCTTGAGATTCTCTGGAAACAAGGTGTGGAAACTTGGGATGCGTATGGTCATGAGAAATTCAAACGACAAGTTCTATTGTTCTACACCATTAATGACTATCCTGCACTTGGTAATCTTTTTGGATAAACTGTGAAAGGAAATAAGGTTTGTTTTGACTGTATGGAACATACACGCAGTAGGTGGCTGAAAAAATCAAGAAAGATGGTTTATATGGGTCATAGGAGATGGCTCCCGCTATGTCACATATTTAGAAGAAAAAACAAAATTTTCAACGGCAAGAGAGAACTTTAGCCTGCTCCCAAGGATTTGTCCGGAGATGAGGTTCACAACATGGTCAAGGACAAAACTAATAAGTTTGGAAAGAAAAGAAACTGTAGTAAGGCAATGGACAAGGGTGTGTGAAAGAAAAAAATCCATATTTTGATGACTACCTTACTAAAAAGATATTGAGGTCCGTCATTGCATTGATCTGATGCACGTAGAAAAGAATATATCCGTGAGTGATCTTCTGCATCAAACCTATCGGTGACAGGCTTTAGTTTAGGCCCGACAAAGATAAATGCATCCGTGATGGACGTTTGCCCGATAGAGATAACTTCTCACATCAGTGACCTTTCCATCGTGACGGACGTCATACCCGACACAGATGAGGGTTGCCGCCCTATTGAGATAAGGGTGACCGTTGTAGTGGAAGTATAATATAGGCCGGTCGGCAACACACGGTTAGAGCAAGTATTGCAAACATGTAAGCACATGCCTCTAGATATCACTTGAGTTTAAATGGTGATGTGAAGGACAAAATAGATGAAAGAAAGGATGAGCCATCCCTTATATAAAGAACAACTTCTTCATAAAATTTTAAGAAAGAAAAAAAAGACTGATGTTAATTAGGCAAGGGATGGTCAGTGGCATGGCACCTCCACCATTTTTTCATATAATCATCTAATTGATTAGGCAATTAACATAAAAAAATGGTGTATTGCCCACCTTCAACACACTTACACTCCCATGCCTAAATCGGATCCGCCGTTGCTTATCGTCCGCCTTGATTTCTATTGGAGAGTTAACTTCTAGTATAGTTCATCTGCCTTCAATATAAAGAAAGGCCTATTACATCAATTGTATGCTCTTCCTGCAGTATAATTATTTTTCTTACTATAAAAACTGGGTGGAGATCCCCACTGTTAGAGCAATTTTATAGAAGGGAGGAACAAAAAGGGAGTTTAGAGTACAACCTTGGGTTTTTTACAGACCTGGTAGAAACCAGGTTAGGCAAGGAGGGAGGACAAAATTAACTATAAACATCTAGCCAAACACAGAAGGATGATTTAAGCCCTTCCTTTAATCTAAGACTCTGCAAGGTACATTGGCTCTTGAAATTAATCTTCCAAAGCGATAGGCTCAGGGTTGTCACGGTGGAAACTTTGTCATTTCTCATTTTCAAAATTTCCCAAGCTGCGATTAATACCAGTTCAGTCATGAATGGCAGAGGGGTTGTTGAGATCAATTTTGCTAATCTGTTCCCATGATCCAAGTTGCTATCCCACTGGATCTGCAGCGAAGCCCAACATTGACTGGCGAACAGGCACCAAAAGAGCAGATGGTCAATTGTTTCTTCTTCCCCGTTAAGACATGATACATAGGTTGTTGTCCTCAATATTTAGGTGTCTTGTGGACCCCCGTTTTTGGAACGGGGAATCTTTCGTGTTCTTAGTACCATTTCCCTAGATCGAGTAGTTGGTACCCACGAAATACAGTACTGAATAATCAGGTGCACATGCACGAATAGTCTTACAACGAAATTATTACAACGATAGGCCCGAAGGCAATGTTCACCACACAGACCTCATGGTCCTGGATACAACACAAAAGTAGAAATTAGATACGGCGGCGGAATAAAGGCAGCGGCATGTCAGTTGCCACAGGCAACGACCGTGGCTAAGACCTAGTAAGTGCCATCAGCTTCTTCGCCCTCCTGGAAGTAAGCGTAAGGATCATCCGATTCTTCATTCCCACCATCTGAAGGTTTGTGCGTATAGCAAGGGTGAGTACCAACCGTACTCAGCAAGCCAACATGGAAGTGATGCATATGATAGGGTTATACAAGGAATGGCTGGAGCTCTTTTGCATAATGCCAATTTTCACAAATCTTTTCACAAGCCTAACAACTAGCCAAGTCAAGTTTTAGTTCCATAGTTCATTAATTCGGCGACGGTTCTGTCTACCATCCATCGTGATTCCAAGGATGGCTTCCCGCCTCCGATCCGTCATGGTTTTCTGGGAATCCACCCCTTCTCGCATCTCGAGAAGTTGATCCGCCAGCGAATGAAATTATCATGCAAACCCATCCCAGTAGTTTTAAGTTTAAAGTCTAGCCAAGCGAAAGTCTTGTCACGATGCTCGATATCCACGAGCACGTCTATTCGAATAGATTGATTCATTCACACTGCAGTGGATGTACACTTTACCCGTACTTCGCAACAGCCCAACGAATGAGCCTACGTCCCAACACATGAGACGGTCACGGCAAAGCCTTTCGATAACCTCACTTTGGCAGTACCCGCTCCATGAACTTAAGCCCTCATGCACTCTAGCCGTCATTTTCTAGCAGTGAGACGAGTTCTGGCGCACCCGGGGTAGGGGAAAATTTCCTCAATCTTTAAGTTCAATTAATGTTGATTTAATTCCACCATTCATAACATATGCCGCAGCCTCATCCTCATCACACAAACAACATCATAAAGAACCATATGCAAGGACACTGCCTCCGCTCGGCTATCTAGTCAGCTAGGTCTATACCCATTCGAGAAGTACGGTTGTACCGGCTCGTTTCCCGGCTATCTCATGGCTCGGTCCCACTGACCAGGGTCGGCACTTGCCTTTCCGGAATCCACCCAAATCATCCGGCCGCCCAGCTCTAAAACATTTGTATAGCATTTTCAATTTTCGTCAAACTTAGTTCATCAATTTCATGGCCATGTGGCGCTCATGTCTCCACAGGCCGCATCTCAACTACCTTCCCTAAGGTAGTTGCCAAAGCATAAAGCTTCTTTGTAAAATCGTGAGTATGCAAGGATCTAGTATAAGCAGGGCTAAGCATTTTTACCGAAGTTAGCCTCCGGTTGTATCACATCGAAGGTTACAAAGAATATTTCTAAGGGTATTCAATATCGAGGCAGGATATACCAAGAATAGATACTCATTTGTGTCTAGCATGCAATTTGTAGTTGAAAACAACATCATTTCACAAAGTAGGATCAATATGTTCAAAGGGTGTGATGACTTGCCTTGCTCGCATGCTTGTGGAGTGGTGTCTTCAACGGGGTCGATGCCGGTCTCTTCAGGTGCTACCCGTACGTACGAAAAATCAATCGATTCCGAGTAGAATCCCATATAACACCAAATGGTCGAAAAGATCCGAAAAGTCTCGAAATGATTCCAAGCGCTAAGCCCAAATTCCTACTTAAGTTTGTACTACGATCGCCCAGGAAAACTCCAAGTTTGGACATCGGGTCGACGATTTAGGGTCTTCGCAAAACGACGATCGCGATTTGTTCGATAATACGGATTTTAAAATATCCGCGGAGGGATTGGTGCTAGAGGTTTCGAAGGTCCGAGCACAAAAGAGAAACATATTTAAAAGGCGAGAAAGATCTAAATGAAATTCGGATTTAAAAACGACGCAAAACGAAATTTCGGAAAAAGTCCGGTTTCGATTTTCAAATTTTTGCACCGAGAAAACATGCCAGAGAGTAATTTAATTTTGCCCAAAATTTTACTCAAACCTTTCCAAAATATTTTTCCTAATTTTCAAAAATTTTTCCAAATTTTTCCTATTTTATTTTTTTTCTTTTTCCAGTGCCACTGTTCATTGCACGCTAGGTGCTCGACCGTGGCGAACCAAAACAGAGGCGGCGGCGGCGCTAGCGCGCAAGGAAAACAGGGGCGGCGGCGGGGCTTACCGTCGACGGCTGCCCTCGAGGAGGTGCGGTGGGGCACGGGGACCCGGCGCACGGCGGCGACGGCGCTTTTGGGCTCGGGAAGGAGAGAGAGGCGGCGGCGCGGTGCGGCAAAGGGACGGGGTCGCCGGCCCTTTTATAGGCACGGCCGGGAGAGAGATGGATGGAGGGGGCGGCGCAGCTTGGGTGCCACGCGGCGGCGCTAGGTTCGGGCCGGCTCGACGCACGCGACGTGGCGGGAAGGGCGCGCGCGGCGCGGGCCGCGACGGCGTCGGGCGCGGCGCGAGCGCGGGCGGGGCTGGCGCGGGTCGGCGGCGCGCGGCGACCATGGCGCGAGGCGCGGCGGGCGTGCGGCGCGGGCGAGCACGGGCGTGAGGCGCGGTGGGGCCGGCGCGGGCTGCGTGCACGCGCGGCGCATGGCGCGCGGGGCGGGGCGGGCGCGCGCCGCGCGGCGCGTGGCGCGCGCGGGGTAGGGGCGGGTGCGCGCGCGCGGTGCGAGGGCGGGGCCGGGCACGGGCGAGCGCGGCGCGTGTCGCGCGCGGGCGGGCGCGGTACAGCGCGGTACGACGCCGAACACTTTGCGCAACGTGAACAAGTGCTATTTCCTATTTTCCCGGATTTTGATTTTTAATTCCTATTTTAATTTTCCAACCCTCTAAAAATTCCAAATTAAATTCCTATATCCCAAAAATAATTTTTAATATTATGTTTTCAACTTTTTCTCTACTTTTATTTTCCCACATTGTTTTTCATATTTATTTATTTAAATCCCTTTTCCTAATTTTCATACTTCACCCCTTTTTTTCCAAAATTTCCCGCATTTCGAGTACGACTCCCAAATATTTTAGTATTTATTTTGTGTCCTAATTTATCTTTCCCCAACCACAATTACTATTCTTTTTCTCCCAAATCGTATTTCCATAAATCCGCACTTCATTCTCCAATTTCGTTTAAAAATCCCTAATACGGACTTTCGCATTTTTCTTTCCGACAGACTCCAAATCATCCCCAAACACCGAAAGAGAATTGAGCACAACTAGATTTATGCAACTGAGCTGGCAAATAAGAAGCAACAAACCTGAGGAAGAAGCAACAGGCGAAGGTTTTTGAAAGTTCCGATTTTTATGTTTTCGATTTCAGTTTCTTCGATTTTTAGGATGTTACAAACCTACCCCCTAACAATAAATCTCGTCCCCGAGATTTCTTACCGGTTGCTGAGTAGGTGTGAGTATTCCGTCTTCAGGAAATCCTCGCTCTCCCAGGTAGCCTCCTCTTCAGCGTGGTTGCTCCATTGTACTTTGTACATGCGCCATGACTTGGTCCGTGTCTTCTTTTCTGCCTCGTCTAGTATCTTGATTGGATGCTCCGGGTAGGTAAGATCACTGTTGACATGGTTGGTTTCCAAAGGAGCTTGCTCTTCTGGCACCCGCAGACATTTCTTCAACTTCGACACGTGGAATACTGGGTGGACATCGGAGAGGTTCTCGGGCAGCTCCAGCTGGTAGGCCACTTCACCTCTTCTAGCGTTTATTAAGAATGGGCCCACGTATCTTGGTGCGAGTTTCTCTTTGACCTTGAACCTCTGAGTTCCCCGTAGTGCTGAGACCTTTAGATACACATAGTCACCTTCTTTAAATTCTAATTCTCTTCGACGGGTATCCGCGTAGCTCTTTTGTCATGATTGGGCAGCTTGTAATCGGTCCTGGATCAGGCGAACCTTTTCCTCGGCCTCTTTGATTATGTCAGGCCCGAATACGGCTCGTTCACCGGTTTCTGACCACATCAATGGGGTTCGGCATCGGCGACCAAATAGGGCTTCGTTTGGTGACATCTTCAGACTGGCTTGGTAGCTATTGTTGTAGGAGAACTCGGCGTACGGTAAACATTTCTCCCAATCCTTGGTGAAGTCCAACACACAGGCTCTAAGCATATCTTTTTAGCACTTGATTTGTCCTTTCAGTCTGCCCGTCGGTCTGTGGGTGGTAGGCGGTACTGAAGGCAAGGTGACTTCCAAGTGCCTCGTGAACTTTACTCCAGAAATGAGACGTGAATTGGGTGCCACGATCCGATATAATCCTTTTTGGTACACCGTGGAGACATACAATCCTACTCATGTATAGTTCTGCTAGCTTGGCACTATTGTAGTTAGTCTTTATGGGAATAAATCTGGCGGTCTTGGTGAGCCGATCTACTATTACCCAAATGGAATCGTAACCAGTCGCAGTTTTGGGTAGTCCAACGATGAAATCCATGCCTATCTCATCCCATTTCCATTCGGGAATCTTGAGCGGCTGCAGTAAGCCTGCTGGTCGTTGATGCTCGGCTTTCACCCTTTGGCAAACATCGCACACGGCTACGTATTCGGCTACATCTCTCTTCATATTGGGCCACCAGTATTCTCCCTTCAAATCCTGGTACATTTTCGTGCTTCCTGGATGTAACGAATATGCCGATTCGTGTGCTTCTTTTAAGATCAACCCTCTCAAACCACCTTGTTCAGGTACGCAGATTCTTTTCTTGTACCACAGGGTTCCCTTGTCGTCTACCGAAAATTCCTTAGCGCGTCCAGCGGCCATGCGTTCTTTGATTTCCTGGGTTTCCTCATTTCCCTTTTGGGCCTCTTCTATTTGAGTCCTTAGAAGGGGTTGGATTTCCAGTGAGTTTACTTTTCCGTGAGGAATCAGGTGCAGATTAAGTCGAGCCATTTCTTCTTGGAGCTCACTGGCCATACCTTCCAATCCCATATGGTTGCATTGGGCTTTGCGGCTTAACGCATCGGCCACTACATTTGCCTTGCCGGGATGGTAATGGATTCCTAGATCGTAATCTTTGATCAATTCCAACCATCGTCTCTGTCGTAAGTTGAGATCGGACTGAGTAAAGAAGTATTTCAAGCTCTTGTGATCAGTATATACATCGCAGTGGTTCCCGATCAGGTAGTGTCTCCAGATCTTCAATGCGTGAACAACCGCGGCTAATTCCAGGTCGTGTGTGGGATAGTTCTCCTTGTGGGGTCGTAACTGTCGTGAGGCATATGCTACGACCTTCCCATCTTGCATTAACACGCCTCCTAGTCCTTGCCGAGACGCATCACAGTACATCACGAAATCCTTCCGGTTGTCTGGTAAAGTTAAGATTGGGGCGGTGGTTAACTTTTCTTTTAGTTGGTCAAAGGCTTCTTGACACTTCTCGTTCCATTCAAACTTCTTTTCCTTCTTCAGAAGTTGAGTCATAGGTCGGGCTACGATGGAAAACCCTTCGATGAACCTTCGGTAATACCCGGCCAAGCCCAAGAAACTCCAAACTTCCGTCACTGACTTGGGTGCCTTCCATTCCGTAACAGCTTCGACCTTGGCGGGGTCTACCGCTACTCCTCCGGCTGAGATCACGTGGCCAAGAAAAGCGACTTCCTTGAGCCAGAACTCGCATTTGCTAAATTTTGCATACAGCTGGTGCTCTCGTAGTTTTCCAGTACCAGTCGTAGATGATCCGCATGCTCCTCATCGTTCTTGGAGTAGATAAGTATATCATCGATAAATACCACCACGAATTTGTCCAGGTATTCCATGAATACCTTGTTCATCAGATTCATAAAATATGCCGGAGCATTGGTCAATCCAAAGGACATTACTGTGAACTCGTATAACCCGTAACGTGTAGAGAACGCCGTCTTGGGAATATCTCCGGCTCTAATCTTCAACTGATGATATCCCGACCGAAGATCAATCTTTGAGAACACTTGCGCACCCTTAAGTTGATCGAATAGGTCATCGATTCGAGGTAGTGGGTACTTGTTTTTGATAGTCACTTCATTCAACGATCGGTAGTCCACACACATCCTCATACTCCCATCCTTCTTCTTGACGAAGAGTACTGGAGCTCCCCAGGGAGAAGAACTGGGGCGTACAAATCCTTTCTCTTGTAGTTCTCGGATTTGCTTCTTGAGTTCTTCTAACTCGTTGGCCGGCATTCGGTAAGGTCTCTTGGATATGGGGGCAGTACCAGGCATTAGGTCGATGATAAATTCTATGTCACGATCCGGGGGCATTCCGGGTAATTCCTCGGGGAATACGTCCGGGTATTCTTGTACTACTGGCATCCCGCTTAGAGGTAGCATGGTGAATACTCCCGCAGCTTGCTCGCATAGCTTCGGGTTTTGGTCCATAGTTATGCTCATTGGTGATCCCCATGGGGTGGATACCGTGACTTCCCTTCGACTGCAGTCTATGATTCCATTATTCTTGGTCAACCAATCCATCCCGAGTATGATATCAATGGTTTGGGGTGATAGCACCATAAGGTTTGAAAGAAACACCACGTCCCTAATCCATATGGGCACGTTGATGCAAGCATGGGGTACGGTTATGACTCCCCCAGGTGAGTGTACCAACATAGGTCTCTTAAGTTCTACTTGGTGTAGGTGGTGTTGTTTGCTTACTTGGGAAGATATGAATGAATGCGAGGCTCCAGAATGAAATAAGACTTTAACTGGGGTAGAGTTGATAGAGAACATACCCATCAGCACGTTCTGATCCTCTTGTGCTTCTTCAGCACGCACATGATTCACCTGGCCACGTCGAAACCCGGTGGCAGCCTCATTGGGTTGCGGGGTCCTGAACAGACCGCGTCCCGCAACAGGGGTGGGGGTTCCTCGGACTGCCGTTGCATTGGCGCCGATGCGCACGGGAGTATTGCGTGGTTTGGGGCAGCTGTTGGAATAGTGCCCGAATTCTCCACAATTGAAGCAGTTCACATTTCTTCTTCCTGGAGCGGCTAGGGTTGGTGTCGGTGTACGGAACTGAGGTGTAGCTGGCCTGTTGACATGGTCGGGTGCGGGGGAACGACCGGCTGCTAGAACGTTTGGCTTCCATCCAGACGGGGTGGCTCCTTTGGGACGTTGAGGCGCTCCCTGAAATGGGCGAGCCATAGCAAGCCTCCTTTTGCGGTTATTTTCTACCATCTTTTGGTCATGTTCAAGCCGTACGACCTTGTTGATGAGGCTTTGGAAGCTGGTGTGGTCTTGTCTGATCATCGGTCCTCTCAGCTCATCGTTTAGTCCCTCGATAAATTTATCCATCTTCTCTTCTTCGTCTGCCAGGTCACTTGTGGCGTAACGGGCAAGCTGGGTAAACTTGTTCAGGTACTCTTGTACTGAGGTGTTTCCTTGGCGCAGCCTGCGGAACTCATTTTTCTTCATCCTCATAACTGCAGCTGGTACGAAATTTTCACGGAACGCAGCCGTGAATTCTTCCCATGTCGGTTCTCCAGCATCTTCAGCTCGCGTCTCCTTGTAGGTGTCCCACCAGTCACTTGCGGGACCCTCTAGCTGGCTAGTGGCGAAGATAACTCTATCTGCTTCTCGAACTCGGACGAGAGTTAGCTTTTTCTCGATCACCCTCAACCAATCCTCAACATCCATGGGTTCTTCGGCCGTGGAGAAGGTTGGTGGCTTAGCTCGCATGAACTCTCCTAAACTTGATCCTCCTCGACTCCCCTGGTTGTTGGCAATTGCTTGGAGCAGCTGGGTTTGTAAAGCCATAACCTCCGCCAGAGTGGAGGGGTTAGGCTCCGGCGGGTTCTCGTTGGTTGCTGCGGCGATGCGCCATCTGAAGAAGATAGATGAATTAAGAGACCGGACCTGTTAAGGTCATGGTTCCTAGGTGATTTCTTTTCAAGTTGTTTTTAAATGATCTTCAACCAAACAAGCATGGTAAAATAAGCTCATTAATAGGATACCACAAAGCGATACTTAGGTCCATAATATTACATCAGAGGGGTACAATGGACTATACATGCACAGTCCCACATGCCATGATACAACAGCTACATCGTCCTACTGCCTTAACTATTAAGGGGGGGGAAAAAGGCGTGATCCTCACTGCCGAACCGTCCAAAGCGAGATCAAGCTGGGGTGGTCCTCTTGCCTAATCATCCAACCATCCACAGGAGCCATGTGCAGGAAGGGGGTGATCCTCTGCTGAAGCAAATCGGAGTCCCCATGGCTCAGAGGTGGTGGCCTCGGAGTCATGCCGAATCTTCCTGCCCGGTGGCCGGGTACTCTTGCAAGCGGTCTTGCGGGTGAGGGGACCTCCGGTGTGAGT
Source organism: Oryza australiensis (assembly GCA_019925245.2). NCBI lineage: Eukaryota > Viridiplantae > Streptophyta > Magnoliopsida > Poales > Poaceae > Oryza > Oryza australiensis. The sequence continues at coordinate 243,802 of JAIFGZ020000196.1, forward strand.
CAGGCGACGAGTGGGAGCTTTCTCCTCCATTGGATCAGTGTCGCTGGACTCCCATTTGATCTCCATAGGTTCCGTCTCAGACTTAGAGTCGGTGTGGATCTGGATGGGGTTCTCCTCTCCCGATCCAGGCTCGGATGGCACTGCTACGGAGTTCAAGGTGGGTCCCGTGGGCGTGGCAGCAGTGGGGTCTATCAGGTACGGCGTCGGCTCTATGCTCAACTTAAAAGCTTGCTCCATCATGGCTTGAAAGGTGTCCAAGCATGCTGGAGTCATAAGGTAGTAGTGGTCGGGCACAGGAGCAGGAGGTGTTGGTACAACTTCGGTGGAAGTACTGCGGCATGGACGAGGGCGGAGCGCGAGTTTGCTCCTCCATTTGGTTGACTTGTTGCTTGCTCTTCCTGAGCTGTTCCTCCAGTTCTATCAGGGCTTCCCCACGGGACATGTAACGGTCCGAGAGCTGCTCATATTGGGCACCGTTGGTCTGCAGCTGAGTCTGCAGCATGTTGATCTGATCCCCACAGCCCTGGTGGCTCTCGACCAGATCATTGAGGCATTGCTGCTGGTCGTTGATCTCGAGCAAAGCTTCTTCGTAGTAGTCATCTGCTGTCTTCGCCCAGCGTGATAGACGTGTGACCATAGGGTTGTAGCAGCAGGGGGTGGCTTCCACGGTGCAAACTGGGTTGCCTTCCTCGTGATAGGGATGGTGCACAAACTAGTTCAGCACGGTGTATCGCATTAAGACGAAGAAATGCTTCGCGGGCCACGTCTTGGATGGCTGCTTCCGCTAAATCTCGGTGATAGCGGGTGTGAAAGCAAAAAGGTGTTTCACTTCCCATGCGGGCTTCCACGGAAACTGCTGCTTCCCATGCTGGATATCCTTCGGAGCCATGCCTTTTGATCTGGTAAGTGGGTGGTTCTGGATATCTTAAACACCACAGCAATGACTGAAGCTGTGCCACGAACCCCTCGTCTCGTGGGATGGTGATTTCCCAGGCTCCCACATGGTTCGACATCTGCTTTTGAAGGTAACTTAGGGTTAGAGGGAGAGAGCTATCATCAAAACCATTTAGTAAAGAAAAGGAAATACAGATATAGAAAAGATATATTTGTATTTTCAGAAATATTAGTTTGGAAATGGTCCTATGTAGGGATACTTCCCTTTAGCCAACTAGTCAGGGGTAGGGCGCCAAGTGGTCTTATCCTACGGTCGCATGGCTCTGATACCAGCTCTGTGGACCCCTGTTTTTGGAACGGGAATCTTTCGTGTTCTTAGTACCATTTCCCTGGATCGAGTAGTTGGTACCCACGAAATACAATACTGAATAATCAGGTGCACATGCACGAATAGTCTTACAATGAAATTATTACAATGATAGGCCCGAAGGCAATGTTCACCACACAGGACCTCATGGTCCGAATACAACAAAAAAGTAGAAATTAGATACGGCAGCGGAATAGAGGCAGCGGCATGTCAGTTGCCACAGGCAACGACCGGGCTAAGACCTAGTAAGCGCCATCGCTTCTTCGCCCTCCCGGTAGTAAGCGTAAGGATCCTCCGATTCTTCATTCCCACCATCCGAACGTTTGTGCGTATAGCAAGGGTGAGTACCAACCGTACTCAGCAAGCCAACACGGAAGTGATGCATATGATAGGGTTATACAAGGAATGGCTGGAGCTCTTTTGCATAATGCCAATTTTCACAAATCTTTTCACAAGCCTAACAACTAGCCAAGTCAAGTTTTAGTTCCATAGTTCATTAATTCGGCGACGGTTCTGTCTACCATCCATCGTGATTCCAAGGATGGCTTCCCGCCTCCAATCCGTCATGGTTTTCTGGGGAATCCACCCCTTCTCTCATCTCAAGAAGTTGATCCGCCGGCGAATGAAATCATCATGCAAACCCATCCCAGTAGTTTTAAGTTTAAAGTCTAGCCAAGCGAAAGTCTTGTCACGATGCTCGATATCCGCGAGCACGGCTATTCGAATAGATTGATTCATTCACACTGCAGTGGATGTACACTTTACCCGTACGCCACAACAGCCCAATGAATGAGCCTACGTCCCAACACATGAGACGGTCACGGCAAAGCCTTTCGATAACCTCACTTTGGCAGTACCCGCTTCATGAACATAAGCCCTCATGCACTCTAGCCGTCATTTTCTAGCAGTGAGAGGAGTTCTGACGCACCCGAGGTAGGGGAAAATTTCCTCAATCTTTAAGTTCAATTAATGTTGATTTAATTCCACCATTCATAACATAGGCCACAGCCTCATCCTCATCACACAAACCACATCATAAAGAACCATCTATGCAAGGATACAGCCTCCGCTCGGCTATCTAGTCAGCTAGGTCTATACCCATTCGAGAAGTACGGTTGAACTGGCTCGTTTCCCGGCTATCTCATGGCTCGGTCCTTAATTGACCAGGGTCGGCACTTGCCTTTCCCGGAATCCACCCAAATCATCCGGCCGCCCCAGTCTAAAACATTTGTATAGCATTTTCAATTTTCGTCATACTTAGTTCATCAATCTCATGGCCATGTGGCGCTCATGTCTCCACAGGCCGCATCTCAACTACCTTCCCTAAGGTAGTTGCCCAAGCATAAAGCTTCTTTGTAAAATCATGAGTATGCAAGGATCTAGTATAAGCAGGGCTAAGCATTTTTACCGAAGTTAGCCTCCGGTTGTATTACATCGAAGGTTACAAAGAATATTTCTAAGGGTATTCAATATCGAGGCAGGATATATCGAGAATAGGTACTCATTTGTGTATAGCATGCAATTTGTAGTTGAAAACAACATCATTTCACAAAGTAGGATCAATATGTTCAAAGGGTGTGATGACTTGCCTTGCCCGCACGCTTGTGGAGTGGTGTCTTCAACGGGGTCGATGCCGGTCTCTTCAGGTGCTACCCGTACGTGGGAAAAATCAATCGATTCCGATTAGAATCCCATATAACACCAAAAGGTCGAAAAGATCCTAAAAAGTCTCAGAAATGATTCCAAGCGCTAAGCCCAAATTCCTACTTAAGTTTGTACTACGATCGCCCCGGAAAACTCCAAGTTTAGACATCGGGTCGACGATTTAGGGTCTTCGCAAAACGACGATCGCGATTTGTTCGAGAATACGGATTTGAAAATATCCGCGGAGGGATTGGTGCTAGAGGTTTCAAGGTCCGAGCACAAAAGAGAAACATATTTAAAAGGCGAGAAAGATCTAAATGAAATTCGGATTTAAAAACGACGCAAAACGAAATTTCGGAAAAAGTCCGGTTTCGATTTTCAAATTTTCGCACCAAGAAAACATGCCAGAGAGTAATTTAATTTTGCCAAAAATTTTACTCAAACCTTTCCAAAATATTTTTCCTAATTTCCAAAATTTTTTCCAAATTTTTCCTATTTTATTTTTTCCTTTTTCCAGCGCCACTGTTCATTGCACGCTAGGTGCTCGACCGTGGCGCACCAAAACAGAGGAGCGGCGGCGCTAGCGCGCAAGGAAAACAGGGCGGCGGCGGGGCTTACCAGCGACGGCGGCCCTCGGGAGGTGCGGTGGGGCACGGGGACCTCGGCGCACGGCGGTGACGCTTTCGGCTCGGGAAGGGAGAGGAGATGACGGCGGCGGTGCGGCAAAGGGGCGGGGTCGCGGCCCTTTTATAGGCGCGGCCGGAGAGAGGATGGAGGAGGGGGGGCCGGCGCAGCTTGGGTGTCACGCGGCGGCGCTAGGGTTCGGCCGGCTCGGACGCGCGACGTGGCGGAAGGGCGCGGTGCGGGCGCGGGGCCGCGACGGCGTCGGCGCGCGGCACGAGCGTGGGCGGGGGCGGTGCGGGTCGGTGATGCGCGGCGACGATGGCGCGAGGCGCGGGCGGGCCGGTACGGGCGCGGCGAGCACGAGGCGCGAGGCGCGGCGAGGCCCGGCGCGGCGGCGCACGCGCGGCGCGTGGCGCGCGCGGTGGTAGGGGCCGCGCGCGCGCGGCGAGGGCGGCTGTGCGCGGCGAAGGCGGCGCAGCGCGTGTCGCGCGCGCGGGCGGGCGCGGTACGGCGTCGAACACTTGGCGCAACGTGAACAGTGCTATTTTCTATTTTCCCCATTTTTGATTTTTAATTCCTATTTCAATTTTCCTCCCTCTAAAAATTCCAAATTAAATTCCTATATCCCAAAAATAATTTTTAATATTATGTTTTCATCTTTTTCTCCACTTTTATTTTTTCACATTGTTTTTCATATTTATTTATTTAAATCCCTTTTTCCTAATTTTCATACTTCACCCCCTTTTTTCCAAAATTTCCCAGATTCCGAGTACGACTCCCAAATATTTTAGTATTTATTTTGTGTCCTAATTTATCTTTCCCCAACCACAATTACTATTCTTTTTCTCCCAAATCGTATTTCCATAAATCCGCACTTCATTCTCCGATTTCTTTTAAAAATCTCTAATACGGACTTTCGCATTTTTCTTAACGACAGACTCCAAATCATCCCGAAACACCGAAAGGGAATTGAGCACAACTATATTTATGCAACTGAGCTGGCAAATAAGAAGCAACAAACCCGAGGAAGAAGCAACAGGCGAAGGTTTTTGAAAGTTCCGATTTTTATGTTTCCAATTTCAGTTTTTTCGATTTTTAGGATGTTACATGTCTTCTTTGCAGCATCGATTTTATATTCAATCTCTCTACCAGGAGCAACCAAGCAAAGATGCAGTATAATTATTAATTGCGAAATGCAGTTATGTTTTTATTGGAAATTAATTCGTCTGTCAAAATGTATTGTACTGGCCCCTAGCACGCAGTCAGAAGTCAGTGGCGACGAGCTTGCATCCGAGCTCGACAAGAACATTGCAGAAGCTGGTTCTCGAAAAAAAAGAACCTTGCAGAAGCCAGGCCAAACTGCAAGCTCCAATGTTTAGCTTTGTTAGTTCTTGATCAGTCACTGCTGCCAATCTAATGAGCACATCACTTCGTGGTAAGCAAAGATAGAAAAATAGTGACAGTTAAGTTCTTGAAAATAAGCATTTTGTTATGTGGACACTCACACTACAACAGTCACCCTAATCTTAATCGGACGGCAACCCTCATCTGTGTCAGGTATGATGCCTGTCTTGGTGAAAAGGTCACTGATATGAGAAGTCATCTTTATCGGGCAAACGGTCATCATGGATGCATTTATCTTTGTCGGTCCTAAATTAAAGCCCATCACCGATAGGTTTGATCCTGAAGACCAATCAAATAAGGGCCCGTCACCGATGAAATAATCTCAATCAGGCCCCAATTAACACCTGTCATGGATGACTAACAACTCAATCAGGCTTTAACTTAAACCCGTCATGGATGATGTCATCTTCATCAGGCTTAAGTTAAAGCCCGTCACCGATGAGTGTTTCCCCCAAAAAAATAAATTCTATTTTTTGGCTAGCTTTAGACCTTTGCTAGCCATGCCCACTACAAAATGACAGAAACAAATATATATATATATATATCGTTTGCCAGCATCCCTATTCATATATACAATTATTTACAAGAAACCCCATTCAGAAACCACATATGCCATTCACATATTTCACACATCCATTCACGTACACATCCATTATTCACATATTTCTCAATAACATCTTCAAGTGCTAAGCATCAAAACCGGCTAAACCGAGTTGTAAATTGGAACAAATTTATATTTAGCATTGCAAGTATATACATATATATTTGACCAAATTGTAATTTATAATATAAACATAAGTGTTACATAATCACATGTCTTTGACATTAACTTTAAAATGTTCAACAATGTTCATCATTTAACTTGAAGCCCGTTGTCTAAATATTCCTTTGGGGTGAAGTATGTCACGGACGATGAAGCCGGCTATCTCCTCTCGAATCTCCTCGAAGATCCTAGGCAGAGACTTGGATATTTTTCCTACATGTACATGCTTCGAAATTATTCGATATATATATATATCTAATATATACTTCAAAGTAGTTACTATATATCACAATTGAGATCACAAACCTCAAATTCGACAAAAGTCTTCGCGTTTACATTGTACAGAATCCACATGTTGTGGTACACATGGAATCCGCACAGGTCGCCAACTTGTTGTCGGACCAGGAAGTCTTTTTTGTGGATGAGGCGGTGTCACACCCAGAAATTTTTCCCAAATTTTCAAACTATTTTGTGTATTGAATCCCTGCTCAGGCATCAACCAGGGTACACAAAATGACAAATTAATACACAGATCCAAGCATATACATAAAGCGTATAATTACTTACACGAAAAGAGGCACTTAGTCCTCACACTCAAAAGAAAGTAGCGACAACGGGAAAAGATGATCCTAGCGGGGCTTCAGCTCCACTCCACAGGCAAAGTCAACTGCGGTCTGAGCCTTGGTCCTCTAACACCGTCTTCGACTTAGAAGCACTACACTTCTGGAAGGGGGAAGAATTTTGCAAGGCAAAGCACAACCAACGTACTCAACAAGCCACACCAAGGAAATGCAGAGATGCGAGAGGAGGCCAAGGGAGGTTTGGGCCTAATTTTGCGGAAAAGCGGTTGCAAACCTTTTAGTTTCAAAACAGGGAAAACGATTGATTAATTAAGTCAATATTAATCCTCCACTGAACAATGTTATACCCACGTTGAAGAGGCCCAACCATTTCCAACTGATCTAATCAAGATTATTAAGCCAATTTATTAATGGTGAGACTAATCATGGTGAATCTGGTTGATCACCCATAACTATGGGCACGACTATTCAAATAGTTTTACTCTGATCAGAGGTGCGCTACTTTACCCACAAGACACGATTCGACACATGTTGTCATGCCCCCGAAGTATCGCCACGATACTGCAAAGGGGGCGATCGTGACAAGACTTTTCGCATAGCTTTCCCCTAACCAATCGAACCACACCAAGGTTTCACCCCCACTCCCGCTCCTGGGCAGTGGGCAGCCCACCGAGTGCCGCAGTGAATCTGGAAGCCCAACAGCTCTTATACTACGGCCGACTGCAGCTCAATTATGCCCACCCTTGCCAGGGATCGTTGGCTATAGAAAAGCTACACTATGAGTCCAACAGTTGACCATTCTTACTTGTGATAAGCACGGTAAGTATTCCAGGGTTTCCCATGAACCGGTCCTTAATTGCCATGGGTGCGACAATCAAAACCATGCACCCACAGCCCACCATTTAAGTCATATTTTAGTTGGGATATCGTGACCAATAAAACATGGCCAGGTGTTCTGAGCTTGCAGCTCATCTGAACTAAGTATAGATGGTGTAATTATCTCATTTAGTGGGTTAGTGGTAATTAAGCATGGCTAAGCGTATAATTCTAGCAAAAGTCACATCAGTGAATAAAGCCAGTCAAATTATCACCCAAGGTTAACAAAGGACGGATATCAAAAGGTATGGCACAAGCAAGCACGTAGGTAATCCCATAGTTCCATGTAATTAGCAAATCAATGTAGTTTTATTTGCAAATAGTAAAACATTTGTAAAATAAATTCAATATGCTTCAAGGGGAGTGTGACTTGCCTTTCTTCTTCCAACAAATTCTTCTTCGCGAGCGCGAACTCCAAAAACTGCGGAAACTACACGCTGGGACGTAAAACAAGGAAAAACTCTAATAACAACCAAATAACAGTACATGAAAAGTAAACCAACAAGTGGATCTTAACTTTAGATGAATTTTGAAATTTGAATGACCCAATTTGGAGTTCGTATGAATTAGATATGAATTTTAGAAGTTTTTGGACCATTTAAATGAATTCTGGAAATTAATTAGATTTATTGCGTAAGTTTTAATTTTTTCAAAGGAAAAAGGGCTAGGGCGGACGTCAGCAAGAGCAGCTGCTGACGTCGGCGGGCGGCAGTGTCACATATCCAAATCCTAGGGGTAAGTAAAACTCTCTCAAGACGAATCTAGAAGTAAGGATCTCCAATTCCCTGACCCAAAGATTTTCATTTCTAACCTACGTGGAGTATTTTTAAACCTAAAGCATGATTAAAACTTTGAGATTAAAATAAAACTTTTCCGACTAAAAAAATCAATCCATTTATATCTGTGAGCATGCATATGCTTAAAACCACTTTTGCTAAAAAGAGTCCTTTGTGCATTTAGATATTTGAACCCTCATTTCAGTATACGTACATCTCATCAGCCTAAGAGAATTTATTGGGAACCCTATTACCAAATTAGAAACATGAACATAGAAGGGACACATAGACAAAGAGAGACTCCCCAATTTTTTTTAGGTCTATGCAAACAAGATAAAATCAAGAGAAAATTTATGTAGGTTACAAAAGTTGTGAACAACCCAAATATAATTTTTGAACAACTAAATGGTAAGGTTTGATGCCCCAGGCAAATTAAACAAAACAGTACTGTGATGGGAAATTAATAAATCCTAATCGACTAAAACCAAGTCTCACCCAAAAGTGAATTAAAGTGCACATAAAGCAGTATAGAAAGTAATTTATTCAAATACTAGGCTAAATGCCAAAATTAAATATATTTTTTCTAGAATTTTTCTGGACTATTTGTGCCTCCTAAAAATCCAAACAAGGTTTAAAATACCCAAACTTTGTCGAATTTCTGTGAGTAAACAGTGAGTGATCTTTGAGTAAAACCAAAGAAAATGTGTTCTTCATCTACTCCCCTGTCTACAGAAAAACTTTCATTATTTTTCCTAAACCACACGATGTTTTATACGCTGCAAAGTCAAGGTGGAGAAATAAATAGAAAATTCACCTCCAAAATGCAAATATACACAGGAATTTACTCACTTCCTCACTCTGATCTAGATTACCACGATGTAGGACCCACTGTGAGCCTCAGCAACTATCTACCATGTAGTGAAATTCCTATCCACCGCCGAAGACCGCGGGAGCCCTAGCCGACCGCAGCAGAACGTCGTCGCCATGTGCTCTAAGATGTCAATGCCGCGCCGCTCCTCTCCGACGCACAAAACCGTACCGCCTCGATCACGTAACACCAAGATTCACCACTCAGCCAAGCAAACCCAGGGAGGAAACCCTAATCTCACCACTTACCCCTCTCCTCCATCGTCGGCCGCGAAGAGGACGATGGCCGCCATTGCCAAGGAACCGTGGTCTTTCCCTCCTCTTTCACATTCTGTAACCACCACACAATGCCGAACATTTTCTCTGTTGACCTCATCGCCTTTCATTTATGTAGCTACGGGAACACCAACGCGCTCCACCGGAGTCCAGAGCACACACCGAGCACCGCCGCCGCACCCCCGACGTCGTTCCGAGCAATGTAGGACGAGGCAATCCGAGCCCGTGCGCCCACACTTTCGCCACAACTCCCTCGACATTTCCCCTCAAGGATCCCGAAGAATGGTGCGCTGAGGAGGTAGATCCCCGTCGTCTTCCCTAGCTCAGGCCGAAGTACCGCCGTAGGACTCCATCTCAAAATTCTTTTGCACCGGTGAGTCTTTGTCAAATTCCTTGCGTTTGAACCATCTCGGGATGCCCAGCGACCTAATGATTGACTTCTCCTAGCAAAGCATCGGCCGAGTTGAGCTGTCGCCATCGACCTGTCGTTTCCGCCACCGCCGCGGAACGGGTCTCACGTCGCCAGGACCGCCCAGGCTTCGCCAATCCTATTGCACGCATGGGTAAGTACCTAGAACATTTGTAGATGCTTATACATGCATCATCTCGGCACGAATCATATTCTAGCTTAGATGTACACGACCCCCGAACACGCACTGCCGCTCGTGCTCGTCGTCGGCACTATTCTGGCCACCCTTGTACTTGAAACCACCACCGCTAGATTCGCCATTCCACCCTGCACCTTTTTGGTTTTGGTCATTCAAGCCGCCGTTGGCCACCGGCGAGGGCGGAGAGCACCTCTGACCGTCGGACCCTGCTTCTTTTTTCCCCTCACGCTCACTGCCATGCGGGTCCCTATTAACACCGAAATTTGGTAGTTGAATCCCTAAGTCTTTGCAAAGATGAAGCAGAATCGGATCGGCTGGTTTGGCGGAGAAACAGAGGCCGCATTGGCTGAGAAGCGATCAGCTGTGAGGCCAATCGGCTAAGGTTGGATCGGACAAGGGCGGCTGATAGCCGATTCAACGATCGAGAAGATAAAGTCGTTTCGGTATAGCAGCTTGAAGATAAATAGAAGATTCTGTTATTAGATTGTGCGTTAAATGATATTGCCATCTATGGATAGAGTCCTATAACGGCAATTGTATCTGTAATTTAGGAGTTTGTTTAAATTGTTCATTGTAATGCGGCGTGGGTTCTTCCCGGGATAACGTCGCGTTTTATATAGTAGTTTAGATAGAGTTCAGGGTTTGTGTGGATAATGTATCTTGGGTATAAATAGGACCCGAGACCCCCTGTAAATGATATTCAACACAACTACAATCAATCAACTTTTGGCGCATCGTCACCCTTTTTCTTCAGACGAGCAATTGACTTGGCTACGGGCTGCATCGTTTCGATCCCCAAACCTAGGTAAATGTTTGTCATTAGTGCTATGATTTGTTGTTTCTAGTGCTTCCATCGTAATGACACATTAGATTCAGGAGTTCATACTGTGCCATTTATCATATAGCGCATATAAACTAGATCAAAGTTTAGATCTATCCTGCCATTAGCTAGTTCTATCAAGAACTCACAGCCAATAAGGCTAGATCCAAAGGTTGGCTAGTTTATATGCGGTATCCACCGTTTCGAAGAGATATAAATTGGCTACGACAGATCAGGATTGTTCTTTTTATACATAATGCTACATCAGGTTTGAACTATTGAGTCATTTTTAGAACCGCCAATGATCTGTTCTGTTAGATTTATATATTTAAGAGACAGTGCCGGAGTTTCAGCCGGCCTTATCTGTCCTAATATATTTCTTTTAGTATATTTATTATTAGATTTATATTAGGACTGCTTCTTATGTCAAGATCTTGTTCTTGTCGGACCTTGTGAGTCGAAATCGACTGGCCATAGACAGCCAACAGCCAATTTCTGAGCTAAGCCTCTGGTTCAAGGATGATATCTTTTCATAAGAACCATCGGAGTACTAGCCGATTTATTGTTAGCTTTTCGGTATCGGCTAGGTTATCAATACATATATCTATTATCCCTTACTGTATTTAGGTTAAACGGCTAATGCTGCCTCGGTATCGCTGATCCATTCTAGTCGCTTGGCTTAAATATATTTTAGGATAGCAGATATATGCTCATGGATTCCCTCAGCCGATTCAGTGGGGATCTAACCTCACACTTACTGCATATTTCTTTGTTTTTCTTGTTGGTTAACAGATCAAACCAATTGGCATGCCCTGCACTGTACAGGCAGTCGAGAAGGACCTGCACTAGAGTCAAGCAGATCTCCCAGGCCAGCGCGTGAGAGAAATTTCTCGTCAATACGCTTCTTGGCACGCCCAGTGGGACTTTCTTTGTCGGCTCGACTCGGACGCATAGACTCAGCTGGCAAGATGGTCGACTCCAAGAGCCCCAACGTTTCCCAGGACAACATCGTGCCTGTGAAGATGGAGCAGTTATCGGCTGAGCAACAAGCCGATTACAAGAAGATGGTGGAAGAGCTCGAGGCTAACTACTTGCAATCCTCCACCAAAACAAGATCCGGGGCCGTGCATCAAAAGTATAAATTCAGCATGGGCGATCTAAGGCATCCTCCTCTGGTGAAACAAAAGGCAAACAGAAGATGGAGGATCCGATTCAGGAAGAGGACGATTCGGCTCTGTATTCCCTACAGGACCGAATTGACTCGGCCGTTCATCACGCGCTGGTCAACCAAAGTAGCATCCTGGTCAACACGCTCAACAACATGATCGCTACCGTGGTCGACACCAAGATAGCCGACCAGCTACAACGGGGGCCGACGTACTTCACGGACGGCCAATTTCCCGGTTAGAGGACGTTGGTCATGCAGAATCGGCCGATCCCTCCACTAGCAGAACCAGTGCCGCCAGGAGGGATCCTCAGCAGGCCAAATCCAACTGAGTCGACTACAAAACCAGTGGTTTTGTGATAGAATCGGCTGGTGATTGGTGGGCTTCTGTGTTCATCCTCACGATAATCGCTGCAGGCCAGGCAATTATCTAGCGTCGGTAGCCTCATCTCGGTTTCCCAGCAGTGCCTAAAAAATTCACAATGCCAATGAGGGTCGGCACCGCTGTGATTCCCGTCATACCAGCGGCCTCGCGTCTCTGGCTCTTGCCGACAAATTCTTTCAAACCGAACCTCTTCTTCCCACCAAGATTGCTGTCGGAAGCGGCGTCGGCTGTTCGTGTTGATCGGCCATCGATCAATCGATCGGGCAACGGGGCACACCATGTTGATTGGCGTGGCTTGATCTCCAGTCGGCTTTCCCTCTGCCTTGACCCCTTTTAATGTCTCGGCTAAGCTGTACGTCATTCTGCGCTGTCGATCAGCTTGCCTGGGGCTGGCTTAAACCATATTGACTGGGAAGGGGTTGTCGTCTACTTTCATCAGTCGAGTGGAATCGGCAAACTTGAGTTTCCCAGCCTCTATTGCCGACTGGATCTGCTGCCTGAAGACTTTACAATCGTTAGGGGCATGGGATGTAGAGTTGTGCCACTTGCAGTACTTTTTCTTCTTTAGTTCATCAATCGATGGGATCACATGGTTCTCGGGAAGCTGGATCTGCTTCTCCTTGAGTAATAAATCGTATTTCTCCCCCTTAGCCGTCTACAACAGCCATTGACAGACGATGGCCTTTTTATTATTGGCCCATTCGGTTGTCGCCACCTCCGTGTCATCGTCGCTAGAATCGGAGTTGGATTCGACAATGACTTGAGTTTTGTTCTTGACGGCCTTCCTTGTGTCTTGAAACCTCTGCTCATGAGCCATCACCTTCTATGCAAGATGCGCCATGCTGTCGAAGTCTTGAGCGGAGAAGTGCTCACGGATCAGCGCGATCAGGCCGTGGAAGGCCAGATCGGCTAGCTGGGAATTCGACAGCACCAGGCTATAGCACCGGTTCCTCATTTCTCTGAAGCGTTGAATGTAGTCCTGAACCGATTCGTTGTGCTTCTGCCTGATGCTGGTGAGGTCCGACAACTTCATCTCATGGTTGCCGGTGTAGAAGTAGCTATGGAATTGCTTTTCGAGATCGGCCCAGCTCTGAATTGAGTTGTAGGGCAATGAAGAGAACTAGTTGAAGGCTGATCCCGAAAGAGACAAGGGGAACAATCAAACTCTCAAGGCATCTGCAGCCGATGCTTCGTCGCACTGCGCCAAGAATCGGCTGACATTCTCGTAGGTTGACACGTTGTCCTGCCCTGAGAATTTTGAAAAGATTGGGACTTTGTATCGGTTGGGAAATGGAACCCGCTCGAAGTGCTCTACATAGGGGTACCGATACATGTTTCCCGAGTCCTTTGGCTTGAGGCCAAATTGATTACGCATGACGTCTGCAATCAAATCGGCCCATGTCCGGTTGTCCTGCTGTATTGGCTCATATTGATCATACGGCGCGGGTGCTTGCTGATACAGCGGTGGCAGTGTCTGGGGCCTCTAGTGATGATCTTGATGGCCTCCCCGATACTGGTACTAGAGCGGATGGCCAGCGGGAGGCGGTCGATTTGCCAGTGGCGGCGTTGGTGGATCCGGGAACAGCTTTCGGCCACCGGCGTTGTACTGTCCTTCCAGGCCAATCTGGGCAACCGGCTCTAAATGTCAATTGTTGTTGAACATGTTGGCGATCTGGTCGTGGGGAAGTGGTTGTTGTCGGTTCAGCATGTTGACCACCGGTCTCGCAGCCGATCCAGATGGATTCGGCTGGTTGAGGACTACTCCTGGCGGCCCTGGTTGTGCTGGTGGTGGGATCGACCGATTCTGGGTGGCCAATGTCCTGTAACCAGAAAAATGACCGTCTGTGAAGTAAGTCGGCCCCCGCTGTAGTTGGTCGGCTATCTTGGCGTCGACCACAGTGGCAATCATATTATTGAGGGTGTTGACAAGAATGCCACTCTGGTTGACAAGTGCATGGTGCACGGCCGAATCAATTCGGTCTTGCAAAGTATGCAAACCCGAATCATCTTGCTCTTGAGTCGGCTCCTCCGCCTTTTGTTTGTCCTTTGATCCGCTGGAGGAGGACGCCTTGAGTTCGTCAATACTGAATTTGTACTTCTGGTGCTGTTGACGAGAAATTTCTCTCACGCGCTGGCCTGGGAGATCTGCTTAACTCCAGTGCAGTTCCTTCTTGGCTGCCTGTGCGGTGCAGGGCGTGCCAGTTGGTTTGATCTGTTAACCAACAAGAAAAACAAAGAAACATGTGTTAAGTGTTAGGTTAGATCCCCACAGAATCGGCTAAGGGAATCCATGAGCATATATCTGCTATCCTAAAATATATTTAAGCCAAGCGACTAGAATGGATCGATGATACCGAGACTACATTAGCCGTTTAACCTAAATACAGTAAAGGATAATAGATATATGTATTGATAACCTAGTCGATACCGAAAGCTAACAATAAATCGGCTAGTACTCCGATGGTTCTTATGAAAAGATATCATCCTTGAACCAGAAGCTTAGCTCGGAAATCGGCTGTCGGCTTTCTATGGCCAGCCGATTTCGGCTCACGAGGTCCGACAAAAACAAGATCTTAATATAAGAGACAGTCCTAATATAAATCTAATAATAAATATATTAAAAAAACATATCAAGGCAGATAAGGCTGGTTGAAACCCCGGCACTGTCTCTAAACAATATAAATCTAGCCGAACAGATCATTGGTAATTCTAAAAACGACTTAATAGTTCAATGCAGCATTAAGTATAAAAAGAACAACCTGATCTGTTGTAGCTGATTTATATCTCTCGAGATGGTGGATACCGCATATAAATCAGCCAACCCTTAGATCTAGCCCTATTGGCTGCAGGTTCTTCGCAAAACTGGCCAATAGCAGGATAGATCTAAACAATGATCTAATTTATATGCGCTATATGATAAACGACGCAGTATGAACTCCTGAATCTAATGTGTCATTACGATGGAAGCACTAGAAATAGCAGATATACCACTAATGACAAGCATTTACCTAGATTAGGGGATCGAAACAATGCAGCCCGTAGCCAAACAAATCGCTCGTCTAAAGAAAAAGGTTGGCGATGCGCCGAAGGTTTGTTTGATTGTGATTGTGTTGAATATCATTCACAGGGGGTCTCGGGTCCTATTTATACCCAAGATACATTATCCGCACAAACCCTGGACTCTATATGCACTACTATTTAAAACACGACGTTATCCCGGGAAGGACCCACGCTGCATTACAATGAACAATTTAAACAAACTCCTAAATTACAGATATAATTGCCATTACAGGACTCTATCCATAGATGGCAGTATCATTTAACGTGCAATCTAATAACCGAATCTTCTATTTATCTTCAAACTGCTGTACCAGAAACAACTTTATCCTCTCTGATCGTAGAATCGGTTATCGGCCGCCCTTGTCCGATCCAACCTTAGCCGATTGGCCTCACAGCTGATCGCTTCTCAGCCGATGCGGCCTCTGTTTCTCCACCAAACCAGCCGATCCAATTCTGCTTCACCCTTGCTAGGATTAGAGATTCAATTACCAAATTTTGGTGTTAACAGGTGCACAGCCCCAGACCTTGTCTGGGTGAACGACTGCAGGCAGTTGGCTTGGAGCTCTTCTACCATCCTTCTGTAGTCGGCTTGTTGTTCAGCCGACAGTTGTTCCATCTTCACTGGCACGATGTTTTCCTAAGAAATGTTGGGGCTCTTGATGTCGACCATCTTGTCAGCTATGTCGATGCGTCCTAGCCAAGTTGACAGAGATAGTCCCACTGGGCGTGCCAAGAAGCATGTTGATGAGAAATTTCTTTCACGCGGTGGCCTGGGAGATCTGCTTAGCTCCAGTGCAGGACCTTCTCGGCTACCTGTGCAGTACTTGGCGTGCCAGTTGGTTTGATCTGTTAACCAACAAGAAAAATAAAGACATATGCGTTAAGGGTTAAGTTAGATCCTACTGGATCGGCTGAGGGAATCAATTTACATATATATGCTATCCCAAAGTGCATTTAGACTAAGTGACTAGGATAGATCGGCTACGCCGAGACAGTATTAACCACTTCATCCAAATATACAATGGGATAATAAATATATGTATTAACAGCCTAGCCGATACCGTAAGGCTAACTGTGAATCGGCTAGTACTCCGACTCATCTTACGAAAAGATATTGATCTTGGTTAAATGCGATAAACCTAGATCAGTCAGCTGTCGGCTGTAGCTGATAGGTTGATTCTGGCTTAGGGCATTTAACTAGAGCAAGATCTTAATATAAGAGGCGGCTTTAATAAATCTAATTGTAAATATACCAAAAGAATATTAAAACAAATAAGGCTGGCTGAAACGCTGGCACTGTCTCTAAGCATATACATCTAGCCGAATAGATCATAAGAGCTCTAAAAATGACTTAATAGGACAAAAAGGTGTAGCACTAAGTATAAAAAGAACAATTAGATCTATCATAGCTGATCTAAACCCATCGAGACGGTACATATCACATATAATCTAGGCCAACCCTTAGATCTAGCTCTATCGGCTGTTCGTTTTTTACAGAAACAGGCCGGTATCAAGATAGATCTAAACATCGTTCTAGATTATATGTGATATATGATAACAAGCGCAGCATAAATCATTGAATCTAGAGTATTATAGCGATGGAAGCACTAAATTCGATGAGATACACCACTAATGACAAACATTTACCTTAATCGGGGATTGAAACGATGCAGCCTGAAGCCGGATCAAGTGTTTGTCTGAAGAAAAAAGGAGGCGATGCATCGAAGTTGTATTGATTGTTTGTTTTATTTAAAGGGATCTCGGGTCCTATTTATACCCAAAAATAAAACTACCCATGCAAGATACAGTTTCTATCTAATCTACTATAAATGGTATGACAATATCCTGGGACATAGTCCCATGCCGCATTACAATAGGAAATCTAAACAAATTCCTAATTTACAGATACAATTGCCGTTACAGGACCCTATCCATAGATGGCAATATCTTTTAACACGCAATTTAGGAACTGAATCTTCTATTTATCTTTAAGCACCTTCATCGGAAACGGTCCCGTCTTCTTCTTTGACTCAGCATCGCTTATCGGCTGTCCTTGTCCGACTCATCCTCAGCCGATTGGCCTTGTAGCCGATTGTATCGCAGCCGACTCGACCTCTGTTCTTCCGATCCAAATCCGCTTCCATCTCGGTAGGGACTTAACACTATCATATTCCATCTTTAGCTACGGGAGCCGCAAACACTACCTATGCTGACCTACCTGATCCAGGAGTAGGCCTGCACACTGCATATATCCAATTAGCAGGATTTGTCCATTCCCTCGACATGCTTTACCGTGCAACTTTCTCTGAGCTGCTGAGTGCCCGCACGCGTGTAGCCGCCCTAGAGAGAAGCATCTTGCCTAGGTTCCGACAAGGACACTACACACCGGAGTTTATGTTTGGAGAATACGCCGTGTACGCTCCTAGCGAAGACTTGCCGTCTCCGGCCAGAATCTACCTCGAGCATATACCGCCACCCCACGCTAATGTCAGACATGCCTATCCTCCCCTGGGAACCACAGGATTATACAAGCCACCAGAGTATGTCCACTGGTATGGACGTGTCTACTGGCTGAAGATGGATGCCTAAACAAGTAGTCGCTGAGATGAATAGTAGAGAAATCGAGTATGTCAAGCTCATGATGTATCCATAGCTCTATTTAGGGGTAGATCAAGTTAGGTACTTATGTAACATATGTATCCAATAGTGGCTCATGTAAAAGAACCAGGGAAGGGTATGTAATATAAATCTTGCCCTCGTCTGGTTTTAAAACGAATAAATAGTATCGTCCGTATGTAAGTTAATGCTACCAGGTGACCGAACCACTTGTAATCAAAATTTTCCCCAACAACAGCTAGATGTCGGCCTATTACCACGCTCACCAAGATCGCTCCCCTCACCTCTCCAACAAAGGTTTTTCCTAACCTAAATTAAGCAAGTCTATTATACAACCTAATAAGAGTTTGAAGATAAGCAAATTAAATCTTATATGTTTGAAATGTTTCGAACAAAAGAAGCCAGTAGAGACTAGGAGTCCCCAGTGTTCCACTGCATTAGTACTCTCAACCACACCCAAAAACCATCTTGTACATAAGACGTATCGAAATATAGGACATCCAAGCCAAGCATCAACATCCATACACAAAAATATCTAGAACTTTTCCCCATGATTATTAGATCTCTAGGCTTTACATAAATAAACCGGTTGGGTGTACTACCAACCGTCAATAGCAACTAACCACCCATCCGACAAAAATAACAAGTCCAAACCATCTGAGCACCCATCCCTACCAAAAACTTTCTGTGCTCACAGTACAGAAGGAAACAGAAGAATCTGGCTGACATGTACCAGAAACTATATACAGAAGTGCAAATTCCAGGGACCAGCCATCAGACTGCCTAATCCACTAGCAACTCTAGGAAAGAAAGGAAAACCAGAGGCGCCAGAGCGATAAGAAGACAAACTGCTTCACAAAGATAATCCTCGTCACCGTCCTTGGTCGCATCCCGCCACAACCTCCAAACGAAAGTCAGAGGATATAGTACTCAAGCCAGTAAAGTACGAAATGCCATTCTGACACACCGTACCTTTGCCCATATCCATCGCCAAGCAGCGACCATTCCCACTAGAAAGCACCTTTTCGAACCAAAGCGCATCGATCTCATCATTACCTGAGTATCCTTTCCAACGATGGAATCATCCATCCATTGAAACACTGATGAAACCCCTTTTCCCCCCTAAGGATCTACGGCTGCAAGCCCGCATCGTCGACAAAGACCGCTTTTGTTGACATCCTCTCGCTTTGCTCCACCCTCGTAACTGGACTCACCCTCCATTTCCTCAAAAGCTATGTGGGCACCGCTTTCCCCGAGAACTCTAGACAGGGGAAGTGTGAAGGACAAGCCATTTTCCCTCACCACTTCTACTTTTATGTGGCAAAGCGACTCACGCCCAAACATCCCCTTGCAGAAATATTAGATTATAGGGACTGCAGAATCTAGGGTACCTAGACAGGTTTTAAAAAGAGACGAGAGGGTGTAATGGTGTTATCAGAGGCAGAGGATCGTGAAGATAATACATAGACCTCCACTGAAAACACCTGATGAAAGTTTTGCCATCCTAAGTAGATGTTCTACCTAACGCCCGAGCGATGTGAAAGCTTGAAATTGACAAAACCCTATAACTTGGCAAACCATCCACCATATCTTAGCCCAAATCTCGGGGACGAGATTTCCTTTAAGGGGGATAGAACTGTCACATACCCAAATCCTAGGGATAAGTAAAACTCTGTCTAGATGAATCTAGAAGTAAGGATCTCCAATTCCCTGACCCAAAGATTTTCATTTCTAACCTAGGTGGAGTATTTTTAAACCTAAAGCATGATTAAAACTTTGAGATTAAAATTAAACATTTCTGACTAAAAAAATCGATCCATTTATATCTATGAGCATGCATATGCATAAAACCTCTTTTGCTAAAAAGAGTCCTTTGTGCATTTATATTTTTGAACCCTCATTTCAGTATAGGTACATCTCCTCAGAAAGAGAATTTATTGGGAAACCCTATTACCAAATTAGAAACATGAACATAGAAGGGACACATAGACAAAGAGAGGCTCCCCAAATTTTTTTAGGTCTATGCAAACAAGATAAAATCAAGAGAAAATTTATGTAGGTTCTAAAAGTTGTGAACAACCCAAATATAATTTTTGAACAACTAAATGGTTAGGTTTGATGCCCCAAGCAAATTAAACAAAACAGTATTGTGATGGGCAAATCAATAAATCCTAATCGGCTAAAACCAAGTCTCACCCAAAAGTGAATTAAAGTGCACATAAATCAGTATAGGAAATAATTTATTCAAATACTAGGTTAAATGTCAAAATTAAATATAATTTTTCTAGAATTTTTCTGGACTATTTGAGCTTCTTAAAAATCTAAACAATGGTTTAAAATACCCAAATTTTGTCAAATTTCTGTGAGCAAACCGTGTGTGATCTTTGAGTAAAACCAAAGAAAATGGGTTCTTCATCTACTCCCCTGTCTACAGAAAACTTTTCATTATTTTTCCTAAACCACACAATGTTTCATAGGGCTGCAAAGTCAAGGTGGAGAAATAAATCAAAAATTCACCTCAAAAAATGCAAATATAGACAGGAATTTACTCACTTCCTCACTCTGATCTAGATTACCACGATGAAGGACCCACTGTCAGCCCCAGCAGCTAGCTACCATGCAGTGAAATTCCTCTCCACTGTCGAAGACCGCAGGAGCCCTAGCCGACCGTAGCAGAACGTCGTCGCCGTGTGGCTCTGAGGTGTCGATGCCGCGCCGCTCCTCTCCGACGCACAAAACCGTCCCGCCTCGATCGCCTAACACCAAGATTCACCACTCAGCCAAGCAAACCCAGGGAGGAAACCCCAATCTCACCACTTACCCCTCTCCTCCATCGTCGGCCGTGAAGAGGACGAAGGCTGCCATTGCCAAGGAACAGTGGTCTTTCTCTCCTCTTTCACATTCTGTAACCACCACACAATGCTGAACATTTTCTCTGTTGACCTCATTGCCTTTCATCTATTGTAGCTGCAGGAAGGCAGACGCACTTCACCGGAGACCAGAGCACGCACCGAGCGCCGTTGTCGCACCCTCGACGTCGTTCTGAGCAATGTAGGCCGAGGCACACCGAGAACATGCGCCCACACCTTCGCCACAACTCCCTCGACATTTCCCCTCAAGGATCCTGAAGAATGGTGCGCTGAGGAGGTTGATCCCCGTCGTCTTCCCTAACTCCAGCCGAAGTACCGCCGTAGGACTCCATCTCAAAATTCGTTCGCACCGGTGAGTCTTTGTCAAATTCCTTGTGTTTGAACCATCTCGGGATGCCCAGCGACCTAATGATTGACTTCTCCTAGCGAAGCATCAGCCGGGTTGAGCTGTCGCCGTCGACCTGCCATTTCCACCACTACCGCCAAACGGGTCTCACGTCGCCAGGACCGCACAGGCTTCGCCAAGCCTATTGCACACACGGGTAAGTACCTAGAACATTTGTAGATGCTTATACATGTGGCGGGAACCAGCAACCGAGGGAAGGTGGGATGCCCCAAATGCGATGGGAGCGGCGGTGGCGCACGACTGAAGTTTGGCGGCGAGCGGCGGAGCGAGGGGAGGCACGGGGAGAGGCGAGGAGAGTACGGTGGGCTCGAGGGTTTGGGGAAAATAGGAGAGGGGTGCTTGGGTAGGGTTTTATAGGCACGGGGTTGAGCGGGCATGGTCGATGCTCGGCGGAATTCGCGGTGAAAGCGGTGGCTGACGACATTAAGGCTCGAGGTTAAAGGCGGCGGGATTTAGGGATATAAAAGGGGAAAGGCCGGCGGCGTGAGTGCGGCTTTAGGGTAGGTGTGGGACGAGCGGGGTGGCGAAAATCGCGGCGGCGAGGGCGCGGCTTGCGGGATGAGCGGGGCAACGGAAATCACGGCGCGAGGGCACGTCTTGCGGTGGCGGCAATGGCGGTCGAGCGCAAGAAGGGAGATGACAGGCAGGCCCCACCTGTCGGTGACCGGGAGAGAGTGAGGGAGGCCGGGTGGACTTCCGGGCAAGAGGTGGGCCGTGGCCTCAAGGCAAGGCGAGAGAGGCGAGAGAGGCGAGGCACGCGCGGGAGAGAGAGGCATGGGCTGAGCCAGAGAGAGAGAGAGAGGAAGGAGGGAGGCAAACTGGACTTCAAGGAGTTGGGCCAAAACCGGCCCGAGAACAAGAGGGGGATTTTTAATTTATTTTTCTTTTAAATTAATCGCATAAATGATCCTTGATTTTTTATAAATACTTTCATTGCTCAAATAATTCCAATAAAATATTTGAAAATAGATGAAGACTCAAAGTATTTAATAAAAATATAACCGACCATTTATTAAATAATTACGTAAATGTTCTTTGTATTATTAAAATTATTTTCGGAGCTCCAAAATTTGACGAAAAATTTTAGATAATAGTCTAGGGCATGGAGAATATTTCAAAATATTTCCAACAATGATTTGTAAAGGAAATTATAATTTCCTTAATATTTCACTTGATAATTTCTTCCGCTTTTTATTTAATTTCGAAAATGATTTATTTAATTATTTTTAATCCTGAACAAAAATCGGGTTGTGACAAATCTACCCCCTTACAGGAATCTCGTCCCGAGATTCAGGGCTAGAAAGAAGGTAAGTTAGGGTGGTTGGGTTGGGTTGGCCGGCTGACTTCTACGGTTTCCTTCTTGCTCACTCTCGCTGATTCTGACCAAACCTAGACAGCTAACCTGCTGGCACCAAACTTAGTGTTTTCTTGCCTTCACCAAAATTGCACTGGCTGGTTATGAATACTCTAACCTTGATCTAGATCCAGGAGTTGAAAGGTCTTTCTCCTCTTAAACTGACACCTACAACAACACCTTTGGCATTATGATAATTTACTTTGACTTGAAACTAGTGAAGTTGTTCCTGAAACATTGAAACTGACTTTCAAGAAACCACGAGTTCTAACCTTCTCTTCAACTGCTCTTGATATGAACGATAGGCATTTCAAGCAGCTGCTTGCTCTGCCTTTATCTGAATTGCGTGTGCCTTGAGTTATTGCTTCTTTTGGCTGAACTGTGGACATGACCACTTCGGGTGTGCTTTAGATTTTAGCTTGTTAACTTGGGATGGATGTAACTCTACTAACAGCTCACAACTGACTCCTTTGATTACAACCCCATCTGTTTCATCGGGTTGAACCTCCGAGCAAAACAGTTACGGGATAAACCAATTTTGACTTCAAGCTCACTTTACCAAGGTGGATAGGCTTTAGCCCGACTGTGACTGATGAAGCTACCGCCCTTGAGATTAATCAACCCATCTGATTTCTGGGGAACTTTGATTCGTAGAACTGACGCTTCGTCATTCCCTCGAATGAAATACTGGCAGAACTCTTTCATTTCAGGAAGGCTTAGAATATAACATCCAATAGACAACGAGAAGTTCTTTGTAAAAGTGACTCTAGTTCACCTTTACATCCAGTAGCCATGCTTTCACCTGACCATGAACAAATACATTGCATTGAGGTTGTCCTACATTTCTCTTATTTACTCAGAACCTTGACCTTGAAAATTGGATACTCCATCGGTCAATTGAAAAGAGTCAAAGACTATGCACTTTCATTCCAGTCACTCTTGGAACTCAACACTGAACCAATGACTGGAAATCTTCCATAAGTGTGACTCTCATACAACTCATGAATATTCCAACTCTTGATTGACTTTCCCATCAGATCTGACTGTTGGCCTGACGGTGGCGGTCGACCTTCTACATGGATTGCTTGGCGGCTGGCATGTGGAACAAACACTGGCCACTAACCAAACCACGTCCGAAACGATATTCTACCAACTTCTTATTCTATTGGTTCTCGTATCGCTTGCTAGCTTTGAAGGGTTGACAAGACACAAACTTCGACGTTGCTTAGCCGAAACTAGTGAACTGTTGGGAACTGACTTTGAAGCAACCATGGGTTCGTGCTATTGATCTCACAAGTTCACTTTCAACCCTTGAGTAGAGATGGTTCACCGTGACGGATTCTCCGTAACATACTTGGGTAGCTGGATGTTCTAGCTTGACATTTGGATCCATTTGTTTCTGAGTAGCGCGATGGGAATTTTCCAATGTCATCTTCTAGGATACATCGAGATGGTTTCCAAGAACTGTAATGGTTGCCTTCAACTAAGTATTACCATTCTTGATACATATTCACCGCTAAGGTACAGTTACACTTACTATTTCCTAGTGAAATTTTCTAAGATTGAGAGTGCGGACATTTCTCCCATGATGTTATTTCCAAATTTTTCGTCATTCTTCTCATTTCCTTGAGATTCTACTAATTCTGACTTTTTAGGAGATCGTATTATGACGAATGTTATTGTGGTCTGAACATTCGTATTTCCTTCATTTGTGTTCACAACACTAGGGTGCTACTACCACTTACTATTTCCTCATGACTTTCGAGGTTAGGGAGTTCCGGTAATTCTCATATGATGAGACACTCCAATATTCCGTGCACCTTCTCATGCTCTTCAGGTGTCCATTTTACGACCCCTTTCCGATGTATCTCGTGAGGGTGAAGATTTCAGTGCTCTAACCATTTTCACTTCGTGGGTTAGCCATTTCTTTCCTTGACTGATGTTCATGTTGTAAAGCTCAACAATACCAGAATTAGTTGGGGAAAAGAAACTCCAGGTTTCTTGTACCTCTGGTAGTTAGACAAGTTAACTTGCTTTTGGATGCTCAAGATGAATCACAACATAAGAGAAACTTTATTTCTCACACTGTATTCCTTGTTCCTTTCTTATTACATAACTGCCATGTAAACCTCTGTGTACAAGTAGAAGTACTTGAAAATTAAACACTTGTAAACTGTTGTAGGCTTGATTAGCAAACGTCTTGACCGGTGCTACCTTTACTCCAGTGTTTCTGACATGGTTGACTTGATTTGACCTTTCTTTCAAACTGGTGTTCAACCGAGGACACTGCTTCGCGTGCAGACCTTTCTTCCTTCTAATTAGCTGCAGTGGGTAGAACCTTCTTGCTTGAGGTGTTGCTCTTACTCAATTGAGTGCCAAACATCTAAGCTGAGGCAACACGGGGTGCCTTGCTGGTTTTCATGGTAACCTCATGACCTGGTGCTGGAAACAATTTCTGCGGCTTCTGCTGAAGGAGAGTACCGATCCCTTGCGGTTGGAGTGTACCACTGTTTCCTTGGCATTGCTTGCCCTGTTGTTGCTGATTTTTTAGCTTAGTAATAGGATGGCGAGTGAACCTTAGAACCTTTGCTGGTGCCCTTAACGACAATACGCCTTGGTGGAGGTTTCGGATACTGGCGACAACTGATATCCTTTGCCTTGCAGGTGCCTTTTGGTTGGATTCGTCCACATTGTGCTGAAGCTAGGGTAGCTTGCGGAATTCTAGTGTTGCAGACAGCGCTGATGCCATGAGGATGCTGGCGCTTGGGCACTGGACAATCTTTGAATACATGACCTGTTTCCCCACAGTTGAAGCAATAACGGGCTTCCTTTGCTGGTCTTCGAAGTGGACATTTACTGGAATAAAGTTTTGGATTGTGACAGTTGAAACAAATCCAACATTATTTATCACGGTGTGCACTTTTCTGGATCTATAGGCTAGCAGCGGGAACTAAAATGTGCACTGACTCATGAGTCTTGTTTTCCACGTCTCTGTTACCATTGGTGGTTTTCACCGGGGCTAGAGCTGGTTGATGATCAGGAGCATCATCACCATTGATGGTGGCACCCAAGAGTTGACATACATGTTGGAGAGGTGTCTTTTGATCCTTCTTGGTCTTATCGAGAGCCATATTCAATTTGCAATCCTTAGGTACGTGGTCGGTTCCCTCACACAAGAAACATGTGAATTTTCTTGTCCGACATTCTTCTGGCACATGGGTGTCCTCACCACAAAGGCAGATGTGGTTGCACATGCTCACAGTGTGAACAACTTATCCACAATGAGTACATGCCTTAAGCTCCATTACTTTCTTACTAACATCTTAAATGATTGCCTCATCATCATCAGAAGACTTTTCTTCTGATTCATTATCTTTCGGCTTGGGTGGACCATGTAGCCTAAGATGCCGGGTTAGTTGACGTGCACCACGAAAAGTATTTCTCCTCAGCCATTGGGGTATCTTCTCCGCATCTTCGGGAGTAAACACTGTACCAGTGATGATCCTCTTGCAGGCACATCCTGTATTCCATACTGGTGCCTTTCTCTTCTTAGAGTTGGACAATGACGTACCAAGATTCTTGATGATTAGTTGATCAGATTCTTTCTTCCTTCTACGATACTACATCTCATCTTTGGTCTATGTCCTGGCATGTACGTCCCCTGAACTGTTTCTTACATCACGACCTTGCTCAGTGCAAACATAGCAGAGGTCATGTGTTTCCCTTTGACCTGAGGGTGGGGTTGGTCCCTTCATCTACTGAAAATCTGATGGTATGCTAGCGGGAGTCACTAGTGCTTGCATCGGAGCATACTGGTGTTGTTCTTTATACTGACCCTGAACTTGCATCTGATACTGCCGTTGTATCAGTTGCATCATCATGGCCACTAACTGTGTCTGATTGGCCACTACCTGGGCTAGGGTTGGATCCCCAGGAGAAAGTAGTGGAGTGCTCACAGGGTTGCTCTAAGCTATTCCATGGGACTGTTGAGGTCTTGATCCATCGACACTGCCCCTGACTTTACCCATCTGTTGCCGGAGAAGAAAGGAGAGGGGAAGGGAGAGGTTAAGCTAAAGATGAGACCTTAGTCCGCTTAATTTCTGATCTGATGTGAGTGAACTTTTCTGTTCAAGTTGATTAGGCAAACAACCTAGTATGGTCACATCCCCACCGCTGATGTAAACCATACACCTGCACACAACAAACAACACATGGCCTAGAACCTACCGATACTACTCTTCCGAGAAGAATTGGGTTTTAGGCAAGCTCTGGGAAAAGCTTCACTTGATCCTCGAGAAAAGATGGCTCTGAGCTGCTCGACTTGATTTTCTTGCTCGAAACTTGGGGCTTGACTTGGCTTCCAGTTGGCGCTCCAGGCTCAACAACTAGAAAGTTGGAGGGGAAAGGAGAGAAATTTTGACAAAACACTTTGCAAAGACTTCAGTGGAATAGAAGAGATATTTTCACAAATAGGGTTTTTATAAAACTTGTCCTTAAGGGTTTTGACCATTTGGCTCAACCTATAGTCCAAATGGCTCTGATACCAACTTGTCATACCCGGAAATTTTTTTCAAATTTCTAGACTATTTTGTGTATTGAATCCTTGTCCAGGCATCAACCAGGGTACACAAAATGACAAATTAATACACAGATCCAAGCGTATACATAAAGCGTATAATTACTTCAGCTCCATTCCACAGGCAAACTCAACTAGGGTCTGAGCCTTGGTCCTCTAACACAGTCTTCAACTTAGAAGCACTACACTTCTGGAAGAGGGATGAATTTTGCAAGGTTGAGTACAACCAACGTACTCAACAAGCCACACCAAGGAAATGCAGAGATGCGAGAGGAGGCTAAGGGAGGCTTGGGGCTAATTTTGCACAAAAGCGGTTGCAAAACTTTTAGTTTCAAAATGGGAAATCCATTGATTAATTAAGTCAATACTAATCCTCCACTAAACAACGTTATACCCATGTTGAACAGGCCCAACCATATCCAGCTTATCTAATCCAGATTATTAAGCCAATTTATTAATGGTGAGACTACTCATGGTGAATCTGCTCGATCGCCCATAACCATGGGCACAACTATTTGAATAGTTTTACTCTGATCAGAGGTGCGCTACTTTACCCACAAGACACGATTCCACACATGTTACCATGCCCCCGAAGTATCGCCACGCTACTGTAGAGGGGGGATCATGACAAGACTTTTCGCATAACTTTCCCCTAACCAATCGAACCACACCAAGGGTTCGCCCCCACTCCCTTTCCTGGGCAGTGGCCAGGCCCCCTAAGTGCCGCGGTGTATCTGGAAGCCCAACAACCCTTATACTGGGGCCGACTGCAACTCCATCATGCCCACCCATGCCAAGGATCGTTGGCTAGAGAAAAGCTACACTACGAGTTCAGCAGTTGCCCATTTTTGCTTGTGGTAAGCACGGTAAGCCTTCCAGGGTTTCCCATGAACCGGTCCTTAATTGCCATGGGTGTGACAATCAAAACCATGCACCCACATCCCACCATGTAAGTCATATTTTAGTTGGGATATGTCTACCAATAAAACATGGCCAGGTGTTCCGAGTTTGCAATTCATTTGAACTAAGTATAGATGGTGTAATTCTCCCATTTGGTGAGCTAGCTGTTATTAAGCATGGCTAAGTGTATAATTCTAGCAAAAGTCACATCAGTGACTAAAGCCAGTCAAATTATCACCCAAGGTTAACAAAGGACGGTGTTCATGAGAAAATTTCCCACGCACTGGTCCAAGAGATCTGCTTAACTCTAGTGCAGATCCAAATATATTACTTGAGGTTCGTAGGCATGCTAGTTGATTTAATCCTGCAATCAACAAGAAACAATAGAAAGTATTAGATTTCAAATGACAGCCGATCGGCTGGTGGCCGATGATGTATCGTCTAGTAGTAAGCCGATGCAGCATACACTGAATCGGCTGAGATAATTAAACCTAATCAATCGGCTGAAGATGTTCATAATACATAATCTAGACATCAAAACACGTTTACATTAAGTGACTGGGATAGATCGGTAGCGTACCGAGACAGTTGTTGACGAGAAATTTCTCTCATGCGCTGGCTAGAGATCTCGCTTAGCTCCAGCAGGTCCTTCTCTGCTACTCGTGCGACAGGGCATGCCAATTGGTTTGATCTCGTTAACCAACAAGAAAAACAAGATATATGCGTTAAGTGTTAGATTTGAGCCCCCCTGGATCGACTGAGGGAATCTATGAGCATATATATGCCATCCTAAAATATATTTAAGCCAAGTGACTGGAATGGATCGGCTATACCGATACAGCATCAGCCGCTTAATCCAAATACAATAAAGGATAAAAAATATATGTATTGATAACCTAGCCGATACTGGAAAGCTAACTGTGGATCGGCTAGTACTGCGATGATTCTTATGAAAAGATATCATTCTTGAACCAAATACGCTTAGCCTAGGAAATCGGCTGTCGGCTGCTACTAGCAAGCCGATTTCGGCTTATGATGTCCGACAAGTATGGGATCTTAATATAAGAGGAAGTCCTAACATAAATCTAGTAATAAATATAATAAAAATATATCAGGGCAGATAAGGCCGGCTGAAACCCTGGCACTGTCTCTAAACATATAAATCTAACTAAACAGGTCGTTGGAGGTTCTAAAAATGACTTAATAGTTCAATTTTGATGCAGCATTAAGTATAAAAAGAACAACCTGATCTGTTTTAGCTGATCTATACCTCTCGAGACGGTGGATACCGCATACAAACTAGTTCAACCTTTAGATCTAGCCCTATCGGTTGCGGGTTCTTGATAGAACTGGTCGATGGCAGGATAGATCTAAACATTGCTCCAGTTTATATGCGATATATGGTAATTAGCGCAGTCTAAACCCCTGAATCTAATGTGTCATTACGATGAAAGCACTCGAATCAGTAAAATATACCACTAATGCAAGCATTTACTTGGGTCTGGGGATCGAAAGGATGCAGCCCGTAGCCAAATCAATTGCTCGTCTGAAGAAAAGGTTTGGCGATGCGCTGAAAGTTGTTTGATTGATTGCTGAATTTTCTTCATTACAGGGGGTCTCAGGTCCTATTTATACCCAAGAATAACATTATATGTACATACCCTAGACTCTATCTAAACTACTATTTAAAATACGACGATATCCCGGGAAGGACCCATGCTGCATTACAATAAACAGTTTAAACAAATTCCTAATTTACAGATACAATTGCTGTTACAGAACTCTATCCATAGATGACAATATCTTTTAATGCGCAAACTGATAACCGAATCCTTCACTTTATCTCCAAGCACTTTCATCGGAAACGGATTTCCCATCTCCTCTGACTCAGCATCGGTTGTCGGCTATCCTTATCCGATCCAACCTCAGCCGATTAACCCCATAGCCGATCGTTACCCAGCCGATTTGAGCATAGCCAACGCAGCCTCTGCTTCTCCGCCAGCCGATCCGATTATGTTTAATCCTCGCTAAAACATACGGGTTCGGTTACCAAATTTAGGCGTTATCACATGCCCCAAGTCCGTGATACGAAGTGTTGCGGATTTGTTGCCTGTTCAGATTCCCGCTCTTTTCTGACCTAATCTGTTTTGGCTGCCCCAAATGCCCTTTAAATAGTCCTTTACCTCAACCGAAATGATCACGCCTTCAAAACACACTCAAACACTTCGCAAACAAGCTTCCTTTTCCTCTCTCCTCTCCGGCGATTCACCGGTGCTCTTCATCACCTCCCGACGCTCCTCGTGAATCAAGACCCAGCTCCGTCTTCGACGATCCCAATGGCCTCCAACGCCGCTGCCGCACGGGCCACCGTCGTCGCACCGGCTGTCGCCGCCGCCGAGTTCCCCGAGGTATGCCCGTCGGTTCAAAACTCTTCCTCTTCAGATTGCCTTTCCAGCCTTTCCTCCTAGCATTGTTGCGTTCATCATGCCTTCAGCTGCTCTTGATTAGCACTTTTTTTTAAACTGTA
This sequence comes from Oryza australiensis, assembly GCA_019925245.2. Classification (NCBI taxonomy): domain Eukaryota; kingdom Viridiplantae; phylum Streptophyta; class Magnoliopsida; order Poales; family Poaceae; genus Oryza; species Oryza australiensis. Next base: position 274,161 of record JAIFGZ020000196.1, read on the forward strand.
GCACCTGTCACATCAAGTGGTCATCCCAAGCTGGACTCAAGGAAAGATGTACTTTCTCGTCCCTATCGGCAACACTGACCTAGCCGATGTAATCATAGCCGAAACCAACAGAATCCCTTACAACACCAGGAAGCAATCCCTAGCCCACTAGAATGGGACTTTCAAGTCGTGGCTAACCACAGACGCAGCTTGGATTGAATGGTATGAGAGGGTGCAATCGGCCAAGTACGCTCAGTGGGAGGAAACCGGGATAGCCCAATGCTTGGCCTTGTCTGTTGCCAGCATGGAAAAGGATGAACTGCTGATGTCGGCTGCGGCGTACTTTTGGAACGATAGCCTCAATGCCTTCATGTTCCAGCAGGGGCCGATGACGATCACATTAGCCGACGTATACATGACGACCGGACTAGACATCCTGGCGTCGGCTAACCCTAGAAACTGAGCCGAAAGGGGCAACAACAGTTCAAAACCAAAGCCATCGGTGAATGGAGCGGCTACGTTGCTCAAAACATGATGGGTGGATTGGTCGGCCACTGGGAACACGCCGCGTTCCTTATGATGTGGCTAGAAAAGTTCTGTTTCTGTGGATCGAGCTACGGGCCGACCAGCAACTGGCAGGTCGTAGCCGAATCCCTAGCCGACGGGAACAAGCTCGCGCTAGGGAAGTACCTCCTCGGCTATCTGTACTAGACGCTGCATCAAGCTGCCGCGAAGATATCTGCCAATGCCCCTGTCAACATCGGCGGCCCATGGTGGTTTCTACAAATCTGGGTGGTGCTGGCGACCCAGAAAATAGCTGGCTGGCTGCCCCTGACTGAGGTTGTTTTCCCAAGGCTGGAGCCGATCGAAGATAAAGACGGCAATGAGATCACCACCACCAGGTGCATGAGCTACGTAGTGGCAGCGGCTGCTCATGCGGGCTCGAAGCAATCGGCCAACCTGCTGGCCGAGTGGTTCATCGCCATGTACGACGGGCTATCGCGCGAGAACCGCACCTGGTACTTTTACCGGGATCAGGCACTGTTCGAGTTGCTGGCCTATTTCAACTGGGAAGACATCAACTCAGCCGACAACCCTAGGTGCAGGGAGTTGTTCACCGCTGCCCTAACCCCGCATTCGCCGAACCGGATCCATCAGGGCCGATCAGTGGCCAGAAGATATGAATTTTACTATCCGGTGTCAGCTGCGAGGCAGTTTTGTCTTGGGCAACTACCCGTCGACTTCTACTATGCCTACAAAATCGAGACGAGGGGAGTTGTGAACCTGGAACTGATAATGCATCGGGTGCTGAACATAGCCGGCCCTCCCCTTGGCAGCATCGGCGAGATGGTTCTGGCGCTCAAAAAGAGTGCAGCCTACAACCAATGGTGGATCGAGATCAAGCAGCATATCTTCCACTAGTGGTCATCTTATTACGTCGATTTGCTCCTGCCTGAAGAAATCCCCTCGGTAAGTTTTAAACTCTAAATGATTCCTCTTTTCTTATCATCGGCCGATGTAGCCGATTAACACTTGTCCTCTTTGGTTTGCAGGAGACCGAGACGGAACGGCCGACGGTGAGTGACTCCGGGATTCCCATTGAATACCGCCTAGGCATGCTGGATGGGGGCGGTCTTGCTTCATCGGCGATCGGCTAGGACGCGCCGAAGCTGGCGTCTCCCGCACAGCCATCGGCCGCGCTTGCCCCCAAGAAGCTTAAGGAGAAGATGTCGATCGTGCCGACCGACAGCCTCCCCCCTGGGACCCGAGCGTCGAGCGGTTCCTTGATGACGCCGCTGCTAGCCAGGAGATACCGGCGGCCGTCAGAGCAGCAGCTGAATCCAAGAGCTCGAGCCATGAATCCGTTAATGCTCCAGCTGACGTCCCGCCAGTTCCGAGTCCCCCCGGGAAAAACCGACCGGTAAGCACTCTTCTCATCAAATTTGCCCTCATGATAATATCACATGCATCTCGACCGAACACATCCTTCTCAGTCAAGAAATTGGCGTCGCAATTTGCAATTTGATTTATAAAACTTAGCCGATTTGATTGCTAACACCCTTTCTTTTGCAGCCTCCACGATCTCCGTCGGCTGCCCCTAGGCGTCGAGTGGGCACACTGTGACCGCCGCGGGCGGCGGCAATGGTGCTGATGGTGGGGTCGCATCGGCCGCAGGCGACGAACCAACCGAGCAGGCCGCTCCGGCCCCGACGCCCAAGGTAAGCCGACCGAGTTTCATAATCGGCTTTGTCAATTTGACAACTCCTCTAATCGTCATCGTCCCTTTGCAGAACATAGCTGACCTCCTAAGCTTCGATCCGTTAGAGTTCAAGGAGTCTCGCGAAATCGGTGAGAAGGCGTCGGTGACGCCGTGAGGACTCGAGGGCCGCCTAGCCGACATCGGCAATCGGCCGGAGGCCTCGCTGGACGCACTGGTAGCCTACAGTGGCTCTATCCACGCACGCTTCAGGGAGATCCAAGGCCAGCTGCCAGAAGCTCTAGCCAACGCCATCGTGTCGGCAACCTTCTTGGAAGCCCACCAACTCAAATACGAGCGGGCTCGGCAGCGGATAGCCGACCGGCGAGAGAATCAAACGCGGTCGGCAACCCTCTAGTTGACCAAAGAGGCCATCGAGAGCAAGAAAGCCGCCTTCGACCGCCTAAAAACCGAACCGGCGGCAAAGCTCGAGCAACTCCTTTGCCGCCAGGACCAGCTGATGGTCGATCTCGTTCAAGTTACGAACGAGATTGACGTTCACAATCGACGCCCAACGTCAAAGTATCAAGGCGGCTGTGGCGCGTCTCCGGGACTTGGTGAAAGGCATTCGGCCAGTGGCTGGGTCCGAAGCTGACGATATGAAGGCCATCGAGGAAGTAGACCAGATTAGGCGGAAAGCGTTGTCGGCCATAGCCGATTTCTTGAAAAAGTGAACTCGTGATTCTGTATCCTGAAATCGGCTGGCGCCTCTTGTAAGACATTCGCTGAACTTTTGTAATAGGCTTTAACTCCGTAATCAACTGCTCAAATTTCTGTAATCGGCTTCTGTTCTTGCCTTGTTTCATACAGCTTAACTTTTGCAATTGCGCTTGTAAACGAGATCGGCTCCGGCCGCATGCACTATCTTGATACGACTGTAAATTAGCTGCGCTGTACATCTCTCGCTTCCCCGAAATTGTCTTATAGTTCATACTTAACCCAACCATTGTGCCGATTCCAAAAATCTTCCGACATCTTGCTTGACTGCCGATTACGAGGCCTAAAATTTTTTTGGCTTCGATCTTTTCTGTAATCGGCTTTGTGTATGTATATGCCCCCAAATTTTGTTGATAGCTTCGGTGTTGACAAAATTGTGAATCCAAGCCATTTGCACCTCATTGTCGTCGCTATCGACCAACCGTTAGCCGACCGTAGAAAACATAGGGGAAAAAAGTTGCATAAAAATGCCTAAAGGCGATGCCTTATTGAAACAAGTCATCGGGTGTCATAAATCGGCTAAGAAATCAGAGCCGAATCATGAGTTGATCCATACACTTGGGTAGTACCCCTTCAAGTATTTTCCGTTAAGAGCCCTTCCAAATACTTCTCCATCTAACCCTTCTAGCATGTAAGCTCCTTTAGAGACGCATTTGTGGATCTTGAAAGGCCCTTCCCAATTTGGTGAGCACTTGCCAAATTTGTTGTCTCTGGATCCGATCGGCAATATTAATTTCCAAACGAGTTCGCCCTCTTCAAAAGATTTAGGCACCACTTTTTTATTATAATGTCTGGCTACTCGTTCTTTATCCCTTGTAACTTTTTCCAAGGCCCTCATCCTGGACAAAACTAAGTTTTCTTATTCGTCCACGTCAAGTGATAATAATCATCGGCTGTGAGTTGATCCTATAGTTGAATGCACCTTGAGCCGATGACGCTTTCGCATGGTAGCACCGCCTCATGCCCGTAGACCAGCTTGTACAGAAGGACTTGAATTGAGCCATGGCATGCCATCCGATATGCCCACAATGATTTGGCTAATCGTTGTTCCATTGCTTGGGGTACTTAGAGATCTTTCTTTTAATCAATTTAATCAAACTCTTATTTGAAACTTCGGCTTGCCCGTTGGCCTGTGTGTAGTACGCCAAAGAATTGAGTAGCTTGATCCCCATGCCGTCGGCAAACTGAACAAACTCATCCAACACGAATATAGATCCCTGGTCAGTTGTAATGGTTTGCGGGATGCCAAATCGGTAGACAATGTGCTCTTTAACAAACTCGATTGCGTCCTCAGAATCTACTTTCTTCGAGGAACTGCCTCCACCCATTTTGTGAAGTAGTCTGTTGCCACCAGAATAAATTTGTGTCCTTTGCTTGAGGGTCGATTGAACTGGCCGATCATATCAATACCCCATCCTCTGAATGGCCAAGGCTTGATGATTGGGTTCATAGCCGACGCTGGTGCTCGTTGTATGGCGCCAAATTTCTCACAATCCTGGCAACCCTTATAATATTTGAAACAATCCTCCAGCATTGCCGGCCAAAAATATCTTGCTCGGCGAAGTAGCCACTTCATCTTATGAGCCGATTGATGCGTGCCACAGATCCCTTCATGCACTTCTCCGATGGCCACTTTGGCTTGATCGGCTCCCAAACACCTGAGCAGCACGCCATCAATCGTCCGATAGTACAAATCTTCATCGAGCAAAACATATCTTAGCGCCTTGTATCGCAGTTTCTTTGTAGCCGATTGAGAGGGGTTTTTGAGATAGCTGTAGACTTCAAACCTCCAATCGTCGGTTGTAATAGCAGCAATTTCCATTTCAATCTCTCTTACCATCGGCCGATAGCCCGATGCCCCTTGAGCTAAATCGTTGGCTTCTGTATTTTGTTCCCCAAGGATATGTTTCAAAGTAACTAGCCGAAAACCATCCATCAATTCCCGGCATTGTTGATAGACCATCAGCGCATCGTTTTTGCACTCATATTCTCTTGACAATTGGCTGATGACTAAGAGTGAATCTCCCATTAGTTCGATTTGGCGTCGGCTTCAACTTCTTTCAATAGATGTAGTCCTTTAAGGACGGCTTCGTACTCCGCTTGGTTGTTTGTAGCATGGGGGTTGATAGCGAAAGCAAATTCGAAACTTGCCCCCCTGGGTGAAATAATGGCTAAGCCAAAACCACAACCATTGGTGCAAACCGAGTCGTCAAACGTCAATGTCCAAGGCATGATTTCCACTGAGCCGATCGAGTCGTTCCTGTGCTCGACGATGAAATCGGCTATGGCTTGTCCTTTGATTGCCCTGGGTGCCTGATACCTCAAATCAAATTCTGTCAAAACAAAAATCCACTTCCCAGTTCTTCCTTTCAATACCAGAGCCGATAGCATGTATTTGACCACGTCGGCTTTGCAGATTATGGTGCACTCGTTGGATAGCAGATAATGCCTTAACTTTGTGCATGAAAAATATAGGCATAGGCACAGCTTCTCCACAGGTGGATACCTTGTTTCCGCGTCTAGTAGTCGTCGGCTGAGATAGAATATAGCCCTTTCCTTGCCGCCGACTTCTTGGACTAAAACCAAGCCGATTGAGTTGTCGTCGGCTGATAGGTACAGCTTGAATGGCAGCCCTTTCTGTGGAGGCATTAGAACTGGAGGCGAGCTTAAATAATTTTTGATGTTGTCTAAGGCCTTCTGCTGCTCTGCCCCTCATGTGAATGCTTGATCGGCCTTCAGCCGAAGCAGTGGTGTGAACGGCTCCATCTTTTCTGAGAGATTGGCTATGAATCGCCTTATGAAGTTGATTTTGGCGATCAAAGATTGGAGTTGCTTCTTGTCCTTCGGAGGCTGAATTGTTTTGATAGCATTTATACTCCTTGGTGTAACCTCAATTCCTCTTTCATGAACAAGAAATCCCAGGAACTGCCCAGCCGATACACCGAACGCGCACTTAAGTGTATTCGTCTTCAGGCCATATTTCCTCGTCCGCTCTAACACTTGTCTCAGATCGGCTATATGGCTCTCCGTTTCTCTGGACTTGACAACCACGTCATCAATGTAGATCTCCACTAGTGAGCCGATCATGTCATGAAAAATGTAGTTCATGGCCTGTTGGTATGTTGCCCCAGCATTCTTCAAGCCGAATGTCATTACCACCCATTTGTACAAGCCGATTGTGCCAGGACACCAAAAAGCAGTCTTGTGGATGTCTTCGTCGGCCATAAATATCTGATTATAACCTGCATTGCGTCCATAAAACTAATAATCTTGTGGCTTGAAGCAGCATCGACGAGCAAATCGGCTATTGGCATTGGGTATTCGTCCTTAGGGATGGCCTTGTTTATATCTCTAAAATCGATGCATACCCTAAGTTTACCCTTTTTCTTCAGCACTGGGACAATGTTCGAGACCCATTCGGTGTATCGGCAAGGCCGAATGAATCGCGCATCGTATAGCCGAGTGATTTCGGATTTGATTGCATCATACATATCGACCTTAAACCTCCTGGGAGGCTGTTTGAATGGCCGATAGCCTGCCTTAATCGGCAGTTGATGTATGACAATGGATCGGCTAAGACTGGGCATCTCGAAGTACTTCCAAGCAAAACAATCTTTATATTATTTTAATAAATTGATGAGCTGGGATCTACAATGAGGACATAGATTTTTGCTAATATACGTCGGCCTCGGCTTGCCATCAGAGCCGATGTCAATTTCTTCTAACTCGTCGGCCAATGTAAAACCTTGCCCGAGCTTGCCATCGTCTTCGTCTGCGGTGTCCATGCTGAAGATGCTTGAGCCCTCCACCATGTCTTGTTTAAAGCAGCAGCTGTGGCTCGTCATCTCCAATCGGCTATATTATGGAATTGGACACATTTAGAAAACCGGCTTGCCAGATTTTCCCACACAAACAGTCGATGCCTTCGATTTCCCAAAGTGGCAAATCGGCACTGACGATGCTAACTGACCTGTCGGCTGGTACGATCTCAATCTTGTCGCTGTCCCATTGGATAAGGATCTCATGCATTGTAGAAGGAACACAACAATTGGCATGTATCCGGTCCCTTCCGAGCAGCAGGCTATAAGACCCCTTCCCGTCGATGATAAAGAATGTTGTCCGCACGGTCTTATTGCCGATGGTCAGTTCGACATTCAGGACGCCCTTGGTTTCTGACGGGTTGCCGCCGAAGTCCTTGAGTACCATATTGGTCTTGATCGTGTCTTCGGCCCCTTTGCCTAGTTTTTTGAATATTGCGTAGGGCATCAGGTGACTATGGCTCCCCATCAACTAACATCGTGGATATTCGTCACGCCCGATTTTCGATCGGGATTAAAAATCGTTTAATAATTCATTTTCCAAATTATTAAAAAGAAAAGTAAATTATTCAAGTAAAGTAAATAAGGAAATAAAATTTTTCTTTAAAAATTATGGCTAGAAATATTTTTAAATATTCTCCATGCCCTAAAATACTCTTTGAAATTTTTCGTGAAATTTTGGAGCTCAACAAATAATTTAAATAATACAAAGACCATTAAAGCAATTATTTAAATAAATTAATTAAAAATTAAATGAGATGGAGATATTTTTATTAAATACTTTGGGTGTTCATATATTTTCAGGATTTTTCTTGGAATTATTTGAGCATTGGAAGTATTTATAAAAACTAAAGGAAATTTGGACAGAAAAGTCTAACTTTCCTCCCGGCGCTACAATGCCATCTTCCTCCTCCGAGCCGACTGTTCTCTCCCGTGCGTACCGTAGCGCCGCCACACCATTTGATCTCCCTCCTCAGCGGTTTTCTTTCCAATTAAATTGCGAAAACCGATTCTAATTCACGTCCTCATCAATTCCCCATAAATCCCCATTCAATCCCGCATCAATTCGTGGTGTATTTGCAATGCCGAGCTCCACCATGGCCGGCCGTCCCCGCCTCTCCCGCCACGTTCCTCCACATTTAACCGCGTCATAACATGTTCCCGGCTTTACTCCCTCGTTTCCCCCATTTTCCCCCTTCCTCCGCTCATCATGTGCGCCGGAACGGCCAACTTAAAGACCACCAATTGTAGCCGCCATTAATGTCGCGACGCGACGGTTTTCGTCCGTTCCCCGCTCCTCCCGGCCATGCCCGAGCGCCCTTGCTGGCTATAAAGATTCCCACACTCCGGAACACGCTCTCCACTCATTTCCTCGCGTTCACCCATTCCCGAGCTCCCGCACCATGCGCCGCTCAAATTCCGTCGCGAGCTCTTGCTTCCGGCCGTTTCGCTACACCGTCACTCTTCCCACCGAGCCACCACCGTCTCCACCTTCGCAATTCTGGAACACCTTCCCATTGTGTTTTCCCAAAATTCCATCGTCGTAACGTGTCGTCGCCGTCATCCCTTCAATCTCCAACCGTCGGTGAGAAAACCTCTTTCCCTCTCCACTCCCTTCTCTCTCTCCGTGTTCGACGCCGCCCTGGGTGAGCCTTGGTCGCGTGTGTCGCCATGCGAGGGGGTTTCCACCGCTGGCCGTGCGCCGATCTCCCCTCTCTGCAGCCCGTCGTGCGCCACCGCGTCGCCTTGGCGATTCCGTCGCCCGTCGGCAAAGCCCCGCGCGTCGTGCGCCACTTTGCCGCCGGCAAAGCCGGCCGCCGCCGAGCCGAGCCGCTCCTCGCTCTCTTTGCCTTTTGTGCCCGTGTGCCAATCCCGTGTGCGCCTCCACGCCCCGCTCGCTCCTCGCCGCCGTCGGCAACCCCAGCCCCGTGCGTCTCTCTGCGCTCGACGATGCCGCGCGTGCCCGTGCACCGAGCCGAGCCGTGTGCCACAATGTGCGTCGCCGCCACACCGCCGTCCGAGCCGTTGCACCTTGTCGCCCGGCACGTCGCCCATCGCCCGTCCGAGCCCGTGTCACCGCCACCTCCCAACTTTCCTCCCCAAGAGAAAAGTCCAAATCTTCTCCTTCCCTCTTCGGCCGCAGGTCCATAGGTTTTCTCCATCGCCAAAGTCCATTTTCTCTCCTTGGCCTAGCCCTGAGAAGTCCAGTTCACCTCCTCCTTTCCGCCCGTATTCTTACCTCGTTGGACGTGGCCCTCGGAGGGCCGCTCCTTTGTGTCGCTGACTCTTGAGCCCGTGTGTCGCACCGGCCTTTGCGGATGTCGCGGATACCTATTCCTTGAGAAATCAATTAATAATTGTGCAATAAATCGAATTAATTCCTGAATTCATTTAAATGGCCCAAAACTTCTAAAAATCATATCTAATCCATACGAACTCCAAATTGGGCCATCCAAGTTGCAAAATTCATCTAAAATTGATCTCTACATGTTTGTTTAATTTCCATGTACTGTTTATTTGGTTCTTATTAGAGTTTTTCTCGTTTTGCGTGCCAGCGTATAGACTTCGTCGTTTTGGGAGTTCGTGTTCGCGAAGAAGAGAAGGTCAGCTGAAGAAGCAAGTCGTCACATTCTTCCTTGACGCATATTGATCCCAAATTATAAAATTATTTATTGTTTGCAAATAAAATTGCATTGTTTTGCTAATTACATGGGAACCGGGAATACCTATCTCATTGCTTGTGCCTCATTTAATTGATATCCATCCATTGTCAACTTGGGTGATTAATTTGACTAGCTTGAATCACTTATGTGATCTCGCTAGGAATATTTATGCTTAGCCATGCTTAATTACACTAGCTCACAATAATGGGAGAACTTTACTACTAGCTGATAGACACATGAAATGACGGTCTCAGACCGGAGGTACCTTGGCAAAGGTTCTTGGTTAATTAAAATATGACTAAATGGTGGGCTGTGGATGCATGGTTTTGCTTGTCGCACCCATGGCAATTAAGGACCGTTTCATGGGAAACCCCGGAAGACTTACAAGATTTACCACAAGCGCATGGGCAACGTGGACTTATAGTGTAGCTTTTCCCCGGCCGACGCATCCGGCAAGTGTGGGCGTGATGGAGTTCGGATGGACCGGCAAGGTCTATGCGGCCGCCGGATTCACCAAGGCACCGGAGGGGGCTGCCTACCCCGGCATAGGGGTAGGGGCGAAACCTTAGTGTGGTGTCGCTTGGTCGGGGAAGTTATGCGAAGGGTCTTGTCACGATTTCCCTTGCAGCACCGCGGTGGTGCTTCGGGGCATGGCAACATGTGTGGAATCGTGTCTTGTGGGTACAGCTTGTACACCTCTCGGCCGAGTAAAACTATTCGAATAGCCGTGCCCGCGGTTATGGGCGATCAACCGATTCACCATGATTAGTCCCACATTTAATAATTTGACTTAATGAAACTGGTTTAGTTCAGGTGGAATGGTTGGGCCTGTTCAACATGGTATAGCGTTGTTCAGTGGATGATTAATATTGATTTAATAAATTAATCAACTGTTTTACTGTTTTGAACCAGAAAGGTTTTACAATCGCTTTTATGCAAAATAGCCTGAGCCACTCTTGTCTCCCCTTGCATGTCTGCATTTCTCCGTGTGGCTTGCTGAGTACGGTGGTTGTACTCAGCCTTGCTATTTCCCCCTTTTCCCAGAAGTGCAGTGCTCCTGAGTCAAAGACGAAGTTAGAAGACCAAGGCTCAGACCCCAGTTGAGTTTGCCTGTGGAGTGGAGCTGAAGCCCTGCTAGGATCGCCTTTTCCGCCGCGCTTTCTTTTGGGTGTGAGGACTAAGTGCCTCTTTTGTAAGTATCTTACGCTTTATTTATGTTTTGGATCTGTTTATTGATTTGTCATTTTGTGTACCCTGGCTGATTCCTGGACAGGGATTTAATACACAAAATAGTCTAGAAATTTGGCTAAATTTCTGGGCGTGACAATATCGGCTTGCCGTTGACGAATACTTTAACGTACAATGGCTTCAGGTGTCGATTTTTGGTCCCCTCGGGCTTGTCGAAAATAGCTTGGTCCGATGAGATTGCCAGTTTCACCAAGTCGTCTTCGATGGTGTACGCGTCGGCTTCGGGAGCACCGAACTCGGCTAGTAATATGAACACCATGTTGGTCGATGCAGAAACTTTGCCTTTCCCTTTGGCTGCCCTCCTGGCTTGATCGGCTGGGCTCTCTTTGGCTTGCTCGTCGTCGGCTGCGATGGTTTTCTCTTTGGGAACCCATCGCCTTTTGATCTTACCCAGCCGACGGTGCTGCTCTTGGATCATTTGCCAAACTTCATCTTCTCTCCCTTCACGCTTGAGTCGTTGAATTCTTCTTTTCTGCGTCTTTGTGAAGAGATCGGATGGACACTATTGGGGATTGGCTGATTCCTCGTCGTCGGCCTATTCGTCGTCGCGGTTGTTGTCGTTGTCATCTTCATCGATGAAGAAGTCTTAATGGATCGGGCCGAGCCGATCATGGATGGACCGCCACCTCTGATTTAGCCGAACAGCTCGAGGGACGAACCAGGTTGGGCTTACAGCCGATGAGTTCCTATGCTCGTCATTGCGGGAATCGTTGCACGTTGGGCAATCGTCTAGTGTCGGCAGCCTCATGCCGGATTCCCCGCAGCACCTGAAAAAATCACAATACCAATGCGGATCGATACTGCTGTGGCTTGCCTCGTACCGGTGGCTTTGTGCTTTCGGCTCGCGCCGACGAGGTGCTTCATCGTGAGCTTCTTCCCGCCAAGACCGGTGCTGATGGCGGCGTTGGCTGTCGTCATGGACTGGCCGTCGGTCGACCGATCTGATAACGGGGCGCACCATGTTGATTGGCGCGGCGTGATGTCCAGTCGGCTCGTCTTCTGCCCTGGCCCCGATTGATGCGTCGACTAAGCCGTGCACCATTATGTTCTGTCGATCGGCTCACCTGGGGCCGGCTTGAACTGTGTTGACCGGGAAAGGGTTGCCGTCTACCTTCATTAGCCGACTTGAATCGGCAAACTTTAGTTTCTCGGCCTCAATTGCCGACTGGATTTGCTGCCTGAAGACTTTGCAATCGTTGGTGGCATGGGATGTGGAGTTGTGCCACTTGCAATATTTCTTCTTCTTTAGTTCTTCGGCCGATGGGATCACGTGGCTTTCGGGAGCCGGATCTGTTTCTCCTTGAGCAGCAAGTCAAAAATCCTGTCGGCCTTGGTGACGTCAAAGTCGTATCTCTCTTCTTTGGCCGTCTTCAGTAGCCATTGGCAGACAATGGCTTTTTTGTTCTTGGCCCATTCGGCTGCCGCCACCTCTGCGTCATCGTCATTGGAATTGTAGTCTGATTCAACGACGACTTGAGTTATGTTCTTGACGGCCTTCCTCGTGTCTTGGCATCGCTGCTCGTGGGCCGTCACCTTCTGCACCAAGTGGGCTAGGCTATCGAAGTCCTGCACAGAGAATCGCTCTCGGATCGGCGCGATCAAGCTGTGAAAGGCCAAATCGGCCAACTGGACATTCGATAGCACCAGGCTGTAGCATCGGTTCCTCATCTCCCTGAAACGTTGGATGTATTCTTGAACCAATTCGTTGTGCTTTTGGCTGATACTGGTGAGGTCCGATAACTTCATTTCATGGTTGCCGGAGTAAAAGTAGCTGAGAAATTATTTTTCGAGATCGGCCCAACTCTGAATTGAGTTGTAAGGTAATGAGGAAAACCAGGTAAAAGCCGATCCCGAAAGGGACTGGGGGAACAAACGAGCTCTCAAGGCGTCTGTAGCCGATGCTTCGCCGCATTACGCCAGGAATCGACTGACATGCTCGTAGGTCGAAACATTGTCTTGCCCTAAGAACTTAGAAAATCTGGAGTCTTGTATCGGTTGGGCAATGGAATCCGCTCAAAATGCTCTGGATAAGGATACCGATACATGTTCCCTGAGTCCTTTGGTTTGAGGCCGAATTGATCGCGCATAACATTTGCAATCAGATCGGCCCAAGTTCGGTTGTCCTGCTGTATCGGCTCATATGGGTCATATGGTGCGGGTGCTTGCCGATACAGTGGTGGTGGTGTCTAAGGCCTGTAGTGGTGATCTTAGCGGCCTCCTTGATACTGGTAGTGGAGTGGATGATCAGCGGGAGGCGGCCGATGCGTTGGTGGTGGCGTTGGTGGACCTGGGAACAACTGTCGGCGACCGGCGTTGTACCGTCTGTCCAGGTCAATCTGGGCAATCGGCTATAACTGCCGATTGTCATTGAACATGTTGGCGATTTGATCCCGGGGCAGCGGCTCCTATCGGTTCAGCATGGTAATTACTGGCCTTGTAGCCGATTCAGTTGGATTCAGCTGGCCGAGGACCCCTCCTGGCGGCCCTGGTTGCGTTGGCGGTGGAATCGGCCGATTCTGGGTGACCAACGTCCTGTAACCAGGAAATTAGCCGTCTGTGAAGTACGTCGGCCCCCGTTGCAGCTGGTCGGCTATCTTGGCATCGACCACAGTAGCAATCATGTTGTTGAGAGTGTTGACAAGGATGCTACTCTGGTTGACCAGCGCGTGATGGACGGCCGAATCGATCCGGTCTTGCAAAGTATGTAGGGCCGAATCATCTGGTTCCTGAACCGGCTCCTCCACCTTTTTTTTGCCCTATGATCCACTGGAGGAGGATGCCTTGAGCTCGTCTATGCTGAACTTGTACTTTTGATGTACAGCCCCGGATCTCGTCTAGGTGAATGATTGCAAGTAGTTGGCCTCGAGCTCTTCCACCATCTTCTTGTAATCGGCCTGCTGCTCAGCCAATAATTGCTCAATCTTCACAGGCACGATGTTGTCCTGAGAAACATTGGGGCTCTTGCAGTCGACCATCTTGTCGGCTGAGTCGATGCGTCCTAGCCTAGCCGACAGAGAAAGTCCCACTGGGCGTGCCAAGAAGCGTGTTGACAAGAAATTTCTCTCACGCGCTCGTCTGGGAGATCTTCTTAGCTCCAGTGCAGGTCCTTCTCAGCTGCCTGTGCAGTACATAGCGTGCCAGTTGGTTTGATCTATTAACCAACAAGAAAAACAAGATATATGCGTTAAGTGTTAGATTTGAGCCCCCCTGGATCGACTGAGGGAATCTATGAGCATATATATGCCATCCTAAAATATATTTAAGCCAAGTGACTGGAATGGATCGGCTATACCAAGACAACATCAACCGCTTAACCCAAATACAGTAAAGGATAATAAATATATGTATTGATAACCTAGCCGATACTGGAAAGCTAACTGTGGATCGGCTAGTACTCCGATGATTCTTATGAAAAGATATCATTCTTGAACGAGATACGCTAGCCTAGGAAATTGGCTGTCGGCTGCTGCTAGCAAGCCGATTTCGGCTTATGATGTCCGACAACAATGAGATCTTAATATAAGAGGCAGTCCTAACATAAATCTAGTAATAAATATACTAAAAATATATCAGGGCAGATAAGGCCGGCTGAAACCCCGGCACTGTCTCTAAACATATAAATCTAACTAAACACATCGTTGGAGGTTCTAAAAATGACTTAATAGTTCAATGTTGATGCAGCATTAAGTATAAAAAGAACAACCTGATCTATTGTAGCTGATCTGGACCTCTCGAGACGGTGGATACCACATATAAACTAGTTCAACCTTTAGATCTAACCCTATCGGCTGCGGGTTCCTGATAGAACTGGCCGATGGCAGGATAGATCTAAACATTGCTCCATTTTATATGCGATATATGGTAATTAGCGCAGTATAAACCCCTTATTCTAATGTGTCATTACGATGGAAGCACTAGAATCAGTAGAACATACCACTAATGACAAGCATTTACCTGGGTCTGGGGATCGAAACGATGCAGCCTGTAGCCAAATCAATTGCTCGTCTGAAGAAAAGGTTTGGTGATGCGCCGAAAGTTGTTTGATTGATTTTTGAATTTTCTTCATTACAGGGGGTCTCGGGTCCTATTTATACCCAAGAATAACATTATGTGTACAGACCTTGGACTCTATCTAAACTACTATTTAAAATACGACGGTATCCCGGGAAGGACCCACGCTGCACTTTCATCGGAAATGGATTTATCATCTCCTCTGACTCAGCATCGGCTATCGACTATCCTCATCCGATCCAACCTCAGCCGATTAACCCCGTAGCCGATCGTTACCCAGCCGATTTGAGCATAGTCGACGCAGCCTCTGCTTCTCCGCCAGCCGATCCGATTTTGTTTAATCCTCGCTAGAACTTAGGGGTTCGGTTACCAAATTTAGGCGTCAACAGCAGTATAAATCACTTAAATCTAAAAGTGCTCCAATATGCAGATTATGTATATATTTCAATCATAGCCGATGTCATAGATTTAATATGTATGGCTAGTACTCCGATACCACTTTATACTAAGATATCGCTACTAGCTAAATATATTAAACAGGGATCGATCATATACTAAGATGACTTAACTGATCGATTACAAGCTTAATATATTTAATTCTAGAGAGATCTTAATATAAAGGGCAACTTTAACATATCAAGTAAATATAACAAGACAATTAAAACAGATAAGATCGGCTGAAACTCCGATACTATCTCTAATAATGATCATAAAACAAGATATATCTGTTATGATTCTAAAAGCGACTTAATAGATCGAACCTAACCGATGCAACATTAAATACCAAAAGAAGCATAGGATCTATACGAGTCCATGAACACCTTTCAAGATGGTAGATATACTATATAATCTAGATTAACATTGAAATCTAAACTTACCGGCTATCATCTAACGATTAATGCTAGCCGATTAGGGTTTAGACCACAATGTCGATCTAAATTATATAGCATATATGATGGAAGCACTAATCCCGACAACGCAAACCATTGTGACAAGAATTACCTTTTCGCTGGAGATCAAACGATGCAGCCCAACTATAAGCAATAAATCATCGAAACTATTAAAGGAAAAGGTGGCGATGCACTGAGATTGTATTGATTGTCTGATTGATTCTTCTTTTTATTACAGGGTCTTGGGCTATATTTATACCAAATTACACGATGAGTCCGTAACGGACATGACTCCTATCCCTATTACAGATCGAATTACAGATATGCCTAAACCGACATTATCTATAAAGAAACTATACACATATTCTAATTTAAAGATACAACTACCTTTTCAGGACTTTATCCGTAGATGGCAATATCTCTGAAGCACCAGGAAATCGAATCTAATGATAATCCTCACGCCTTCCCATCGAAATCGGTCACATCTGTTATCCCAAACGGAATCGACTGCATCGGCTATCATTGTCTGATTCGGTATCAGCCGACAAAACCCTTAGCCGACTAGGTCTGTACTTGGCGCTCACTCCGTCTTCAGAAGAACTTGATTCTCTCCAAATCGGCTTCAGCTTTAGATCCAAACCTGATAATTCGCTTACCAAATTTGCTCGTTAACACATGCCCCCCAAGTCCGCTATATTGTTAATGTAGCGGATTTGCCGAATCTTATCTTGGAGAGATTTCAGAGCTTTTCCGTTTTGGCCATCACCACGTTTCTTTAAATAACAGCCACCGCCTTGGAGTTTTTCACGCCATCACTTTTGCCTCCGCCGCCTTAGCTCCAAACAATTCCAATCTTCATCAGCAACCCCCATCAGTCTCGATGAACTCGCAGGCGTCCTTCGCATGGCGATGAACTCATCCGTAGTGATATCGACTTCGACCACCCCGTCCACGGCGCCGTCGCCGAATTTCCAGAGGTAAGCTCCATCGGCTTCAACTTCTCTTTTTTTACCGCAATCTAGCGTCCGTCCTTTGTGATTTGCCCTCTCTTTCTTGTTCATTGTAGCATCTTTCTCACTATACTGCAATTCCCAACCTCAATCATCCCAATCAGTACCTTCTAGGGCCAATCGGCAACCTAGACCCCCTCACGGTTCATTAATGTCGGAACGAACTAGATCCCTTTTAGGTTGTCGAACCCCAATCTGGTACAATGGAATGGCACTTATGGAATGGCACTTTTAAATCATGGCCTTCAACTGATAAAACTTGGCCAACATGGTATAACAGGGTTTTGGCTAGCAAGCAGAGCCATTGGGAGGAACTAGGGATAGCACAATGCTTAGCCCTAACAATAGGCGACATGCCTAAAGATGAGCCCCTGCTATCGGCTGCAAGTTACTTCTGGTTCAACACTCTGAATTCTTTCCTGTTTAATCAAGGACCAATGAGCCCTACTCTATTGGACATAGTCCTGATCACGGGACTTGATATCACATCATTGGCTAACCCCATCAGCTTAAATACCAAGTGCCAATATTCTTTAAAGACCAGGGCCATTGGAGGTTGGAACGGGTTCATAAGTCTGAACATGGGAACTGGCCCAGTGGACTCCAGAGAACATGCATCTTTTCTTCTCATGTGGCTAGAAAAATTCTTATTTTGCGGATCAAGCTACGGCCCCAAACCAATTGGCAACACATAGCTGAGGCCCTAGTGGAAAAGAGGCAGATTCCCTTAGGAAAATATCTGCTAGGGTACCTGTATCAGATGTTGAACAATGCATCGGCTAAAATTGCCGTGAACTCAGCTATCGGCACTGGAGGTCCCTGGTGGCTCCTACAAATATGGCTAAATCTGCACACATACAAAGTCACTCAGAGACCAGAGTTGCAAGATGCTAGCTTCCCACTAGCACAGCTGACCACGGATGAAGATGGCGATGAAGTCACAACACGCCAATGCATGTCATTCGAAGAGGCAACATCTTCATACTCAGGATCCAAACTTTCAGCCGATCTCTTTAAGAATTGGTTCGACAACTTCTATGATGGTGTTAACGGCTTAATTTGGTAACCAAATCCCTAAGTCCCTGCCAAGATAGAAATGAAATCGATCGGAAGAACAGAGGTCAAGTCGGGCGCGACACAATCGGCTACGAGGGCAATTGGCTGAGGTTGAATCGGACAAGGATAGCCTATAGCCGATGCTGAGCCAGAGAAGAAGACCGTTTCCGATGAAGGTGCTTAAAGATAAATAGAAGATTCGGTTCCCAAATTGCACGTTAAATTGTATTGCCATCTATGGATAGGGTCCTATAACGGCAATTGTATCTATAAATTAGGAATTTGTTTAGATTTTCTATTGTAATGCGGTATGGGACCATATCGCGGGATATTGTCATATTTTAAATAGTAGATTAGATAGAAACCATGATTCGTACGGATAATGATATTCTTGGGTATAAATAGGACCCGAGACCTCTGTAAACATCATTACACACAATCAATACAATTTTCGGCGCATCGCCTCCTATTTTCTTCAAACGAACACTTGATCCGGCTTCGGCTGCATCGTTTCGATCCCCGATTAAGGTAAATGTTTGTCATTAGTGGTGTATCTCGTCGAATTTAGTGCTTCCATCGCTATGATTGAAGGGTTATGCGGAAGCTACGCTAGCCAAAAACAAAATTTTTTCTACCGCGCAAACCAGGAACACTTGCAAATAAGGGCCGATAGATCGTTACCAATTGGAGTATGCAGCGGAAATAGCCAATCAGGGCTATCCGATCTGGAACTATGTAGCCGATTCCCACAAGCCAACAGCCGATTCGCCAATCAGCCGATTCGCGGAGTCGTCCGGTCACGTTCTTGCGCCTTGCTCCGATGCGCCCGACCGCAGCCGATCCGAAGCCGATCAACAGCGCGCAACGTAGCAGCGCCTCTACCGGTATCCACACGTCCAGGGACAAAACGCCGTACACCCATGTGCTAGCACGTGATGCAAGGCTAGGGTTTGGCTCGAAAGTGGGGAGGGTTTCCGTGGAGATTGATCTCGGCGACTTTTGTTACGGATTCGGTTCAACGCGATGCAATTGACGTGTCGTAGCTCTCCACCCCTCCCTCCTTTATATAGAGGTTGCCGACTAGCCGATCAGGACTCTATTTTGAATCGGATCCCATCCGAATCTCACAGAGTTGGCCGCCCATACG
This sequence comes from Oryza australiensis, assembly GCA_019925245.2. Classification (NCBI taxonomy): domain Eukaryota; kingdom Viridiplantae; phylum Streptophyta; class Magnoliopsida; order Poales; family Poaceae; genus Oryza; species Oryza australiensis. The sequence goes on from JAIFGZ020000196.1 coordinate 292,957, forward strand.
TCGTAAGCCTATATGACTCTTATCCGATCGGATCCCTATCCGATCGAGTCGTATTCGAGTCCAACTCGAATGCCTGTTCTTATCCCCTTAAGCGTGCGACCCTGTAGGTTCAGGTATACTCGGTTTCGGCTATAGTCTAACTTAGCCGATCGTGGCTCGAGTCCAACTCGGCCGACCTGTCAACAGCGGCGCCTAGCAGCACATATTGACACCATAGTATACAAGAATATAATATCGGCTCGAACCTGTAATGTGTACACAAATCCCTTTGCCTCATGATACCAATTAAGTTATAGGCAAGAGGTGTGCCATCCCTTCAATAGCTTAACCATTCACTCGAACCGTATTGGATTATCCATCGTTGATTGACTCCTCAATCAACATAGCATGGCCATGCATTTCCATAATCCATTACCTCGAGGGGCCCAGAGATATCTCTCCAAAGGAGGGGCAAATTCCATCTTGATCACTCACATCCCACTCCATGTTTCATAGCAAACCCGAAAACTACCTTTATAACTACCCAGATTACGGAATAGCGTTTGGTAGTCCCAAAGAGCTACTACACATGTTGGAATCCATGGTGATCTCGGTCTAAGGACTCTGTACCAACACTACCCCGAGACCAACTAATGGCACATTAATTCTGTAGTGTCTCATGGTGGGTCTATCCAACAATGTGTTCTCCAACACATGTGTCCATGTTTATTGATTTGGTATCTCCATACCCATGATCTATGAGACATGATCATCAATCAATAAACATGCCGATCTTAGAATCATATTAGTTCCAATAATATGATATATGATCGGGATCATTTAGAAATAGATTCATACATATAGAGTCTCATAAATAAGTCACGTACTTATTGATCAATACAAGATGTCTATTTCATGGAACCGAATAACGCTTTATTCATAAATACATAAACATTGACCATGATATCCAACATCTCCATGTTGCCTCTAGGGCATATCACTAACAATCTCCCACTTGCACTAGAGTCAATCATGTAAGTATCTAATACCCATTGCTCTTGTGTGCGCCTCATGTTTCTGAGGGAGAGTTTTTGTTAGCGGATCGGCTATGTTGAGATCCGTGTGCACTTTGCATATCTTGACATCACCTCGTCCACTATCTCGCGGATGAGATGATATCACCGAAGTATGTGTTTGGACTTCGATGTGACCTCGGCTCCTTGGCTTGCGCAATGGCTCCACTATTGTCACAATAGAGAGACATTGGACCGCCGCACTAGTCATCACACCAAGCTCAGAAATGAATTTCTTGATCCAAACAGCCTCCTTTGCAGCTTCGAAGCAGCAATGTACTCGGCCTCCGTTGTAGAATCGGCAACAATATCCCGCTTGGAACTCTTCCAGTGACCGCGCCTCCGTTCGGGCAAGAACACGAACCCATTGCGATCTATAATCATCCTTGTCCTGTTTGGAAGCTAGCATCGGTGTAACCACTTACAACGAGCTCTTCTTCACCTTCATAGACTAGGAACATATCCTTAGTTCTTCTCAAGTACTTAAGGATATTCTTTACTGGCATCCAGTGACCTTCACTGGATTCGATCGCTATCTGCTCGTAGCACTCAAAGCGTACGAGACATGCGGGCGTGTACAAAGCATGGCATACATGATGGATCCAATTGCCGAAGCATATGGAACCATACCCATCTTATTCTCGCTCATCATGTGTCCGAGGACACCGATTCTTGCTAAGATTAGTGCCATGTGACATGGGCAAGAAACCTTTCATGGAATCATGCATGTTGAACCTTTTCAACACCTTGTCAATGTATGTACTTTGGCTTAATCCAATTAGCCTCTTGGATCTATCTCTATAGATCCGAATTCCCAATATGTATGTTGCCTCCCCTAAGTCTTTCATGGAAAAACTATTTTTCAATGAAGACTTGACGATTCTAGCATAGGGATATCATTTCCAATCAACAATATGTCATCCACATATAAGATTAGAAATACAATTGCGCTCCCACGACCTTTTTGAACACATGCCTCTTCTTCATTTTTGATGAAACCAAACCCTTTGATTACTTCATCAAAACGAATATTCCAACTCCGAGATGCTTGCTTCAATCCATAAATGGATTTCGTAGCTTGCATATCTTTCCAGCGATTCGGATCAACAAAACCCGAGGTTGTATCATGTATACATCCTCGCTTAGGTTTCCATTTAGGAAAGCCGTTTTGACATCCATCTGCCATATCTCATAATCGAAATATGCAACAATCGCTAGGATAATCCGAATAGATTTAAGCATTGCGACGGGCGAGAAGGTTTCATCATAATCAACTCCTTGAATCTGTTTAAAACCTTTCGCCACCAATCGTGCCTTATAGATGTGAACATTTCCATCCATATCGGCCTTTTCTTAAAAACCAATTTACACTCAATGGTTTTGACATCATCAGTGGATCAACCAAGTTCCAAACTTGATTGTCGTACATGGATTCTATTTCGGATTTCATGGCTCCAAGCCACTTGTTGGAATTGGGTCCCACCATCGCTTCCTCATAGGTCTTAGGTTCATCGTTGTCCAACAACAATATATCACGTTGTTCCGCACTGTACTGTCGGTGCACGACGTGATCTTTCGACCTCCGTGGGCTGGTGTATCTACAACCGGTGGCGCAACACTTTGCTCCTCTGTTGTGGTTCGTGGTCACGAAAGCGTTTTCGGTGTTTCTTGAACTTCTTCAAGATGCACCCCGCTGCCACTAACCCTTCTTGAAAGAAACTCTTTCTCCAACAAGACACCGTGTCGGGCGACAAACACTTTGCCTTGTTCCCGATTATAAAAGTAATATCCCTTAGTTTCCTTAGGATATCCCACAAAGAAGCACTTGTCGATTTGGGTGTGAGCTTGTCGATCAGTAAACGTTTTACATAAGCTTCGCATCCCCAAATATTGAGAAAAGACAAACTAGGGGTTGCCCTGTCCATATCTCATATGGTGTCTTTTCAACCGACTTAGATGGAACTCTATTTAGTGTGAGCGCAGTGTTTCAAGAGCATATCCCCGAAGGACAACGGAAGATCACTTTGGCTCATCATCGACCGCACCATGTCCAACAAGGTGCGATTTCTCCGTTCGGACACCCCATTCCATTGTGGAGTTCTGGCGGAGTCAAGCGTGGAACAATTCCACAATCTTTCGATGATTACCAAACTCTTGGCTTAGGTATTCTCCTCCACGATCCGATCGTAGAAACTTGATTGTTTTCCCTAAATGATTACGTACTTCATTCGGAATTCTTTGAACTTTTCAAAGGATTCGGACTTATGCCTCATTAAGTAGATGTAACCATATCTACTAAAGTCATCGGTAAAGGTAATGAAGTATCGATAACCACCTCGGCCGTTGAGCTCATTGGTCCACATACATCGTATGTACGAGTGCCAATAAGTCACTTGCTCTCTCACTATGTCCCGTGAAAGGTGCCTTTGTCATCTTACCAAGTAAACAAGACTCGCATGTCTCAAATGATTCAAAATCAAAAGAGTGAAGCAATCCATCCTTATGGAGCTTCTCCATGCATTTCTTATTTATATGGCCTAAGCGACAATGCCGGATAAACGTGGGGTTTGTATCATTAGAGAGTTGCCTTTTCGTATTAATGTTATAGATGGGAGACGCTTCAAGATTCAAAACGTATAATCCATTCACCAATGGAGCATGAAAATAGAACATATCTCTCGAGATATATTGAACAACCATTGTCCATTGATCTAAAATCATATACTTCCGCTTGCAAACATGAAGCGGAAATAACATTTTGACATAGTGTTGGAACACAATAACAATTATTTAATTCCAAAACTAATCCCGAAGGCGATGAAGTGGTATCGTGCCGACAAGAATCGTAGCAACGCTTGCTCCATTGCCGATGCGCAGTTCACCTCACCCTTCTCAATCCTCTACTTCTTCTCATTCCCCGCAACGATTTGCAAATATGAGCTACCGATCCGGTATCAAATACCCAAGAGTCGGTAGGTGAAGTAGCAAGATTAATGTCTATAACATTAATACCGGCGAAGTCGTACTTTGCTTCTTTTTGAGATCCTCCATGTACTTCTTGCAGTTCCTCTTCCAGTGGCCTGTCTCCTTGCAGTAGAAGCAAACGGCATCGATGCCGCCGACCCTTTTTGCCTTTCTTTGCATTAGAGGCACTCGCGATCTCATCGGGAGTTAACTTCCTCTTGGTGCAAAGTTTCTTGACAGTCGTTTGCGCTTAGCCTTCGCATCATCATCACATGATGACCATTCTCTCGGATACTCTCCTCACTGTCTTTAGCATCCCATGCAATTCAGCCAAGGTTCTATTCATATTGTTCATGTGATAATTCAATATGAATGGCTCGAAGCTCGGAGGAGCGACCGGAGAATCACATCGTAGCCAAGTCTTGGCTAAGGGGAAAACCTAGTTTTTCCGGACTCTTGATATAGCCAATCATCTTTATCACATGCGGATCGACGGGATTCCCTCAACAAGCTCGCACGCAAACAAGGACTTTGAGGTGTTGAACCTCTCGGCCCGAGCTTGGTTCTCAAGCATGCCATGCAGTCCCGAATAATAGTGTGAGCATCGCTGCTCTCATATTGCTTCGAAGCTCGGGGGACATTGTAGCAAGCATGAGACAGCTTATGTCTAGGGCATTATTAGTGTGCTTCTCATAGGCTCTCCGTGCGGTTAAGTGGCATTATTTGGCAAATCCTCCGGATAAGGTACTTCAAGAACGTACTCCTTACGCTCTTGCTTGAGAATAATTCTCAAGTTGCGATACTAATCCATAAAGTTTGTTCCATTTAATTTTTCCTTTTCGAGAATAGATCGCAAATTAAAGGTACTGGGTGTAGTATTAGTCGCCATTTATTCTACAATGAAAAAGCAAAGTTTAGCACAATGTTTATGCTATGTCTTTTGTTAAACAATTTAACATAAGACTCCCATTACGTATTTTACACCTTCCCTCTAGGTTACGTATTGGGTCAAGATCCACATGTTAATTAATTTTCAAGTGAGCTTTGGCATCACCGCTAGAAAATTAGTAACATCGGTAAGCAACACCTTGCTAATCACATCTCTATGTGACTCTTCTTTGTTGGTATGGCATCTCCATGCCCCGGCGCCAACCTATGCCCCAAGGCCCAAAACTGTTTTGATAGCCTTGTTAAGTAAACCAAATGCTCCCGCCGTATATCTCCGACATATACCCCTCGTGTTATGATAAAGAATGGCACTCTACTTTGGCGAGACCCACCATTGACGAGCATAACGGTGACGGTGCAACATTTGAACGGGCATCATTACTACTTAATTTTGTGAGGGATGCTATCCTATCAAACAAACATATCACATATATGAAAGCAGTGTAGAATAGCATGAAATAGTATGGCCCCCTTCACATGGTGATCTCCATCTCCATGCCGGTGTAGAGGATCTCCACCTTCATCACCGTTCTTTCGAGTGCCGAATGCTTGATTTCTTCAAACTAAGCTACTACTATAGAAGCTCTAATTGAAGATTACATCGACTCGCAGGTCGTGAAAGAATATTACAAGCATTGCACGGTGAAAGAATATTACAGGGATTGCACATATGAAAGAATATTACATGCATCACATGCATCTCATACATCTCATACATACAATAGGGCCATACCATCTCAAAGCATTCTCTGCAAAAACAAGTTAGGCGTAGAAACGTTTTCTACCTATCGCAGAGAAACGGCATCGAGACGACCTATAAGGGGGTAACCAAATCCCTAAGTCCCTGCCGAGATAGAAATGAAATCGGATCGGAAGAACAGAGGTCAAGTCGGCTGCGATACAATCAGCTACGAGGGCAATTTGCTGAGGTTGAATCGGACAAGGATAGCCTATAGCCGATGCTGAGCCAGAGAAGAAGACCGTTTCCGATGAAGGTGCTTAAAGATAAATAGAAGATTCGGTTCCCAAATTGCGCGTTAAATGGTATTGCCATCTATGGATAGGGTCCTGTAACGGCAATTGTATCTATAAATTAGGAATTTGTTTAGATTTTCTATTGTAATGCGGTATGGGACCATATCCCGGGATATTGTCATATTTTAAATAGTAGATTAGATAGAAACCATGATTCGTACGGATAATGATATTCTTGGGTATAAATAGGACCCGAGACCTCTCGTAAACATCATTACACACAATCAATACAATTTTCGGCGCATCGCCTCCTATTTTCTTCAAACGAACACTTGATCCGGCCGGTGCATCGTTTCGATCCCGATTAAGGTAAATGTTTGTCATTAGTGGTGTATCTCGTCGAATTTAGTGCTTCCATCGCTATGATTGAAGGGTTACGCGGAAGCTACGCTAGCCAAAAATAAAAATTTTTCTACCGCGCAAACCAGGAACACTTGCACATAAGGGCCGATAGATCGTTACCAATTGGAGTATGCAGCGGAAATAGCCAATCGGGGCTATCGGATGCAGGCTGTGTAGTCGATTCCCGCAAGGCGACGCGGGTCGCCAATCGGCCGATTCGCGGAGTCGTCCGGTCACGTTCTTGCGCCTTTCTCCGATGCGCCCGACCGCGGCCGATCCGAAGCCGATCAACGGCGCGCAACGTAGCAGCGCCTCTACCGGTATCCACACGTCCGGGGACAAAACGCCGTACACCCGTGTGCTAGCACGAGATGCAAGGCTAGGGTTTGGCTCGAAAGTGGGGAGGGTTTCCGTGGAGATTGATCTCGGCAACTTTTGTTGCGGATTCGGTTCAACGCGATGCAATTGACGTGTCGCAGCTCTCCACCCCTCCCTCCTTTATATAGAGTTGGCCGACTAGGACTAGTGGGCGATCGGGACTCTATTTTGAATCGGATCCCATCCGAATCTCACGAGTTGGCCGCCCATACGTCGTAAGCCTATATGACCCTTATCCGATCGGATCCCTATCCGATCGAGTCGTATTCGAGTCCAACTCGAATGCCTGTTCTTATCCCCTTAAGCGTGCGACCAGTAGGTTCAGGTATACTCGGTTTCGGCTATAGTCTAACTTAGCCGATCGTCGGCTCGAGTCCAACTCGGCCGACACATCCAACAGCGGCGCCTAGCAAGCACATATTGACACCATAGTATACAAGAATATAATATCGGCTCGAACCTGTAATGTGTACACAAATCCCTTTGCCTCACGATACCAATTAAGCTATAGGCAAGAGGTGTGCCATCCCTTCAATAGCTTAACCATTCACTCGAACCGTATTGGATTATCTGTCTGTTGATTGACTCCTCAATCAACATAGCATGGCCATGCATTTCCATAATCCATTTGTTAGTGATATGCCCTAGAGGCAACATGGAGATGTTGGATATCACGTCAATGTTTATGTATTTATGAATAAAGTGTTATTCAGTTCCATGAAAGAGACATCTTGTATTGATCAATAAGTACGTGACTTATTTATGAGACTCTTTATGTATGAATCTATTTCTAAATGATCCCCGATCATATGTCATGTTGTTGGAACAAATATGATTCTAAGATCGGCATGTTTATTGATTGATGATCATGTCTCATAGATCATTGGTATGAAGATACCAAATCAATAAAGATGGACATATGTGTTGGAGAACACATTGTTGGATAGACCCACCATGAGACACTACAGGAATTAATGTGCCATTAGTTGGTCTCAGGTAGTGTTGGTACAAAGTCCTTAGACCTGAGATCACCATGGATTCCAACATGTGTAGTAGCCTACTTTGGGACTACCAAACGCTATTTCGTAACTGGGTAGTTATAAAGGTAGTTTTCGGGTTTGCTATGAAACATGGAGTGGGATGTGAGTGATCAAGATGGAATTTGTCCCTCCTTTGGAGAGATATCTCTGGGCCCCTCGAGGTAATGGATTATGGAAATGCATGGCCATGCTAAGTTGATTGAGGAGTCAATCAACAACGACGATAATCCAATACGGTTCGAGTGAATGGTTAAGCTATTGAAGGGATGGCACACATCTTGCCTATAGCTTAAGCGGTATCGTGAGGCAAAGGGATTTGTGTACACATTACAGGTTCGAGCCGATATTATATTCTTGTATACTATGGTGTCAATATGTCTGCTAGGCGCGCCGTGCAGTGGCTCGCGAGTTGGACTCGAGCGACGGTCGGCTAAGTTAGACTATAGCCGAAACCGAGTATACCTGAACCTACAAGGTCGCACGCTTAAGGGGATAAGAACGGGCATTCGAGTTGGACTCGGATACGGCTCGATCGGATAGGGATCCGATCGGATAGAGTCCTATGGGCTTACGATGTATGGGCAGCCAACTCGTGAGATTCGGATAGGATCCGATTCAAAATAGAGTCCTGATCGGCCACTAGTCCCGTCGGCCAACTCTATATAAAGGAGGGAGGGGTGGAGAGCTGCGGCACGTCAATTGCATCACGTGCAATGAGAACCCTCCCCACTTTCGAGCCAAACCCTAGCCTTGCATCGCGTGCTAGCACACGGGTGTACGGCGTTTTGTCCCCGGACGTGTGGATACCGGTAGAGGCGCGCTACGTTGCGCGCCGTTGATCGGCTTCGGATCGGCGCGGTCGGGCGCATCGGAGCGAGGCGCGAGAACACGGTCGGACGACTCGGATCGGCTACGGCATCTGCGAATCGGCTGATTGGCGAATCGGCTGTCCCCGGGTATCGGCTGTCGGCTTGCGAGAATCGGCTACACTGTTCCGGATCGGATAGCCCTGATTGGTTGTTTCCGCTGCACACTCCAATCGGTAACGATCTATCGGCCCTTACTTACAAGTGTTCCTGGTTTGCACGGTAGAAAATTTTTGTTTTCGGCTAGCGTAGCTTCCGCGTAACCCTTCACCATTACCTCTAGGGGCCCAGAGATATCTCTCCAAAGGAGGGGCAAATTCCATCTTGATCACTCACATCCCACTCCATGTTTCATAGCAAACCCGAAAACTACCTTTATAACTACCCAGTTACGGAATAGCGTTTGGTAGTCCCAAAGTAGGCTACTACACATGTTGGAATCCATGGTGGTCTCAGGTCTAAGGACTTTGTACCAACACTACCTGAGACCAACTAATGGCACATTAATTCCTGTAGTGTCTCATGGTGGGTCTATCCAACAATGTGTTCTCCAACACATGTGTCCATGTTTATTGACTTGGTATCTCCATACCCATGATCTATGAGACATGATCATCAATCAATAAATATGCCGATCTTAGAATCATATTAGTTCCAATAATATGATATATGATCAGGGATCATTTAGAAATAGATTCATACATATAGAGTCTCATAAATAAGTCACGTACTTATTGATCAATACAAGATGTCTATTTCATAGAACTGAATAACGCTTTATTCATAAATACATAAACATTGACCATGATATCCAACATCTCCATGTTGCCTCTTGGGCATATCACTAACAATGATACCCTAGATTCAATGATTTATGCTGAGCTAGTTATCATATATCATATATAATCTAGAACGATGTTTAGATTTGTCTTGACATCGGCCTGTTTCTGTCAAGATCAGTAGCCGATAGAGCTAGATCTAAGGGTTGGCCTAGATTATATGCGATATCCACTGTTTCGAGGGGTTTTACATCAGCTATAGTAGATCTGATTGTTCTTTTTATACTTAATGTTGCATCAATTTGAACTATTAAGTCATTTTTAGAGCTTTTATGATCTATTCGGCTACATGTATATGTTTAGAGACAGTGCCGGTGTTTTAGCCGGCCTTATCTGTTTTAACATTCTTTTGGTATATTTACTATCAGATTTATTAAAGCCGCCTCTTATATTAAGATCTTTGTGGAGATTATGGCAATCGGATACCCTCATGGCAAGCTTGTCCGACTGGTGATAGGGATAGGTTATGCTTATAGATTGTGTAAACCGGCTATAACTTGGGTGTTACGTTGCCGATCAGATAAGGCAACGACTCAGTCATAACCAAGTTTCGACAGTTGGCGCGCCAGGTAGGTGTCCGCGCGTCAGGACTTCTTCTTCAATCTCGCCGGCAAGCGCGATGGGATCTTCATCAGGCATCGATGACATCGCCACCAAAGGATTCGATAAGCTCTCCTTCCCTGACTCGGATTCGGACCAGTCGAGAGGGGGAACCCGCTCGGCGCCGTTTGGGTTACCGAACAACGCTGAGATCTACGACAAAGTCCCGACTTCCAAGTTGGGGTCCGTCCACTTGGAAGGAGGAATCCATTCGGCGCCGTTCGGATTACCAAATGCCGCTGAGATCTACAGCCACCTCTGACCTCCACGTCGGAATCCATCCACTTGGGAGGAGAAACCCTCTTGGCACCATTTGGGTTACCAAACACCGTTGAGATTTACTGCAACCTCCTTTCTTCCGAGTCGAAATCAACTCACTCGAAAGAACCGCCGTCATCAAGCTACGACCCGGACTGGAACGATCCAGATTCGAGCAATCCGGGCTCAAGGGAAGTCGCCATCATCCTCCAACCGTTCGGATCATGCTCATCCACGAAGCTCGATGAGTACCTCAGCTCTTCAGACTTCGACGACCTCTACGGCATCTCCACGGACGAGGCCAACGACTCCGACTTCGACAAGGATTATGATCCAAGGTGCTTCAACGTTCTCATGGCTGAGGTGGCCGAGACCGACTCGGCCATGGCCCGCAGGATCACAGAAGAAGAACAAGCCAGGCATGAGCAGGAGCGCAAGCTGGCAGAAGAGGAAAATAGGGGCAAGGAGGAAGCCGACAGAAGAAAGCGAGACCTGAGAGCGACTGGACGACCTGCTCGAGAGGCCATACTTCAGACACGAGTCGACAACACCAACATCTTCCAGACGCCTCAACAGAACGCCGTTGCCGCCCTCACCCTCCTCGACACTGTTATTGAAGCGGCTCCCGCTACGGTAACACCACTCCTGGACAAGATCAAGACCATTGTCGCGGCTACAGCCAATTGCTCTCCATCCACCTCAAAACAAAGGCCGATTGAGTCCGTCGCGGAAACGCTCGATAGAAGCGGACTTCTGCCACTGCGGTCGAAGGATTACAGGAGGCCCGAACAAGCTCGGATGACCATTAGGTCAAGAGACCCCCGCCACGAGACCACACGGAAGCATCAAGAGCAATCGGCCGACTCCCACGAAAAACGGCATGGACGACCACCCGTCCACGACCAAGTCCACCGCAACAACAACTCCGACTACTGAAGCAGCCTACAAAGGACCCCGCCAAGTGATCTGCGGAAAGTCCTTGACCGGCGCTATCAACAGCGAGAGCAGCGCTCCCACGAAGATCGAAGGAGATCGCCCGACTGCAACGACGACGGAGTACCTGCGTTCACTCGGGACCTGCGCCGAGTGCATTGTCCGAGTGGTTTTAAGCCCAGAGGAATCGAGAAGTACGACGGAAAGACCGACCCCGAGTCGTGGCTGACCGTGTACACCCTCGCCATCTGCGCAGCAGGAGGAGACAACAAGACCATGGCCAATTACTTGCCTGTCGCCCTCCCCAACTCCGCCAGGAACTGGCTCACGAGCTCGCCGAGAGGCTCAATTAGCTCGTGGAGCGAACTCCGGGACCACTTCATTGCCAATTTCCAGGGCACTTTCGAAAGACCTAGGACCCACTTTGATCTCTACAACGTCATCCAGAAGCCAGACGAGCCGCTGAAGGACTACATCCGGCGCTTCTCGGAAAAACGCAACAAGATCCCCAACATCACCGATGACATCATAATCGCCGCCTTCCAGAAGGGAGTTCGTGATGAGTTGCTGAGCGAAAAGTTTGGGCGTAAGCCACCGAAGACGGTAAAGCAAATGTTCGAGACAGCGAACTCCTATGCCAAATCCAACGACGCAATCAAGGCGGCACGACAAGATCGGCCTGACAAAAGGGACGACAAGTAGTCGGGAGGAAGCCGGCATCCTAAGAAGGATAACGGCAACAACAATCATGGCCAGAAAGATCGCAAGCGCCGGCCCAAGGACCTGGTCGCCACAACGTCCAACTCCCAACGCCGTCCCATGATCGCAGCCTACGACACAATCATGAATTCTCAGTGCACGCATCATCCAAATCACAAGCACGCGGCCAAAGATTGCCTCATCTACAAGCAATTAGCCGAACAATATGCGGCGCAACTAAAGAAGAAGCCGACTGACGAAGCCGGCCCATCAGGAACCAAGAAGAACAACCCGACTAGAAATTCAGAGCCTTTCCAAGATCCCGTAGGCGAGTTGAATCATATCTTCGGGGGGCAGCAGGCTTACGAGTCCAAGAGGAAGCAAAAGCTGACCGACCGCAAGGTCAACACGGCACAATCCGAAGTCCCACAATACCTATGGTGGTCAGAGGTGGCCATCATGTTCAACCGCTCGGATCATCCTGACCGAGTGGTTAACCCGGGGCGGTATCCCCTGGTACTAGACCCGGTGGTTCGGAACATAAAGCTGAAGTGCGTCCTCATTGATGGGGGCAGCGCCCTTAATATTCTGTTCGCTAAGACCCTGGACGAGATGCAGATTCCAAGATCCGAGTTGAAGGCAAGCTCAGCCCCCTTCCATGGAGCTATCCCGGGGTTGTCATCTACACCACTCGGGCACATCGCCCTTCCAGTCACCTTCGGAGTTAGGGAGAACTTTCGGATGGAGAACATCACCTTCGAGGTGGCCGACTTCGAGACGGCCTACCACACAATCATTGGAAGGCCTACACTTGCCAAGTTCATGGCGATACCACACTACACCTACCTCTGCATGAAGATGCCCGGCCCCAAAGGCGTCATCACCCTGCGCAACGACGTCAAACAAGCCTTCACCTGCGACAAAGAAAGCTGTGATATGGCCCAATCTTGTGAGAGATCACGTGGCCAGGAAGAAATCCGACTGGCTGCATCAACTTCTGGAGAGGGTGAAATCCCCACGAAGAAGATAGCCAAGTAGGGACAAGGCGACGCCAAAACAAAGAAAATCTTCCTTGATCCATCGGATCCTTCCAAAACCGCTGTAATAGGCGCTGAGCTAGATCCTAAGTAGGAAAGCGTGCTCATCACCTTCCTCCAAAATAATAAAGATGTTTTTGCTTGGAAACCATTTGATATGCCTGGAAATCCTAGGGAGGTGATCGAGCACTCTTTACACGTCAAAGATGACGCGAAACCTATTAAACAACGATTATGTCGTTTTGCTCAGGATCGAAAAGATGCCATCAAGGAAGAACTCACAAAACTCTTAGCCGCCGACTTCATCAAAGAAGTCCTCCATCCGGACTGGCTGGCTAACCCGGTCCTAGTCCGGAAGAAGACAGGGCAATGGCGCACGTGCGTTGACTACACCAATGTCAACAAAGCCTGCCCGAAAGACCCATTCGGATTGCCTCGCATCTACCAAGTCGTAGATTCAACAGCCGGCTGCCAGCTCTTGAGCTTTCTGGATTGTTACTCGGGCTACCACCAGATCAGCTTGAAGGAATCCAACTGCCTAAAAACATCGTTCATCACGCCGTTTGGAGCTTACTGCTACATCACGATGCCCTTCGGTTTGAAGAACGCCGGAGCCACATACCAGCGCATGATCCAGAGATGCTTTCAGACGCAGATCGGGAAAAACGTGGAAGCTTACGTCGACGATGCCGTCATCAAGACCAAGCAGAAGGAAGACCTGATTGCCGACTTAGAAGAAACCTTCACAAACATTCGGGCCTTCATAATGAAGTTGAACCCGGAGAAGTGCACGTTCGGCGTACCATCGCGGCATCGAAGCTAACCCAGAGAAAATCAATGCTATTTTGAATATGAAGCCCACGAGTAACCAGAAAGACGTCCAGAAGCTCACTGGCTGCATGGCGGTGCTAAGCCGATTCATCTCCCGACTCGGTGAGCGAGGCATGCCTTTTTCAGGTTACTGAAGAAAGCCAATGACTTCCAATGGACCACGGAAGCCCACAAAGCCTTTGAAGACTTCAAAGAGTTTCTCATGACGTCGCCCATCCTAGCCTCACCCCAGCCTCAGGAACCCCTGCTATTGTATGTCTCAGCTACTCACCAAGTGGTCAGCACGGTTCTCGTCGTTGAGCGTGAGGAAGAAGGACAGGTCCAGAAGATTCAAAGGCCAATCTACTTTGTTAGCGAAGTGCTGGCAGGAGCCAAAATTCGCTACCTTCAGGTACAAAAATTGTTATACGGTGTTCTGATAACCACGAGGAAATTGGCGCACTACTTTCAGGGTCACTAGGTCACCGTCGTCACTTCCTTTCCACTCGGTGATGTCATCCATAACCGGGAGGTGACTGGGCGCATCGCAAAGTGGGCCCTGGAACTGATGCCGCTGGACTTAACTTTCAAGGCGAGGATCTTAACTTTAGATGAATTTTGAAATTTGAATGACCCAATTTTGAGTTTGTATGAATTAGATATGAATTTTAGAAGTTTTTGGATCATTTAAATGAATTCTGGAAATTAATTAGATTTATTGGGTAATTTTTAATTTTTTCAAAGGAAAAAGGGATAGGGCGGAAGTCAGCAAGAGCAGCGGCTGACGTCTGCGGGCGGCAGTGTCACATATCCAAATCCTAGGGATAAGTAAAACTCTGTCAAGACGAATCTAGAAGTAAGGATCTCCAATTCCCTAACCCAAAGATTTTGATTTCTAACCTAGGTGGAGTATTTTTAAACCTAAAGCATGATTAAAACTTTGAGATTAAAATAAAACTTTTCCAACTAAAAAAATTCGATCCATTTATATCTGTGAGCATGCATATGCATAAAACCTCTTTTGTTAAAAAGAGTCCTTTGTGCATTTAGATTTTTGAACCCTCATTTCAGTATAGGTACATCTCATCAGCCTAAGAGAATTTATTGGGAACCCTATTACCAAAATAGAAACATGAACATAGAAGGGACACATAGACAAAGAGAGGCTCCCCAAATTTTTTTAGGTCTATGCAAACAAGATAAAATCAAGAGAAAACTTATGTAGGTTATAAAAGTTGTGAACAACCCAAATATAATTTTTGAACAACTAAATGGTTAGGTTTGATGCCCCAAGCAAATTAAACAAAACAGTACTATGATGGGCAAATTAATAAATCCTAATCGGCTAAAACCAAGTCTCACCCAAAAGTGAATTAAAGTGCACATAAAGCAGTATAGGAAATAATTTATTCAAATACTAGGCTAAATGCCTTGCGGGTCGGAGAGCACCTCTGACCGTCGGACCCTGCTTCTTTTTTCCCCTCACGCTCACTGCCATGCGGGTCCCTGTTAACACCGAAATTTGGTAGTTGAATCCCTAAGTCTTTGCAAAGATGAAGCAGAATCGGATTGGCTAGTTTGGCGGAGAAACAGAGGCCGCATCGACTGAGAAGCGATCGGCTGTGAGGCCAATCAGCTAAGGTTGGATCGGACAAGGGCGGCCGATAGCCGATTCTACGATCGGAGAAGATAAAGCCGTTTCTGGTACAACATTTTGAAGATAAATAGAAGATTCGGTTATTAGATTGCGTGTTAAATGATATTGCCATCTATGGATAGAGTCCTGTAACGGCAATTGTATCTGTAATTTAGGAGTTTGTTTAAATTGTTCATTGTAATGCGGCGTGTGTTCTTCTCGGGATAACGTCGTGTTTTAAATAGTAGTTTAGATAGAGTCCAGGGTTTGTGCGAATAATGTATCTTGGGTATAAATCGGACCCGACACCCCCTGTAAATGATATTCAACACAATTACAATCAATCAACTTTCGGCGCATCGCCGCCCTTTTTCGGCGCAATTGACTTGGCTACGGGCTACATCGTTTTGATCCCCAAACCTAGGTAAATGTTTGTCATTCGTGGTATTATTTGCTGTTTCTAGTGCTTCCATTGTAATGACACATTAGATTCAGGAGTTCATATTGCGCCATTTATCATATAGCGCATATAAACTAGATCAATGTTTAGATCTATCCTGCCATTGGCTAGTTCTATCAAGAACTCACAGCCAATAAGGCTAGATCCAAAGGTTGGCTAGTTTACATGCGGTATCCACCGTTTCAAAGAGATATAAATCGGCTACGACAGATCAGGATTATTCTTTTTATACTTAGTGCTGCATCAGGTTTGAACTATTGAGTCATTTTTAGAACCGCCAATGATCTATTCTGTTAGATTTATATGTTTAAGAGACATTGCCAGGGTTTCAGCCGGCCTTATCTGCCCTAATATATTTCTTTTAGTATATTTATTATTAGATTTATATTAGGACTGCCTCTTATGTCAAGATCTTGTTCTTGTCGGACCTCGTGAGCCGAAATCGACTGGCCATAGACAGCCGACAGCCGATTTCTGAGCTAAGCCTGTGGTTCAAGGATGACATCTTTTAATAAGAACCATCGGAGTAATAGCCGATTAATTGTTAGCTTTCTAGTATCGGCTAAGTTATCAATACATATATCTATTATCCCTTACTGCATTTAGGTTAAACGGCTAATGCTGCCTCGGTATCGCCGATCCATTCTTGTCGCTTGGCTTAAATATATTTTAGGATAGTAGATATATGCTCATGAATTCCCTCAGCCGATTCAGTGGGGATCTAACCTAACACTTAATGCATATTTCTTTGTTTTTCTTGTTGGTTAACAGATCAAACCAACTGGCATGCCCTGCACCGTACAGGCAGCCAAGAAGGACCTGCCCTGGAGTCAAGCAGATCTCCCCGGCCAGCGCGTGAGAGAAATTTCTTGTCAACACGCTTCTTGGCACGCCCAGTGGGACTTTCTCTGTCGGCTCGACTCGGACGCATAGACTCAGCCGGCAAGATGGTCGACTCCAAGAGCCCCAACGTTTCCCAGGACAACATCGTGCCTATGAAGATGGAGCAGTTATCGGCTGAGCAACAAGCCGATTACAAGAAGATGGTGGAAGAGCTCCAGGCCAACTACTTGCAATCCTCCACCAAAACAAGATCCGGGGCCGTGCATCAAAAGTATAAATTCAGCATGGGCGATCTCAAGGCATCCTCCTATGGTGAAACCAAAGGCACAGAAGATGGAGGAGCCGATTCAGGAACATGACGATTCGGCTCTGTATTCCCTACAGGACCGAATCGACTCGGCCGTTCATCACACGCTGGTCAACGAAAGTAGCATCCTGGTCAACACGCTCAACAACATGATCGCTACCGTGGTCGACGCCAAGATAGCCGACCAGCTGCAATGGGGGCCAACGTACTTCATGGACGGCGAATTTCCTGGTTAGAGGACGTTGGTCATGCAGAATCGGCCGATCCCACCACTAGCACAACTAGGGCCGCCAGGAGAGATCCTCAGCTGGCCAAATCCAACTGAGTCGACTACAAAACCAGTGGTTACCATGCTAAACAGACAGCAACCGCTGCCCGAGGATCAGATTGCTAACATGTTCAACGACAATCGACAGTCAGAGCCGATTGCCCAGATTGACCTGGACAGGCGGTACAACACCGGTGGCCGACAGCTGTTCCCAGGACCACCAATGCCACCACCGGCGCATCGGCCACCTCCCGCTGATCATCACTATCAGTACCAAGGAGGCCGTCAAGATCATCACTACAGGCCTTAGACACCACCACCGCTGTATCGGCAAGCACCCGCATCGTACGAACCATACGAGCCGATACAGTAGGACAACCGGACCTGGTCCGATTTGATTGCAGATGTCATGCACGATCAATTTGGCCTCAAGCCGAAAGACTCAGGAAACATGAATCGGTGTCCCAATCCAGAGCACTTCGAGCGGATTCCGTTGCCCAATCGATACAAGATCCCAGATTTTTTGAAGTTCTCAGGGCAAGACAATGTTTCAACTTACGAGCATGTTAGCCGATTCTTGGCACAGTGCGGCGAAGCATCGACTACAGACACCTTGAGAGTCCGATTGTTCCCTCTTTCTCTTTCAGGATCGGCTTTTACCTGGTTCTCTTCACTGCCTTACAACTCAATTCAGAGCTGGGCCGATCTTGAAAAACAATTCCACAGCTACTTTTACTCCGGCAACCATCAGATGAAGTTGTCGGACCTCACTAGCATTAGGCAAAAACACAACAAATCGGTTCAAGAATACATCCAACGCTTCAGGGAGATGAGGAACCAATGCTAGAGCCTGGTGCTATCAGACGCCCAACTGGCCGATTTGGCCTTTCATGGTTTGATCACGTCGATCTGAGAGCGATTCTCTGCGCAGGACTTTGACAGCCTAGCCCACTTGGCGCAGAAGGTGACAGCCCACGAGCAGCGATTCCAAGACACCAGGAAGGCCGTCAAAAACATAACTCCGGTCATCGTCAAATTAGACTGCGAGTCCGACGACGATGACGCAGAAGTGGCAGCAGCCGAATGGGCCAAGAACAAAAAGGCCATCGTCTGCCAATGGCTAGTGAAGACGGCCAAAGAAGAACGATACGACTTCGATATCACCAAGGCCAACATGATTTTTGACTTGCTGCTCAAGGAGAAATAGATTCAGCTGCCTGAAAATCACGTGATCCCGTCGACCGAGGAATTAAAGAAAAAGAATTATTGCAAGTGGCACAACTCCAGATCCCATGCCACCAACCACTGCAAAGTCTTCAGGCAGCAAATCTAGTCGGCAATTGAGGCTGAAAAGCTGAAGTTTGCCGATTCAAATTGGCCGATGAAGGTAGACGGCAACCCCTTCCCGGTCAACACAGTCTAAGCCGGCCCCAGGAAAGCTGATCGACAGAACAGAATAGTGCCCGACTTAGTCAATACATCGATCGGGGCCAAGGCAGAAGACGAGCCGATTGGATATCACGCTGCGCCAATTAATATGGTGCGCCCAGTTATCAGATCGGCTGACCGACGGCCGATCCATGAAGATAGCCGACACCGTCCTCAGCACCGGTCTCGGCAGGGAGAAGCTTGCAATGAAGCACCTCATCGGCGCGAGCCGGAGATCCAAAGCCGCCGATACGAGGTAAACTAAAACAGTGCCGATCCGCATTGGCAATGTGATTTTTTCAGGTACTGCTGGGAATCCGGCATGAGACTGCCAACACTGGACGATTGCCTAGCATGCAACGATCGCCGCGACGACGAGGACTGGAGCTCATCGGCTGCAAGCCCAGCCCGGTTCGTCCCTAGAGCCGTTCAGCTGAACCAAAGGCGGCGGTCCGTCCATGATCGGCTCGGCCCGATCCATCAAGAATTCTTCGTTGACGAAGACCGCAATGACAACGACCATGACGATGAAGAGGCCGACGATGAGGAATTGGCCAATCCCCAATGGTGCCCATCTGATCTCTTCACGAAGACGTAGAAAAGAAGAATTCAACGACTTAAGCGTGAAGGGAGAGAAGACGAAGTTCGCCAAATGATCCACGAACAACGCTGTCGGCTGGGTAAAATCAAAAGGCGATGGGTTCCCAAAGAAAAAACTGGTGTAGCCAACGAAGAGCAAGCTGAGGAAAGCCCAGCCGATCAAGCCAGGAGGGCAGCCAACGGGAAAGGCAAAGTTTCTGCATCGGTTAACATGGTGTCGTACTACCAGCCAAGTTCAGCGCTCCTGAAACCGATGCAGACACCATCGAGGATGACCTAGTGAAGCTAGCAATCTCACCGGACCAGGCTATCTTTGACAAACCCGAGGGGACCGAAAATTGGCATTTGAAGCCGTTGTAAGTTAAAGGATTCATCAACGGCAAGCCGATTTCCAAGATGCTGGTTGATGGGGGAGCTGCAGTCAACCTCATGCCTTACGCAACATTCATGAACCAAGGGCAAGCCGATTTCCAAGATGCTGGTTGATGGGGGAGCTGCAGTCAACCTCATGCCTTACGCAACTAGGCAAGGGGCCGAAGACCTAATAAAGACCAATATGGTGCTCAAAGACTTCGGTGGCAACCCATCAGAAACCAAGGGCGTCCTCAACGTCGAACTAACCATCGGCAATAAGACCGTGCCCACAACATTCTTTGTCATCGACGGGAAGGGGTCTTACAGCCTGCTGCTCGAAAGGGACTGGATACACGCTAACTGCTGCATTCCATTTACGATGCATCAGAGCCTGATCCAATGGGAAAGCGGCAAGATTGAGATCGTGCTAGCCGACAGGTCTGTTAGTGTTGTCAGTGCCGATTTGCCACTTCGGGAAATCGAAGACATCGATTGTTTGTCTGGGAAAATCTGGCAAGCCGATTTTCTAAATATGTCCAATTCCACAATACAGCAGATTAGAGATGACGAGTCGCAGCTGCTACTTTGAACAAGACATGGTGGAGGGCTCAAGCGTCTTCGGCATGGACACCACGGACGAAGACAATGGCAAGCTCGGGCAAGGTTTCACGTCGGCCGACGAATTAGAGAAAATTGACATCGGCTCTGGTGACAAGCCGAGGCCGACGTACATTAGCAAAAAATTGTCTCCTCATTGTAGATCCTAGCTTGTTGATTTGTTAAAAGAATATAAAGATTATTTCGCTTGGGAGTACTTCGAGATGCCCGGCCTCAGCCGATCAATAGTGGTCCATCAACTGTCAATTAAGACAGGCTATCGGCCGTTCAAACAACCTCCCAGGAGGTTTAAGGCCGATATGTATGATGCAATTAAAGCCGAAATCACTCGGCTATACAATGCAGGATTCATCCGGCCTTGCCGATATGCCGAGTGGGTCTCAAACATTTTCCCAGTGCTGAAGAAAAACGGTGAACTTAGGGTGTGCATCGATTTCAGAGATCCAAACAAGGCAACCCCTAAGGACGAATACCCAATGCCGATAGCCGATTTGCTTGTCAGTGCTGCTTCGGGCCACAAAATTATCAGTTTTATGGACATCAATGCAGGGTATAATCAAATATTTATGGCCGACGAGGACATCCACAGGACCGCTTTTCAGTGTCCTGGTGCAATCGGCTTGTACGAATGGGTAGTAATGACATTCAGCTTGAAAACTGCTGGGGCAACATATCAACGGGCCATGAACTACATTTTTCACGACATGATCAGCTCACTAGTAGAGATATACATTGAGGACGTAGTTGTCAAGTCCAGGGAGATAGAGGGCCACATAGCCGATCTGAGACAAGTGTTAGAGCGGACGAGGAAGTATGGCCTGAAGATGAATCCGCTTAAGTGCGCGTTCGGCGTATCGACCGGGCAGTTCCTGGGATTTCTTGTTCATGAAAGAGGAATTGAGGTTACACGAAGAAGCATAAATGCTATCAAGACAATTCAGCCTCCGAAGGACAAGAAACAACTCCAGTCATTGATCGGCAAAATAAATTTCATCAGGCGATTCATAGCCAATCTCTCAGAAAAGATGGAGCCGTTCACACCATTGCTTCGGCTAAAAGCCGATCAAGCATTCACATGGGGGGCAGAGCAGCAAAAGGCGTTAGACAACATAGAAGACTATCTGAGTTCCCCTCCAGTTTTAATGCCTCCACAAAAAGGAATACCATTTAAGCTGTACCTATCAGCCGATGACAAGTCAATCGGCTCCGTTTTAATCCAAGAGATTGAGGGCAAAGAAAAAGCCATCTTCTATCTCAGCCAACGGTTGCTAGACGTGAAAACAAGGTATTCACCTGTGGAGAAGCTATGCCTATGACTCTATTTTTCATGTACGAAGTTAAGGCATTATCTGCTATCCAACGAGTGCACAATAATCTGCAACGCGGATGTAGTTAAGTACATGCCATCGGCTCCAGTGCTGAAAGAAAGAATTGGGAAGTGGATTTTTGAGCTAACAGAGTTTGATCTGAGGTATCAGGCACCAAGGGCAGTCAAGGGACAAGCCATAGCCGATTTCATTGTGGAGCACAGAAATGACTCGATCGGCTCAGTGGAGATTATTCCTTGGACTTTGACGTTTGACAGCTTGGTTTGCACCAATGGCTGCGGCATCAGCTTGGTCATTTTTTCACCCAAGGGGCAAGCTTCGAGTTTGCTTTTGCTATCAACCCCCACGCTACAAACAACCAAGCCAAATACGAAGCCGTCCTTAAAGGATTACATCTACTCAAGGAAGTTGAAGCCGACACCATCGAAATAATGGAAGAAACATTGTTGGTCATAAGCCAATTATCAGGAGAATACGAATGCAAAAACGATGCGTTGATGGTCTATTATCAGCAATGCCGGGAATTAATGGATGGTTTTCGGCTAGTTACTTTGAAACACATTCCTAGAGAGCAGAACCCAGAAGCTAACGATTTAGCTCAAGGGGCATCGGGCTATCGGCCGATGTTGAAAGAGATTGACATAGAAGTTGCCGCCATTACAGCCAATGATTGGAGGTTTGAAGTTTACAGCTACCTCAAAAATCCCTCTCAATCGGCTACAAGGAAACTGCGATACAAAGCGTCAAGATATGTGTTGCTCGATGAAGATCTGTACTATCGGACGATTGATGGTGTGCTACTCAAGTGTTTCGGAGCCGATCAGGCCAAAGTGGTCGTTGGAGAAGTGCATGAAGGAATCTGTGGCACACATCAATCGGCCCACAAAATGAAGTGGCTGCTTCGCCGAGCAGGGTATTTCTGGCCGACGATGCTAGATGATTGTTTCAAGTATTACAAGGGCTGCCAGGATTGTCAGAAGTTTGGCGCCATAGAACGAGCACCAGCATCGGCTATGAACCCAATTATTAAGCGTTGGTCGTTCAGAGGATGGGGCATTGATATGATCGGCCAGATCAATCCACCTCAAGCAAAGGGCATAAATTTCTTATGGTGGCGATAGATTATTTCACAAAGTGGGTGGAGGCAATTCCCCTGAGGAAAGTGGATTCTAAGGACGCAATCGAGTTTGTCAAAGAACATATTATCTACCGATTTGGCATTCCACAAACGATAACAATAGACCAGGGATCTATCTTCGTATCGGACGTGTTTGTTCAGTTTGCTGACGGCATGGGGATCAAGCTGCTTAATTCTTCGCCGTACTACGCACAGGCCAACGGACAAGCCGAGGCCTCAAATAAAAGTTTGATTAAGTTGATTAAAAGAAAGATCTCTGAGTACCCTAAACAGTGGCACAGCCGATTAGCCGAATCACTATGGGCGTATCGGATGGCATGCCACGGGTCAATCAAAGTCCCGCCGTACAAGCTGGTCTACGGACATGAGGCAGTGCTACCATGGGAGAGCGTCGTCGGCTCAAGGCGCATTCAGCTACAGGATCAACTTACAGCCGACGATTATTATCACCTGATGGTGGACGAATCAGAGGACTTAGTTTTATCTAGGATGAGGGCCTTGGAAAAATTTACGAAGGATAAAGAACGAGTGGCCAGACATTATAATAAAAAAGTGGTGCCTAAATCTTTCGAGGAAGGCGAACTCGTTTGAAAATTGATACTGCCGATTGGATCTAGAGATAACAAATTCGGCAAGTGGTCACCAAATTGGGAAGGGCCTTTCAAGATCCCCAAATGCGTCTCTAAAGGAGCTTACATGCTAGAAGGGTTGGACGGAGAAGTATTTGGAAGGGCTCTTAATGGAAAATACCTGAAGAAATACTGCCCAAGCGTATGGGTCAACTCGTGATTCGGCTCTGGTTGCTTAGCCGATTTACGACAGCCGATGTCTTGCTTCAATAAGGCATCGCCTTTAGGCATGTTTATGCAACATTTTTTCCTAAGTCTTCCACGATCGGCTAATGATTAGCCGATAGCGATGGTAATGATGTGCGAACAGCTCGAATTCACAATTTTGTCAACACCGAAGCTATCAACAAAATTTGGGGGGCATATACATACACGAGCCGATTGCAAAATTGGGCGTCAGGAATTTTTAAACTTTTCAAGCTTTGTAATCGGCGGTCCAAATAAAAGCGTTGGAAGTGAGTTGGATCGACGGCCATGATTCAATTGTTAACATCGACGGTTGTGGTGTGGTCTCAGAATCGACGAAGGTGACGCGATACGGACGCCTAGGGCCGATTTCAGCATAAACAATTCAAGATACTACGTGCGGCCGAAGCCGATCTCATCCACGAGCACAACTGCAAAAGTTCGAGCAAGTTGATCAAAGTTCAAGACCATTACAAAAGTTTGACAAATATATTACATTAGGCAGTGGCCGATTTCAGAATGTTAAAATGTTACAACATCATTGTTTCAAGAAATCGGCTATGGCCGACAACGCCGTTCACCTGATCTGGTCTATTTCCTCAATGGCCCTGACGTCGTTGGCCTCAGACCCCGCCACTGGCCGGATGCCCTTCACCAGGTCCCGTAGATGTGCCACAGCCACCTTGATACTTTGGCGTTGAGCTTCGGTTTCGGCTGGCAAGCTGGCCATCTACTCCTTGTGGACATCGATCTCGTTCGTGACTTGAACAAGATCGGCCATCAGGTGATCTTGGCATGCGAGGAGTTGCTCAAGCTTGGCCGCCGGCTCAGTCTTTATGTGGTCGAAGGCGGCTTTCCGGCTCTCAATCGCATCCTTGGTCGATTGGAGGGATGCCAACCGCGCCTGG
Organism: Oryza australiensis; assembly: GCA_019925245.2. Lineage (NCBI taxonomy): Eukaryota > Viridiplantae > Streptophyta > Magnoliopsida > Poales > Poaceae > Oryza > Oryza australiensis. The sequence goes on from JAIFGZ020000196.1 coordinate 317,461, forward strand.
TCCTCGCAGCGATCGGCTATCCGCTACCATGCCCGTTCATACTTGAGTTGGTGGGCTTCCATGAAGGTGGCCGGCACAATGGCGACGGCTAGAGCTTCCGGCAGCTGGCCTTGGATTTCCTTGAAGCGCGCACATATTGAACCGCTGTCGACCACCAGCGCATCCAGCGAGGCCTCCAGCCGGTTGCTGATGTCGGCTAGGGTGGCCCTTAGTTCCTCGGCCGGCGTCACCAACGCCTCCTCGCCGATTTTGTCAGACTCCCTGAACTCCGACAAGTCAAAGTTGAGGAGGTCAGATATGTTCTGCAAAGAGGAAGATGATCAGAAGATATTGTGTTGACAGAGCCGATCATCAGATTCAGTCGGCTTACTATGGGCACCGGGGTCGGAACAGTCAGCTCGGCTGGTGTGGACCCCCGATTTTAAGTCGGGAATCTTTCGTGTTCATAGTACCATTTCCCTGGATCAAGTAGTTGGTACCCACGAATGCAGTACTGGATAATCAAGTGCACATGCACGAATAGTCTTACAATACCATTATTACATAAATAGGCCCGAAGGCATTGTCCATCCCACAGGACCTTATGGTCCGAATACAATATAAAAACAGAGTTTAGATAAGGCAGCGGAAAGAGGCAGCGGTTGTCCATTGCCACAGGCAACGACCGGGACTAAGGTCTAATATGTGTCGTCAGCTCCCTCGCCCTCCGGGTGGTACGCGTAGGGGTCTTCTGGCTCTTCATTTCCATCAGCTGGAGGTTTGTGCGTATAGCAAGGGTGAGTACCAACCGTACTCAGCAAGTCAACACAGAATTGATGCATATGATAGGGTATTCAAAGAACATGGCTAGGGTTATTTTTGCGTAAAGCCAGTTTTCACAATTCTTTTCACAAGCCTATCGTCTAGCCAAATCAAGTTTTAATTTCATAGTTCATTATCCCGGCGACGGTTCTGTCTACCATCCATCGTGATCCCAAGGATGGCTTCCCGTCTCCGGTTCGTCATGATTTTCTGGGGAGTCCACCCCTTCTCGCATTCTCGAGAAGTTGATCCACCAGCGAATAAAATCATCATGCAAACCCATCCCAGCATTTTCAAGTTCAAAGTCTAGCCAAGCGAAAGTCTTGTCACGATGCTCAATATCCGCGAGCACGGCTATTCGAATAGATTGGTTCACTCACACTGCAGTGGATGTACACTTTACCCGTACTCCGCGACAGCCCAACAAATGAGCCTACGTCTCAACACATGAGACGGCCACGGCAAAGCCTTTCGATAACCTCACTTTGCGTACCCGCTCCATGAACTTAAGCCCTCATGCACTCTAGCCGTCCTTTTCTAGCGGTGAGAGGAGTTCGGCGCACCCGGGTAAGGGGAGTCTTTCAGATCTTTAAGTTTAATTAACATCGGTTTAATTCCACCATTCATAACAAAGGCCGCAGCCTCATCCTCATCCCATAACCACATCATAGAGAACCATCTATGCAAGGATACTGCCTCCGCTCGGCTATCTAGTCAGCTAGGTCTATACCCATTCGAGAAGTACGGTTGTACTGGCTCGTTTCCCGGCTATCTCATGGCTCGGTCCTTAATTGACCAGGGTCGGCACTTGCCTTTTCCGGAATCCACCCAAATCATCCGGCCGCCCCAGTCTAAAACATTTGTTTAGTTCTTTCAATTTTTATCAAACGTAATTCATCATGGTCATGTGGCGCTCATGTCTCCACATGCCGAATCTCAACTACCTTCCCTAAGGTAGTTGCCCAAGCACAAGCTTTTTCATAAAGTCGTGAGTATGCATAAATCTAAGTATAGCATGGCTAAGCAGTCTTCCGAAGTTAGGCTTCGGTTATTTGTATCCCATCGCGAGTTACAAGGAGTAATTAAAGGTAAACAATAGCAAGGTATGGCATAACAAGTATAGGTAACTCGGTAAAGCATGCATGTTTAAAGTTTAAAATAACATCATTTCGCAATTGGGATCAATATGTTCAAAGGGTATGAAGACTTGCCTTGCTCGCGACCTTCTTGACTTGTGTCTTCAGCGTACTCAACGGCCTCCTCGGATTCTATACATACGTGCGAAAGATCCAATTGAATTCGATTAGAATTCAAATAAAAACCAACAAAAAAACAAATAAATCGCAAAGCGGTACCTACGGCGAATCGTGGTCGTAAACGGATCAATGATCGGGTTTTGCTAATGTCCGAGTCGAAACGAGTGAGTTGCAATGATTTGAACTCTTGTGTTCTCTTTCGATTTCATTTAGATGGGGTGGCCTTAACCCTAGTTAATGTAAGTTTATCGGCATTATAACGATGATCCAAAATGTCTATTGGACAAAAGGGTAACGAGAGTGTTTATGTTGCTTTCTGGTTGAACTCTTAATCCTTCGTGTACTTGGTGTCGTGGTCTAATTAAAATAGGACGAGGAGGATTTTATGAAGCAAATTAAATATCGAATGTATATGTCGCAAAAGGGGTTGATCGGGATTTATATGAGATAGTTTATAATTCTTTGAAAAGATTCTTGATTTGTGAATATAAATTAAATGAATGAATGGGCCTCACAAAGATATATAAATATTTTGGAAATTTATTAGATTAAAAGTTCAAAGTCTAAGTAAATATAAACTTCACAATTATTTGCAAAGAAATTTAAAAGTAAATAAATAAACCCCTTCAAAAGGTGCAAAATCTTTGTAAATAGAGTTTTAGAATAGTTTAAAAGAGTATAAATATTTTCCTAGGATTTTTACTAAGCTTATTCTTATTTTTAATCTCCTTAGAAAAATTAAATAAAAATTTTCAAAAATTTTGCCTAAGCGGAATCGAACCAGCACCCCCCCCTCACTCGGCTCGGCTCAAACCACGAGCTAGCGAGCCGTTCTCGCTCCCTTTCCTCCTTTCTTTTCTCTTCATCCTTCCTTCTTCTCCCGGCGAGGCCGACGGTGCGGCATGGCCGAACGACGGCGAGGGGATCGGAGCTCGGCATCGAGCTAGCCTTACACCATCTACATGACGCGGGAGTCCGTTTCGAGGCGCGGCTGGGCTAGTGAGGCGGCGGAGCGGTGCAGCGACGACGAGGCGGCCGTGGCGGCGAAGGCGCACGGTGCGGCGGCACTCCGGTGACAATGCGGTCGAACCAAGGGGTCCTAGAGAATCTACGGAACACGGGGTGCTAGCTAGGGGGTCGGCTTGGCTGAAAGGGGCGGTGGTGGTATGGCGACGTGCGCACGGCGGTGGCCAAAACAGAGGGTTCGGCGGCGCTCGTCGCCGGTGATTTCGCGGCCATTTGGCTCGGGAGACTTAGGGGAAATATAGCTTAGAGCACGTAGATCGTGGACGTACCTTTAATTCAAGAAGAAATCAATTGAGGGCGACGAATTTTGAGGTTTGCACCGGGCGGCCGAGTTAGGGTTCTTCCGACCCGGCTCCGATCTCTTGCGAAATTCTAGCGCTATGGTGAACGGATTTTGGGGAAAATTGGAGAGGAGCTAGATGAGACGGTATGGCACAATTTTTGTGTTGTGAGTTTTCGGAGGAGTGCTATTTATAGCCGACCACGCGAGCTCGAACTCGGCGGCCAGGGCAGTAGGGCTAGTGTGACGCACGCGCGAGTATGGGAGGGGTGAGGCCGACGCATGGTGGGCATGGCTACAGCACGGACGGAATGGGCACGGTGGTACGGCGCGGCGCGGGCGACGGCCACGGCGACGGCATTGACGCGGCGCGCGCCGTGGTACGGCGGCGCGCGAGGCGACATGGCCGCGCGAGCGATGGCATGGCGCGGCGCGCGTGCGACGCGGCTCACAGCGCGAGGCGACGGCCACCTGTGCGGATTCGTGGTGACGCGGCGAGTACGGCAAGCGGGGCGACGCGCGACGTGTGGCGTGTGCGCGCGCGAGGCCCGGACATGGTCAAACACCTAACGCGAAATGAACAGTGCGCTTTCTCTTTTCCCGAATTTGATTTTCTATTTTCCATTCCCATTTCCTTCCACTCTAAAAATTCAAAATAAATTTCAATATTCCCAAAATAATTTTGAAATTATATTTTCAAACTTTTTCCCCCACTTTTTATTTTTCAAATATATTTTTCATATTTTTATTTCTTCTTTTAAAATCAATAATTTGGGATCTTTGATTAATTTTTAAATTCATATTTCCTTGTCAAAAATATTTTTATCCCAAATCCAAATATTTATTATTTTTCTTCCACCGATCGGTGTTTAAACCAAAATATATTCTTTGCAGGAATCTTTTGTAAATCTCCAAAATTAATATGTTTACCCTTCTTCAAATTTATATATATATATATATATTGAATTATTTCCCCCAGCAGGGGTCTCAAGCTTAGGGGTTTAATTCAACTTCACTTCAAAGCAATTCCAAAAGAAATCCTTACGCAACTGAATTGGCAAATAAAATTGAAAAACATGATAAGAAGCAATGATTCCAAAAAGTTTTTGCGAGTTCCAAATTTTCACGTTCAAGTCTACTCCTTCGATTTTCGGGATGTTACAAACCTACCCCCTAACAATAAATCTCGTCCCGAGATTGCTTACTTGCTGAATAGGTGTGGGTATTCCGTCCTCAGGAATTCTTCGCTCTCCCAGGTAGCTTCTTCTTCGGTGTGATTACTCCATTGTACTTTGTACATGCGCCACGACTTGGTTCGTGTCTTCTTTTCGCTTCGTCTAGTATCTTGATTGGATGTTACGGATAGGTAAGATCACTTTGTGGACATGGATGGCTTCTAAAGGAGCTTGCTCTTCGGTACCCGCAAACATTTCTTCAATTGTGACACGTGGAACACCGGGTGGACATCGGAGAGATTCTCGGGCGTTCAATTGGTAAGCCACTTCTCCTCTCTTAGCGTTTATCAAGAATGGGCCCATGTATCGTGGTGCGAGTTTCCCTTTGACTTTGAACCTCTGTGTTCCCCGTAATGGTGAGACCTTCAAATACACGTAGTCACCTTCTTTAAATTCCAATTCTCTTCGTCGGGTATCCGCGTAGCTCTTTTGTCGAGATTGAGTAGCTTGTAGTCGGTCCCGGATCGGGCGAACCTTTTCCTCGGCCTCCTTGATTATGTCGGGCCCGAATACGGTTCGTTCACCGGTTTCGACCACATCAATGGGGTTCGACATCGGCGACCAAATAGAGCTTCGTTTGGCGACATCTTCAAACCGGCTTGATAGCTATTATTATAAGAGAACTCGGCGTACGGTAAGCATTTCTCCCAATCCTTGGTGAAATCCAATGCACGAGCTCTCGGCATATCTTCCAAGACTTGGTTCGTCCTTTCCCCGCCCATCGGTCGTGGATGGTAGGCGGTGCGAAAGCGAGATGACTTCCGAGTGCCTCGTGGACTTTGCTCCAAAATGAGATGTGAATTGGGTACCACGATCCGATATGATCCTCTTTGGTACACCGTGAAGACATACAATCCTACTCATATATAGTTCCGCCGACTTGGCGTGTTGTAGTTAGTTTTCACCGGTATAAATCGGCGTTTTGGTGAGCCGATCTACTATTACCCAAATGGAATCATAGCCGATCGTAGTTTTGGGTAGTCCCACTATGAAATCCATGCCTATCTCGTCCCATTTCCATTCGGGAATCTTGAGTGGCTGCAGCAAGCCGTGGCCGTTGATGCTCGCTTTCACCCTTTGGCACACATCGCACACGGCTACGTATTCGGCTACATCTCTCTTCATATTGGGCCACCAATATTCTCCTTTCAAGTCTTGGTACATTTTCGTGCTTGGGATGTAACGAATATGCCGATTCATGGGCTTCCTTTAAGATCAATCCCCTCAAACCGCCTTGTTCGGGCACACGATTCTTTTCTTGTACCACAGATTCCCTTGTCATCCACGAAAACTCCCGAGCGCGTCAGCGCGCCATGCGTTCCTTAATTTCCTGGGTTTCCTCATTCCCTTTTTGGGCTTCCTCTATTTGAGTTCTCAGTAGGGGTTGAATTTCCAATGAGTTCACTTCTCCGTGAGGAATCAGGTGCAGATTGAGTCTGGCCATTTCTTCTTGAAGTTCGCTGGCCATACCTCCCAATCCCATGTGGTTGCATTGGGCTTTGCGGCTCAGCGCATCGGCCACTACATTTGCCTTGCCGGGATGATAATGGATTTCTAGACTGTAATCCTTGATCAACTCCAGCCATCGCCTCTATCGTAGATTGAGATCAGGCTGAGTAAAGAAATATTTTAGGCTCTTGTGATCGGTATACACATCACGGTGGTTTCCGATCGATAGTGTCTCCAAATCTTCAATGCGTGTACAACGCGGCTAATTCCAGGTCGTGTGTGGGATAATTCTCTTCGTGGGGTCGTAATCGCCGAGAGGCATACGCTACGACCTTCCCCTCTGCATCAATACTCCTCCCAATCCTTGCCGGGATGCATCACAAGTACATCACGAAGTCCTTGGTTGTCGGGTAAAGTCAAGATTGGAGCGTGGTTAACTTTTCTTTTAATTGGTCGAAGGCTTTTGGCACTTCTCATTCCATTCAAACTTCTTTTCCTTCTTCGAAGTTGAGTCATAGGTCGGGCTACGTGGAAAACCCTTCGATAAACCGTCGGTAATAACCGGCCAAGCCAAGAAACTCCGAACTTCTCACCGACTTGGGCGCCTTCCATCCCGTAACGGCTTCGACCTTGGCGGGGTCTACGGCTACTCCACCGGCTGAAACCACGTGACCAAGAAAAGTGACTTCCTTGAGCCAGAACTCACATTTGCTGAACTTTGCATACAGCTGGTGCTCTCGTAGCTTTTCCAGTACTAGTCGTAGATGCTCCGCGTGTTCCTCATCGTTCTTGGAGTAGATAAGTATATCGTCGATGAACACCACCACGAATTTGTCCATGTATTCCATGAATACCTTGTTCATCGGTTCATAAAGTAGGCGGGGCATTGGTTAATCCAAAGGACATCACTTGTGAACTCGTATAAGCCGTAACGTGTAGAGAACGCCGTCTTAGGAATATCTCCGCTCTAATCTTCAACGATGATATCCGACCGTAGATCAATCTTTGAGAACACCTGTGCACCCTTAAGTTGATCGAATAGGTCATCGATCCGGGGCAGCGGGTACTTGTTCTTGATGGTTACTTCATTCAGCGATCGGTAGTCCACACACATTCTCATACTCCCATCCTTCTTTTTGACAAAGAGTACGGGGGCTCCCCAGGGGGAAGAGCTGGGGCGTACAAATCCCTTCTCTTGTAGTTCCCTTATCGCTTCTTGAGTTCCTCTAACTCGTTGGCCGGCATTCGATAAGGTCTCTTGGATATGGGGGCGTACCGGGCATTAGATCTATGATAAATTCTACGTCGCGATCCGGGGGCATTCCGGGTAATTCCTCAGGAAATACATCCGGGTATTCTTGTACTATGGGCATTCCGCCTAAGGGCAGCATGGTGAACACTCCCGCAGCTTGTTCACATAGCTTTGGGTTTTGATCCATAGTTATGCTCATCGGTGATCCCCACGGGGTGGATACCGTGACTTCCCTTCGACTGCAGTCTATGATTCCATTATTTTTGGTCAACCAATCCATTCCGAGTATGACATCTATGGTCTGGGGTGATAGCACCATAAGGTTCGAGAGAAACACCACGTCTCTAATCCGTATGGGCACATTAATGCAGGCATGGGGTACGGTTATGTCTCCCCCAGGTGAGTGTACCAACATTGGCCTCTTAAGTGCTACTTGGTGTAGGTGGTGTTGTTTGCTTACTTGGGAAGATATGAATGAATGCGAGGCTCCGAATCGAATAAAACTTTAAGCGGTGCGAGTTGATAGAGAACATACCCATCAATACGTTCGGTCCTCCGAGCTTCTTCCGCCCGCACATGATTCACGACCACGTCGAAACCCGGTGGCAGCCTCGTTGGGTAGCGGGGTCCCTGAAGCGGACCTCGTCCGCCGCGGGTGGGGTTCCTCGACGGGCGTTGCATTGGCACCGGTGCGTACGGGCGTTGCGTGGTTTTGGACAGCTATTGGAGTAGTGCCCGAATTCTCCGCAATTAAAACAGCTCACATTCCTTCTTCCTAGAGCGGCTAGGGTTGGTGGGGGCGTACGGAACTGAGGTGTAGCTGACCTGTTGACATGGTCGGAAGCGGAAGGACGTCCGGTTGCCGGAACGTTTGGCTTCCATCCAGACGGAGTGGCTCCTTTGGGGCGTTGTGGCGTTCCCGAAATGGGCGAGCCATAGCGAGCCTCCTCTTACGGTTATTGTCCACCATCTTTTGGTCATGCTCAAGTCGGACGACCTTGTTGATGAGGCTTTGGAAACCGGTGTGATCTGCCCGATCATTGGTCCCCCCTCGTCATTTAGTCCCTCAATGAATTTGTCTATCTTCTCTTCTTCGTCTGCCAGGTCACTGGTGGCGTGACGGGCAAGCTGGGTGAACTTGTTCAAGTATTCTTGTACTCGATGTGTTCCCTTGACGCAGCTGCGGAACTCGTTCTTCTTCATCCTCATTGCAGCTGGCACGAAATTCTCACGGAATGCAGCCGTGAATTCCTCCCATGTTGGCTCGCGGCGTCTTCAGCTCGTGTCTCCTTGTAGGTGTCCCACCGTCACTCGCGGGTCCCTCCTGGTTAGTAGCGAAGATAACTCTATCAGCTTCTCGGACTCTGACGAGGGTTAACTTCTTCTCTATCACCCTTAACCAATCTTCAGCGTCCATAGGTTCTTCGGCCGTGGAAAAAGTGGGCGGCTTAGCTCTCATGAATTCCCCCAGACTCGATCCTCCTCGACCTCCTTGATTATTGGCAATTGCTTGGAGTAGCTGGGTTTGCATAGCCATGACCTCCGCCAGGGTGGAGGGGTTGGGTTCTGGCGGGTTTTCGTTGGTTGCCGCGGCTCTGCGACGATGTGCCATCTGAAGAAGAGAGATGAATTTAAGAGAGCGGACTAGTTTAGGTTATGGTTCACAGGGAAATTTTTCTTCAAATTCTCTCGAATGATCTTCAATCAACAGACAAGGTGAAATAATAATAAGCATACGAATTAAGACATCGCAAGGCGATGCCCAGGTTCAACATATTACATAAGGGGGGTACACGGACTGTACACACACAGTCCTCCATGCCAGGATAGCAATAATAATTATATCGTCCAACTACATCAACTAATTAAGGGGGAAATAGGAAGTGCTGCCGAGCTGGGAAGGTCCTCCCGCCTAGTCCTCCATCCACCCGCAAGAGCCAGGCGCCGGAAGTGGGTGGTCTGCTGCTGAAGCAAACCGAGGTCCCCACGGCTCGGAGGTGGTGGCCTCGGAGTCACGCCGAATCTTCCGACTCGGTGGCCGCGTACTCTTGCGAGCGATCGGCGGGTGAGGGGGCCTCCCGTGTGAGTCGCGACGAGGGGAACTTCCTCCTCCATTGAGTCGGTGTCGCTAGACTCCCATTTGATCTCCATGGGCTCGCCTCGGACTCCGTATCGGTGTAGATCTGGATGGGGTTACCCTCTCCCGATCCCGGCTCGGATGGTACCGGTATGGAGCTCGGGGTGGGTCCCATGGATGTAGCGGTGGGGTCGACCGGGTATGGTGCGGGCTCGTGCTCAACATGAAAGCTTGCTCCATCATAGCTTGAAAAGTATCAAAGCTTTTGAGTCATATGGTAATAGTGGTCGGGCACGGGGCGGGATGTGATGGTACGGGCTCGGTGGAAGTACTGCGGCGTAGACGGGACGAGTGCGCGCATGTTCCTCTAGCCGGTTGATCTGGCTGTTTGCTCTTCCCGAGCTGCTCTTCCAGCTCCACGAGCCTCCCTCGGGCCATGTAGCGGTCCGAGAGTTGCTCTCATCTTGAGCACCATTGGCTGCGGTGAGTGCAGCATGCTTATCTGGTCTCCGCAGCCTTGGTGGTGTTGACCGAGATCATTGAGGCGTGATCGCTGATCGTTGATCTCGAGAAGGGCCTCCTCGTAACAGTCGTCTGCTGTCTCTGCCCAACGCGATAGACGCGTGACCATCGGGTTGTAACAGCAGGGGGTAGCCTCCACAGTGCAGACTGGGTTGCCCTCTTCGCGGTAAGGATGATGCACGAACTCTGTCATTGTGAGCTAGGCACGGTGTTCCGCATTAAGGCGAAGGAAAGCCTCGCGAGCTGCATCCTGAATAGCTGCTTCTGCTAGGTCCCGGTGGTAGCGGGTATGGAAGCAGTAAGATGTCTCGCTTCCCATACGGGCTTCTATGGATACAGCTGCCTCCCAGGCTGGATACTCTTCGGAGCCATGCCTTTTGATGTGATAGGTGGGTGGCTCCGGGTATCTCAAGCACCATAGTAGGGACTAGAGTTGGACCACGAACCCTTCGTCCCGCGGAACATTGACTTCCCAAGTTCCGTCGTGGTTGGACATCTGCTTTTACAGGCAACTTAGGATTAGCGGGAGGGAGCTATCATAATCATTTGGTAACAAGGAAATATAGATGTAGAAAAGGTATATTTGCATTTTCGGAAATAATAGTTTGAAACCGATCCTATGTAGGGATATTTCCCTTTAGCCAACTGGTTAGGGGTAGGGCGCCTTTTGGTCTTAGCCTACGGTCGCATGGCTCTGATACCAGCTCTGTGGACCCCCGATTTTGAGTCGGGAATCTTTCGTGTTCATAGTACCATTTCCCTGGATCAAGTAGTTGGTACCCACGAATGCAGTACTGGATAATCAAGTGCACATGCACGAATAGTCTTACAATACCATTATTACATAAATAGGCCCGAAGGCATTGTCCATCCACAGGACCTTATGGTCCGAATACAATATAAAAACAGAGTTTAGATAAGGCAAGTGGAAAGAGGCGCGGCTTGTCCATTGCCACAGCAACGACCGGGACTAAGGTCTAATATGTGCCGTCGCCTCCTCGCCCTCCGGTGGTACGCGTAGGGGTCTTCGGCTCTTCATTTCCATCCATTGGAGGTTTGTGTGTATAGCAAGGGTGAGTACCAACCGTACTCAGCAAGTCAACACGAATTGATGCATATGATAGGGTATTCAAAGAACATGGCTAGGGTTATTTTTGCGTAAAGCCGTTTTCACAATTCTTTTCACAAGCCTATCGTCTAGCCAAATCAAGTTTTAATTTCATAGTTCATTATCCCGGCGACGGTTCTGTCTACCATCCATCGTGATCCCAAGGATGGCTTCCCGTCTCCGGTTCGTCATGATTTTTCGGGAGTCCACCCCTTCTCGCATTCTCGAGAAGTTGATCCACCGAATAAAATCATCATGCAAACCCATCCCAGCATTTTCAAGTTCAAAGTCTAGCCAAGCGAAAGTCTTGTCACGATGCTCAATATCCGCGAGCACGGCTATTTGAATAGATTGGTTCACTCACACTGCAGTGGATGTACACTTTACCCGTACTCCGCGACAGCCCAACAAATGAGCCTACGTCTCAACACATGAGACGGCCACGGCAAAGCCTTTCGATAACCTCACTTTGGCGCACCCGCTCCATGAACTTAAGCCCTCATGCACTCTAGCCGTCCTTTTCTAGCAGTGAGAGGAGTTCGCGCACCGGGGTAAGGGAGTCTTTCCGATCTTTAAGTTTAATTAACATCGGTTTAATTCCACCATTCATAACAAAGGCCGCAGCCTCATCCTCATCCCATAACCACATCATAGAGAACCATCTATGCAAGGATACTGCCTCCGCTCGGCTATCTAGTCAGCTAGGTCTATACCCATTCGAGAAGTACGGTTGTACTGGCTCGTTTCCCGGCTATCTCATGGCTTGGTCCTTAATTGACCAGGGTCGGCACTTGCCTTTTCCGGAATCCACCCAAATCATCCGGCCGCCCCAGTCTAAAACATTTGTTTAGTTCTTTCAATTTTTATCAAACGTAATTCATCATGGTCATGTGGCGCTCATGTCTCCACATGCCGAATCTCAACTACCTTCCCTAAGGTAGTTGCCCAAGCACAAGCTTTTTCATAAAGTCATGAGTATGCATAAATCTAAGTATAGCATAGCTAAGCAGTCTTCCGAAGTTAGGCTTCGGTTATTTGTATCCCATCGCGAGTTACAAGGAGTAATTAAAGGTAAACAATAGCAAGGTATGGCATAACAAGTATAGGTAACTCGGTAAAGCATGCATGTTTAAAGTTTAAAATAACATCATTTCGCAATTGGGATCAATATGTTCAAAGGGTATGAAGACTTGCCTTGCTCGCGACCTTCTTGACTTGTGTCTTCAGCGTACTCAACGGCCTCCTCGGATTCTATACATACGTGCGAAAGATCCAATTGAATTCGATTAGAATTCAAATAAAAACCAACAAAAAAACAAATAAATCGCCAAAGCGGTACCTACGGCGAATCTGTGGTCGTAAACGGATCAATGATCGGGTTTTGCTAAAGTCCGAGTCGAAACGAGTGAGTTGCAATGATTTGAACTCTTGTGTTCTCTTTCGATTTCATTTAGATGGGGTGGCCTTAACCCTAGTTAATGTAAGTTTATCGGCATTATAACAGATGATCCAAAATGTCTATTGGACAAAAGGGTAACGAGAGTGTTTATGTTGCTTTCCTGGTTGAACTCTTAATCCTTCGTGTACTTGGTGTCGTGGTCTAATTAAAATAGGACGAGGAGGATTTTATGAAGCAAATTAAATATCGAATGTATATGTCGCAAAAGGGGTTGATCGGGATTTATATGAGATAGTTTATAATTCTTTGAAAAGATTCTTGATTTGTGAATATAAATTAAATGAATGAATGGGCCTCACAAAGATATATAAATATTTTGGAAATTTATTAGATTAAAAGTTCAAAGTCTAAGTAAATATAAACTTCACAATTATTTGCAAAGAAATTTAAAAGTAAATAAATAAACCCCTTCAAAAGGTGCAAAATCTTTGTAAATAGAGTTTTAGAATAGTTTAAAAGAGTATAAATATTTTCCTAGGATTTTTACTAAGCTTATTCTTATTTTTAATCTCCTTAGAAAAATTAAATAAAAATTTTCAAAAATTTTGCCTAAGCCGGGAATCGAACCAGCACCCTCCCCCTCACTCGGCTCGGCTCAAACCACTGAGCTAGCGAGCCGTTCTCGCTCCCTTTCCTCCTTTCTTTTCTCTTCATCCTTCCTTCTTCTCCCCGGCGAGGCCGACGGTGCGGCATGGCCGAACGACGGCGAGGGGATCGGAGCTCGGCATCGGCTAGCCTTACACCATCTACATGACGCGGGGAGTCCGTTTCGAGGCGCGGCTGGGCTAGTGAGGCGGCGGAGCGGTCTGGCGACGACGAGGCGGCCGTGGCGGCGAAGGCGCACGGTGCGGCGGCACTCCGGTGACAATGCGGTCGAACCAAGGGGTCCTAGAGAATCTACGGAACACGGGGTGCTAGCTAGGGGTCGGCTTGGCCTGAAAGGGGCGGTGGTGGTATGGCGACGTGCGCACGGCGGCCAAAACAGAGGGTTCGGCGGCGCTCGTCGCCGTGATTCTGCGGCCATTTGGCTCGGGAGTCTTAGGGAAATATAGCTTAGAGCACGTAGATCGTGGACGTACCTTTAATTCAAGAAGAAATCAATTGAGGGCGACGAATTTTGAGGTTTGCACCGGGCGGCCGAGTTAGGGTTCTTCCGACCCGAGCTCCGATCTCTTGCGAAATTCTAGCGCTATGGTGAACGGATTTTGCGGAAAATTGGAGAGGAGCTAGATGAGACGGTATGGCACAATTTTTGTGTTGTGAGTTTCGGCCGAGGAGTGCTATTTATAGCCGACCACGCGAGCTCGAACTCGGCGGCCGGGCGGGGCTAGTGTGACGCACGCGCGAGTATGGGAGGGTGAGGCCGACGCACGGTGGGCATGGCTACAGCACGGACGGAATGGGCACGGTGGTACGGCGCGGCGCGGGCTGACGCGGCCACAGGCGACGGCATTGACGCGGGCGCGCGCCGTGGTACGGCGAGGCGACGGCGAGGCGACATGGCTGACGCGAGCGATGGCATGGCGCGGGCACGCGTGCTGACGCGGCTCACAGGCGCGAGGCGACGGCCACTGTGCGGATTCGTGGTGACGCGGCGAGTACGGCAAGCAGGGGCGACGCGCGACGTGTGGCGTGTGCGCGCGCGAGGGCCCGGACATGGTCGAACACCTAACGCGAAATGAACAGTGCGCTTTCTCTTTTTCCCGAATTTGATTTTCTATTTTCCATTCCCATTTCCTTCCACTCTAAAAATTCAAAATAAATTTCAATATTCCCAAAATAATTTTGAAATTATATTTTCAAACTTTTCCCCCACTTTTTATTTTTCAAATATATTTTTCATATTTTTATTTCTTCTTTTAAAATCAATAATTTGGGATCTTTGATTAATTTTTAAATTCATATTTCCTTGTCAAAAATATTTTTATCCCAAATCCAAATATTTATTATTTTTCTTCCACCATCGAGTGTTTAAACCAAAATATATTCTTTTGCGGAATCTTTTGTAAATCTCCAAAATTAATATGTTTACCCTTCTTCAAATTTATATATATATATATATATATATATATATATATATATTTTGAATTATTTCCCCAGGGGTCTCAAGCTTAGGGGTTTAATTCAACTTCACTTCAGAGCAATTCCAAAAGAAATCCTTACGCAACTGAATTGGCAAATAAAATTGAAAAACACGATAAGAAGCAATGATTCCAAAAAGTTTTTGCGAGTTCCAAATTTTCACGTTCGAAGTCTACTCCTTCGATTTTCGGGATGTTACGCCTGGTTCGCCGCCCGTAGTATTCGGGGCCTCTTCGTCGGCATCGTTGCCGCTGCTCGTGGCAGTCACAATGTGCTCGCTGGACGCTTGGGGGGTAGCCGATGAAGATCGTGGGGGCTGAAAAAGAAGAGTTAGCGGTCGAGTCGGCTAATTTCTTGAAATCAAGGTGCGAGAGACAATTACCAATGGCACGTGACATGGAGTGCGGCCGACCAATTTCTTGACCTAAAAGAATTGTTCGGTCAGATGCGAGTGATATCATTGTAAAGCCGAATTTAGTGAAGTGAGGGCTTATCGGCCGATTTTTCGCTGGCTGGAGCATTGATGGACTCATGGCTCGAGCTCCCGGGTTCGGCCACCGCTCCAACAGCCATCGGCATTTCCTCGCTGGCGACGACGTCGAGGAACTGCACGACGGCCGTGTCCAAAGGGGGAGGCTATCGGCTGGCGCTACCGGTTCCTTCTCTTTCAGCTTCTTGGGGACAGGCGCGGCCGACGGCTGTATGAGTGGTGCAACCCTTTTCTTCTGGGCAATCGGCTCGCGCACTTGCCCTCGTAGCAAGGACGCCAACTTCGGCGCTCCCCAGCCTATGGCCGACAGAGCGAGGCCGCCCCCGTCAAGAACACCTAGATGGTATTCGATGGGGCGCCCTGAGTCACTCACCGTCGGCTGCTCCGTCTCCGTCTCCTGCAAACAAGAGGGCGAATGTTAATCGGCTATATCAGCCGATGATAAGAAGAGGAAAATCATTTGCAATTTGCTTACCGATGGGATTTCTTCGGGCAGGAGCAGATCGACGTAATGAGATGACCGTTGGTGAAAGATATGTCATTTGATTTTGGCCCACCATTGGTCATAGGCCGTGCTTTTCCTGAGAGCCAGGGTCATCACACCGATGTCGCCGAGGGGAGGGCTGGCTATATTCAACAGCCGATGCATTATCAAGTCTTGGTTCACCACTCCCCTCGTTTCAATCTTATCGGCATAATAAAAGCCGATGGGCAATTACCCAAGACCAAACTGTCTCGCTGCCAACACCGGGTAATAGAACTCGTAGCTCTTGGCCACTGATCAGCCCTGGTGGATCCCGGTCGGCAAGATGCAGGGGAACAGAGCGGCGATGAACAGCTCCCTGCACCTTGGGTTGTGGGCTGAATTAATGTCCTCCCAGTTGAAATCGGCTGGCAGCTCGAACAGTCCCCGGTCCTGGTAAAAGTACCAGTTGTGGTTCTCGCGAGACAGCCCATCTTAGAGGGCAATGAACCATTCGGCCAGCAGGTCGGCCAATTGCCTTGAGCCCGCATGAGCAACTACTGCTTCTCCATAGCTCATGCATCTGGTGGTGGTGATCTGGTTGCCGTCCTCGTCTTCGATCGGCTCTAGCCTTGGGAAGACGGCCTCGGTCAGCGGCAGCTGATCGACTATTTTCTGCGTTGCTAGCACCAGCCAGATCTGTAAGAACCACCAGGGGCCGTCGGTGTTGATTGGGGCGTTGGCGGCTATCTTTGTGTCGGCCTGATGCAACATTTGATACAAGTAGCCGAGGAGGTACTTCCCCAGCGTGAGCTTGCGCCGTCAGCCAGGATTTCGGCTACGACCTGCCAGTTGGCGGTCAGCCCGCAGCTCGATCCACAGAACAAAAATTTTTCAAGCCACATCATCAGAAATGCGGCGTGCTCCCTGTGGCTGACGGGTCCATCTTTCATGTTTTGGGCGATGAAGCCGCTCCACCCGCCGATGGCCTTGGTTTTGAACTGATGCTGCCCCTTTTGGCTTAGGTTGCTGGGGTTAGCCGACGACTCCATGTCCAGCCTGGTCGTCATGTACACGTCAGCCAGTGTGACTGTCATCGGCCCTTGTCGGAAGATGAAGGCGTTGAAGCTGTCATTCCAGAAATATGTTGCAGCCGACAGAAGCGGCTCATCATTTTTCATGCTGGCAACGGACAGAGCCAAGCACTGGGCTATCCCGGCCTCCTCCCATTGAGTGTATTTGGCGAATTGCATCCTTTTGTACTATTCGATCCAGGCGGCGTCGGTGGTCGGCCATGATTTAAAGGTCCCGTTCCTGTGGGCGAGGGATGGCTTGTTGGTATTGAAGGGAATCCTGTTGGTCTCGGCCATGATAACATCGGCTGGGTCGGTGTTGCTGATGGGGCCGAGAAAGTACCTTTGTGCTTTGGTCAAATTGGGGATGAACACTTGATGTGATAGGTGCTACAGTTCGAAAGAAGAAAAAACACTAATCAAGGATGGTTGAATGCTACAGTTTGAAAGGGGAAAATGTGCTATTCGAAAATGGCTGAAAGCAAGATGAATGCAACACACCTGGGGAAGTAAATCCGAGTAAATAGAGTTTTGGATCAATGGGAGTACCTCAGGGAACTCGATGATGGTGGCGGTCGGTGCAGCGGCGGTGGTTGGTGCGGAGGCAACAGCTGGTGCGACGGCGGTGGCCGACGCGATGGAGATGCTTGATGCGGTAGCGGTGGAAGCCATCGGAGTTGTTGGGGGTGAAGATGAAGTCCGATTCACGAAGGGCGCCAAGATTTGACGGACGCCGGTGAACTGCCGGAGAGGAGAGAGAAAGCAAAAGCTTGTGTGCGAAGGGTTTTGAGTGCGCTTTGAAGGCGTAGTTGTTTTGGCCGAGGTAAGTGGCTATTTAAAGGGCACTTGGGGGAAGCCGAAGCAGTTTAGGTCAAGAAAAGAGCAGGAATTTGAACAGGTTGCAAATCCGTAACACTTTGTATCATGGACTTGGGGGGCATGTGTTAACACACAAATTTGATAGTTGAATCCCTAAGTCTTTTCAAAGATGAAGCAGAATCGGATCGGCTGGTTTGGCGGAGAAATAGAGGCCGCATCGGCTAAGAAGCGATTGGCTGTGAGGCCAATCGGCTAAGGTTGGATCGGACAAGGGCGGCCGATAGCAGATTCTACGATCGGAGAAGATAAAGTCGTTTCTGGTACAGCAGTTTGAAGATAAAT
The DNA here is from genome assembly GCA_019925245.2 of Oryza australiensis. Taxonomy (NCBI): domain Eukaryota; kingdom Viridiplantae; phylum Streptophyta; class Magnoliopsida; order Poales; family Poaceae; genus Oryza; species Oryza australiensis. The sequence continues at coordinate 335,195 of JAIFGZ020000196.1, forward strand.
AGAAGATTCGGTTATTAGATTGCGCGTTAAATGATATTGCCATCTATGGATAGAGTTCTGTAACGGCAATTGTATCTGTAATTTAGGAGTTTGTTTAAATTGTTCATTGTAATGCGGCGTGGGTTCTTCCTGGGATAACGTTGTGTTTTAAAAAGTAGTTTAGATAGAGTCCAGGGTTTGTGCGGATAATGTATCTTGGGTATAAATAGGACCCGAGACCCCCTGTAAATGATATTCAACACAATTACAATCAATCAACTTTCAGCGCATCACCACCCTTTTTCTCCAGACGAGCAATTGACTTGGCTACGGGCTGCATCGTTTCGATCCCCCAACCTAGGTAGATGTTTGTCATTAGTTGTATGATTTGCTATTTCTAGTGCTCCATCGTAATGACACATTAGATTCAGGAGTTCATACTGTGCCATTTATCATGTAGCGCTTATAAACTAGATCAATGTTTAGATCTATCCTACCATTGGCTAGTTCTATCAAGAACTCACAGCCAATAAGGCTAGATTCAAAGGTTGGCTGGTTTATATGCGGTATCCATCATTTCGAAGAGATATAAATCGGCTACGACAGATCTGGATTGTTCTTTTTATACTTAATGTTGCATCTGGTTTGAACTATTGAGTCGTTTTTAGAACCGCCAATAATCTATTCTGTTAGATTTATTTGTTTAAGAGACAGTGCCGGGGTTTTAGCCGGCCTTATCTGCCCTATATATTTCTTTTAGTATATTTGTTATTAGATTTATATTAGGACTGCCTCTTATGTCAAGATCTTGTTCTTGTCGGACCTCGTGAGCCAAAATCGGTTGGCCATAGACAGCCGACAACCGATTTCTGAGCTAAGCCTGTGGTTCAAGGATGATATCTTTTCATAAAAACCATCGGAGTACTAGCCGATTTATTGTTAGCTTTCCGGTATCGGCTAGGTTATCAATACATATATCTATTATCCCTTACTGTATTTAGGTTAAACGACTAATGCTGCCTCGGTATCGCCGATACATTCTAGTCACTTGGCTTAAATATATTTTAGGACAATAGATATATGCTCATGGATTCCCTCATCTGATTCAGTGGGGATCTAACCTAACACTTAATGCATATTTCTTTGTTTTTCTTGTTGGTTAATAGATCAAACCAACTGGCACGCCCTGCACCGTACAGGCAGCCGAGAAGGAACTGCACTGGAGTCAAGCAGATCTCCCATGCCAGCGCGTGAGAGAAATTTCGTCAACGCCCCACTAGTCGGGCGCCAAAGCCGGTCTCTCAAACCGCGGCCACTGGCCCGTGGGCCCCACGCGTCATGGAGACAACAACCTTAGCAATTTATTTTACCAAAAACAGTACCTATCTTCAAAAATCCATTTAAAATCCATTTGTAAACATTTTTGAATGAAACAATTTTCTGTGGACTCCTTAGATGATGAACTTTAATGTGGAACCATAAAACTTGCCACTCACGCACTGGAAATATCCCAAAAATTTGAATAAGCCAGGACACTCATAAACCAAAGGATAATTTGTAAAATCTCTAGAAAATTCAAATTAACTTCATTTTGAGCAAACCCAAACCTATAGATTCCTAAACTTATCCTCTCTGAGTAGGAAAAATAAATATGTGTACATTCTGTTGACCAAAAATTTCTCTCACGCGCTGGCCTGGGAGATGTGCTTAACTCCAGTGTAGGTCCTTCTCAGCTACCTATGCTGTACAAGGCGTGCCAGTTGGTTTGATCTGTTAACCAACAAGAAAAATAAAGATATATGCGTTAAGTGTTAGGTTAGATCCTACTGGATCGGCTGCAAGAGTCAATTTACATATATATATGCTATCTCGAAGTGTATTTAAACCAAGTGACTAGAATAAATCGACTGCGCTGAGACAATATTAACCACTTAATCCAAATATACAATGGGATAATAAATATATGCTTTAACAATCTAGCCGATATCGTAAGTCCAACTGTGAGTCTGCTAATACTCCGATTTATCTTATAAAAAATATTGATCGAGCTAAATGCGCTAAACCTAGATTAGTCATGTCGCTAGGCGACAACCGATTCGCTTAGGGCATTTAACTAGAGTAAGATCTTAATTTAAGAGGCGGTTTTAATAAATTTGATAGCAAACATATCAAAACGATATTAAAACAGATAAGACTGGTTGAAACCCCAGCACTATCTCTAAACATATACATCTAGCCGAATAGATCATAAAAGCTCTAAAACGACTTAATATATCAACGCTGATGCAGCATTAAGTATGAAAAGAACAATCTGATCTACTGTAGCCGATGTAAATACCTTGAGACGGTGGATATCGCATACAACATAGGCCAACCTTTAGATCTAGCTCTATTGACTGTTGATTCTTGACAGAAACGAGCCGATGTCGAGACAGATCTAAACATTGTTCTAAATTATATGTGATATATGATAATTAGCGCAACATAAATCATCGAATTTAGAGTGTAATAGGGATGGAAGCACTAAATTCGACGAGATACACCACTAATGACCAACATTTACCTTAACTTGGGGATCGAAACGATGGAGCCCGAAGCCGGATCAATTGTTCGTCTGAAGAAAAAGGAGGCGATGCACCGAAGGTTGTATTGATTGTGTGAATATTGTTTTACAAGGATCTCGGGTCCTAATTATACCCAAAAATAACATTATCTGTACAAACCCTGGACTCTATCTAAACTACTATTTAAAAATACGACAATATCCCTGGATAAGGACCCATGCCGCATGATGTGGACAAGGGTCCACATCAAGTGGTATCAGAGCTTTAGGTTTACCATCAGGTTCGCTCTTACCCTGGATTAGTTTTTGATTTCGTCGTTATCCTAGAGTCTACAGAAAAGCCAAACAAAATTGTAGTCGATAGTTTTTCCCCATCCCAGACAGTGTTTTGCCCTTGCATAATTCAATTTCAGAGTCTGTAGTGTTGAGTCGGAGTCCTAGTTTAAGGTCTTTGTTGCTGGTTTAGTGCATGTTTTAGTCTAGTCGTGTGTTTTTCCCTTGTAACCCTAGCCGCCACCTTTCATCCTATGTGCTAGGGTTCATCATTTGAAAACCGTTTCCGCCATCATAAGCACCAACCAAGATCACCACGCAACACCAGAACACTTTTCGGTACTCTGCTGCCACCATATATATGTCCACCATAAAACCGATTTGGTTGTATTTCCTTCTGAAAAACCTAGTCGGTAGCCAAAACATCAAACAACTATAACTTTCGTATACGGACACGAAATCAGGCAAAATTTAACTTTTCGGACAAGAGAAAAAATTTTTATATCCGAAATTTGGCTTATAAAATTATCTGTTCGAGCTTTGAAGTTTCTGCATGTTCTTTCAAAGTTTCTATAGCAATTCCATAGGCCACATTTTAACTCCGTTTGAGCTGAAGCTTTGAGGTGTGCCTATTCTTGTGCTGCTGGTTGAGAAGAAAAAGAAAAGAAAAAAGAAAAGAAAAAAGAAAAGAAAAAAAGAAAAGAAAAAAAGAAAAAAAGTTGATTTCTACTAGTGCTTCGGGCTCTCGATCCGCTCCGTTGAGCCTCTAGCCTTGCGCGGTATTCGGTTTTTGAATCTCGCCGAAGTTTGCCTTGTCCATGTTTCCTTACTTTCCTTGCTGTTACCTTGTCATACTTGCTCCTTCCTTGTTACCACAACTTTTCTAGGACACAAATAGACTAGCAACTAAGGCGAGTAACTTGGGATTTTTATTCAGCATTACTATCTCGTCATTGAATTGTGTACCACACATATTTTTATTCAGCCTTCCTAGCTCCACATACTACTTCCGGACAGCACTGGTTCTTGATCCTTGCAATCGCCGCCTACGCCTCTCTCCAGGTATCCTTTGCCTTTGCTTGGTAAGAACCTTATAAGAGCTTGGTAAGGTGCACCGCTTTGCTTGAATTGTTGAGAGGCCCCACTACACCTACGTAGTAGATTATTAGGGATAACCTTCACCGTTTGTTGCTGTTTTTCGTGTTTTTGATGGCAGGTGACGGTGAGGAGAGGACTCCCAAGGATTTCAAGGAGAGTGTCAGTCAAGAGCAGCTACAATCTGTTGTAGAAAACGCTCACAAAGTGGTGAAGGAGGCAGTCACCAGGGCTATCACTGAAACCCTCACTGAACTTGATCTCGGCAACTACATGGAGAGGTTGGACAAACGGGTGTCCATGCTTACTGATCGGGTTGCTGCATTGGAGACGCGACAACCAACCAATGAAGATGTGAGCAGCAGCAACACCGGAGCTCATTTGCCAGAAGACACGGTGTATGATTCCAGTGGCAATATTGATGAACAAGCTACAAGGCAAGCACGGCTACGACGTCGTCTTCGCACCAATCGCACAGGTTTGGGTGGCGCTCCAAATCACCACCACCATCAAGGTAATAATAATCGTGCGGCCGATGATCCTTATGCTAAGGTTAAGCTTAAACTACCATCTTTTTCAGGTTATTATGATGTCGAGCGATACCTTGATTGGGAGATGACAGTAGAACAAAAGTTTAGTGCCCACCTTGTGCCTGAGCAACATAGAGTAAGACAAGCCACTAGTGAGTTTAAATATTTTGCTATCTTTTGGTGGACTGGGTTAGCTGCAGAGGGTGCTTTACCTACTAGTTGGGAAGAACTTAAGGTAGCTATGCGCGATAGATTTGTTCCTCCTTCTTATCATAGAGATTTATGCAAGAAACTGATGCGTTTAGAACAAGGGGATAAATCTGTACAGGATTACTATGGTGAGCTACAAAAGGGATTGATGCGTTGTAGCATAGTGAGGGGACCAAGGATGCTATTTGTCGTTTTTATTCGGGTTTGAGGGTTGAAATTCAGAACATAGTTGATTATAAGGAATTTAACACTATCAACCAGTTGTTTCAGTTTGCTATGCTTGCAGAGAAGGAATTGCAGGGGCGTTATCAGCAGGGCAAGAACAAGGCAAGTACGTACAGTCCACGCACGACGCCACCTTCGGGGCTGACCAAGGCCACCTCTTTCCGGGCACCTCCACCAGCGAGCAAGCGACCAGCTGCGTCCGGAGTTTCTACAACGCCAAAACCACCTCCCCCACGACCCATAGATTCAGGTAAAAGTTCTTCGCAGGTACCCGCCAAGAGTGCCTCATCCGTCGCTTCGACGGGGCGCACTCCCAACATTCAGTGCCACCGCTACCATGGATGTGGTCATGTGCAAAAGGATTTCCCTAGTCAACGGGCATACAGTGCCACAGAAGATGGCTACATCAGCACCTCCGATGTTGAAGATGAGGAAGAAGAAGAAGAAGTTGATGCTGAGGATGGCGAAGTCCTTGGTCATGAGGACATGGCAGCCTACATGAACATCATTGTACAGCGGGTGCTCAGCACACAAGTACAGCAACTTGAGAGGTTGCAACGCCATAATCTTTTCCAGATTTTCTTTGTCATCAACAATCGTCGTGCACGTGTGATCATTGATGGAGGTAGCTGAAATAATTTTATGAGTTCTGACTTGGTCAAGAAGCTTGGCTTGACCACACGCCCACACCCACATCCATACCATATCCAGTGGTTAAATGATTCTGGAAAAGCAAAGGTAACACGAGCTTGCAGAGTTTCGTTTTCCATTGGTTCGTATGCTGATTCTGTTGATTGTGATGTGGTTCCTATGCAAGCTTGTTCACTTTTGTTGGGTCGTCCTTGGGAACATGATAATGATGCTACACACCATGGTAGAAGTAATAAATACACTTTTGTGCATAAAGGAAAGAAAATTACTTTGGTTCCTTTGACCCCTGCTGAAATTGTACAAGCTGATAAAGATCGAGCTGCTAGTTTGAAAGTTGTTGAATCCGAAAAGCGGCAAGTTGCTAAATCTGTTTTTCCACCTAAAAATGATAAGCAAACACCTAGTTCTAAGGCCAAGGGGATTAAATTGAAGGGTGGTGTTATGCTTGCAACAAAATGTGACCTTGCTGAAATTTCTGATGATGATATTTGCTATTCTTTTATATGCAAACAAGCTTTGTTTTCTTTAGATGATATTGCTAGCTCGATACCTCCTGCTGTCACTAACATTTTGCAGGAGTATGAGGACATTTTTCCAGAGGAGATACCCCTGGGGCTGCCACCTATGAGAGGGATAGAGCATCAAATTGACTTGATCCCGGGAGCAACATTGCCAAACCGTGTTGCTTATCGAACCAACCCCAAGGAGACTAAGGAAATTCAGTGGCAAGTCCAAGACATTTTGGACCGTGGGTATGTACGTGAAAGCCTTAGTCCTTGTGCACTGCCTGTACTTTTCGTTCCTAAGAAAGATGGTACTTGGCGAATGTGTGTTGATTGTAGAGCCATCAATAATATTACTATTCGATATCGTCATCCTATTCCTAGGCTAGACAACATGCTTGATGAGTTGTGTGGTTCTGTTATTTTCACAAAGATTGACTTGCGTAGTGGCTACCACCAAATTAGAATGAAACTTGGGGATGAATGGAAAACTGCCTTCAAGACCAAATTCGGGTTGTAGGAGTGGTTAGTAATGCCTTTTGGTTTGACTAATGCACCTAGCACCTTCATGCGTTTAATGAATGAGGTTTTAAGGCCTTCTATTGGTCGCTTTGTGGTAGTTTACTTTGATGACATCCTGATTTATAGCAATTGTTTGGAAGCACACATGGATCATTTACGTGCTGTTTTTAATGTTTTACGTGATGCACGTTTGTTTGCTAAGCTTGCTAAGTGCATCTTTTGCACGGAACGAGTCTCTTTTCTTGGATATGTTGTTACTTCACAGGGAATTGAGGTGGATGAGACAAAAATTGATGCCATACAGAGCTGGCCGGTTCCCCAAACAATCACACAGGTGAGAAGTTTTCTTGGTCTTGCAGGATTCTATCGCCGGTTCGTCAATGATTTCAGCACCATTGCTGCACCCTTACATGAGATGACGAAGAAAGGAGTGGTGTTCCATTGGGGAAAGAATCAAGAGGACTCCTTTGACACTTTGAAGGACAAGCTTACACATGCGCCATTGCTGCAACTTCCAAGTTTTGGTAAGATTTTTGAGTTAGAATGTGATGGTAGTGGAGTTGGCATTGGAGGTGTTTTGATGCAAGATGGTAAGCCCGTTGCATACTTTAGTGAGAAATTGCATGGTCCTATTTTGAATTATTCCACATATGATAAAGAATTATATGCACTTGTATGTTCTTTAGAGATGTGGCGTCATTATTTGTGGCCTAAAGAATTTGTTATTCATTCTGATGATGAATTGATTAAGTATCTTTGTTCTCAAAATAATCTGAATCGTAGACATGCTAAATGGGTTGAATTTATTGAATCTTTCCCTTATGTCATCAAACACAAGAAAGGGAAGGATAATGTGATTGCTGATGCTTTATCTAGGCGTTATACTTTGTTGTCCCAACTTGATTGTCAGATTTTTGGACTTGAATCAATAAAAGAACAATATGTGTTTGATCTTCATTTTAAGGAAGTGATGTTGAATTGCAAAGAGGGACGTACTTGGAACAAACAAGAACAAGAAAGATTGCAACCAAAATTGCGAATATGTGATTAAACTCACAAGTTGGGGTCTCACAAACCGAAGAAACGGCGAAACTGTTCTTGACAGATTAATCTAAGCAAAACCCAAACCCTAAAGGTAGCGACGGCTATGAATATATGGAGTTTAGGGGTGTGCAAAGACCCCTGGATGAAACCCTAATGGGTTCCCACACGATACATGGCCCAAAGGCCCAAATACGATGACGCAGCACCGGGACAGATTCGGACGTCAACTTGTTCGGTTGATTCCCGATGACTTATGATGAATTTAGACTTGGGACTAAACCCATTAGAAATTTTATCTTCTTAGATTTCCATCCATATAAAGAACGCCCCAATCGGAGCACGTATGCGACTTGGGCACCCGTTTTAGTGCCGACTGGTCCTGGACTCCGAAACATACTCGAAGTCGACTTGGTTCGGGCCTTCACCTTGACTTGAACTCCCTTGCTGGTCCTCCACGCCTCTAAGCCCCTCTCTAAGTGTCTCCTTGTCTTCTCCATCATTCCTAATCATAATATAATCATTAGGTAGCAATCTATTCTCAAAATCATATAAGGAGGAACTTAGGAACGAGCTCACCTGTAAATTCAATTGTTTCGCACGAGCTCTTGTGATTGGACCTTGAATGTCCAATGGAGGGTTGTTATGTATATCTGAAGGAGTGATGTCCTCATCACTGCATTACAATAAACAGTCTAAATAAATTCCTAATTTACAAATACAATTGCCGTTACATGACTCTATCCGTAGATGGCAATATCTTTTAATGCTCAATTTGCGAACCGAATCCTCTATTTATCTTTAAGAACTTTCACCGGAAACGGTCTTATCCTCTCCTCTGACTCAGCATTGGCTATCGGCTATCCTTGTCCGATCCAACCTCAGCCGATTGACCTCGTAGCTGATCACACCACAGCCGACTCGACCCCTGTTCTTCCAATCCGACTCCGTCTCTATCTCGGCAGGTATTTAGGGATTTGGTTACCAAATTTAGTCGTTAACACATGCCCCCCAAGTCCATGATAAGATGATATCACATATTTGCTCCTTTTCCAAATTCCCGCTTTCTCCGACCAAAACCGTTTCGGCTGCCCAAAAATATCCTTCAAATACCGCCTTCGCGGCCACCGCACGTGTCACATTACCACAAACCAATAGCCACCTCAGCAACCCTTGAGCTCTCCAGCGACTCCCTCGGCGAACTCAGCGACCTCGGCGACCCCGTCTTCCCCGGCGAACCCTAAGAAGCGGCAATCACCAACAATGGATTCTTCAAGCGCCCACTCCGAGGCAACCCAGACGGAATACCCAGAGGTAAGTCTCATCGGCTATCACCCTTTACTCCATGCAATCTGGCCTTCATCTTTCATAACCTTGTCTTTCCATCCTTTAAACTACAGCATCTTAGCCACCAAATTGCAATCCCAGACCTCACTAGCCATATCAGTTTTTATTAGGGCCAATCGGCAACATAGACCCCTGCGAGCTCATCAATGCCGAAACGAACAGAGTCCCCTTCAGATTTTCTACTCCAAACCTAGCTCACTGGTCTAGTGCTTTCAAATCCTGGCCCTCAACGGACAAAACTTGGCCAGCTTGGTTCTCACGGATGTCGGCTAGGCTACATATCCACTGGACTGAGATAGGGATAAATCAATGCCTAGTCCTGACCGTAGCCGATATCTCAAAGGATGAACCTCTCTTATCGGCTGCCACCTATTTCTGGTCGGATACGCTAAATTCATTCCTTTTTAGGCAAGGGCCAATGACACCAACCCTCATGAATATAGTGATGATCACAGGGTTGGACATAACATCAACAGTTGACCCAATTGGCCTCAATATCAAGTGCTCTCACAATTTTAAACACCAAAAGCATAGGGGTCTGGAGTGGATTTATTTCCATGAATATGAAAGATGGCCCAATTATTGAGAGAGAACACACCGCTTTCCTGCTAATGTGGCTAGAGAAGTATGCCTTTTGTGGGTCGAGCTGTGGGCCGACGAGCAACTGACAGCATATAGCCGAAGCCCTAGTAAGCAAAAAACAAGTTCCTTTGGGAAAATATCTGCTCGGCTACTTATATCAAATGCTAAGTAGTGCATCGGCTCGGCTAGCCTACCAAAAAGCTGTCAACATAGGAGGGCCTTGGTGGCTGCTGCAACTATGGCTAAACCTCCACCTCCACCGGGTTGCAGAAATGCCATCCCCACTAGAGGCCGATTTCCCCTTAATCGAGCCGAGATTTGAGGATGATGAAGAAGTAACCACCCATCGATGCTTATCATATGGGGAAGCAGCATCAACCTATCCCAGATCCAAATTAACAGCCAATCATTTCAAAAGTTGGTTTGGCAACCTGTATAACGGCTTCCCAAGCACTTCAAGGATATGGTTTGCCTATACGGACTTTGAAAGATTTGAACTCCCAGATGACTTTCGGCTGGACGAACTCAACTCTGAAAGCTATGACAAGCCGAGGGAAATCTATACATCAGCTATCACACCCTTCATGCTTCAAGTCGGCATCCACCAAGGACGCAACATTCAAAAGTCCTATGAATTCTATCATCCGATGGTAGCCGCAAGACAACTTGGCATGGGTCAACCGCCGATCGACCTGTATTACACAGACAAGATCCAGACCAAAGGCAAGATCGAGGGTGACATCATGATGAATCGGCTACTCAGTATACCTGGCCCCCCTCTAGGCAGTATAGACAACATCGATCTGGCAGTGAGGAGGACATCGATCTTCAACCGATGGTGGACTGAATGGAAGCAACACTTGTTCCACCAGCCGGCCTCTATGTATCGGACCATCATCGATCCAGAAATGACCCCATCGGTAAGTATCCTTTTTCTTATCTCAGTCCCTGTTTTTCATTCAACCCCTCTCTGTATTATCGGCTAATCATGCTTGATTTCTTTGCAGACAATCGACTCCTCTCCTCCGCACATAAGCAATACAGGGGTGGCCATCCACTACGCCCCTGGGCTATTATCTGGTGGCTGCGGGCTGGCTCCGTCCATCATCGGCTGCCATGCGCCGAAGGCGGGCACTTTGCTCCATGGCCAGACCCGTGTGCCACTGCATCGGCAAAAAAGGGCGGCACCGTCGGCTACGGCTACTCTAGCTCCAGAGAAGAAGAAATGCGCTTCAAAGAAGCCGAGGACAACCCCAGCCGATGACTTGCCCCCAGTCGATCCGGACGTGGATGTGGCCCTCGAAGAAGAAGTCAGGGATGAAGAAATGGAGGAGGCCGTCAACGCTGCCGCAGCCGAAACAAGTTCTTCCGACAAGTACACTCAAACTCCATCGGCTGGGCAGACCACTGAGCGAACTCCAAGCCCTCCGAGACGCATCCCTCGTCCTCAGCCGATAAGTGTTTTTACTGCTCAATTATGCCATCTTTCACCTTTTCCATATTGCAACTTATCAGCTTTCGGTGTCCATAGGCCAAGAAGTTAGCCTCAAAGAATAAAATGACACCCCCTCCTTCGGTAAACTCAATCCTCATTTCTTTCTCACTAGCACACCAAATTTTTAACTCACATTTTCTTTTTACAACCTCCCGCGCTCCAACATCTTTCCCCCGTGCATCGAGAGAGCCGACGCCGATGGCCGTGCACGCCGAAGATGCTGAGGATGTGGCAACCTCAGTTCCAGCCGTCCGAGTAAGTCCTGCTTAACTTTAGAAAATTGGCTTATTAGTCATGTCGGCTCTCTAACCAATTTCCAACTTGCAGTCTATAGCTGACCTCCTGGACTTTGACTTATCGAATTCCTTGATCTGACGAGAGCGTCGATAAGGCCGTGGTTGCATCAGACAATTAGCTACAAGCAACTTTGTCGGACATAGCCAAACGGTTGGAGTGCTCTCTGGATTTCTCAGTCACCGATTGCGGTTCCATCCATAGTCGGTTCGAAGACATCCAAGATCGGCTATCGGACCTGCTGGCTGACACCATCGCGCCAACTACTTTTCTAGAGGCGCATCCGCACAAACTCGAACGAGCTAAACAGAGGATAGCCGACCGCTGTGAGAACAAGGCCCTAGAAGCTACCATCAAGGACAGCCAGCAAGACATTACTGTCAAAAAGGCTAAATTCGATGCTCTGAAGACTGAGCCGATTGTCGAACTCGATCGGCTTCGCAAACGCTTGGAAGAGTTGATAGCCGAGCTTGCCAACATTGATGCCGATATCGTGGTCAAAGAGAAACGCATGGCTGGCCTGCCGAAGGAGATTGAGGACCAGCGAGCAAAGATCAAGGCAGCCGTGTCAAACCTGTCGGACATGGCCAAGGCAATGAAGCCGATCCCAGGGAGCGACACAGCCGACGCAAGGGCCATAGAAGAAATAGACATGATCCGCCGTAGGGCAATATCGGCAATCAAGGACTTCCTTAAGCGCTGAGTTGGTTGTAATAGTTGGGGCATAACTTGTAAGTCTTGTAATCTAACTATCACTTGTAATCGGCTTACATTGTCCGCCTTTTGTAATCGGCTAACATTGTCTCTTGCAACTATTTTTAACTATTTTCTGTAATCGGCTTGCTTTACTTTGTCCCCACTTGATGCATGCTTGCCGATCACATTAAACTTCTTAAGACGTAAAAAAGTTTGAAAAATTCGCTCCGTCTCCTCGATATCATATTGTATTATATATGCATATACCCCTCTAATTTCGTTCATGTCTGTGATGTCGACGAAATTATGAACTTAACACACTTTCGTCCTGTTGTCGTAACCGTCGGCCATCACCAGCCGATCATAGGGAATTAGGGGAAAAACTTGGCTTGAAAATTACCTAAAGGCGATGCGTGCGTCACAACGCATCAGCTAACATGAATCGGCTGAACAACAGAGCCGAATCATGAGTTGATCCATACAGTCGGGTAATATTTCTTTAAATATTTGCCATTCAGAGCCCTTCCAAACACTTCTCCATCCAGACCCTCTAGCATATAAGCTCCTTTAGAGACGCATTTGTGGATCTTGAAAGGCCCTTCCCAATTTGGTGACCACTTGCCGAATTTATTGTCTCTCGTCCAATCGGTAATATCAATTTCCAAATGAGTTCACCCTTTTCAAAAGACTTAGGTACAACTTTCTTATTATAATGACGGGCTACTCGTTCTTTATCCCTTGTTACTTTTTCCAAGGCCCTCATCCTTGATAAAACTAGGTCCTCTGATTCATCCACCATCAATGATAATAATCATCGGCTGTAAGTTGATGTTGTAGCTAAACTCGTCTTGAGCCGATGATATTTTCCCATGGCAGCACTGCCTCGTGCCCATAGACCAACTTGTATGGAGGGACTTGGATAGATCCGTGGCATGCTATCCGATATGCCCAAAGTGATTCGGCTAATCGGCTATGTCATTGCTTAGGGTACTCAGAAATCTTCCTCTTTATTAGTTTGATCAAATTTTTGTTTGAAGCCTTTGCTTGCCCATTGGCCTGTGCATAGTACGGTGAAGAATTTTTAAGTAATTTCATCCCCATGCCATCGGAAAACTGAACAAACTCGTCCGATATGAAGATAGATCCCTGGTCCGTTGTTATTGTTTGTGGGACGCCAAATTGGTAGATAATATGCTCTTTAACAAACTCGATTGCGTCGCTAGAATCAACCTTTTTCTAAGGAATTGCCTCCACCCACTTTGTAAAATAATTTGTTGCCACCAGAATGGATTTATGCCTTTTGCTTAAGGGTGGATTGATCTGGCCGATCATGTCGATGCCCCATCCTCTGAACGGCCAAGGCTTTATGATTGGGTTCATAGCCGATGTTGGTGCTCTTTGCACGGTGTCGAATTTCTGACAATCCTGGTAGCCTTTATAATACTTGAACAATTCTCCAGCATCATCGGCCAAAAATATCCTGCTCTCCGAAGCAACCACTTTATCTTGTGAGCCGATTGATGCGTGCCGCATATCCCTTCATGCACTTCTCCGATATCCACTTTGGCTTGATCGACACTAAGACACTTGAGCAGCACGCCATCAATCGTCCGATAGTAGAGATCTTTGTCGAGTAAAACAAATCTTAGAGCCTTGTATCCCAATTTCCTTGAATCCGATTGAGAGAGGTTCTGCAAATAGCTGTAGACCTCAAACCTCCAATCATCGGCTGTCATGGCAGTGACTTCTATCTCGACTTCTTTTATCATCGGCCCATAGCCTGATGCCCCTTGAGCTAAATCGTCGGCTTCTGTGTTCTGCTCTCTGGGGATGTGTTTCAGTTTAACTAGCCAAAAGCTATCCATTAATTCTCGGCATTGTTGATAGTACACCATCAGCGCATCATTTCTGCATTCATATTCCCCTGACAACTGGCTGATGACCACAGCGAATCCCCCATTATTTCTATGGCGTCGGCTTCAACTTCTTTGAGAAGATGCAGTCCCTTGAGCACTGCTTCGTATTCGGATTGATTGTTTGTAGCATGGGGGTCGATAGAAAAAGCAAATTCAAAGTTTGCCCCCTAGGCGAAATAATGACCAAGCCGATACCGTAGCCGTTGGTGCACACCGAGCCATCAAATGTCAATATCCAAGGCATAATTTCGATTGAGCTGATTGAGCCATCTCTGTGCTCCATGATAAATTCGGCTATAGCTTGTCCTTTAACTTCCCTGGGTGCTTGATACCTCATATCAAATTCTGTCAGGGCAAAAATCCACTTTCCAATCCGTCCTTTTAAGACCGGAGCCGATAGCATGTATTTAATGACATTGGCTTTGCATATTATTGTGCACTCGTTGGATAGCAGATAATGCCTTAACTTTGTGCATGAAAAATATAGGCACAGGCATAGCTTCTCCACTGGTAAATACCTTGTTTCTGCGTCCAATAGCCGTCGGCTGAGATAGAAAATAGCTTTTTCTTTTCCCTCAACCTCTTGGATTAGTACGGAGCCGATTGACTTGTCATCGGCTGACAAGTAGAGCTTGAACAGTATTCCTTTTCGTGGAGAAATTAGAACTGGAGGCGAGCTTAAATAATTCTTGATATCGTCCAAGGCCTTCTGCTACTCTGCCCCTCATGTGAATGCTTGATCGGCTTTAAGCTGAAGTAGCGGTGTGAACGGCTCCATCTTTTCTAAAGGATTGTCTATGAACCGCCTGATGAAGTTTATTTTGCCGATCAATGACTGAAGCTGCTTCTTGTCCTTCGGAGGCTGTATCGTCTTCATAGCATTGATGCTTCTTGGTGTAACCTCAATTCCTCTTTCATGAACAAGAAACCCAAGAAATTGCCCGGCCGACACGCCGAACGCGCACTTCAACGGATTCATCTTCAGGCCATATTTTCTTGTCTGTTCCAAAACTTGCTTCCGATCGGCTATGTGGTCCGCTATCTCCCTGGACTTGACAACGACATCGTTGATGTATATCTCCACCAGAGAGCCGATCATGTCATGGAAGATGTAATTCATGGCCCGTTGATATGTTGCCCCGGCATTTTTCAGCCCAAACGTCATAACTGCCCATTCATACAAGCCGATTGCCCCAGGGGATCGAAAGGCAGTTTTGTGAATGTCCTCTTCGGCCATGAAGATTTGATTGTAGCCTACGTTGACATCCATAAAGCTGATGATTTTGTGGCCTGAAGTAGCGTCTATGAGCAAATCGGCTATAGGCATTGGGTATTCATCTTTTGGGGTAGCGTTGTTTAAGTCTCTGAAATCGATGCATACCCTAAGTTTGCCATTCTTTTTCAATACCGGGACAATGTTTGAGATCCACTCGGCATATCGACAAGGCCGAATGAATCCAGCATCATATAGCCGAGTTATTTTGGCTTTGATCGCATCATACATATCGGCTTTGAACCTCCTGGGAGGTTGTTTGAAGGGCCGATAGCCAGCCTTTATCAGCAGTTGATGAACAACTATAGATCGGCTAAGACCAGGCATCTCGAAGTACTCCCAAGCCAAACAATCTTTATATTCTTTTAATAAATCAATAAGCTGGGATCTACAACGAAAAGACAATTTTTTGCTGATATACGTCGGCCTAGGCCTTTCTCCAGAGCCTATGTCTATTTCTTCTAACTCGTCGACCGACGTAAAACCTTGCCCTAGCTTGCCATCGCCTTCGTCCGCGGTGTCCATG
Source organism: Oryza australiensis (assembly GCA_019925245.2). Classification (NCBI taxonomy): domain Eukaryota; kingdom Viridiplantae; phylum Streptophyta; class Magnoliopsida; order Poales; family Poaceae; genus Oryza; species Oryza australiensis. Next base: position 350,916 of record JAIFGZ020000196.1, read on the forward strand.
CCGTAGACGTTCGAGCCCTCCGCGACGTCTTGCTCAGAGCAGCAGCTGTGGCCCGTTGTCTCCAATTGGCTGTATGGAAGAATCGGACACTTTTAGAAAATTGGCTTGCCATATTTTCTCGGATAAACAATCAATGTCGTCGATTTCCCAGAGTGGGAAATCGGCATTGTTGACGCTTACTGACCTGTCGACTGGTACAATCTCTATCTTGTCGCCGTCCCATTGAAGTAGACACTGGTGCATAGTGGAAGGGACACAACAGTTAGCATGTATCCAGTCCCTCCCGAGCAGCAGGCTGTAAGACCCATTCCCGTCGATGACAGAAAAGGTTGTGGGCACGGTCTTGTTGTCGATGGTCAGCTCGACATTCAACACGCCCTTGGTCTCTGATGGGTTGCCGTCGAAGTCCTTTCGTACCATGTTAGTCTTGATCAGGTCTTTGGCTCCCTTTCCCAATTATCTGAATGTTGCATAGGGCATCAGATTTACTGCGGCTCCCCCATTTACTAGCATTTTCGACATCGGCTTGCCGTTGATGAAACCCTTTACATATAGCGGCTTTAGATGCCGATTTTCGGTCCCCTCTGGCTTGTCGAAAATCGCTTGATCCGGGGACAGTGCTAGCTTGACCAAGGCGTCCTCGATATTGTCTGCACCAGCTTCAGGAGCACTGAATTCAGCTGGCAATATGAATACCATATTGACCGATGCAAAAACTTTTACCTTTTCCTTTGGCTGCCCTCCTGGCTTGATCGGCTAAACTCTGCCTGCCTTGTTCCTTATCGGTTGTGGTGGTTTTCCTTTTGGGGATCCATCGCTTTTTGATTTTACCCAGCCGACGGTGTTGCTCTTCGATCATCTGCCAAACTTCTTCTTCCCTTCCTTCACGCTTTAGCCTTTGAATTTTTCGTTTCTGCGTCTTGGTGAAGAGGTCAGATGGGCACCATTGGGGGTTGGCCGACTCTTCGTCGTGGTAGTCATCGTTCTCATCTTTGTCAAAGAAGTCTAGATGGATCGGCCCTAGCCGATCGTGCATGGACTGCCGGTGCCGGTTGAGCTGTATGGGCCTCGGGACGAACTGAGTTGGACTGGTGATTGGCTGGCTTCTGTGTTCATTCTCGCGGTGCTCGCTGCAGACCAGGCAATTTCTAGCGTTGGCCGCCTCATCCCGGTTTCCCAGCAGTGCCTAAAAGTTTCACAATGCCAATGGGGATCGGCACCGTTGTGATTCCCGTCGTACCGACAGCCTCGTGTTTCTGGCTCTTGTTGATAAAATATTTCAAACCGAGCCTCTTCTCGCCAAGATTGCTGTTGGGGGCGGCGTCGGCTGTTCGTGTTGATCGGCCGTCGATCGGCCGATCGGGCAATGGGGCGCACCATGTTTATTGGTGCGGCTTGGCTTCCAGTCGGCTAAGCTGTACGTCATCCTGCGCTACCGATCAGCTTGCCTAGGGCCGGTTTGAACCATATTGATTGGGAAGGGGTTGCCATCTACCTTCATTGGCCGAGTGGAATCGATGAACTTGAGTTTCCTGGGCTCTATTGCCGACTGGATCTGCTGCCTGAAGACTTTACAATCGTTAGTGGCATACGATGTAGAGTTGTGCCACTTGCAATATTTCTTCTTCTTCAGCTCATCGACCGATGGGATCACATGGTTGTCCAGAAGCTGAATCTGCTTCTCCTTGAGTAATAGATCAAAGATCCTATCGGCCTTGGTGATGTCGAAATCATATTTCTCCTCTTTGGCCGTCTTCAGCAGCCATTGACAGACGATGGCCTTTTTATTCTTAGCCCATTCGGCTACCGCCACCTCTGCGTCATCGTCGTTGGAATCGGAGTCTGACTCAACGATGACTTGAGTTATATTTTTTACGGCCTTCCTGATGTCTTGAAATCTTTGTTCATGGGCCGTCACCTTCTGTGCTAGATGTGCCAGGCTGTCGAAGTCTTGAGCGGAGAAGCGCTCGCGGATCGGCGTGATCAGGCCATGGAAGGCCAAATCGGCTAGCTGGGCGTCCGACAGCACCAGGTTGTAGCATCGGTTCCTCATCTCTCTGAAGCGTTGAATGTATTCTTGAACCGACTCGTTGTGCTTCTGCCTGATACTGGTGAGTTCCGACAACTTCATTTCATGGTTGCCGGTGTAGAAGTAGATATGAAATTGTTTTTCGAGATTCCCAGCTCTGAATTGGGTTGTAAGGCAATGAAGAGAACCAGGTGAAAGCCGATCCCGAAAGAGACAAAGGGAACAACCGGACTCTCAAGGCGTCTGTAGCCGATGCTTCGCCACACTGTGCCAAGAATCGGCTGACATGCTCGTAGGTTGACATGTTATCTTGCCCTGAGAATTTCGAAAAGTCTGGGATTTTGTATCGGTTGGGCAATGGAATCCGCTCAAAATGCTCCGGATAAGGATACCGATACATGTTCCCTAAGTCTTTTGGCTTGAGGCCGAATTGATCGCACGTGACGTCCGCAATCAAATCGGTCCAGGTCCGGTTACCCTGCTGTATCGGCTCATATGGATCATATGGTGCAGGTGCTTGCCAATACAGTGGTGGTGGTGTCTGGGGCCTGTAGTGATGATCTTGACGGCCTCCTTGATACTGGTACTAGGATGGGTGATCAGCGGGAGACGGCCGATTTGCTGGTGGTGGCGTTGGTGGGCCCGGGAACAGCTGTCGGCAACCGGTGTTGTACTGTCTATCCAGGCCGATCTGGGCGACCGGCTCTAACTGCCGATTGTCGTCGAACATGTTGGCAATCTGATCTTGGGGCAGCGGTTGTTGTCATTTTGGCATGGTGATCACTGGTCTTGCAGCCGATCCGATCGGATTCGGCTGGCTGAGGACCCCTCCCGGTGGCGCTGGCTGTGCTGGTGGTGGAATCGACCGATTCTGGATGGCCAATGTCGTGTAACCAGGAAACTGGCCGTCTATGAAGTAAGTCGGCCCCCGTTGTAGTTGATCAGCTATCTTGGCGTCGACCACAGTGGCAATCATGTTATTAAGAGTGTGCCAAGAAGCGTGTTGACAAGAATGCTACTCTGGTTGATCAGCGTGTGGTGGACGGCCGAATCAATTCGGTCTTGCAAAGTATGCAGGGCTGAATCGTCTTGTTCTTGGATCGGCTCCTCCGCCTTCTGTTTGCCCTTCGATCCACTGGAGGAGGACGCCTTGAGTTTGTCCATGCTGAACTTGTACTTTTGATGCACGATACCGGACCTTGTCTGGGTGAACGACTGTAGGTAGTTGGCCTCGAGCTCTTCTACCATCTTTTTATAGTCGGCTTGTTGTTCAGCTGACAATTGTTCCATCTGCACAGGCACGATGTTGTCCTGGGAAATGCTGGGGCTCTTGAGGTCGACCATACTATCAGCTGCGTCGATGCGTCCTAGCCAAGTTGATAGAGATAGTTCCACCGGACATGCCAAGAAGTGTGTTGACGAGAAATTTCTCTCACGCGCTGCCCTGGGAGATCTGCTTAACTCCAGCGCAGGTCCTTCTTGGCTACCTATGCTGTACAAGGCATGCCAGTTGGTTTGATCTGTTAACCAAAGAGAAAAATAAAGATATATGCGTAAAGTGTTAGGTTAGATCCTACTGGATCGGCTGCAAGAGTCAATTTACATATATATGCTACCCCGAAGTGTATTTAAACCAAGTGACTAGAATAGATTGGCTGCGCCGAGACAGTATTAATCACTTAATCCAAATATACAATAGGGTAATAAATATATGCTTTAACAATCTAGCCGATGTCGTAAGTCCAATTGTGAATCGGCTAATACTCCGATTTATCTTATAAAAAAATATTGATCTGAGCTAAATGCGCTAAACCTAGATCAGTCGGCTGTCGGATGTAGCTGACAAACTGATTCTGGCTCAGGGCATTTAACTAGAGCAAGATCATAATATAAGAGGCGGTTTTAATAAATTTGATAGCAAACATATCAAAAGGATATTAAAACAGATAAGACCGGCTGAAACACCGGCACTGTCTCTAAACATATACATCTAGCCGAATAGATCATAAAAGCTCTAAAAACGACTTAATAGATCAACGCTGATGCAACATTAAGTATAAAAAGAACAATCTGATCTACTGTAGCCGATGTAAATGCCTCAAGACGGTGGATATCGCATACAACCAAGGCCAACCTTTAGATCTAGCTCTATCGGCTGCTGATTCTTGACAGAAACGAGCCGATGTCGAGACAGATCTAAACATTGTTCTAGATTATATGTGATATATGATAACTAGCGCAGCATAAATCATCGAATTTAGAGTGTCATAGCGATGGAAGCACTAAATTCGACAAGATACACCACTAATGACAAACATTTACCTTAACTTGGGGATCGAAATGATGTAGCCCGAAGCCGGATCAATTGTTCGTCTGAAGAAAAAGGAGGCGATGCGCCGAATGTTGTATTGATTGTGTGAATATTGTTTTGCAAGGATCTCAGGTCCTATTTATACCCAAGAATAACATTATCTGTACAGACCCTGGACTCTATCTAAACTACTATTGAAAATACGACAATATCCCTGGATAAGGACCCATGCCGCATTACAATAAATAGTCTAAATAAATTCCTAATTTACAGATACAATTGCCGTTACAGGACTCTACCCATAGATGGCAATATCTTTTAATGCTCAATTTGCAAACCGAATCCTCTATTTATCTTTAAGCACTTTCACCGGAGACGGTCTTATCCTCTCCTCTGACTCAGCATCGGCTATCGGCTATCCTTGTCCGATCCAACCTCAGCCAATTGACCTCGTAGCCGATCGCACCACAGCCGACTCGACCCCTGTTCTTCCAATCCGACTCCGTCTCTATCTCGGCAGGGATTTAGAGATTTGGTTACCAAATTTAGTCGTTAACACACTCCTTGGGACAAATGCCTACAAAACGAATTTAGGGAAAATACTACATTTTGGGACAGTCCACCTTTAGGGAATATTAAAAATCCATTCTGCCTCCTTTTTGAGTAAATTTAGGTTCTATAGATTCAATCAGTAAATTTAGGTTCTATAGATTCAATCAAACCTGTACCATTAGAATATAAAATAAAACCATACGTCTCCTCTGTAAAGACTAGTACGTCACTGCACCCCCCATGTGCCAAAAATTGTGGAAAGTCCAAATTTTAATCTTCTTGGATGAAACATGTTTCTACAGAAGCAGAGATTAGTGAACTATCATTTAGTGAAATAAAACCTATCCACTCATCCACTGAAACAAGAAGAAAAAGCCAAAATTAGATATTCTAAAAGAGTGGGCTAGTTAACATGTCATAGGTATATCCATTAAAGTAAGTGTATGATATACATGTGTAGAAAGACCATTTAAACTCCAACAAAAATGGCACCTTTTATAGTGTATTTACTGGATAAACCACTTTAAATCCCAACATGAATTGGTTCTGGACCTAAAGCCATTTTGACACCCCTTTAACATGTTGTAAGTCTAAAACACGTTATAGATTCGCAAGAATGCCTAGTAGACTTATTATAGCTTTAAAAATAATGAAATAAATTGCTTCAATTTATTACCGATGCCTAGTTAAATCCTATACCATACCGAGCAAACTTTAAAAATTACTAACTCCCAAAATAGAATAGATAAAATAGAAAGTCCTTCACATAAAATCATGTCCACACAGCCCCTAACCACACTGAAGAACCCATGCATTTTAGAGCATATTTACTTTTTGCGTGGTTTGGGTATTTACCTGCTATCGGTACTTTCTTTTAGAAAATAGCTTTGCGATAGTGAGGGGACTTGCGTCCTAATTCATTCCAGGGAAGATTACTACAGCCAAGGCAAGTTTTTCCCCTCCTCTCTTTGAACACCTTGAATCCCATGTGTTGAGGGATGAAAACATTTGTTTGTGAAGTTGCATTGGAATACAGGTTGTATCGGTATTTTAAACTTGGGTATGGTAGATATAACCCATTTGCTGCATTACCTCCTTGGATAATTCATTTCCTTGCTGTTTGTATCCCTAGGAATGGTTAGAGTACACACTTTGTGCTCAAATGGGATTTTATATGCTTTAAACAACCACTTGCTTAGCCTCGCCTAGAATTTTGCAAATACTTGTTCCATCTGAATTTTTGTTAAAGTGTGTCCTTGCTGAAATTGGCCTAATTTGATGGGTATTTGTACACTCTAAATGTGTAAAAGTATGATTTTGACTTGGGCGGCAATTGGTGTGCGATAGAGAAAATTGCATTTGCCAATAGGGGGAGTGTTTGCCCAAGTCGATTAAGGACCGAACTTGTGTCACCAACTCAAGGATACCGTACATCCACATGTGCAAGTATGGGATAGCCTTAGCCGAGTAATCTTCTTAGCACCTAGCCTTGCATTATGGTAGGCTGAAGTGTATGGGTTCGGATAACCCAGAGGAACTTCCTATTTACCCCGACGTGGTAGTTTAGCCGACGAAGTCTGTCCAATACAACCATATCGTGCCACGTGGGTGGGTTCCCGTCGTGTCCGTCACCACGGCGTTAAGTTAAGGCGAGGGCCCGCCACTTAACGGTTGTAGGTCCTATTCCAGTATGACCTGGGATGGGGGAAACACGTATCGTGCTGGTGCAAGGCTAGGGACTAAGTAGTGTAAAGGCTTCGTGGTGACCTCTAGACTGTACTCAATGTGTAGAGTATGCTGGTACCGATGGGTACCAAATCAACTAGAGAAATTCACTTCATGTGGGTAAAGTTGTACAGACTCTGCAGAGTTAATAAAACTAATCGATTAGCCGTGCTCACAGTCAAGAGCACTTTGGTGATGTGTCGTGAGTATAGACTCAATTGTTTTAAAAATGTGATCATATGACTTCAATAAAATGAGTTGAGTTGTGTGAGTGTGGTGGTAAGATGTGACTTGTTGTCATGGAGGTTAACAAGATGATAATCATGGTGGAACCAAAACGGAATTAATGATGAACCTAAAGTGACTGACTTTGTTAATTTAGTTGTCAACTCTTTCTCAAACGGGTTGTGAAATAAAACTCGCTTTAGGCAAAAAATGAACTACTCATATAGCCTTCCTTCGATCATGAGCTTATCATGTAGTATGTTAGGGGTGGCTAGTGCTTGCCAGTACGTTACTCGTTAATGTATTGACTCTGGTCGATTGGAATATCCATTTTGGTTGCAGGTTTAGTTATAACCCTTACGCGATGAGAATCCTTGATTCGTTTCTTCTAGGATGAGAACTTAACGGGGTTAACCCCTAGTCGGTGTGCTTTTGGGTGGGTACTAAAGCCACCGCTGTTCGTTGCACTCTGATGTTTCTATATTTATTTGGCCGGTCAGCCTATGTAATAGTAAAAGTATTGATGTAATATGTAGCCTACTCTCATACTAGTGTATTTACTTTGTATGCGCATGCTTGGGAAAAAAGTGTGAATCTAATGCACTTCTTGGGAGTTAGATTCACATGAGTGTGAGTTAGAAATATTTGAGATGTTGTAGATCTTTAGCCTTTTTGTCAAGACTCCTGATTGTGTAACACATCTGGTTGCCACCTTCGAGTGGTTTGACGGACACAATTCAGGCTGGAGTTGACTGGGAGGCTAAAGGCGGAGCAATATCTCACTTATCCCTCTCTCGGGACTTCGGATATCTCGTTTTAATTGCCTTATGACCTGAACCATTTAGCTCGTATTGCAAAAAGAATGAGAGGTCCAAACGTCGTCGACAAGGCATGGTATCAGAGCGAATACTAACTATAGGATCCCCTTAAGTTGGTCGATTAGAATGAATTCTCAAAAACTATTTTGAGCGCTTCGCTCTCAGCTACAAACTATTTGCAAAAATCATCTTCAATCTTATATCTCAACCCTCTCTAGAGATTACTTTCCTCTATGTCTCTATTTCGATTTTTAAAACTCTTATCTTGCTCTACAGGACCGATGCCTTTTGAAAATTTGTGTTTCCATAAAAAGGAGTTTGAAAACACTTGATTATCACACCAAATCAGTACCAAAGAATTTTGAAAAGTTTTGAAACCCCTTTGCAAAATATTCCTATGTGCTAGTTCGGAATTGCAAATTATCGGGTTAGAAGTAGCCTCTAGTAAGAGGGCTTTGAAAAAGGTTGTTAAAGTTTAAAACTTGATAGACATTGTAAGGTTTCCATCTCATTATGTTACCTCTGCACCAAAAATGATTTGGGTTGAATTTGAACTCCACTTTCCCCAACCTTCCAAAACTTTACCGATATGGCCTACAACAGGTAGTTTGGTATAGTATAGAATTTGTGATGCTTAAACCTCTAGATTGCTTGCTTAGATGGACCACCCAAGAATTCGACTAGGTTATGGACCACTCTAACATAATTCATCTAAAAGGCGATAAATTAGCTAACTTAAAACTTGAATGAAGATTTATTTTGTCGGTTGTTTGAAATTTTGGGATTTAGAGTCAGTCTGTATGCAAAAAATTTGCATGCGCTAAACCATAGATGGTAAACCTGTGAAATTTTACAAACGACAATTAGACTAACTCAGTAGGCTTCAAGAATTTTTGCTGAATTTTTAGACACCTTCATCATTGTGGAACAGGTCGATTAGTTAGCCCGACTGTGTTCTGAAAACTGTAGGCAGCCGCATTCATCTTTTTGTATAGACCAAACCATGCATGGTAAAATATGCATCTTTTGGCAGTATCTCCCATACATGCCCTGGAAGCCCCATGAATTTTACTAGGATTCTTAAGCTTCTGCATCAGGATGAAACCATCCACTCAACTAGCATAAGCCTGTTCTGGAAATTTGTAACAGCTGCCATTATCTTTTCCTATACCCAAGCCATCCCTGCAAAAATATACACATTTTGACAGTAGCCTATGGACTTACCTAGTATACCCCACGATTTTTGTTGGAATTTTTGAGCCTCTGGAACATGCACTAAAAATTCATCTAGTCCAGGAGAACAGAAATCTGAGACCCGGTATACCATAGGTTGCTAAAATTTTACAGACAAAACTACAGGTGGTTAAATTTTGATATTGCTAGGGCAGACCCCAAACTTATGTACCCATCACCATGATTTTTGCCCGAATTTCGTACCTCTGGGATATACCTCAAGGAGATCCATAGAGGCAGTGAAAACCTGGTTACCAGCACCTCAGCACGTGTCCAAGTCGTTCCCTTTAGAACCGCAACCATTTATACCACTAACAATGACCGAAATCATGCTTGCATTTTGCGAATTCTTCCTGACCACAAGTTACAAAACAAATTTAAGGGGGATAGTAAGACCCAAATTGAAAGAACCTAAGAGTATGCCCGTACTCGCCGCTTATGCCGTACTAGAACCAAGAACTAGGGTACTTTCCTTAAAGACTTGCCGAAAATAAGGAATAACTAGGGTTGGGTAGATTCCCTAACGAATCATGTTTGCTCATTTTTTGTAGATGGCTACCATGTACACCCCATTCTACTACAGCCGCGGCTACAGCAGGAACACGACTCAGCATATGCTGTGGATCATGCTGCACCAAGCCCGCTTCACCTATCGGTCGGAGTATCATATTCTGAACAAAACCATCGGGACTTCACAGACAGCTGTTATGGCCCGTGTAAGTATCAAGGGAAGAACCCCGAGTGAAAAGGATCGTCAATATGTTGGATATGGATGGGATAGTAACTCCGCCATGCAAAGCTGCGCCTACGTTGCCATCACCCGCCTACGCAATGAGTTGCCTGAGTGGGAGGAGTTTTAGTATCTGTTGATGAGAAATTTCTCTCACGCGCTGGCCTGGGAGATCTGCTTAGCTCCAGTGCAGGTCCTTCTCGGCTGCCTGTGCAGTATAGAGCATACCAGTTGGTTTGATCTGTTAACCAACAAGAAAAATAAAGACATATGCATAAAGGGTTAAGTTAGATCCTACTGGATCGGCTGAGGGAATCAATTTACATATATATGCTATACCAAAGTGTATTTAGACTAAGTGACTAGGATAGATCGGCTACGCCAAGGCAGTATTAACAACTTAATCCAAATATACAATGGGATAATGAATATATGTATTAACATCCTAGTCGATACCATAAGGCTAACTGTGAATCGGCTAGTACTCCGGCTCATCTTATGAAAAGATATTGATCTTGGTTAAATACGCTAAACCTAGATCAGTCGGTTGTCAGCTACAGCTGACAGGCTGATTCTGGCTTAGGGCATTTAACTAGAGCAAGATCTTAATATATGAGGCGGCTTTAGTAAATCTAATAGTAAATATACCAAACGAATATTAAAACAGATAAGGCCGGCTGAAACCTCGGCATTGTCTCTAAGCATATACATCTAGCCGAATGGATCATAAGAGCTCTAAAAACGATTTAATAGGTCAAAAAGTTGCAGCACTAAGTATAAAAAGAACAATTAGATCTATCATTGCTGATGTAAACCCATCGAGACGGTAGATATCGCATATAATCTAGGCCAACCCTTAGATCTAGCTCTATCGGCTGTTGGTTCTTGACAGAAACAGGCCGGTATCAAGATAGATCTAAACATCGTTCTAGATTATATTTGATATATGATAAGTAGTGTAGCATAAATCATTGAATCTAGAGTATCATAGCGATGAAAGTACTAAATTCGATGAGATACACCACTAATGACAAACATTTACCTTAATCAGTGATCGAAACGATGCAGCCCGAAGCAGGATCAAGTGTTTGTCTGAAGAAAAAAGGAGGCGATGCGGCGAAGTTGTGTTGATTGTGTGTGTTATTTACAGGGATCTCAGGTTCCTATGTAATCTACTATACATGGTACGACAATATCCCGGGACATAGCCCATGCCACATTACAATAGGAAATCTAAACAAATTCCTAATTTACAGATGCAATTGTCGTTACAGGACCCTATCCATAGATGACAATATCTTTTAACGCGTAATTTAGGAACAGAATCTTCTATTTATCTTTAAGCACCTTCATCGGAAACGGTCCCATCTTCTTCTCTGACTCAGCATCGGCTATCGGCTGTCCTTGTCCGACTCATCCTCAGCCGATTGGCCTTGTAGCCGATTGTATCGCAGCCGACTCGACCTCTATTCTTCCGATCCAATTCCGCTTCCATCTCGACAGGGACTTAGGGATTTGGTTATCAAACTTAGCCGTGAACACATGCCCCCCAAGTCCGTGATAAGATAATATCATGGATTTGCTGCTTTTCCAAATTACCGCCCTTTTCGACCTAAAACATTTCGGCTGCCAAAAAATACTCTTTAAATACCGCCCCCGCGGCCACCGCACGTGTCACATTGCCACAAACAAACAGCCACCTCAGCAGCCCTCGAACTCTCCGGCGACCTCCCGGGTGACCTCGGCGACCTCGAAGCCCTCATCTTCTCCAGCGAACCCCAAGAGGCAACAATCACCAGCAATGGCTTGCTCAAGCACCCCCGCTGACGTGTCGCAGCAGCCATCGTACCCCGAGGTAAGTTCATCGGCTTCATTCCCTTTTCCTTTCCACGGTTTAGTTTTTTGCTTTTCATGATTCCTTGTTTCTTTCCTTATTCTGTAGCACTTAACCCACCAAATCGCAATCCCCAACCTAACTCATCAGAACCAATACTTCCTAGGACGAATTGACAATTTGGACCCAAGTGAAATAATAAACGCAGAAACCGATTGGATCCCCTTTAGGTTTTCAACCCCCAATCTGTCATACTGGACTAGCGCCTTCAAATCATGGCCGTCAACTGACAAATCTTGGTCGGCTTGGTTTTTAAGGATGTCGGCTAGGGAAAGGACGCACTGGACCGAGCTTGGAATAGCTCAGTGCTTAGAACAGACAATAGCCGACATGCCCAAGAACGAATCCCTTCTATCGGCTGCTCACTATTTTTGGTCCGACACACTCAACGCTTTCTTATTTTGACAAGGGCCGATGACCCCCACTCTGATGGATGTGGTGATGATAACCGGCTTGGACATCACTTCGATGGTCGGCCCAAGTGATGTTCAGCGCAAGTGCCAACATACCTTCGAGACCAAAAGCATTGGCGGCTAGAGCGGCTTCATTTCTATGAATATGAAGGATGGGCCAATTTCGGACAGAGAGCACACCGTCATCCTCCTCATGTGGTTAGAGAAATTCGTGTTTTGTGGATATAGCTGCGGTCCAACTAGCAACTGGCAGCACGTAGCCGAAGCCCTAGTGGAGAAAATGAACCTATTGGGTTATCTACACCAAGTCCTGGGTTCGGCCTCGGCTCGGCTGGCCTCCAAGCAGTCCGTCGGCACCGGAGGTCCATGGTGGTTATTGCAACTCTGGCTCAACCTGCACTTGTACAAAATAGCTGAACAGCCTGCTCCCCTTCAAGCCGAGTTCCTGTTGATAGAGCCGAGGATTGTGGATGATGAGGAGAAAACCACTCGGCGGTCGACGTCATATGGTGAATCCGCTTCGACCTATCCGGGCTCAAAACTGACAGCCGAAGATTTTACAAAATGGTTTGATCGGCTGTACAGTGGCTTTCCAAATGCCTCCAAGATCTGGTTTGCATATGAAGACTTCATCAAACTTGAACATCCAGACAATCTTCGGCTAGATGAGCTCGATTTAGAAGAATACACGGCGCCGAGGGAAATCTTTGTCACTGCTATCACCCCTTGCATCCTCCCCGTCGGCATTCATCAAGGCCACAACATCACCAAAACTTATGAGTTTTATTACCCAATGGTGGCGGCGAGACAGTTTAGAATAGGCCAGCTGCCTATCGGCTTATGGTTTGCCGATAAGATCCAACTGAGGGGAAGAATCGAAGGCAATATAATGATGCTTCGGCTACTTCAACTCCCAACTCCTCCTCCCGGCAGCATGAACAGAATCAACTTGGCGATAACCAGATCACCGATCTTCAACCAGTGGTGGGGCGAGTGGAAACAACACTTGTTCCACCAATCGGCCATGATGTATGTGACCATTGTCGACCCCGACAGAGTTCCATCGGTAAGCACGTCTCCCAGCTCTTGTTTATTCATCGGCTATTACTCATATCGTCGGCTAACCATAACTCTCTCCCGTTGCAGATGATCGATGATTCCCCTCCCCCTAGTGAGCCGAAGCGGGGTAGTGATCAACTACGTGCCCGGCGTCCTGCCAAACGGGTGCGGGCTGACGCCATCTCTAATCGGCTTCAACGCGCCGAAGGTGGGCACGCTACTTCACGGCAAAACCCGTGAGCCGTCGGCTACTGCTACTACTCTGGCTGCCAAAGCGAGAAAGAGGGCCGCCAAGAAGGCAAAGCGAGCCCCAGCCGATGACGACTTGTCCCCAGTTAATCCGGCCGTGGATGCCTTTTTGACTCAAGAAGTGGAGGCCGAAGAAGCTGCATATGCTGTCGATGAAGCCGCAGCCAATTCCAGCTCGGAGAAATACATCGCAACTCAATCAACCAACGAGAGCAGCGTCCAGAAAACTCGAAGTCCTCCGAGGCGCCCTGCTCAGCCGATAACGGTAAGTGACTTCACACTTCTCCCCCTTTTAAACCATTCATCTGCATTTATTCACGCCTTCATTGTATCTTTGAATTGGCAAAGAACAAAGCGCGTGACCAAGAAGAAATTGGCTCCCCTGCGATCAGTAATTTCCTATCATCACACTCGTTTTATTGTTTAGCCGATTCTCAACTAACTCTCTCCGCAGCGACCGCGCGTGCCGACGCCTGTCCCCTAGGAGTCAAGTGAGCGCACCCAGTCGGCTGCAGGCAGTGGCCAAGTTGACGAGGAAGTCACGTCGGCTGCAGGTGGTGACCAAGCCAACACAGAACCCACTCCGGCTCCGATGCCCACAGTAAGCCTCGCTTAACCTCATCAGCTGACTTGATAAGTTCGTTACTTCTCTAACTGTCACTTTCTTTTCGCAGAATATAGCCAATCTCTTGGGCTTCGACCTGTCGGAGTTTGAAGATCCTGACGAAGGAGGCGAGAGGGCGCTGGTGCCGCTCAATGCAGACCTCAAAGCGGCTCTAGCCGATATTGGCAATCGGCTAGAGAGCCCTCTAGACGCGCTGGTAGCCGACTTGATGAGGACGTTAATACTACCGATACATCCACGCCTCCACACGTACAACTTCATGGTCCAATAACCCGCGCTCGTGCACATCAACTCAACCATCAGGTGAGATAATTCTTAAGTTTATGTTCTTTTTCTTTATACCCTGGAGGCGCGTGCACTTTTTTTTTACTCAAGAACGATGGAGAGGATCCAACGGGAAGAGGATTTGTGCAGGGTGGATTCGGACTGCAGCATAGTGCCAAGTTCGAACGGCTGCCACGACATCATGCGAACTCCGATTTGGGCATGCAAGTACTTGATGGAAAGGTTATCAAGTCTACTTTCAAATGGATCTGGCCCCATGTCAATATCTATCCTGGAGCGGCCGCAATTTTCCTTTTTCTACCGAGTGTTTTCTGTCCTTGGTGCTGCGTCACCTCTTTTGGTCTAATGGGCCGTGTATCAAGTTGGGCCCGTTGGGGCATGTCCTAGGGTTTAGCATGACCCCGGCACCCCTGTGGTCGTCTCTCCCCTCTTCTTAAACCTTCAGCCACCACCAAGAAGGGTGGGTTTTGTTGATTAGAGTTAGCGTCTTGCTACTTGCACACAGCGCGCGTGTCGGCTAGACCGCCCGTCTGTTTGTCTTCTGCACCCCGCCATATTGTTCAATTCGTAGTGAATCTTTCATCTTTATATCTAGTAACTTAAGTTCTTGTTTTACTTGTTTTTGCTTGTTCTTCGATTGCTTGCAGGACGCGTGCCCTAGTGGCTGGGTTGTCGCGAACCGCAAGTTCGCGTCGACCACCGGAGACGGTGTATCGGTTGCTAAGGCGCATCTTCCTTGGACGGTTGTAGTCGGGCTGTGAACGTCGCCTCCATTCTCCAATCGAGTTATCCTCCACCTCTCATCAAAAGATTGATACAAAACCCTAACGGGTTCACATCACGACTGTGGCCCAATCCGTGCTTGGTTCAAGGAAATCCAGAGCCAGCTGCTTGATGCCATGGTCGACGCGATCGTCCCGGCCACCTTTCTAGAGGCACACCAAGTAAAGTATGAGCGAGCCCAGCAACACCTTGCCGATCGTCGAGAGAACCAGTCACTGGTGGCAGCAATCAAATCAAGTCAGGAAGATATCAAGGCTAGGAAAGTCAATTTCGACGCCTTGAAGATAGAGCCGGCCGCTAGACTTGAACAACTTCGGACGTGAAGGGAACAAATAATAGCCGACTTCGTCCAAATCACTACGGAGATACAAATGCAAGAAGAATACATGGGCGTCCGGCCTAAAGAGATCGAAGACAAGCGATCAAGCATCAAGGCAGACGTGTCTCATCTGAAGGATCTGACCAAGGCGGTGAGGCCGGTGACTGGGTCCGATACCGACGATGCTAGGGCCATTGAAGAAGTGGATCAAATCAGGCGCAAGGCGTTGTCGGCCATAGCCGACTTTTTAAAGCAGTGAGGCGACTGTAATAGCTTAGAGATTTAAACTTTTGTAATCGGCTTCGGCCTTCTGTAAGTAACTATCCCATGAACGGCTTATACTTGCGTTCAACATCATGATCGCCGATCCTGAAACTTAGAAATCTTGTCCGATGTTATGATTCTGAAAAAAATTTGATGTCCACCTTTCTGTAGCACCTTTCTGTAATCAGCTTAGGGTTTGTGTATGTATATGCCCCCCTAATTTTGTTGATGTCTTCAATGTTGACAAAATTATGAACTTAGCAAAATCGCGCATCGTTGTCGGTACGGTCGGCTAACACTGGCCGATTGCAGAAAACTAGGGAAAAACTTTACGTAAAAATGACCTAAAGGCGATGCTTGCTTAATACAGAACATCGGCTAACACGAATCAGCTGAACAAACAGAGCCAAATCATGAGTTGATCCAAACGCTTCGGTAGTATTTTTTTAAGTATTTGTCGTTCAGAGCCCTTCCAAATACCTCTCCGTCCAAACTTTCTAACATGTAAGCTCCATTAGAGACGCATTTGTGGATCTTGAAAGGCCGTTCCAATTTGGTGACCACTTGCCGAATTTATTGTCTCTTATTCCAATCGGCAGTATTAACTTCCAAATGAGTTTGCCCTCCTCAAAAGATTTAGGCACAACTTTCTTGTTATAGTGGCGGGCTACTCGCTCCTTATCCCTTGTTACTTTCTCCAAGACCCTCATTCGTGATAAAACGAGGTCTTCTGACTAATCCACCATCAGGTGATAATAATCATCGACTATGAGTTGATCTTGCAGCTGAACCCGTCTTGAGCCGATGATATTTTCCCATGGCAGTACTGCTTCGTGTCCATAGACCAATTTGTACGGAGGGACTTGGATAGATCCATGGCAAGCCATCCGATATGCCCAAAGTGATTCAGCTAATCGGTTGTGCCATTGCTTTGGGTACTCAGAAATCTTCCTCTTAATTAGTTTGATTAGACTTTTGTTTGAAGCCTCTGCTTGCCTGTTGGCCTGTGCATAGTACGATGAAGAATTAAGTAACTTGATCCCCATGCCGTCGGGAAACTGAACAAACTCGTCCGATATGAAGATGGATCCCTGGTCTGTTGTAATTATTTGTGGAACGCCAAATCGGTAGATTATATGCTCTTTAACAAACTCAATTGCATCCTTGGAGTTGACTTTCTTCAAAGGAATCGCCTCCACCCATTTTGTAAAATAGTCTGTCGCTACCAGAATGAATTTATGCCCTTTGCTTGAGGGTGGATTGATCTGGCCGATCATGTCGATGCCCCATCCTCTGAACGGCCAAGGCTTTATGATTGGGTTCATAGCCGATGCTGGTGCTCTTTGCATGGCGCCGAATTTCTGACAATCCTGGCAACCTTTATAATATTTGAAACAGTCCTCCAGCATTGTCGGCTAGAAATACCCTGCTCTCCGAAGTAGCCACTTCGTCTTATGAGCCGATTGATGCGTGCCGCAAATCCCTTCATGAACTTCTCCGATAGCCACTTTGGCTTGATTGGCTCCAAGGCATTTTAGCAGCACACCATCGATCGTCTGATAATAAAGATCTTCGTCGAGCAAAACATATCTTAACGCCTTGTATCGCAATTTCCTTGAGGCCGATTGAGAAGGATTCTATAGATAGCAGTAGACTTCAAACCTCCAATCATCAGCTGTGATGGTAGCAACTTCCACTTCAATGTTTCTTGTCATCGGCCTGTAGCCCGATGCCCCTTGAGCTAAATCATTGGCTTATGTATTCTGCTCCCTAGGGACATGTTTTAGAGTAACTAGCCAAAAACCATCTATCAATTCTCGGCATTGTTGATAGTAGACCATTAGTGCATCCTTTTTGCATTCGTATTCTCCTAACAACTGGCTGATGACCGACAATGAATCTCCCATTATTTCGATGGCGTCGGTTTCAACTTCTTTGAGCAGATGTAACCCTTTAAGCACGGCCTCGTACTCGACTTGTGTTGTTTGTAGCATGGGGGTTATAGAAAAAGCAAATTCAAAGCTTGCCCCCCTAGGGGAAATAATGACTAATCCGGTACCGCAGCCGTTGGTGCACGCCGAGCCATCAAATGTCAATGCCCAAGAGATAATCTTGATTGAGCCGATTGAGTCATCTTTGTGTTCCACGATAAAATCGGCTATAGCTTGTCCTTTAACTGCCCTGGGTGCCTGATACCTCAGATCAAATTCTGTCAAGGCAAAAATCCACTTTCCAATCCGCCCTTTTAACACTGGAGCCGATAGCATGTGTTTGACTACATCAGCTTTACATATTATTGTGCACTCATTGGATAGTAGATAATGCCTTAACTTTGTACATGAAAAATATAGGCACAGACATAGCTTCTCCACTAGTAAATATCTTGTTTCTGCGTCCAACAACCGTCGGCTGAGACAGAAGATAGCTTTTTGTTTGCCCTCAATCTCTTGGATTAGGACTGAGCCGATTGACTTGTTGTCAGCTGACAGGTACAGCTGGTACGGTATTCCTTTTCGTGGAGACATTAAAATTGGAGGTGAGCTTATGTAATTCTTGATATTGTCCAAGGCCTTCTGCTGCTCTGGACCCCAAGTGAATGCTTGATCGGCTTTAAGCCGAAGCAGTGGTGTGAACGGCTCCATCTTCTCTGAAAGATTGGCTATGAACCACGCGATGAAGTTGATTTTGCCGATCAATGATTGAAGCTGCTTCTTGTCCTTCGGAGGCTGTATCGTCTTGATAGCGTTGATTCTCCTTGGTGTGACCTCAGTTCCTCTTTCATGAACGAGAAACCCCATAAATTGCCCGACCGACACGCCGAACGCGCACTTCAACGGATTCATTTTCAGGCCATATTTTCTTGTCCGCTCCAAAACCTTCTTCAGATCGGCTATGTGGTTCTCTACCTCCCTAGATTTGACAATAACATCGTCAATATAGATCTCTACCAGGGAGCCAATCATGTCATGGAAGATATAATTCATGGCCCATTGATATGTTGCCCCAACATTTTTCAGCCCAAATGTCATAACGACCCATTCATATAAGCCGATTGCTCCAGGACATCAAAAAGCTGTTTTGTGAATGTCTTCTTCGGCCATGAAGATTTGATTGTAACCTGCATTGCCATCCATAAAACCAATGATTTTGTGGCCTGATGCAGCGTCTATGAGCAAATCGGCTATAGGCATCGAGTATTCATCTTTGGGGGTAGCCTTATTTAAGTCTTTGAAATCGATGCACACCCTAAGTTTACCATTCTTTTTCAATATTAGGACAATGTTTGAGATCCACTCGGTGTATCGGCAAGGCTGAATGAATCAACATCGTATAGCCGAGTTATTTCAGCTTTGATCGCATCATACATATCGGCTTTGAACCTCCTGGGAGGCTGTTTGAACGGCCGATAGCCTGCCTTGATTGGCAGTTGATGAACAACGATAGATTGGCTAAGACCAGGCATCTCGAAGTACTCCCAAGCAAAACAATCTTTATATTCTTTTAACAAATTAATAAGCTGGGATCTACGATGAGAAGATAAATTTTTGCTGATATACGTCGGCCTAGGCCTGTCTCCAGACCCTATGTCTATTTCCTCTAATTCGTCGGCCGACGTAAAACCTTGCCCAAGCATGTCATCCGCGGTGTCCATGCCATAGACGTTCGAGACCTCCACAACGTCTTGCTCAAAGCAGTAGCTGCGGCTTGTCGTCTCAAATCGGCTCTATGGCAGAATCAGACACTTTTAGAAAATCGGCTTGCCAGATTTTCCCGGACAAATAATCAATGCCATCGATTTTCCAGAGTGGCAAATCAGCATTGGCGACGCTTACTGACCTGTCGGCTGGTACAATCTCTATCTTGTCGCTATCCATTGAAGCAGACACTGGTGCATGGTTGAAGGGACACAACAGTTGGCATGTATCCAGTCCCTCCCGAGCAGCAGGCTGTAAGACCCCTTCTCGTCGATGACAAAAAAGGTTGTGGGCACGGTCTTGCTGCCGACGGTTAACACGCCCTTGGTGTCTGATGGGTTGCCGCCGAAGTCCTTTAGTACCATGTTAGTCTTGATCAGGTGTTCGGCTCCCTTTCCCAATTTTCTGAATGTTGCATAGGGCATCAGGTTTGCTGCAGCTCCCCCATCCACTAGAATCTTTGACATCGGCTTGCCGTTGACGAAGCCATTTACGTACAGCGGCTTGAGATGCTGATTTTTGGTCCCCTCTGGTTTGTCGAAAATTGCTTGATCCGAGGACAGTGCTAGTTTGGCCAAGGCATCTTTGATGTTGTCTGCATCGGCCTCAGGAGCGCCGAATTCGGTGGGCAATATGAATACCATATTGATCGATGCAGAAACTTTTCCTTTCCCTTTGGCTGCCCTCCTGGCTTGATCGGCTGAGCTCTCCCTAGCTTGTTCCTCGTCGACTAGCGTAGTTTTCTTTTTGGGCTTCCATTACTTTTTGCTTCTGCCTAGCCGACGGCGTTGCTCTTGGATCATCTTCCGATCTTCTTCTTCCCTTCCTTCACGCTTTAGCCTTTGAATTCTTCGTTTCTGCGTTTTGGTGAAGAGGTCAGAGGGGCACCATTGGGGGTTGGCTGATTCTTCATCATCGGCTTCTTCTTCGTCATAGTAGTCATCGTTTTTGTCTTCTTCGTCGAAGAAGTCTTGATGGATCGGCCCTAGCCGATCGTGAATGGACTGCCGGTGCCGGTTGAGCTGTATGGCCCTCGGGACGAACTGAGTTGGGCTGGTGATTGGTGGGCTTACGTGTTCGTCCTCGCGTGTCGCTGCGGCCGGGCAATTATCTAGCGTCGGCGGCCTCATCCCGGTTCCCAGCTGTGCCTAAAATTCACAATGCCAATGAGGGTCGGCACCGCTGTGATTCCCGTCGTACCGGCGGCCTCACTTCTCTGGCTCTTGCCGACGAATTCTTTCAAACCGAACCTCTTCTTCCCGCCAAGATTGCTGTCGGAAGCGGCGTCGGCTGTTCGTGTTGACCGGTCGTCGGTCAATCGATCAGGCAACAGGGCGCACCATGTTGATTGCCGTGGCTTGATCTCTAGTCGGCTTTCCCTCTTCCTTGACCCCTTTTAATGTCTCGGCTAAGCCGTACGTCATTCCGCGCTACCGATCGGCTTGCTCGGGGCGGCTTGAGCCATATTGACTGGGAAGGGGTTGTCGTCTACTTTCATCGGTCGAGTGGAATCGGCAAACTTGAGTTTCCCAGCCTCTATTGCCGACTGGATCTGCTGCCTGAAGACTTTACAATCGTTAGTGGCATGGGATGTAGAGTTGTGCCACTTGCAATACTTTTCTTCTTTAGTTCATCGCCGATGGGATCACATGGTTCTCGGGAAGCTGGATCGCTTCTCCTTGAGTAATAAATCCAAGATCCTATCGGCCTTGGTGATGTCAAAATCGTATTTCTCCCCCTTAGCCGTCTTCAACAGCCATTGACAGATGATGGCGTTTTTATTCTTGGCCCATTCGGCTGTCGCCACCTCTGTGTCGTCGTCGCTAGAATCGGAGTCGGATTCGACAATGACTTGAGTTATGTTCTTGACGGCCTTCCTTGTGTCTTGAAACCTCTACTCATGAGCTGTCACCTTCTACGCAAGATGCGCCAAGCTGTCGAAGTCTTGAGCAGAGAAGCGCTCACGGATTGACGCGATCAGGCCGTGGAAGGCCAGATCAGCTAGCTGGGCATTCGACAGCACCAGGCTATAGCACCGGTTCCTCATTTCTCTGAAGCGTTGAATGTAGTCCTGAACCGATTCGTTGTGCTTCTGCCTGATGCTGGTGAGGTCCGACAACTTCATCTAATGGTTGCCGGTGTAGAATTAGCGATGGAATTGCTTTTCGAGATCGACCCAACTCTGAATTGAGTTGTACGGCAATGAAGAGAACCAGGTGAAGGCCGATCCCAAAAGAGACAAGGGGAACAATCAAACCGTCAAGGCATCTACAGCCGATGCTTTGCCGCACTGTGCCAAGAATCGGCTGACATGCTCGTAGGTTGACACGTTGTCCTGCCTTGAGATTTTTGAAAAGTTTGGGACTTTGTATCGGTTGGGCAATGGAACCCGCTTGAAGTGCTCCAAATAGGGGTACCGATACATGTTTCCCGAGTCCTTTGGCTTGAGGACAAATTGATCACGCATGACATCCGCAATCAAATCGCCCATGTCCGGTTGTCCTGCTGTATCGGCTCATATTGATCATACGGCGCGGGTGCTTGCCGATACAGCGGTGGCAGTGTCTGGGTCCTCCGGTGATGATTTTGATGGCCTCCCCGATACTGGTACTGGAGCGGATGGCCCGCGGGAGGCGGCCGATTTGCCGGTGGCGGCGTTGGCGGATCTGGGAATAGCTGTCGGCCACCGGCGTTGTACTGTCCTTCCAGGCCAATCTGGGCAACCGGCTCTAATTACCGATTGTTCTTGAACATGTTGGCGATCTGGTCCTGGGGAAGTGGTTGTTGTCGGTTCAGCATGTTGACCACCGGTCTCGCAGCCGATCCAGATGGATTCGGTTGGTTGAGGACCCCTCCTGGCGGCCCTGGTTATGCTGGTGGTGGGATCGGCAGATTATGGGTGGCCAATGTCCTGTAACCAGGAAACTGACCGCCTGTGAAGTAAGTCGGCCCCCGCTGCAGTTGGTCGGATATCTTGGTGTCGACCACAGTGGCAATCATATTGTTGAGGGTGTTGACAAGAATGCCACTCTGGTTGACCCATGCATGGTGCACGGTCGAATCAATTCGGTCTTGCAAAGTATGCAAACCCGAATCATCTTGCTCTTGAGTCGGCTCCTCCGCCTTCTGTTTGTCCTTTGATCCGCTGGAGGAGGACGCCTTGAGTTCGTCCATGCTGAATTTGTACTTCTGGTGCTGTTGACGAGAAATTTCTCTCACGCGCTGGCCTGGGAGATCTGCTTAACTTCAGTGCAGGTCCTTCTCGGCTGCCTGTGGGGTGCAGGGCATGCCAGTTGGTTTAATCTCTTAACCAACAAGAAAAACAAAGAAACATGCATTAAGTGTTAGGTTAGATCCCCATAGAATCGGCTAAGGGAATCCATGAGCATATATCTGTTATCCTAAAATATATTTAAGCCAAGCGACTCGAATGGATCGGTGATACCGAGACAGCATTAGCCGTTTAACCTAAATACAGTAAAGGATAATAGATATATGTATTGATAACCTAGCCGATACCAGAAAGCTAACAATAAATTGGCTAGTACTCCGATGGTTTTTATGAAAAGATATCATCCTTGAACCAGAGGCTTAGCTCAGAAATCGGCTGTCGGCTGTCTATGGCCAACCGATTTTGGCTCACGAGGTCCGACAAGAACAAGACCTTGACATAAGAGGCAGTCCTAATATAAATCTAATAATAAATATACTAAAATAAATATATTAGGGCAGATAAGGTCGGCTGAAACCCCGGCACTGTCCCTTAAACATATAAATCTAACAGAACAGATCATTGGCGATTCTAAAAACGACTCAATAGTTCAATCCTGATGCATCATTAAGTATAAAAAGAACAATCCTGATCCGTTGTAGCCAATTTATATCTCTCGAGACGGTAGATACCGCATACAAATCAGCCAACCTTTAGATCTAGCACTATTGGCCGTAGGTTCTTCGCAAAACTGGCCAATAGCAGGATAGATCTAAACAATGATCTAATTTATATGCGCTATATGATAAACGGCGCAGTATGAAATCCTGAATCTAATGTGTCATTACGATGGAAGCGCTAGAAACAACAGATCATACCACTAATGGCAAGCATTTACCTAGATTAGGGGATCGAAACGATGCAGCCCGTAGCCAAACAAATTGCTCGTCTGAAGAAAATGGTTGGCAATGCGCCGGAGGTTTGATTGATTGTGATGGTGTTGAATATCATTCACAGGGGGTCTCGGATCCTATTTATACCCAAGATACATTATCCGTACAAACCCTGGACTCTATCTAAACTACTATTTAAAACACGACGTTATCCCAAGAAGGACCCACGCCGCATTACAATGAACAATTTAAACAAACTCCTAAATTACAGATAAAATTGCCGTTATAGGACTCTATCCATAGATGGCAATATCATTTAACGTGCAATCTAATAACCAAATCTTCTATTTATCTTCAAACTGTTGTACCAGAAACGTCTTTATCTTCTACGGTCGTAGAATCGGCTATCGGCCGCCCTTGTCCGATCCAACCTTAGCTGATTGGCCTCACAGCCGATCGCTTCTCAGCTGATGCGGCCTCTGTTTCTCTACCAAACCAGCCGATCTAGTTCTGCTTCACCCTTGCTATGACTTAGGGATTCAATTACCAATTTTTGGTGTTAACAGGTGCATAGCCCCAGACCTTGTCTGGGTGAACGACTGTAGGTAGTTGGCTTGGAGCTCTTCTACCATCCTTTTGTAGTCGGCTTGTTGTTCAGCCGACAGTTGTTCCATCTTCACTGGCACGATGTTTTCCTAAGAAATGTTGGGGCTCTTGATGTCGACCATCTTGTCAGCTTCGTCGATGCGTGCTAGCCGAGTTGACAGAGATAGTCTCATTGGGCGTGCCAAGAAGCGTGTTGATGAGAAATTTCTCTCACGCGCTGGCTTGGGAGATCTGCTTAGCTCGAGTGTAGGACCTTCTCGGCTGCCTGTGCAGTACTGGGCATGCCAGTTGGTTTGATCTGTTAACCAACAAGAAAAATAAAGACATATGCGTTAAGGGTTAAGTTAGATCCTACTGGATGGGCTGAGGGAATTAATTTACATATATATGCTATCCCAAAGTGCATTTAGACTAAGTGACTAGGATAGATCGGCTACGCCGAGACAGTATTAACCACTTAATCCAAATATACAATGGGATAATAAATATATGTATTAACAGCCTAGCCGATATCGTAAGGCTAACTGTGAATCGGCTAGTACTCCGACTCATCTTACGAAAGGATATTGATCTTGGTTAAATGCGATAAACCTAGATCAGTCGGCTGTCGATTGTAGCTGATAGGTTGATTCTGGCTTAGGGCATTTAACTAGAGCAAGATCTTAATATAAGAGGCGGCTTTAATAAATCTAATAGTAAATATACCAAAATAATATTAAAACAAATAAGGCCGGCTGAAACCCCGGCACTGTCTCTAAGCATATACATCTAGCCGAATAGATCATAAAAGCTCTAAAAATGACTTAATAGGTCAAAAAGATGTAGCACTAAGTATAAAAAGAACAATTAGATCTATCATAGCTGATGTAAACCCATCGTGACGGTAGATATCGCATATAATCTAGGCCAACCCTTGGATCTAGCTCTATCGGTTGTTGGTTCTTTACAGAAACAGGCCGGTATCAAGATAGATCTAAACATCGTTCTAGATTATATGTGATATATGATAACTAGCGCAGCATAAATCATTGAATCTAGAGTATCATAGTGATGGAAGCACTAAATTCGATGAGATACACCACTAATGACAAACAATTACCTTAATCGGGGATCGAAATGATGCAGCCTGAAGCCAGATCAAGTGTTCGTCTAAAGAAAAAAGGAGGCGATGCGTCGAAGTTGTATTGATTGTTTGTCTTATTTACAGGGATCTAGGGTCCTATTTATACCCAAAAATAAAACTACCCATGCAAGATACGATTTCTATCTAGTCTACTATACATGGTACGACAATATCCCGGGACATAGTCCCATGCCGCATTACAATAGGAAATATAAACAAATTCCTAATTTACAGATACAATTGCCGTTACAGGACCCTATCCATAGATGGCAATATCTTTTAACGTGCAATTTAGGAACCGACTCTTCTATTTATCTTTAAGCACCTTCATCGGAAACGGTCACATCTTCTTCTCTGACTCAGCATCGGCTATCGGCTATCCTTGTCCGACTCATCCTTAGCCGATTGGCCTTGCAGCCGATTGTATCACAGCCGACTCGACCTCTATTCTTCCGATCCAATTCCGCTTCCATCTCGGCAGGGACTTATGGATTTGGTTACCAAACTTTGCCGCAAACACTACCTATGCTGACCTGCCTGATCCAGGTGTAGGCTTGCACACCGCATATCTCCAATTAGCAGGATTTGTCCATTCCCTCGACATGCTTTACCGTGCTACTTTCTCTGAGCTGCTGAGTGCCCGCACGCGTGTAGCCGCCCTAGAGAGAAGCATCTTGCCTAGGTTCCGACAAGGACACTACACACCCGAGTTTATGTTTGGAGAATACGCCATGTACGCTCCTAGCGAAGACTTGCCGTCTTCGGCCGGAATCTACCTCGAGCATACACCGCTACCCCACACTAATGTCAGACGTGCCTATCCTCCCCTGGGAACCACAGGATTATACAAGCCACCAGAGTATGTCCACTGGTATGGACACGTCTACTGGTTGAAGATGGATGCCTAAACAAGTAGTCGCTGAGAAGAATAGTAGAGAAATCGAGTATGTGAAGCTCATGATGTATCCATAGCTCTATTTAGGGGTAGATCAAGTTAGGTAGTTATGTAACATATGTATCCAGTAGTGACTCATGTAAAAGAACCTGGGAAGGGTATGTAATATAAATCTAGCCCTCGTCTGGTTTTAAAACGAGTAAATAGTATCGTCCGCATGTAACTTAATGCTACTAGGTGACCGAACCGCTTGTAATCAAAATTTTCCCCAACAACAGCTAGATGTCGGCCTATTACCACGCTCACCAAGATCGCTCCCCTCACCTCTCCAACAAAGGTTTTTCCTAACCTAAATTAAGCAAGTCTATTATACAACCTAAGAAGAGTTTGAAGATAAGCAAATTAAATCTTATATGTTTGAAATGTTTCGAACAAAAGAAGCCAGTAGAGACTAGGAGTCCCGGTGTTCCACTGCATTAGTACTCTCAACCACACCCAAAAACCATCTTGTACATAAGACGTATCGAAATATAGGACATCCAAGCCAAGCATCAACATCCATACACAAACAAATCTAGAACTTTTCCCCATGATTATTATGTCTATAGGCTTTACATAAATAAACCAGTTGGGTGTACTACCAACCGTCAATAGCAACTAACCACCCATCCGACAAAAAGAACAAGTCCAAACCATCTGAGCACCCATCCCTACCGAAAACTTGTTGTGCTCATAGTACAAAAGGAAACAGAAGAATCTGGCTGACACATACCAGAAACTATATACAGAAGTGCAAATTCCAGGGACCAGCCATCAGACTGCCTAATCCACTAGCAACTCTAGGAAAGAAAGGAAAACCAGAGGCGCCAGAACGATAAGAAGACAAACTACTTCACAAAGATAATCCTCGTAACCGTCCTTGGTCGCATCCCGCCACAACCTCCAAACGAAAGTCAGAGGATATAGTACTCAAGCCAGTAAAGTATGAAATGCCATTCTGACACACCGTACCTGTCGAAACTTGGTTTCGGCAATATGATTTATGGGGTCGTAGTCGAGATCGCCAAACACAATGGGTTAGAGGAAGAAGAGGATTTAGACAGGTTCAGGCCCACTCGTGAGGTAATACCCTACTCCTGTTTCGGTGGATTCGATCCGCCGAGTGTCTTTATTGATCTCGTGATCTAAGGCTCAAAGCTTAAAGCTGATCTAACATAGGATTCTCTGATCTAGTCTAAGATATACCTCAAGGGACGCCCCTTACCCCCCTTATATAGTCTTGGGAGGAGGGCTTACAGATCGGAAACCCTATCTTATTCTAAGTTGGTTTTCTCAATCTTACCAAACCATGACTATAGGCCGATTGCCTTATCTCTATCGGCAATCGTAACACCCAAGTCATGTTCGGTTTACAGATATGGCAGGCGCAATCTATCCCTACCTCCAGTCGGATAAGCTTGCCATGTAGATACCCGATTGCCATAATCTCCACATTAGCCCCCGAGTCCTTTTCAGTCGATGAGACAACTCAGCTTTAGAACAAAACAGCACACAACCAAAAACCTCTTTGACCGAGTGCTTTTGGCGCCGAGTGATTCCATCATCTCTGCCTGAATCTTCCCGAGTGGCTCCAAAGACTGTGAAGGGCTAGAAAATATCTAAAAAAGTCTCAAAAATAAATATCTAGGTGCATCTCCGATGCACCTAATTAGGTGTAGCCCCGACTATGTGGTTAGTCAAAAATAGACTAAGCATATAGTCAAGAACTATAAAAAATCATTCTTATGTAGATGCTTAGCTCAAGCTAAAGCAACCTCATTACTCGGCAAGCTTGTGCTTTATCTGAGTGAATTTGTCCGAGTCATCTCAGAACAAATAATTCAATCATCCCTGATAGGTGTAAGCACTCGGTAAGCTTATGCTTATCCGAGTGGATTTGCCCGAGTCATTTCGGAACAAATATTTTAATCGTCCCTCATGGGAAACGAGTTTTTTCAATCATATGAAAAATATGACCAAGTTATTAAATAGCTTTTGCCATAACACTGGTCTCAATCTATAAAGATCTTCACCAAGGTGGAAAAATAAACAGCATTGGTAAGGTTACCTGACCAAATGCCAAAAACCAAATAGCCCTTGTCATCAAGGCAGCTATAAAAACTTAGCTGTCGGTCACCTTCCAAGTTGCATCGTGCCAGCTTCTCATGAAGTCAAGCAAACCGTAGTATGGAAGGATTTTCAAAAGTATAGGGCACTCGGACACGCGCATATTGCCGGGCAAATCGCTTAAGCTGGGCCGCTTAAGTCCCTAAGGACACGCGTCGGGCCACACCTTAGGCGGGCCGCAGATTTTCTTATGGGCTCGGCCCAATCACCGGAAAACCTAGCGCAACCCTCAAATCTTTCTATAAAGGCATGAGGTCGTCCCCTCCTCTTCATCTTCCAAAAGATTCCCCTTTTGCGCACTTGTTCACCGTTCATTGCGGAGAACCCTAGACTCGCGCGCTCCCAAATCCATCCATCTAGGAACTCGCTCTTTGCAACAACCAGCCTCCGCAGCCAAATCTCCCACGTTCCCTTGTCAAAAGCGACCTTTTCGACCGAGATCCACTTCCCGTCAACACCACTCTCATGGCGGAGGAAAAGAGGATTCCGTTCGACCAATGGGCCGCTTCGGATGTGAGGGAATCCACCCTCAAAGAGATGGTGAAGCACGGCGTGCTTCCGCCAAAGGAGATCGTGGGATGGCGCCGGCGGCGGGGAGGATTTCCCAACCCGAACACCGGTGAGCTCGTCGTTTTCACTTCTTTTTTTCTCTGCGGGTTCAGCCTTCCCACCTCTGAATTCTTCCGGGGCACGGATTACTATGGGCTTCAACTCTACCATCGAACCCCAACTCGATGCTTCACATCGCTCTCTTCATTCACGTATGTGAAGCCTTCCTTGGCATCCTCCCCCACTTCCAACTCTTCCGACGCATGTTCTATCTCAAGCCACATCCAAACAAGGACCACACATGCGTCGTTGGCGGGGCGGAGTTTCCAACTCCGCGGATCTCTCCGCAAGGAGTATTTTTCTCTTCCCTTGAAGTCTTCCAACAAAGGATGGCATGCAGGCTAGTTCTATGTTAGCAACCTTGAACCCGACTCCGGCTTTCATCGGCCTTCCTCTGTCCCGAGTCCAACTTGGAGCACTGTCCCGGTAGCCCAAGATTGGGACGAGGCCAACAAGCTGCTCGCGAAGATCCGCGAAGAAACAAAAGGGTCTTCGCGGAGAGCAAATCACTCGGCACTTCATCGGAGTCCACGGCGGCGCCGATCAAGGAACGGTCGAAGCCGGCCTTCGAATATGAAGGCGGAACGGACCCCAATCGGGAAGATCCAGATCCACTCAAATACGAAATCCTGAAGATCCGGATGTACAAGATCTTCTCGACTGGAATCGTAGTTGAGCGGGCCCTCATTCTGCCGGTCCTCCCCTTTAGTATCCACCGACCTCCTCCTCCGGTAAGCCGACTGGTTACTTCATAACATCTTTCAATCTTGATATCTTGTCTCTTAGCGTTGTGCATTCTTTCTTCTACAGGAAAATGCTTCTATCACCTCCAAGCCATATAAGGTGTCCCACGATGACGCGCTGCGTCGCCCCGCCAAGAAGCCGGCTGGCGGGAACAAGATCCAAGGCGATCCAGTCGGGAAGTGAGCGGCCCCGAGTGGGGACACAAACAAGCGGGAGAGCAAGAGGAGGCTAATAATTGAGGATTCGGATGATGACGCCCCGGCCCCTCCAGTCGAGACCCCGCCTCTAAGGCGATCGCCGCGGACGGCGCCGAAGATCCGCCGGTCGTCCCGATATGCTCTGTAACCGAAGTCTGAACTCTTTCGTTAAAAAACTTTCTTTATCTTTACCCCTGCTGTGTCCACATTCGCAGGAGGCCCCAGGACATAGATCCTGCCGGGGGAAGTGAAGGACCGACCCCAACCGCTGCTCCTGAGGTGCCGAGGCTGGCAGAGCCAAAGCCCCGGAGCCCACAACCAAGTGCAAGCGCTCCGGGGAAACAACCTTCGCCTCCGAAGAAGGATGCCCCAGGGAAGGAGCCCCCGGCCGCCAGTCGGGATATCCCGACTGGCAACCAGTCAACGGCCGGAAAACCTCAGGCCGCGGCTCGAGTGCCCCCGACGGAGGGCCACTCGGCGCGGAGTCAGAAGAAGGAGGCCACCGGGCCGCTCCACCTAGCAGGCGGCCGAAGCCGGTGAGATTTGCTTCAAAGTACTCTTTTGCTCTTTCAGTTTGAATCTTTCATGTCTTCATTTGTCCTTCTTGTTTGCCAGCCACAGTGGAAGAGATCCCCAGGTTGCAGTCCTCTGAAACCTGGGTTCCCCCGATCAGGATCGAGTGGCGGGACGCGGAAGGCGAGAGGCAGGGCATCATCCTAGATCGGCAAGCCGAGAAAGATGAAAGGGATGCCCTTGTCGAGAGCTTGAACGAGGCGACTCGGCTGCTCAACGTAAGCCTTAGTCTTTCTCTTTAATTGTATTATCGTTATCTTTCAGTCGGTCACTCTTCTGCTTTCGCACGCAGAAGGAGTATTGCCTCTCCATGGCAAAATCTGAGGTGTTGGAGAAGTTGGTTCCCCACCTGAACTCCTTAGAGGACGTTCAGCGACAGCTGAAGGCCACTCGGGAGGAGGCCGCGTCAAGGGAGGCGGCTTTAAGGAGGGAGATCGCAGAGCTTCGGGAGGCGAACCTCGACCTCCGAGGATCAATTGGAAGTAAGCCCGTCTCCCCAAATTTCTTCATGATTCCCATGTTGATTTCGGTTGTTGACGATCTTCTTTTGTCGCAGAAAACTCTTCGGAGGTCCATTCACTTCAAGTCCAGCTGGAGGCAGTCAGCCTCGATAAAGCCGAGATGGAGGCCGAGTTTGAAGGTAAGCCTCTTTGGAGTAAAACTTCTTGCTTGCGCTTCGTCTCCGAGTGCTTTGAATGATCCGGAGCTTTTGGCGCTTACAAGGTAAAGACCTGAGCCTAATACGACGTCTTGCTTGGGCGGGTCAAACAAAGCGACGAGATCCGGGAAGGGGTCGCTAATGCCGCTCTATGCCGATCTTGCTGTCCTTATTCGATCAAGGAGTCGGGGGCGGTTCGTTGGAGCGGTGGAAATATTCGACAAGCTGCGGGCGCTCCCGACCGGTATCCGGCCAACATCACCAAAGCGGCCAACATGGGGCTGGTCGGCTCTTGCACAAACCAAGTCCCTCTACCCCAGTGGATATCCACTCGGTTGGGGAAAACTTTGCTGACGACGACCGACGAGCGAGGCCTTGGACATGCTTGAGTGAGGCGCGAAGGCGGTGAAGAAAATATCCCTTGATGTAGTAAACAATTTCAAGATTTGATTTGTCTTTCTGACTTTGTTTTGTAAATGTCGCATAACCGTAACGTTCTGATGTAGAACTTGTGATATTTTTAGTTTATTTATGTTAATGCCTTGATCCGAGCTTTTGCGTGAAATTTCTTAAGTAGTTTTCGTCTGGCTGTCATCAAGCCTAGGCTCGATTAGGTCATCGAAAAACTCTCAGTCCTTAGACACTGAGCTCGAATCGGAGAACATTAAACAATGATAAACCAAATTATGCACAAAAGTTGATGAGGAAAACTTGAGCTTTATTGACATGTGTACAGCCCCCGACTGCTAACTCAAGAAGTCATCTTGCTTGAGGTTGGCAGTCAAGGAAAACATGAGGCCTTAGCCGAATTAGGCATAAAATCGTCGAAGATGATCGATGTTCCAGGAGTTTTTCACCATAGACCCGTCTTCGCGCTTTAGCCGGTAGGCACCGGGCCGAGTCACTTCAGCGATTATGTACGGTCCCTCCCATAAGGGAGATAACTTGTGTCGTTCTTTGGTGGTCTGGATCTTGCGTAGGACCAAGTCGCCAACAATGAAAGCTCGTGCTCGCACGTTGCGGCTGTGGTATCTTCGAGCCCTTAAAGGTATTTGGCCATTGGATGAGGGCTGCCTCACGGGCCTCTTCCAATCGGGTGAGGTCATCCACTCGGTCGGGGTCGTAGCGTTCATCGTTGAAGGCTGCCGGACCGGAGGGACTCGTATTCCATCTCGTTTGGCAACATGGCTTACGCGCCATAAACCAAAAAGAAGGGAGTTTGGCCGGTAGCCCGACCGGGTGTGGTCTGCGGTGACCATAAAACCGATGGAAGTTCTTGGACCCATTTG
The DNA here is from genome assembly GCA_019925245.2 of Oryza australiensis. Lineage (NCBI taxonomy): Eukaryota > Viridiplantae > Streptophyta > Magnoliopsida > Poales > Poaceae > Oryza > Oryza australiensis. Next base: position 383,089 of record JAIFGZ020000196.1, read on the forward strand.
CCGGCGTAAGGGTTTAGGCGGTCGAAACGCGGGCCTTTATTCCTTGGAGGACCATGCGTTGGCTCGCTCGACTTGTCCATTGCTTTTGGGATGGGCCAGCGATGCGTAGCAGATCTTGATTCGAAGTCTTCGCAGAATTCCTTGAAGATGCCTCTCGTGGCGAGTCCGTTGTCGGTTATGATTCTGTTTGGGATGCCGAAGCGGTGCACGATGTTGAGGAAAAAGTCCGTGCTTTTCAGCGTAATCGTGGCGACCGGCTTGGCCTCAATCCACTTGGAGAACTTGTCGATTGCGACGAAGAGGTGTGTGAATCCTCTGGAGCATTTTTGAAAGGGCCAACCATGTCCAGCCCCATACCGCGAACGGCCGGGACGGTGGGATTGTTTGAAGCTCTGGGCGGGACATGGCTTTGTCGGGCGAAAACGGCAGCCTTCGCGGTTCGTACGACTTTATCCGCGTCGGAGACCGCGGTAAGCGAAGAAGCCTTGCTGTAAGCTTTGACGACTAGAGTGCGTCTTTGCCGCGTGGCTTTCGCATATGCCCGAGTTGATGTCTTGGAGTAGCTGTTTCCCTTCTTTGGGTGTGATGCAACTCATTAGGATCCCGGAGGGGCTTCTCTTGTATAGATCGGAGTCAACCATCACATATGCTTGGCAACGACGCCGGACGCGTTACGCTTCATCCGGTCATCCGGCGCTCTTCTTGGGTTAAGAATTTGATGAGCGGCGTCCTCCAGTCGGTATTGGTCATGGCGACTTCGTTCGTGGTTTGTTCGTTGGGAGTTGTCTTTGCCTTGATGGTTGGTTCGTAGAGATGTTCGACAAAGACGTCGTTGGGGCAGCTTCGCGCTTAGATCCGAGCTGTGCCGGCTCATCGGCGGCTTCGTTGTTATGTCTCGGGACATGTGAGAGTTCGAGCCCATCAAACTTGTCTTCAAGCTTGCGGACCTCTTGCCGGTAGGCCTCCATAGTGTCGTTTAGGCAGGACCAGTCCTTCATTACTTGATTGACGACTAGCTTGGAGTCGCCTTTCACAATAAGCCGACGTATCCCGAGTGAAACTACGAGGCGCAGTCCATGTAGAAGAGCTTCGTACTCGGCAACGTTGTGTGAGGCGGAGAAGTGGAGGTGGAGGACATATCTTAGCCTTTCCCGGTAGAGATCGGCACAACTCCTGCTCCCAAGCTGGTGATCCTCTTGGATCCGTCGAAGTGCATGGTCCAGTGTTGGAGGTCTTCCCAGGCGCGTTCTCTTCTGTTCGATCCACTCGGCCGGGAAGTCCGCCAAAGCTTGTGACTTTATGGACGTCCTTGCCTTAAAAATCAGGTCCAGCGGCATCAGCTCTAGGGCCCACTAGGCGATGCGTCCGGTTGCCTCGCGGTTGTGGATGACATCGCCGAGTGGGAAAGATGTGATGACGGTGACCGAGTGACCCTGAAAATAGTGTGCCAATTTCCTCGCGGTTATTAGAACACCATAGAGCAGTTTTTGTACACGAGGGTAGCGAATTTTGGCTCTGCTAATACTTCGCTAACAAAGTAGATTGGCCTTTGAATCTTCGAGCCCGTCCTTCTTCTTCGCGTTCGACCACAAGGACCGTACTAACCACTTGGTGAGTGGCTGAAACGTACGCGACGAGAGGTTCCGGGTTGAGGCGAGGCCGGACGGGCGGCGTTGTAAGGAACTCTTTGAAATCTTCAAAGGCCTTGTTGGCTTCGCGGTCCACTGGAAGTCGTCCGTCTTCTTTAGCGATCGAAGAAGGGCATGCCTCGTTCGCCGAGTCGGGATATGAAACGGCTTAGTGCCGTCATGCGGCCAGTGAGCTTCGAACGTCTTTACGGTTACTCGGGGTTTCATGTTTAAGATGGCGTTGATCTTTTGGATTTGCTTCAATGCCGCGATGTGACACCATGAAGCCGAGCGGTTTGCACGATGGAACACCGAAAGTGCACTTCTCCGGGTTTAACTTCATTCTGAAGGCCCGGATGTTCGCAAAGGTTTCCTCTAAGTCGGCGATCAGGTCTTCTTTCTGCCTGGTCTTCTTTCCTCTAAGCTTCAACGTTCTTGCTGATCTGCGTCTGGAAACATCTTTGGATCATGCGTTGGTATGTGGCTCCGGCGTTCTTCGGGCCAAAGGCATGGTGATGTGATAGGCCCCAAACGGCGTGATGAACGATGTCTTCGGGTAGTCGGATTCTTTTAAGCGATCTAGTGATAGCCCGAGTAACGAGTCCAGGAAACTCGGGAGTTGGCGGCCGGTGTTGAGTCGACGACTTGGTCGATGCGAGGCAGCCCGAACGGATCTTTGGGGCAGGCTTTGTTGAGGTCGGTATAGTCAACGCACATGCGCCATTGCCTCGTCTTCTTGCGGACCAGGACTGGTTGGCTAACCAGTCGGGATGGAGGACTTCTTTAATAAAGCCGGCAGCCAAGAGCTTTGCGAGGTCTTCCTTGATAGCGTCTTTTCGATCCTATGCGAATCTGCGTAATCGTTGTTTTATCGGTTTGGCGTCATCTTTGACGTTCAAAGAGTGCTCGATCACCTCCCTAGGAATTCCAGGCATATCGGATGGTTTCCAAGCAAAAACATCTTTATTATTTTGAAGGAAGGTGACGAGCGCGCTTTCCTATTTGGGATCTAGGTCGGCGCCGATTACGAGTTTTGAGGGATCCGACGGATCAAGGGAGATCTTCTTGGTCTTGGCGTCGCGAGATCCGATTTGGCTATCTTCTTCGCGGGGACTTCGCCCTCTGCCGAAGTTGGTGCAGCCAATCGGACTTCTTGTTGGCCACGTAATCTCTCGCGAGATTGGGCCATGTCGCAGCTCTCCTTCTCGCAGGTGAAGGCTTGCTTCACGTCGCTGCGAAGAGTGATGACGCCGTTGGGACCCGGCATCTTCATGCAGAGGTAGGTGTAGTGAGGGATCACCATGAACTTGGCGAGCGCAGGCCTTCCGATGGCGTGGTATGCTGTTTCGAAGTCGGCCACCTCAAAGGTGACGTTCTCCGTTCAGAAGTTTTCTCGGGCTCCGAAGGTGACTGGGAGGGAGATATGCCCGAGCGGTGTAGAAGATAGCCCTGGAATAACTCCGTGGAAGGGGGCTGAGCTTGCTTTTAGTTCGACCCTCGGGATCTGCATCTCATCCATGGTCTTGGCAAACAGGATGTTGAGGGCGCTGCCCCCATCGATGAGGACGCGCTTAAGCCTGATGTTGCGGACCACGGGGTCCAGGACGAGTGGATAGCGCCCCGGGTGAACCACTCGGTCAGGATGATCCGAGCGGTCAAAGGTGATGGCCACTTCCGACCATCGCAGATATGAGGGACTTCGGGTTGAGCCGCGTTGACCTCCCGGTCAGTTAGCTTTTGTTTCCTCTTGGACTCATAGGCTAGCGGACCTCCGAAGATGTGGTTGAGCTCCCCCACTGGGTCTTGAAAAGGTTCGGCATTTTCAGCCGCGTTGTTCTTTTTGGCGCCAGACGGGCCAGCCTCGTCAGCCGGCTTCTTGTTGAGCTGCGCCGCGTACTGTTCGGCGAACTGCTTGTAGATAAAACAGTCCTTCGCCGCGTGCTTATGATTCGGATGATGGGTGCACTGGGCGTTCATGATGGCGTCGTAGGCGGCGACTCGGGGACGGCGTTGAGTGTTGGAGGTTGCGGCCACTAGGTCCTCAGATCGGCCACGGGCAGGTAATTGGCCATAGCCTTGTTGTCGCCACCTGCAGCTCGGATGGCAAGGGTGTATATGGTTAGCCAAGATTCAGGGTCGGTTTTGCCATCGTACCTTTCAATCCCTATGGGCTTAAACCCACTCGGCCAATGCACTCGGCGGAGTCGCAACCTGGTTGCCATCTGAGGACCTAGTGGCCGCAACCTCCAACACTCAACGCCGTCCCCGAGTCGCCGCCTACGACGCCATCATGAACGCCCAGTGCACCCATCATCCGAATCATAAGCACGCGGCGAAGGACTGTTTTATCTACAAGCGGTTCGCCGACACGTCAGCGGCGCGCTCAACAAGAAGCCGGGCGACGAGGCGCCGTCGGCGCCAAAGAACAACGCGGCTGAAAATGCCGAACTTTTTCAAGACCCAGTGGGGGAGCTCAACCACATCTTCGGAGGTCCGCTAGCCTATGAGTCCAAGAGGAAACAAATGCTAACTTACCGGGAGGTCAACGCGGCTCAACCCGAAGTCCCTCAATATCTGCGATGGTCGGAAGTGGCCATCACCTTTGACCGCTCGGATCATCCTGACCGAGTGGTTCACCCGGGGCGCTATCCACTCGTCCTGGACCCCGTGGTCCACAACATCAGGCTTAAGCGCGTCCTCATCGATGGGGGCAGCGCCCTCAACATCCTGTTTGCCAAGACCATGGATGAGATGTAGATCCCGAGGGCCAAACTAAAAGCAAGCTCAGCCCCCTTCCACGGAGTTATTCCAGGGCTATCTTCTACACCGCTCGGGCATATCTCCCTCCCAGTCACCTTCGGAGCCCGAGAGAACTTCCGAACGAAGAACGTCACCTTTGAGGTGGCCGACTTCGAAACAGCATACCACGCCATCATCGGAAGGACTGCGCTCGCCAAGTTCATGGCGATCCCTCACTACACCTACCTCTGCATGAAGATGCCGGGTCCCAACGGCGTCATCACTCTTCGCAGCGACGTGAAGCAAGCCTTCACCTGCGATAAGGAGAGCTGCGACATGGCCCAATCTCGCGAGAGATTACGTGGCCAACAAGAAGTCCGATTGGTTGCACCAACTTCGGCAGAGGGCGAAGTCCCCGCGAAGAAGATAGCCAAATCAGGATCCGGCGATGCCAAGACCAAGAAGATCTCCCTTGATCCGTCGGATCCCTCAAAAACTGCTGTAACCGGCGCTGACCTAGATCCCAAATAGGAAAGCGCGCTTGTCACCTTCCTCCAAAATAATAAAGATGTTTTTGCTTGGAAACCATCCGATATGCCCGGAATTCCTAGGAGGTGATCGAGCACTCTTTGCACGTCAAAGATGACGCCAAACCGATAAAACAACGATTACGCAGATTCGCACGGGATCGAAAAGACGCTATCAAGGAAGAACTCGCAAAGCTCTTGGCTGCCGGCTTTATTAAAGAAGTCCTCCATCCCGACTGGTTAGCCAACCCAGTCCTGGTCTGCAAGAAGACGGGGCAATGGCGCATGTGCGTTGACTATACCGACCTCAACAAAGCCTGCCCCAAAGATCCGTTCGGGCTGCCTCGCATCGACCAAGTCGTCGACTCAACAGCCGGCTGCCAACTCCTGAGTTTCCTGGACTGTTACTCGGGCTATCACCAGATCAGCTTAAAAGAATACGACTGCCTAAATTGCCTAAAGACATTGTTCATCACGCCGTTTGGGGCCTATGCTACATCACCATGCCTTTCGGCCGAAGAACGCCGAGCCACATACCAACGCATGATCCAAAGATGTTTCCGACGCAGATCGGCAAGAACGTTGAAGCTTACGTCGACGATGTTGTCATCAAGACTAGGCGAAAAGAAGACCGATCGCCGACTTAGAGAAAACCTTTGCGAACATCCGGGCCTTCGAATGAAGTTAAACCCGAGAAGTGCACTTTCGGTGTTCCATCAGCAAGCGCTCGGCTTCATGGTGTCACATCGCGGCATTGAAGCAAATCCGTAAAAGATCAACACCATCTTAAACATGAAACCCCGAGTAACCGTAAAGACGTTCGAAGCTCACGGCTGCATGGCGGCACTAAGCCGTTTCATATCCCGACTCGGCGAACGAGGCATGCCCTTCTTCGATTGCTAAAGAAGACGGACGACTTTCAGTGGACCGCAGAAGCCAACAAGGCCTTTGAAGATTTCAAAGAGTTCCTTACAACGCCGCCCGTCCTGGCCTAGCCTCAACCCCAGGAACCTCTGCTGCTGTACGTTTCAGCCACTCACCAAGTGGTTAGTACGGTCCTTGTGGTCGAACGTGAAGAAGAAGGACGGGCTCAGAAGATTCAAAGGCCAATCTACTTTGTTACCGAAGTATTGGCAGGAGCCAAAATTCGTTACCCTCAGGTACAAAAACTGCTCTATGGTGTTCTAATAACCGCGAGGAAATTGGCACACTATTTTCAGGGTCACTCGGTCACCGTCGTCACCTCTTTCCCACTCGGCGATGTCATCCACAACCGCGAGGCAACCGGACGCATCGCCAAGTGGGCCCTAGAGCTGATGTCGCTGGACCTGATTTTTAAGGCAAGGACGTCCATAAAGTCACAAGCTTTGGCGGACTTCCTGGCCGAGTGGACTGAACAGCAAGAGAACGCGCCTCGGGAAGACCTCCAACACTGGACCATGCACTTCGACGGATCCAAGAGGATCACCGGCTTGGGAGCAGGAGTTGTGCTGATCTCCCCGACCGGGGAAAGGCTAAGATATGTCCTCCACCTCCACTTCTCCGCCTCACACAACGTTGCCGAGTACGAAGCTCTTCTACATGGACTGCGCCTCGCAGTTTCACTCGGGATACGTCGGCTTATTGTGAAAGGCGACTCCCAGCTAGTCGTCAATCAAGTAATGAAGGACTGGTCCTGCCTAAACGACACTATGGAGGCCTACCGGCAAGAGGTCCGCAAGCTTGAAGACAAGTTTGATGGGCTCGAACTCTCACATGTCCTGAGACATAACAACGAAGCTGCCGATGAGCTGGCACAGTTCGGATCTAAGCGCGAAGCTGCACCAACAGACGTCTTTGTCGAACATCTCTACGAACCAACCATCAAGGCAAAGACAACTCCCAACGAACAAACCACGAACGAAGTTGCCATGACCGATACCGACTAGAGGACACCGCTCATCAAATTCTTAACCCAGCAAGAGCTGTCGGATGACCGGGATGAAGCAGAACGCGTCCGGCGTCGTTGCCAAGCATATGTCATGGTTGACTCGATCTATACAAGAGAAGCCCCTCCGGGATCCTAATGAGGTGCATCACACCCGAAGAAGGGAAACAAATTACTCCAAGACATCCACTCGGGCATATGCGGAAGCCACGCGACAAGACGCACTATAGTCGGCAAAGCTTACGTGCAAGGCTTCTTCGGCTTACCGCGGTCTCCGACACGGATAAAATCGTACGAACCTGTGAAGGCTGCCAGTTTTTCGCCCGACAAAGCCATGTCCCGGCCCAGGAGCTTCAAACAATCCCACTGTCCTAGCCGTTCGTGGTATGAGGGCTGGACATGGTTGGCCCTTTCAAAAAAGCTCCAGGAGGATTCACACACCTCTTCGTCGCAATCGATAAGTTCTCCAAGTGGATTGAGGCCAAGCCGGTCGCCTCGACACGCCGATAAAGCACGGGACTTTTTCCTCAACATCGTGCACCGCTTCGGCATCCCAAACGTAATCATAACCGACAACGGGACTCGGTTCACGGGAGGCATCTTCAAGGAATTCTGCGAAGACTTCGGAATCAAGATCTGCTACGCATCAGTGGCCCATCCCAAAAGCAATGGACAAGTCGAGCGAGCCAACGGCATGGTCCTCCAAGTAATAAAGCCCCGTGTTTTCGACCGCCTAAACCCTTACGCTGGCAAATGGGTCCAAGAACTTCCATTGGTTTTATGGTCACTGCGGACCACACCCAGTCGGGCTACCGGCCAAACTCCCTTCTTTTTGGTTTATGGCGCAGAAGCCATGTTGCCAAACGAGATGGAATACAAATCCCTCCGAGTCCGCAGCTTCAACGATGAACGCTACGACCCTGACCGAGTGGATGACCTCACCCGATTGGAAGAGGCCCGTGAGGCAGCCCTCATCCAGTCGGCCAAATACCTTCAAGGGCTCAGAAGATACCACAGTCGCAACGTGCGAGCAAGAGCTTTCATTGTTGGCGACCTGGTCCTACGCAAGATCCAGACCACCAAAGACCGACACAAGTTATCTCCCTTATGGGAGGGACCGTACATAATCGCTGAAGTGACTCGGCCAGGTGCCTACCGGCTAAAGCACGAAGACGGGTCTATGGTGGAAAACTCCTGGAACATCGAGCATCTTCGATGATTTTATGCCTAATTCGGCTAAGGCCTCATGTTTTCCTTGACTGCCAACCTCAAGCAAGATGACTTCTTGAGTTAGCAGTCGGGGGCTGTACACATGTCAATAAAGCTCAAGTTTTCCTCATCAACTTTTGTGCATAATTTGGTTTATCATTGTTTAATGTCCTTCGATTCGAGCTCAGTGTCTAAGGACTGAGAGTTTTCCGATGACCTAATCGAGCCTAGGCTTGATGACAGCCAGACGAAAACTACTTAAGAAATTTCACGCAAAAGCTCGGATCAAGGCATTAACATAAATAAACTAAAAATATCACAAGTTCTACATCGAACGTTACGGTTATGCGACATTTACAAAACAAAGTCGAAAGACAAATCAAATCTTGAAATTGTTTACTACATCAAGGGATATTTTCTTCGCCGCCCTGCGCCTCACTCGCATGTCCAAGGCCGCTCGTCGGTCGTTCCGTCAGCAAAGCCTTCCCCAACCGAGTGGATATCCACTGGGGTAGAGGGACTTGGTCGTGCAAGAGCCGACCAGCCCCCATGTTGGCGCCGGTGATGTTGGCCGATACTCGGTCGAGAGCCAGCCGCAGCTTGTCGAATATTTCCACTGGCTCCAACGAACTAGCCCCGACTCCTTGATCGAATAAGGACAACAAGATCGGCATAGCGGCATTAGCGACCTCTTCCCGGATCTCGTCGCTTTGTTTGACCCGCCCAAGCAAGACGTCGTATTGGGCTCGGGTCTTTACCTTGTAAGCCGCCAAAAGCTCCGGATCATTCAAAGCACTCGGAGACGAAGCGGCGCAGAAGTTTTACTCTAAAGAGGCTTACCTTCAAACTCGGCCTCCATCTCGGCTTTATCGAGGCTGACTGCCTCCAGCTGGACTTGAAGCGAATGGACCTCCGAAGAGTTTTCTGCGACAAAAGAAGATCGTCAACAACCGAAATCAACATGGGAATCACGAAGAAATTTGGGGAGACGGGCTTACTTCCAATTGATCCTCGGAGGTCGAGGTTCGCCTCCCGAAGCTCTGCGATCTCCCTCCTTAAAGCCGCCTCCCTTGACGCGGCCTCCTCCCGAGTGGCCTTCAGCTGTCGCTGAACGTCCTCTAAGGAGGTCAGGTGGGGAACCAACTTCTCCAGCACCTCAGATTTTGCCATGGAGCGGCAATACTCCTTCTGCGTGCGAAAGCAAAAGAGTGACAGACTGAAAGATAATGATAATACAATTAAAGAGAAAGACTAAGGCTTACGTTGAGCAGCCGGGTCGCCTCGTTCAGGCTCTCGACAAGGGCATCCCTTTCATCTTTCTCGGCTTGCCGGTCCGGGATGATGCCCCCGCCTCTCGCCTTCCGCGTCCCGCCACTCGATCCCGATCGGGGGAACCCAGGTTGGCAGGACCGCAACAGGGATCTCTTCCACCGTGGTGGCAAACAAGAAGGACAAATGAAGACATGAAAGATTCAAACGAAAGAGCAAAAGAGTACTTTGAAGCAAATCTCACCGGTTTCGGTGGCCGCTTGCTAGGTGGAGCGGCCCGCTGGCCTCCTTCTTCGACTCCGCGCCGAGTGGCCCTCGGTCGGGGCACTCGAGCCGCGGCCGAGGTTTCCGGCCGTTGACTAGTTGCCATCGGGATATCCCGACCGCGGCCGGGGCTCCTTCCCGGGGCATCCTTCTTCGGAGGCGAAGGTTGTTTCCGGAGCGCTTGCACTTGGTTGTGGGCTCCGGGCTTTGGCTCGCCGCCTTGGCACCTCGGGAGCGGCGGTTGAGGTCGGTCCTTCACTTCCCAGGTCTATGTCTGGGGCCTCTGCGAAAGTGGACACAGCAGGGGTAAAGATAAAGAAAGTTTTTTAACGAAAGAGTTCGGACTTCGGTTACAGAGCATACCGGGACGACCGGCGGATCTTCGGCGCCGTCTGCGCGATCGCCTTAGAGGCGGGGTCTTGACTGGAGGGGCCGGGGCATCGTCATCCGAATCCACAATTATTAGCCTCCTCTTGCTCGCCCGCTTGTTTGTGTCCCCACTCGGGGCCACTCGCTTCCCGCGAGGTCGCCTTGATCTTGATCCCGCCGGCCGCTTCTTGGCGGGCGACGCGGCGCGTCATCGTGGGACACCTTATATGGCTTGGAGGTGATAGAAGCATTTTCCTGTAGAAGAAAGAATGCACAACGCTAAGAGACAAGATATCAAGATTAAAAGATGTTATGAAGTAACCGGTCGGCTTACCAAGGAGGAGGTCGGTGGATGCTAAAGGGGAGGACCGAGAATGAGGGCCCGCTCAACTGCAATTCCGTCGAGAAGATCTTGTATATCCGGATCTTCGAGGATTTCGTATTTGAGTGGATCTGGATCTTCCCGATTGGGTCTCCGCCTTCATATTCGAAGGCTGGCTTCGGCCGTTCCTTGATCGGCGCCAGTCGGCACCTGATGAAGTGCCGAGTGATTTGCTCTCCGCGAAGACCCTTTTGTTTCATCGCCAGGATCTTCGCGAGCAGCTCGTTGGCCTCGTCCCAATCTTGGGCTACGGGACGTTCTCCAAGTTGGACTCGGGACAACGGGAAGGCCGATGAAAGGCCGGCAGGTGGGTTCAAGGTTGCTAACATAGAACCGGCTCGCATGCCATCCTTTGTTGGAAGGCTTCAAGGGAAGAGAAAAATACTCCTTGCGGAGAGATCCGCGGAGTTGGAAACCTGCCCCGCCAACGACGCATGGGTGGTCCTTGTTTGGATGTGGCTTGAGATAGAACATGCGTCGGAAGAGTTGGAAGTGGGGGAGGATGCCAAGGAAGGCTTCACATACGTGAATGAAGAGAGCGATGTGAAGCATCGAGTTGTGGTTCATATGGTAGAGTTGAAGCCCATAGTAATCCAGAAGCCCCCGGAAGAATTCGAAGGTGGGAAGGCTGAACCCGCAGTAGAAAAAAGAAGTGAAAACGACGAGCTCACCGGTGTTCGGGGTTGGGAGATCCTCCCCCGCCGCCGGGCGCCATCCCACGATCTCCTTTGGCGGAAGCACGCCGTGCTTCACCATCTCCTTGTGGGTGGATTCCCTCACATCCGAAGCGGCCCATTGGTCGAACGGAATCCTCTTTTCCTCCGCCATGAGAGTGGTGTTGACGGGAAGTGGATCTGGTCAGAAAAGGTCGGGCTTTTGACAAGGAAACGTGGGAGATTTGGCTGCGGAGGCTGGTTGTTGCAAAGAGCGAGTTCCTAGATGGATGGATTTGGGAGCGCGCGAGTCTAGGGTTCTCCGCAATGAACTGGTGAACAGTGCTGCGAAAAGGGGAATCTTTTGGAAGATGAAGAGGCGGGGATGACCTCATGCCTTTATAGAAAGATTTGAGGGTTGCGCTAGGTTTTCTGGTGATTGGGCTGAGCCCATAAGAAAATCTGCGGCCCAGCTAAGGTGTGGCCCGACGCGTGTCCTTAGGGACTTAAGCGGATGAGCTTAAGTAGATTTGCCCTGGCAATATGCGCGTGTCCGAGTGCCCTATACTTTTGAAAATCCTTCCATACTGCGGTTTGCTTGACTTCATGAGAAGCTGGCACGATGCAACTTGGAAGGTGACCGACAGCTAAGTTTTTATAGCTGCCTTGATGACAAGGGCTGTTTGGTTTTTTGGCATTTGGTCAGGTAACCTTACCAATGCTGTTTATTTTTCCACCTTGGTGAAGATCTTTATAGATTGAGACCAGTGTTATGGCAAAAGCTATTTAATAACTTGGTCATATTTTTCATATGATTGAAAAAACTCGTTTCCCATGAGGGACGATTAAAATATTTGTTCCGAAATGACTCGGGCAAATCCACTCGGATAAGCATGAGTTTGCCGAATGCTTTTCACCCATGAAGGTTGATTGAATTATTTGTTCTAAGATGACTCAGGCAAATTCACTTGGATGAGTATGAACTTGCCAAGTAATGAGATTTCTATGATTGCTTTAGCATGAGCTAAGCATCTACATAAGAATGATTTTTTATAGTTCTTGACTATATGGTTAGCCTATTTTTGACTAACCACATAGTCGGGGGCTACACCTAATTAGGTGCATCAGGAGATGCACCTAGATATTTATTTTTGAGAATTTTTTAGATATTTTTCCAGCCCTTCATAGTCTTTGGAGCCACTCGGGAAGATTCAGGCAGAGATGATGGAATTATTTGGCGCCAAAAGCACTCGGGCAAAGAGATTTTTGGCTGAGAGCTGCTTTGGTTTGAAGCTGAGTTGTCTCGTCGACTGAAAAGGACTCGGGGGCTACTGTGGAGATTATGGCAATCGGGTATCTACATGGCAAGCTTATCCGACTGGAGGTAGGGATAGATTGCGCCTGCCATATCTGTAAACCAAACATGACTTGGGTGTTACGATTGCCGATAGAAATAAGGCAATCGGCCTATAGTCACTGTTTGGTAAGATTGAGGAAACCAACTTAGAGTAAGATAGGGTTTCCGTTTGTAAGCCCTCCTCCCGAGACTATATAAGGGGGGTAAGGGGCGTCCCTTGAGGGATATCTTAGACTAGATCAGAGAATCCTATGTTAGATCAGCTTTAGGCTTTGAGCCTTAGATCACGAGATCAATAAAGACACTCGGCGGATCGAATCCACCGAAACAGGAGTACGGTATTACCTCACGAGAGGGCCTGAACCTGTCTAAACCTTCTTCTTGTTCTAACCCATTGTGTTTGGCGATCTCGACTGCGACCCCATAAATTATATTGCCGAAACCAAGTTTCGACACGTAGAGGTTGTCGAAACCGGCGGAGCTGAGGTATCCATTGAGCTCCGAAGACGAGCAGGAGCCGAATGATGGGAGGATGACGGCGACCTCCCTTGATCCTGGGTAACCCGGATCTGGATCGTTCTAGTCCGAGTCAGAGCTTGGGGGTGTGGGCTCCTCCGAGTGGGTCGCCGCCGACTCGAGGGAGAGAAGTTTGCTGAAAATCTCAGCGTCGTTTGGTAACCCAAACGGCACTGAGAGGTCTTCATCTGAGTAGATCGCTTCCGTCGGGGAGGCGAGAAGATTGGCGCAGATTTCGGCGGTATTCGGTAATCCGAGTGGTGCCGAGTGAAGTCCGTCGTCGGAGAAAGTAGATTGCATCTTGGTCTTCAAGATGTCGTTGTAGATCGTGGCGCTGTTCGGAAGTCCGAACAGTGTCGAGTGGATTTCTCCTACCGACTGGTCCGAATCCGAGTCGAAGGAGGAATCGTCGACGAAGTTGGCGGCGAAGTCGCCAAGTCTTGAAGGAGATCCCATCACGCTTGTCGGTGAGATTGTTGAAGAAGTCTCGATGCGTTGTCCCCTACCTGGCGCGCCAACTGTCAAAACTTGGTTTCGGCAATATGATTTATGGGGTCGCAGTCGAGATCGCCAAACACAATGGGTTAGAGGAAGAAGAGGATTTAGACAGGTTCAGGCCCTCTCGTGAGGTAGTACCCTACTCCTGTTTCGGTGGATTCGATCCGCCGAGTGTCTTTATTGATCTCGTGATCTAAGGCTCAAAGCTTAAAGCTGATCTAACATAGGATTCTCTGATCTAGTCTAAGATATCCCTCAAGGGACGCCCCTTACCCCCTTTATATAGTCTTGGGAGGAGGGCTTACAGATCGGAAACCCTATCTTATTCTAAGTTGGTTTTCTCAATCTTACCAAACCATGACTATAGGCCGATTGCCTTATCTCTATCGGCAATCGTAACACCCAAGTCATGTTCGGTTTACAGATATGGCAGGCGCAATCTATCCCTACCTCCAGTCGGATAAGCTTGCCATGTAGATACCCGATTGCCATAATCTCCACAGTACCTTTGCCCATATCCATCGCGAAGCAGCGACCATTCCCACTAGAAAGCACCTTTCCGAACCAAAGCGCATCAATCTCATCATTACCTGAGTATCCTTTCCAACGATGGAATCATCCATCCATTGAAACATTGATGAAACCCCTTTTTCCCCCTGAGGATCTACGGCTGCAAGCCCGCATCATCGACAAAGACAGCTTTTGTTGACATCCTCTCGCTTTGCTCCACCCCCGTAACTGGACTCACCCTCCATTTCCTCAAAAGCTATGTGGGCACCACTTTCCCCGAGAACTCTTGTAACATCCTAAAAATCGAGGAATTTAAAACCGGGAATCAAAAATCAGAACTTACAAAAACTTTTTGCTTGTTGCTTCTTGATCGTGCTTATTGCTTCTTATTTGCCAACTTGGTTGCATGAAATTTATTTTGGAAATGATTTAATTTGAGGTTAGAGAAAAACCAAGTGTTTTGAAATCCCAGATGGAAGAAAAGGTTCAAAATATAAATTGAAAAGAATAAATAATTAACATTTGGAAATTTATAAAAGTCACTTTGAAAAGTATATACTCTTGGTTTAAACTCTAATTTAATAATATAAAAGTAAATATTATTTAAATATGGGTGATAAAAATATTTTGAAAAGAAAATACGGAGTAGAAAAATTAATTGTAACCAAAGGTCTTACCTTCTTGAAAAAAACAATAAATTAGAAAAGAAAAATATATTTTTAATAATAAAAGTGGATGAAAAAGTTTGAAAGTATAATTTCAAATTTATTTTGGGAATATTAGAATTTATCTTGGATTTTTAGGATGAAAGAAAATAGGAAGGGAAATTAGAAAATTAAATCGGGTAAAAAAAGTGTACTGTTCTCGCATCGCGGTGTTCGACAACGTCCCCGCGCGTACGCGCGCGCCACACGTCGCCCGCCGTTCCGCGCCGTACCGGGGCCTCGAGCACACACGTTCCGTCGGCGCTACCTTCCACGCGCACAGTTTCGCCGGTGCGGTCGCGCTGAGCCATGGACGCCGGTCGCCGCCGCGTACACCGTCCAACGCACGGCGCTCGCCACGTCGCTCGCCATGCCGCCCGTACACGCACGTGCGCACCCGCTCGTCACGCCGTGCACAGCGTCACCGTACCATGTCGCGTATCAGCCACGTTCGCCGCGGCGTGCGCGCGCGCACGGGCGGCGCGTCGGCCGCCCGCCGCGTGGCCGCCCGCCGTTCGCCGATGCCCGCCGCTCTCTCGCCGTTCCCGTTGTACAACGCATGCGCCGAACCGCCCTCGGCAACAGGGAAACCCCGCGCGTTCGTTGGCCACACACGCGCACCATACGGCGACGCCGCGCCATGGTCGACGTCGCGTCGTCCTTTCCCTCCATCGGCTACAAGAAGCCTCTTCGAGCCGAGCTCCAAACACGAAACTTGACCGCTTCTTGTCCCTCTGCAAAACCCCTCAAATATTCTCAGCCGCCATAGCCCGTGCGCGAAGAATTTCACAAAAGAACGAAGCTCGGTCGGGGGAACCCTAATTCGGCCGCCCGGAGCAAAGAATCGAAATTCATCGTCCTCGGTCGAGTTCTTCCCAAATTGAAGGTACGATCATGCTCCCCACACTCAGCTCTACCTTTTCCCCCACTTGCCCGAGTCAATGCACCGCCGGAAATCGCCGGCGACGAGCGCCGCCGAACTCCCCGCCCGGCCGTCACCTTGCGCACGTTGCTAGGTCGCTCCGTTGCTTTTCTTGCCGAACCATCGCCGCCATTAGCACCGCTGAGTCCCTAGGATGCTCCCAAGCCCCTCGCCATGGCCGTGCTGTCACCGGAATGCGCCGCCGACGTGCGCCTCCGCCGCCGTGACCACCCTACCGCCGCCGACTCAATTCATCGCCTCTCGGCTCGGCCGTGCCTTGGGACGAGAACCGTGTGTCGGGTAGGTGGTGTAGAGCCCAGCTGATCTCGAGTCCCGGCCTCCTCGCCGTCGTTTGCCCTTACCCCACCGGCGCCGCACGGGAGGAAGAAGAATAGAGGAAAAGGGAACAAAAGAAAAAGAGAGAAAGAAAGGAGCAAGAAACTGCTTGGCGCAGTGGAGAGAGACGAGAGAGAAGGAGCGCCAGGTCTTGCGTTCGAACCCCCAGCCGCGCGAGATTTTGGCGATTTTCATTTTTTTTCTTTTCTTTCTCCTCTCCCGCCGGCCCACACGTCGGAGAGAGCCTAGAGGTTTGAAGAACGAGAGAGAAGGAAGGGTGTAAAGGAAAATAAAGGAAATAAGAAAAAAAATTTGGAAAATAATAAAAATATAGGGAATAAGATTTGAAGGAGTAGAGTAGGTATAAATATAAATTTATTTTGGATAATTTTTACAAAGGTTGCTTAGAAAATTAAAATCTATTATTTCACAATCTTTTCCAAAAACCCTGAATTCATTTGCTCAAATTAGTAATCACAACAAAATATAATCAACCTAAAGTATTTTTATAACCATGATGATAAGGTATGATTTTTAATTAAATTATTTAGGGGATAATTATGAGACTAATTTATGACCTAAGTGCAACTTTTATCTAAACTTTGAATTATTAGGAATTCACCAATATTATTTAACATAGCTATAGTTAAGATATTATCATGACTTGTTATTTAACATTATCGTAGGTTTCCCGAAATCTAAAGTAACCAATATGGTTCCAAACATTGGGAATATAATTGTCACCTAAAATTTGTATTAAGCACTAATTTTATCATATGGATTTTCTGAAATTAAAATCTAGGGTTAACTAGTTATTTTCGGATTCAATTATTATAAACCCTAGGACTTCTCGACCGAGAATAACTTGATGAAATTGAATGGTAATCACTTCTATTTGTTAATTGAATCATCAACTCTAGTATTTCTCAAACTTTAAGCATATTAAAATAAATATCGCACCCTTCTTAACAAAAGTGGATCCAATACAAAACTTCGAATCCTTATAACCCCTTTCGCTCTAACCGGAGTTCGTCGAAACTCGAGCCTAGGTTCGCACGAGTCATAGCCTAGTGTTAGGAGCCGCTATTGCGATTTACTTGGTTTTCTTTTGGATTTTGCTAGATTCTGTTTGAATTCTAATCGAATTCAAATTTGATTTCTCGCACGTGCGATTAGCATCCGAGGAAGGCGTTGAATACGCAGAAGACCCCAACCAGCAAGTGTGCGAGAAAGGCAAGTCAACACATCCCTTTGGACATATTGATCCTACTTTGTGAAATGATGTTGTTTTCAATTATAAATTGCATGCTATACACAAATGAGTACCTATTCTTGATATATCCCGCCTTGATATTGAATACCCTTAGAAATATTCTTTGTAAACCTTCGATGTGATGCAACCGGAGGTTATCTTCGGTAAAATGCTTAGCCACGCTTATACTAGATTCTTGCATATTCATGATTTTACAAATAAGCCTCGTGCTTGGGCAACTATCTTGGGAAGATGGTTGAGACACGGCAAGTGGAGACATGAGCGCCACGTTGCCTTGATCATGTTGGAAATGGCTTTGATGAAAAATGAAATACAAACAAATGTTTTAGATCGGGCGGATGGATGGATTTGGGTGGATTCCGGAAAAGGCTAGTACCGTCCACAGTGGAGTTAAGGACCGAGCCATCGAGACTACAACTTAGAACGAGCCGTACAACCGTACTTCTCGAATGGGTATAGACCTAGTTGATTAAATATCCGAGCGGAGGCGTATCCTTGCATAGTAGGTTCGGTGTTGGCGTTGAGGTAAGGGCTTGCCGGTGGGGGTGCACCACCTGGTGGGTGCACGGACGATAGTTAAGGGCCTTCCGGCAGGGGTGTACCGCTGGTTGGTACAGGCGAGAGATCGGGCATGCGATCAACATGAAGAAATGAAGACATGAAGAAAAGGACATGAAGATGGAAAGTTCAAGGATAGAGCAATTCTTTCTCTTACCAGGAACGCAGAACTCCTCTCACTTGCTAGGAAATGACGGCTAGAGTGCATGAGGGCTTAAGTTCATGGAGCGGGTGCGCCAAAGTGAGGTTATCGAAAGGCTTTGCCGTGACCGTCCCATATAGAGGGATGTAAGCTCATTCAATGAGTAGTTGCGGAGTATGGGTAAAGTGTACATCCACTGCAGTGTGAGTTAATCAATCTATTCGAATAGCCGTGCTCGCTGTTAATGAGCGACGTGACAAGTGTTTCCCGTGGCTAGACTCATAAATTTTAAAATGATGGGTGGGATTGCATAATGACTTTATGTGCTGGGGAAACCAACTTCTCTATCGAGAGAAAGAAGAAAGACACCCCAGAAAACCATGACGGATCGGAGGCGGGAAGCTATCCTTGGGATCACAATGGATGGTGGACGAACCGTCGCCGACTTAATATACTATGGACCTAAAACTTGACCTGGCTAGATGTTAGGTTTGTGAAATGATTTGTGAAAATTGGCTTTGCGCAAATAAACCATAGCCATCCTTTGAATGACCATATCATGTGCATCATTCCGTGTTGGCTTGTTGAGTACGTTGGGTACTCACCCTTGCTATACGCACAAACCTCCAGATGAAGGAAATGAGGAAGACCCGTACCCATACTACTAGGAGGAATGAAGACAATGGAGCGCAACAGGTCTTAGTCCCCAGTCGTTGCCTGTGGCAATCGGCATGCTGCTGCCTTCCGTCTGCTATCTCATCTAATTTCTGTTTTCGGTTGCATCCGGGCCGGTAGGTCCTATATGTACTGGATATTGCCTTCGGGCCTATTATTGTAATAATTTCGTTGTAAGACTATTCGTGCACTCTGCACCTGGTAATTCAGAACTGTATTCGTGGGTACCAAACTACTCGATCTAGGGATAAGGTACTATGAACACGAATGATTCCCGTCCTCAAAAACGGGGGTCTACAACTCTAGACAGGGCAAGTGTGAAGGACAAGCCATTTTCCCTCACCACTTCTCCTTTTATGTGGCAAAGTGACTCGCGCCCAAACTCCCCTTGCAAAAATATTAGATTATAGGGATTGCAGAATCTAGTGTACCTAGACAGGTTTTAAAAAGAGACAAGAGGGTGTAATGGTGTTATCAGAGGTAGAGGATCGTGAAGATAATACATAGACCTCCACTTAGAAAACACCTGATGAAAGTTTTGCCATCCTAAGTAGATGTTCCACCTAACGCCCGAGCGATGTGAAAGCTTGAACTTGACAAAACCCTATAACCTGGCAAACCATCTACCCATATCTTAGCCCAAATCTCGGGGAAGAGATTTCCTTTAAGGGGGATAGAACTGTCAGATACCCAAATCCTAGGGATAAGTAAAACTCTGTCAAGACGAAACTAGAAGTAAGGATCTCCAATTCCCTGACCCAAATATTTTCATTTCTAACCTAGGTGGAGTATTTTTAAACCCAAAGCATGATTAAAACTTTGAGATTAAAATTAAACATTTCCGACTAAAAAAAGCGATCCATTTATATCTATGAGCATGGATATGCATAAAACCTCTTTTGCTAAAAAGAGTCCTTTGTGCATTTAGATTTTTGAACCCTCATTTCAGTATAGG
Source organism: Oryza australiensis (assembly GCA_019925245.2). Taxonomy (NCBI): domain Eukaryota; kingdom Viridiplantae; phylum Streptophyta; class Magnoliopsida; order Poales; family Poaceae; genus Oryza; species Oryza australiensis. The sequence continues at coordinate 402,502 of JAIFGZ020000196.1, forward strand.
TACATCTCCTCAGCCTAAGAGAATTTATTGGGAAACCCTATTACCAAATTAGAAACATGAACATAGAAGGGACACATAGACAAAGAGAGGCTCCCCAAATTTTTTTAGGTCTATGCAAACAAGATAAAATCAAGAGAAAATTTATGTAGGTTCTAAAAGTTGTGAACAACCTAAATATAATTTTTGAACAACTAAATGGTTAGGTTTGATGCCCCAAGCAAATTAAACAAAACAGTACTGTGATGGGCAAATTAATAAATCCTAATCGGCTAAAACCAAGTCTCACCCAAAAGTGAATTAAAGTGCACATAAAGCAGTACAGGAAATAATTTATTCAAATACTAGGTTAAATGCCAGAATTAAATATAATTTTTCTAGAATTTTTCTGGACTATTTGAGCTTCCTAAAAATCCAAACAAAGGTTTAAAATACCCAAATTTGTCAAATTTCTGTGAGCAAACCGTGAGTGATCTTTGAGTAACACCAAAGAAAATGGGTTCCTCATCTACTCCACTGTCTACAGAAAAATTTTCATTATTTTTCCTAAACCACACAATGTTTTATAGGGCTGCAAAGTCAAGGTGGAGAAATAAATCGAAAATTCACCTCAAAAATGCAAATATACACACGAATTTACTCACTTCCTCACTCTGATATAGATTACCACGATGAAGGACCCACCGTCAGCCTCAGCAGCTAGCTACCATGCAGTGAAATTCCTCTCCACTACCGAAGACCGTGGGAGCCCTAGCCGACCGTAGCAGAACGTCGTCGCCGTGTGGCTCTGAGGTGTCGATGCCGCGCCGCTCCTCTCCGACGCACAAAACCGTCCCGCCTCGATCGCCTAACACCAAGATTCACCACTTAACCGAGCAAACCCAGGGAGGAAACCCCAATCTCACCACTTACCCCTCTCCTCCATCTTCGGCCGCGAAGAGGATGAAGGCCGCCATTCCCAAGGAATAGTGGTCTTTCTCTCCTCTTTCACATTCTGTAACCACCGCACAATGCCGAACATTTTCTCTATTGACCTCATTGCCTTTCATCTATTGTAGCTACAGGAACACCGACGCAGTCCACCGGAGACCAGAGCACGCACCGAGCGCCGTCGCCGCACCCTCGACGTCGTTCTGAGCAATGTAGGCCGAGGCAGACCGATCCCATGCACCCACACCTTCGCCACAACTCCCTCGACATTTCCCCTCAAGGATCCCGAAGAATGGTGCGCTGAGGAGGTAGATCCCCATCGTCTTCCCTAACTCCGGTCGAAGTACCGCCGTAGGACTCCATCTCAAAATTGGTTCGCACCGGTGAGTCTTTGTCAAATTCCTTGCGTTTGAACCATCTCGGGATGCCCAGCGACCTAATGATTGACTTCTCCTAGCGAAGCATCGGCCGGGTTGAGCTGTCGCCGTCGACCTGCCATTTTCGCCACCGCCACCGAATGGGTCTCACATTGCCAGGACCGCACAGGCTTCGCCAAGCCTATTGCACGCACGCCTAAGTACCTAGAACATTTGTAGATGCTTATACGTGTGGCGGGAACCGACGACTTAGGGGAGGTGGGATGCCCCGAATGTGATGGAGCGGCGGTCGCGCACGACTGAAGTTTGGCAGCGAGCGGCGGAGCGAGGGGAGGCACGGGGAGAGGCGAGGAGAGTACGGTGGGCTCAAGGGTTTGGGGAAAATAGGGGAGAGGTGCTTGGGTAGGGTTTTATAGGCGCGGGGTTGAGCGGGCATGGTCGATGCTCGGTGGAATTCGTGGTGAAAGCGGTGGTCGACGACGTTAAGGCCCGGGGTTAAAGGCCACGGGATTTGGGGAAATAAAGCGGGAAAGGCCGGCGGCGTGAGTGCGGCTTTAGGACGGGTGCGGGATGAGCGGGGTGGCGAAAATCGCGGCGGCGAGGGCGCGGCTTGCGGGATGAGCGGGGCAATGGAAATCGCGGCGCGAGGGCATGTCTTGCGGTGACGGCAATGTTGGTCGAGCGCAAGAAGGGAGATGACAGGTGGGCCCCACCTATCGGTGACCGGGAGAGAGAGGGAGGCCGGGTGGACTTCCGGGCGAGAGGTGGGCCGTGGCCTCAAGGCCAGCCCACAAGAGAGGCGAGGCGCGCACGGGTGAGAGAGGCATGGGCCGGGCCAGAGAGAGAGAGGAAGGAGGGAGGCAAGCTGGACTTCAAGGAGTTGGGCCGAAACGGGCCCGAGAACAAGAGGGGTTTTTAATTTATTTTTCTTTTAAATTAATCGCATAAATGATTCTTGAATTTTTATAAATACTTTTAATGCTCAAATAATTCCAATAAAATTTTTGAAAATAGATGAAGACTCAAAGTATATAATAAAAATACAACCAGACCATTTAGTGATTAATTTATTTATTAAATAATTACAAAAATTTTCTTTGTATTATTAAAATTATTTACGGAGCTCCAAAATTTGACGAAAAATTTAGGTAATAGTCTAGGGCATGGAGAATATTTCAAAAATATTTCTAACCATGATTTTTAAAGGAAATTATAATTTCCTTAATACTTCACTTGATAATTTCTTCTGCCTTTTCATTTAATTTTTGGAAAATAATTTATTTAATGATTTTTAATCCCGAACAAAAATCGGGTTGTGACAAATCTACCCCCTTACAGGAATCTCGTCCCGAGATTCAGGGCTAGAAAGAAGGTAAGTTAGGGTGGTTGGGTTGGGTTGGCCGGCTGACTTCTATGGTTTCCTTCTTGCTCACTCTGGCTGATTCTGACCAAACCTAGACAGCTAACCTGCTAGCACCAAACTTAATGTTTTCTTGCCTTCACCAAAATTGCACTGGTTGGTTATGAATACTCTCACCTTGATCTGGATCCAGGAGTTGAAAGGTCTTTCTCCTCTTAAACTGATACCTACAACAGCACCTTCGGCATTATGAGAATTTACTTTGACTTGAAACTAGTGAAGTTGTTCCTGAAACATTGAAACTTACTTTCAAGAAACCACGAATTCTAACCTTCTCTTCAACTGCTCTTGATATGAACGATAGGCATTTCAAGCAGCTGCTTGCTCTGCCTTTTATCTGAATTGCGTGTGCCTTGAGTTATTGCTTCTTTTGGCTGAACTGTGGACATGACCGCTTCGAGTGTGCTTTAGATTTGAGCTTGTTAACTTGGGATGGATGTAACACTGCTAACGGCTCACAGCTGACTCCTTTGATTACAACCCCATCTGTTTCATCAGGTTGAACCTCCGAGCAAAACAGTTACGGGATAAACCAATTTTGACTTCAAGCTCACTTTACCAAGGTGGATAGGCTTTAGCCCGACTGTGACTGATGATGCTACTGCCCTTGAGATTAATCAACCCCTCTGATTTCTGGGGAACTTTGATTCGTAGAACTGACGTTTCGTCATTCCCTCGAATGAAATACTGGCAGAACTCTTTTATTTCGGGAAGGCTTAGAATATAACATCCAATAGACAACGAGAAGTTCCTCGTAAAAGTGACTCTAGTTCACCTTTACAACCAGTAGCCATGCTTTCGCCTGACCATGAACAAATACACTGCCATCTTTGATGTTGTCCTACATTTCTCTTATTTACTCAGAACCTTGACCTTGAAAATTGGATACTCCATCGGTCAATTGAAAAGAGTCAAAGACTATGCACTTTCATTCCAGTCACTCTTGGAACTCAACACTGAACCAATGACTGGAAATCTTCCATAAGTGTGACTCTCATACAACTCATGAATATTCCAACTCTCGATTGACTTTCCCATCAGATCTGGCTGCTGGCCTGACGGTGGCGGTCGACCTTCTACATGGATTGCTTGGCGGCTAGCATGTGGAACAAACACTGGCCACTAACCAAACCACGTCCGAAACGATATTCTACCAACTTCTTATTCTGTTGGTTCTCGTATCGCTTGCTAGCTTTGAAGGGTTGACAAGACAAAAACTTCGACGTTGCGTAGCCGAAACTAGTTAACTGTTGGGAACTGACTTTGAAGCAACCAAGGGTTCGTGCTATTGATCTCACAAGTGGGTAGCTGGATGTTCTAGCTTGACATTTGGATCCATTTGTTTTTGAGTAGGGCGATAGGAATTTTCCAATGTCATCTTCTAGGAAACATCGAGATGGTTTCCAAGAACTGTAATGGTTGCCTTCAACTAAGGATTACCATTCTTGATCCATATTCACCGCTAAGGTACAGTTACACTTACTATTTCCTAGTGAAATTTTCTAAGATTGAGAGTGCGGACATTTCTCCCATGATGTTATTTCCAAATTTTTCGTCATTCTTCTCATTTCCTTGAGATGCTACTAATTCTGACTTTTTAGGAAATCATATCATGCCGAATGTTATTGTGGTCTGAACATTCGTATTTCCTTGATTCGTGTTCACAACACTAGGGTGCTACTACCACTTACTATTTCCTCTTGACTTTCGAGGTTAGGGAGTTTTGGTAATTCTCATATGACGATACACTCCAATATTCCGTGCACCTTCTCATGCTCTTCAGGTGTCCATTTTACGACCCCTTTCCGATGTATCTCGTGAGGTTGAAGATTTTAGTGGTCTAACCATTTTCACTTCGTGGGTTAGCGATTTCATTCCTTGACTGATGTTCATGTTGTCAAGCTCAACAATACCAGAATGAGTTGGGGAAAAGAAACTCCAGGTTTCTTGTACCTCTGGTAGTTACACAAGTTAACATGCTTTTGGATGCTCAAGATGAATCACAACATAAGAGAAACTTTATTTCTCACACTGTATTCCTTGTTCCTTTCTTATTACATAACTGCCATGTAAACTTCTATGTACTAGTATAAGTACTTGAAAATTAAACACTTGTAGACTTTTGTAGGATTGATTAGCAGACGTCTTGACCGGTTCTACCTTTACTCTAGTGTTTCTGGCATGGTTGACTTGATCTGACCTTTCTTACAAACTAGTGTTCAACCGAGGACACTGCTTCGCGTGCAGACCTTTCTTCCTTCTAATTAGCTGCAGTGGGTAGAACCTTCTTGCTTGAGGTGTTGCTCTTACTCGATTGAGTGCCAAACATCTAAGTTGAGGCAACACAGGGTGCCTTGCTGGTTTTCATGGTAACCTCATGACCTGGTGCTGGAAACAATTTCTGTGGCTTCTGCTGAAGGAGAGTACCAATCCCTTGCGGTTGGAGTGTACCATTCTTTCCTTGGCATTGCTTGCCCTGCTGTTGCTGATTTTGTAGCTTAGTAATAGGATGGCGAGTGAACCTTAGAACCTTTGCTGTGCCCTTAACGACAATACGCCTTGGTGGAGGTTTCGGATACTGGCGACAACTAATATCCTTTGCCTTGCAGGTGCCTTTTGGTTGGATTCGTCCACATTGTGCTGAAGCTAGGGTAGCTTGCGGAATACTAGTGTTGCAGACAACGCTGATGCCTTGAGGATGCTAGCGCTTGGGCACAGGACAATCTTTGAATACATGACCTATTTCCCCACAGTTGAAGCAATGACGGGCATCCTTTGCTGGTCTTCGAAGTGGACATTTACTGGAATAAAGTTTTGGATTGTGACAGTTGAAACAAATCCAACATTATTTATCACGGTGTGCACTTTTCTGGATCTATAGGCTAGCAGCGGGAACTGAAATGTGCACTGACTCATGAGTCTTGTTTTGCACGTCTCTGTTACCATTAGTGGTCTTCACCGGGGCTAGAGCTGGTTGATGATCAGGAGCATCATCACCATTGATGGTGGCACCCAAGAGTTGACAGACATGTTAGAGAGGTGTCTTTTGATCCTTCTTGGTCTTATCGAGAGCCATATTCAATTTGCCATCCTTAGGTACGTGGTCGGTTCCCTCACACAAGAAACATGTGACGTTTCTTGTGGGACATTCTTCTGGCACATGGGTGTCCTCACCACAAAGGCAGATGTATTATCACCCAAGGTTAACAAAGGACGGTGTTGATGAGAAAATTTCCCACGCACTGGTCCAAGAGATCTGCTTAACTCTAGTGCAGGTCCAAATATATTACTTGAGGTTCGTAGGCATGCTAGTTGATTTAATCCTGCAATCAACAAGAAACAATAGGAAGTATTAGCTTTCAAACGATAGCCGATCGGCTGGTGGCCGATGATGTATCGTCTAGTAGTAAGCCGATGCGGTATACACTGAATCGGCTGAAATAATTAAACCTAATCGATCGGCTGAAGATGTTCATAATACATAATCCAGACATCAAAACACGTTTACATTAAGTGACTGGGATAGATCGGTAGCGTACCGAGACAGTTGTTGACGAGAAATTTCTCTCATGCGCTGGCCTGAGAGATCTGCTTAGCTCCAGTGCAGGTCCTTCTCAGCTGCCTGTGCAGTACAGGGCGTGCCAGTTGGTTTGATCTGTTAACCAACAAGAAAAAACAAGATATATGTGTTAAGTGTTAGGTTAGATCCCCCTGGATTGGCTGAGGTAATCCATGAGCATATATATGCCATCCTAAAATATATTTAAGCCAAGTGATTGGAATGGCTCGGCTATACCGAGACAACATCTGCCGCTTAACCCAAATATAGTAAAGGATAAAAAATATATGTATTGATAACCTTGCCGATACTGGAAAGCTAACTGTGGATCGGCTAGTACTCCGATGATTCTGATGAAAAGATATTATTCTTGAACCAAATACGCTTAGCCTAGGAAATCGGCTGTCGGCTGCTGCTAGCAAGCCAATTTCGGCTTATGATGTCCGACAAGAATGGGATCTTAATATAAGAGGCAATCCTAACATAAATCTAGTAATAAATATTCTAAAAATATATAAGGGCAGATAAGGCCGGCTGAAACCCCGGCACTGTCTCTAAACATATAAATCTAACTAAACAGATCGTTGGAGGTTCTAAAAACGACTTAATAGTTCAATGTTGATGCAGCATTAAGTATAAAAAGAACAACCTGATCTGTTGTAGCTGATCTATACCTCTCGAGATGGTGGATACCGCATATAAACTAGTTCAACCTTTAGATCTAGCCTTATCGGCTGCGGGTTCTTGATAGAACTGGCCGATGACAGGATAGATCTAAACTTTGCTCCAGTTTATATGTGATATATGGTAATTAGCATAGTATAAACTCCTGAATCTAATGTGTCATTACGATGGAAGCACTAGAATCAGTAAAACATACCACTAATGCAGCCCGTAGCCAAATCAATTGCTCGTCTGAAGAAAAGGTTTGGCGATGCGCCGAAAGTTGTTTGATTGATTGCTGAATTTTCTTCATTATAGGGAGTCTCGGGTCCTATTTATACCCAAGAATAACATTATCTGTACAGACCCTGGACTCTATCTAAACTACTATTTAAAATACGATGATATCCCGGGAAGGACCCATGCCGTATTACAATAAACAGTTACAATTGCCATTATAGGACTCTATCCATAGATGACAATATCTTTTAACGCGCAAACTGATAACCGAATCCTTCACTTTATCTCCAAGCACTTTCATCGGAAACGGATTTATCATCTCCTCGACTCGGCATCGGTGTCGGCTATCCTCATCCGATCCAACCTCGGCCGATTAACCCCATAGCCGATCGTTACCCCCGATTTGAGCATAGCCGATGCAGCCCCGCTTCCGCCGCCAATCCGATTATGTTTAATCCTCGCTAGAACTTAGGGGTTCGGTTACCAAATTTAGGCGTTAACACATGCCCCCAAGTCCGTGATACGAAGTGTTGCGGATTTGTTGCCTGTTCAGATTCCCGCTCTTTTCTGACCTAAACCGTCTTGGCTGCCCCAAATGCCCTTTAAATAGTCCTTTACCTCTATCGAAATGATCACGCCTTCAAAACGCACTCAAATACTTCGCAAACAAGCTTCCTTTTCCTTTCTCCTCTCCGGTGATTCACCGGTGCTCTTCATCACCTCCCGGCGCTGCTCATGAATCAGGACCCAGCTCCGTCTCCAATGATCCCAATGGCCTCCAACGCCGCCGCCGCATGGGCAACCGCCATCGCACTGGCTGCCGCCGCCGCCGAGTTCCCCGAGGTACGCCCGTCGGTTCAAAACTCTTCCTCTTCAGATTTCCTTTCCAGCCATGCATCCTAGCGTTGTTGCGTTCATCATGCCTTCAGATGCTCTTGATTAGCAATTTTTTTTAAACTGTAGCACATGTCACATCAAGTGGTCATCCCAAGCTTGACTCAAGGAAAGATGTACTTTCTCATCCCTATCGGCAACACTAACCCAGCCGATGTAATCATAGCTGAAACCAACAGAATCCCTTACAACACTAGGGAGCCATCCCTAGCCCACTGGAATGGGACTTTCAAGTCGTGGCTAACCACAGACGCAGCTTGGATTGAATGGTATAAGAGGGTGCAATCGGCCAAGTACACTTAGTGGGAGGAAACCAGGATAGCCCAGTGCTTGGCCTTGTCTGTTGCCAGCATGGAAAAGGATGAACCGCTGATGTCGGCTGCGGCGTACTTTTGGAATGATAGCCTCAATGCCTTCATGTTCCAGCAGGGGCTGTTGACGATCACATTAGCCGACGTATACATGACGACCGGACTAGACATCCTGGCATCGGCTAACCCTGGAAACCTGAGCCAAAAGGGGAAACATCAGTTCAAAACCAAAGCCATCGGTGGATGGAGCGGCTACGTTGCTCAAAACATGAAGGATGGATCGGTCGGCCACAGGGAACACGCCGCGTTCCTTAAGATGTGGCTGGAAAACTTTTTGTTCTGTGGATCGAGCTGCGGGCCGACCACCAACTAGCAGGTCGTACCCGAATCCCTCGCGCTAGGGAAGTACCTCCTTGGTTATCTGTACCAGACGCTGCATCAAGCTGCCGTGAAGATATCTGCCAATGCCCCTGTCAACACCGACGGTCCATGGTGGTTTCTACAAATCTGACTGGTGCTGGCGACCCAAAAAATAGCTGGTCGGCTACCCCTGACTGAGGCTGTTTTCCCAAGGCTGGAGCCGATCGAAGATGAAGACGGCAACGAGATCACCACCACCAGGTGCATGAGCTACGTAGAGGCAGCGGCTGCTTGTGCGGGCTCGAAGTAATCGGCCAACCTGCTGGCCGAGTGGTTCATCGCCATGTATGATGGGCTATCGCGTGAGAACCGCACCTGGTACTTTTACCGGGATCAGGCACTGTTCAAGTTGCCGGCCGATTTCAACTGGGAAGACATCAACTCAGCCGACAACCGTAGGTGCAGGGAGTTGTTCACCGCTACCCTAACCCCTTGCGTTCTGCCGACCGGGATCCATCAGGGCCAATCAGTGGCCAAAAGTTATGAAATTTACTATCCGGTGTCGGCTGCGAGGCAGTTTGGTCCTGGGCAACTGCCCGTCGATTTCTACTATGCCGACAAAATCGAGACGAGGGGAGTTGTGAACCAGGAACTGATAATGCATCGACTGCTGAACATAGCCGGCCCTCCCCTTGGCAGCATCGGCGAGATGGTTCTGGCGCTCAAAAATAGTGCAGCCTACGACCAATGGTCGGCCGAGATCAAGCGGCATATCTTCCACCAGTGGTCATCTTATTACGTCGATTTGCTCCTGCCTGAAGAAATCCCCTCGGTAAGTTTTAAACTCCAAATGATTCCTCTTTTCTTATCACCGGTCGATTTAGCCGATTAACACTTGTCCTCTTTGGTTTGCAGGAGACCGAGACGGAACGGTCGACGGTGAGTGACTTCGGGATTCCCATTGAATACCGCCTAGGCGTTCTGGATGGGGGCGGCCTTGCTCCATCTGCGATCAGCTGGGACACATTGAAGCTGGCGTCTCCCACACAGCCATCGGCCGCACCTGCCCCCAAGAAGCTGAAGGAGAAGAAGTCGATCGCGCCGGCCAACAGCCTCCCCCCTTGGACCCGAGCGTCGAGTGGTTCCTTGATGACGTCGCTGCTAGCCAGGAGATACCGGCGGTCGTCGGAGCAGCGACTGAATCCAAGAGCTCGAGCCATGAATCCATGTATGCTCCAGCTGAAGTCCCGCCCGTTCCGAGTCCCCCCGCGAAAAATCGGCCGGTAAGCACTCGTCTCATCAAATTTGGCCTCATGATAATATCACTTGCATCTGACCGAACACATTCTTCTCAGGTCAAGAAATTGGCTGGCCGCACTCCACGTCACGCACCGTCGGTAACCACCCCTTGCAATTTGATTTATAAAACTTAGCCGATTTGACTGCTAACACCCTTTCTTTTGCAGCCTCCATGATCTCCGTCGGCTGCCCCCCAGGCGTCGAGTGGGCACACCGTGACCGCCACGGGCAGCGGCAATGGCGCTGATGGTGGGGTCCCATCGGCCGCAGGTGACGAACCAGCCGAGCAGGCCGCTCCGACCCCGACGCCCAAGGTAAGCCGACCGAGTTTCATAATCGGCTTTGTCAATTTGAAAACTCCTCTAATCGTCATCTTACCTTTGCAGAACATAGCCGACCTCCTCAGCTTCGATCTGTTGGAGTTCAAGGAGTTTGGCGAAATCAGTGATGAGGTGCTGGTGACGCCGGTGAGGACCGAGGGCTAGTCTAGCCGACATCGGCAATCGGCTGGAGGCCTCGCTGGACGCACTGGTAGCCGACAGCGGCTCTATCCACGCACGCTTCAGGGAGATACAAGGCCAGCTGCGGAAGCTCTAGCTGATGCCATCGTGCCGGCAACCTACTTGGAAGCCCACCAACTAAAATACGAGCGGGCTCGGAACGGATAGCCAACCGGCGAGAGAATCAAACGTGGTCGGCAACCCTCCAGTCGACCAAAGAGGCCATCGAGAGCAAGAAAGCCGCCTTTGACCGCCTGAAAACCGATCCGGCGGCAAAGCTCGAGCAGCTCCTTTGCCGCCAGGACCAGCTGATGGCCGATCTCGTTCAAGTTACGAACGACATCGACGTCCACAAGGAGTATATGGCTAGCCTGCCAGCCGAAATCGACGCCCAATGTCAAAGTATCAAGGCGGCTGTGGCGCGTCTCCGGGACTTGGTGAAAGGCATTCGGCCGGTGGCTGGGTCCAAAGCTGACGACATGAAGGCCATCGAGGAAGTAGACCAGATTAGGCGGAAAGTGTTGTTGGCCATAGCCGATTTCTAGAAAAAGTGAACTCGTAATTCTGTATCCTGAAATCGGCTGGCGCCTCTTGTAAGACATTCGCCGAACTTTTATAATAGGCTTTATCTCCGTAATCAACTGCTCAAATTTCTGTAATCGGCTTCTATTCTTGCCTTGTTTAATACAGCTTAACTTTTGCAATTGTGCTTGTAAACGAGATCAGCTCCGACCGCATGCACTATCTTGATACGACTGTAAATTAGCTGCACTGTACATCTCTCACTTCCCCAAAATCGGCTTATAGTTCGTACTTAACCCAACCGTTGCGCCGATGCCAAAAATCTTCCGACATCTTGCTCGACTGCCGATTACGAGGCCTGAAAATTATTTGGCTTCGATCTTTTCTGTAATCGGCTTTGTGTATGTATATGCCCCCCAAATTTTGTTGATAGCTTCGGTGTCGAGAAAATTGTGAATCCAAGCCATTTGCACCTCATTGTCGTCGCTATCGGCCAACCGTTAGCCAACCGTAGAAAACTTAGGGGAAAAAGTTGCATAAAAATGCCTAAAGGCGATGCCTTATTGAAACAAGACATCGGCCGTCATAAATCAGCTAAGAAATAAGAGCCGAATCATGAGTTGATCCATACACTTGGGTAGTACTCCTTCAAGTATTTTCCGTTAAGAGCCCTTCCAAATACTTCTCCGTCTAACCCTTCTAGCATGTAAGCTCCTTTAGAGATGCATTTGTGGATCTTGAAAGGCCCTTCCCAATTTGGTGAGCACTTGCCAAATTTGTTGTCTCTGGATCCGATCGGCAATATTAATTTCCAAACGAGCTCGTCCTCTTCAAAAGATTTAGGCACCACTTTTTTATTATAATGTCTGGCTATCCCTCGTAACTTTTTCCAAGGCCCTCATCCTGGATAAAACTAAGTCTTCTGATTCGTCCACCGTCAAGTAATAATAATCATTGGCTATGAGTTGATCCTGTAGTTGAATGCGCCTTGAGCCGATGACGCTTTCCCATGGTAGCACCGCCTCATGCCCGTAGACCAGCTTGTACGGAAGGACTTGAATTGAGCCATGGCATGCCATCCGATATGCCCACAGTGATTCGGCTAATCGGTTGTGCCATTGCTTGGGGTACTCAGAGATCTTTCTTTTAATCAATTTAATCAAACTCTTATTTGAAGCTTCGGCTTGCCCGTTGGCCTGTGCGTAGTATGCCAAAGAATTGAGTAGCATGATCCCCATGCCGTCGGCAAACTGAATAAACTCATCTGACACGAATATAGATCCCTGGTCAGTTGTAATGGTTTGCGGGACGCCAAATCGGTAGACAATGTGCTGTTTAACAAACTCGATTGCATCCTCAGAATCTACTTTCTTCGAGGAACTGCCTCCACCCATTTTGTGAAGTAGTCTGTTGCCACCAAAATAAAATTCTGTCCTTTGCTTGAGGGTGGATTGAACTGGCCGATCATATCAATACCCCATCCTCTGAACGGCCAAGGCTTGATGATTGGGTTCATAGCCGACGCTGGTGCTCGTTGTATGGCGCCAAATTTCTGACAATCCTGGCAACCCTTATAATATTTGAAACAATCCTTCAGCATTGTCGGCCAAAAATATCCTGCTCGGCAAAGTAGCCACTTCATCTTATGAGCCGATTGATGCGTGCCACAGATCCCTTCATGCACTTCTCCGATGGCCACTTTGGCTTGATCGGCTCCCAAACACCTGAGCAGCACGCCATCAATTGTCCGATAGTACAAATCTTCATCGAGCAAAACATATCTTAGCGCCTTGTATCGCAGTTTCCTTCTAGCCGATTGAGAGGGGTTTTTGAGATAGCTGTAGACTTCAAACCTCCAATCATCGGTTGTAATAGCAGCAATTTCCATTTCAATCTCTCTTACCATCGGCCGATAGCCCGATGCCCCTTGAGCTAAATCGTTGGCTTCTGTATTCTGTTCCCTGGGGATATGTTTCAAAGTAACTAGCCGAAAACCGTCCATCAATTCTCGGCATTGTTGATAGTAGACCATCAGCGCATCGTTTTGCACTCATATTCTCCTGACAATTGGCTGATGACTAAGAGTGAATCTCCATTAGTTCGATGGCGTCGGCTTCAACTTCTTTCAGTAGATGTAGTCCTTTAAGGATGGCTTCGTACTCAGCTTGGTTGTTTGTAGCATGGGGGTTGATAGCGAAAGCAAATTCTAAACTTGCCCCCCGGGTGAAATAATGACTAAGCCGATACCACAGCCGTTGGTGCAAACCGATCCATCACGTCAATGTCCAAGCCATGATTTCCACTGAGCCGATCGAGTCGTTCCTGTGCTCGACGATGAAATCGGCTATGGCTTGTCCTTTGATTGCCCTTGGTGCCTGATACCTCAAATCGAATTCTGTCAAAGCAAAAATCAACTTCCCAATTCTTCCTTTCAATACCGGAGCCGATAGCATGTATTTGACCACGTCGGCTTTGCAGATTATGGTGCACTTGTTGGATAGCAGATAATGCCTTAACTTTGTGCATGAAAAATATAGGCATAGGCATAGCTTCTCCACAGGTGGATACCTTGTTTCCACGTCTAGTAGTCGTCGGCTGAGATAGAATATAGCCCTTTCCTTGCCACCGACATCTTGGATCAAAACCGAGCCGATTGAGTTGTCGTCGGCTGATAGGTACAGCTTGAATAGCAGCCCTTTCTGTGGAGGCATTAGAACTGGAGGCAAGCTTAAATAATTTTTGATGTTGTCTAAGGCCTTCTGCTGCTCTGCCCCCCATGTGAATGCTTGATCGGCCTTCAGCCGAAGCAGTGGTGTGAACGGCTCCATCTTTTCTGAGAGATTGGCTATGAATCGCCTGATGAATTTGATTTTGCCGATCAAAGATTGGAGTTGCTTCTTGTCCTTCGAAGGCTGAATTGTTTTGATAGCATTTATAGTCCTTGGTGTAACCTCAATTCCTCTTTCATGAACAAGAAATCCCAGGAACTGCCCAGCCGATACGCCGAACGCGCACTTCAGTGGATTCATCTTCAGGCCATAATTCCTTGTCCGCTCTAACACTTGTCTCAGATCGGCTATATGGCTCTCCATTTCTCTGGACTTGACAACCACGTCATCAATGTAGATCTCCACTAGTGAGCCGATCATGTCATGAAAAATGTAGTTCATGGCCTGTTGATATGTTGCCCCAGCATTCTTCGAGCCGAATGTCATTACCACCCATTCGTACAAGCCGATTGCGCCAGGACACCAAAAAGCAGTCTTGTGGATGTCTTCGTCAGCCATAAATATCTGATTATAACCTGCATTGCCATCCATAAAACTAAAAATCTTGTGGCTTGAAGAAACATCGATGAGCAAATCGGCTATTGGCATTGGGTATTCGTCCTTAGGGGTGGCCTTGTTAAGATCTCTGAAATCGATGCATACCCTAAGTTTACCCTTTTTCTTCAGCACTGGGACAATGTTCGAGACCCATTCAGCGTATTGGCAAGGCCGAATGAATCCCGCATCGTATAGCCGAGTGATTTCGGCTTTGATTGCATCATACGTATCGGCCTTAAACCTCCTGGGAGGCTATTTAAACGGCCGATAGCCTGCCTTAATCGGCAATTGATGTATGACAATGGATCGGCTAAGACCGGGCATCTCGAAGTACTCCCAAGCAAAACAATCTTTATATTCTTTTAATAAATTGATGAGCTGGGATCTACAATGAGGAGATAGATTTTTGCTAATATACGTCGGCCTCGTCTTGCCATCATAGCCGATGTCAATTTCTTCTAACTCATCGGCCAATGTAAAACCTTGCCCGAGCTTGCCATCATCTTCGTCTGCGGTGTCCATGCTGAAGACGCTTGAGCCCTCCACCATGTCTTGTTTAGAGCAGCAACTACGGCTCGTCATCTCCAATCGGCTGTATTATGGAATTGGACACATTTAGAAAATCGGCTTGCCAGATTTTCCTAGACAAAAAGTCGATGCCTTCGATTTCCCAAAGCGGCAAATCGGCACTGACAACGCTAACTAACCTGTCAGCTGGTACGATCTCAATCTTGTCGCCGTCCCATTGGATCAGGCTCTCATGCATTGTCGAAGGAACGCAACAATTGGCATGTATCCAGTCCCTTCCGAGCAGCAGGCTGTAAGACCCCTTCCCGTCGATGACAAAGAATGTTGTCGGCACGGTCTTATTGCCGATGGTCAGTTCGACATTCAGGACGCCCTTGATTTCTGACGGGTTGCCGCCGAAGTCCTTGAGTACCATATTGGTCTTGATCAGGTCTTCGGCCCCTTTGCCTAGTTTTCTGAATGTTGCGTAGGGCATCAGGTTGACTACGGCTCCCCCATCATCTACATCTTGGATATCGGCTTGCCGTTGACGAATCCTTTAACGTACAACGGCTACAGGTGCCGATTTTTGGTCCCCTCGGGCTTGTCGAAAATAGCTTGGTCCTATGAGATTGCCAGTTTCACCAAGTCGTCTTCGATGGTGTCTGCGTCGGCTTCAGGAGCACTGAACTCGGCTAGTAATATGAACACCATGTTGACCGATGCAGAAACTTTGCCTTTCCCTTTGGCTGCCCTCCTGGCTTGATCGGCTGGGCTCTCTTTGGCTTTCTCCTCGTTGGCTACGGTGGTTTTCTCTTTGGGAACCCATCGCCTTTTGATCTTACACAGCCGACGACACTACTCCTGGATCATTTGCCGAACTACATCTTCTCTCCCTTCACGCTTGAGTCATTGAATTCTTCTTTTCTCCGTCTTTGTGAAGAGATCGGACGGGCACCATTGGGGATTGGCTGATTCCTCGTCGTCGGCCTCTTCGTCGTCGCGGTTGTTGTCGTTGTTGTCTTCATCGATGAAGAAGTCTTGAAGGATCTTGTCGAGCCGATCATGGACGGACCACCACCTCTAATTTAGCCGAACGGCTCTAGGGATGAACCTGGTTGGGCTTACAGCCGATGAGTTCCTGTGCTCGTTGTCGCGGCGATCGTTGCACGCCGGGCAATCGTCCAGTGTCGGCATCCTCATGCTGGATTCCCAGTAGCACCTGAAAATCACAATGCTAATGCGGATCGGTACTGCTGTGGCTTGCCTCGTACCGGTGGCTTTGTGCTTCTGGCTCGCGCCGACGAGGTGCTTCATCGCGAGCTTCTTCCCGGCGAGACCGGTGCTGAGGGCGGCATCGGCTGTCGTCGTGGACTGGCCGTCGGTCGACCGATCTGATAACGGGGCGCACCATGTTGATTGGCACGGCATGATGTCCAGTCGGCTTGCCTTCTGCCCTGGCCCCGATTGATGCGTCGACTAAGCCGTGCGCCATTCTGTTCTGTCGATCGGCTCACCTGGGGCCGGCTTGAACTGTGTTGACCGGGAAAGGGTTGCTGTCTACCTTCATCGGCTGACTTGAGTCGGCAAACTTCAGTTTCCCGGCCTCAATTGCCGACTGGATTTGCTACCTGAAGACTTTGCAATCGTTGATGGCATGGGATGTGGAGTTGTGCCACTTGCAATATTTCTTCTTCTTTAGTTCTTCGGCCGATGGGATCACGTGGCTTTCAGGGAGCTAGATATGTTTCTCCTTCAGCAGCAAGTCAAAAATCCTATCGGCCTTGGTGACATCGAAGTCGTATCTCTCTTTTTGGCCGTCTTCAGCAGCCATTGGCAGACGATGGCTTTTTTGTTCTTGGCCCATTCAGCTGCCGCCACCTCTGCGTCATCGTCATTTGAATCGTAGTCTAATTCAACGACGACTTGAGTTATGTTCTTGACGGCCTTCCTCGTGTCTTGGCATCGCTGCTCGTGGGACGTCACATTCTGCACCAAGTGGGCTAGGCTATCGAAGTCCTGCACAGAGAATCGCTCTCGGATCGGCGCGATCAAGCCGTGAAAGGCCAAATCGGCCAACTGGGCGTTCGATAGCACCAGGCTGTAGCATCGGTTCCTCATCTCCCTGAAACGTTGGATGTATTCTTGAACCAATTCGTTGTGCTTTTGCCTGATACTGGTGAGGTCCGACAACTTCATTTCATGGTTGCTGGAGTAAAAGTAGCTGCAAAATTGTTTCTCGAGATCGGCCCATCTCTGAATTGAGTTGTAAGGTAATGTGGAAAACCAGGTAAAAGCCGATCCCGAAAGGGACAGGGGGAACAAACGAGGTCTCAAGGCGTCTATAGCTGATGCTTCGCCGCGTTACGCAAGGAATCGGCTGACATGCTCGTAGGTCGAAACGTTGTCTTGCCCTAAGAACTTCGAAAAATCTGGGATCTTGTATCGGGTCGGCAACGGAATCTGCTAAAAATGCTCTGGATAAGGATACCGATACATGTTCCCTGAGTCCTTTGGTTTGAGGCCGAATTGATCGCGCATAACATTTGCAATCAGATCAGCCCAAGTTCGGTTGTCCTGCTGTATCGGCTCATATGGGTCATATGGCGCGGGTGCTTGCCGATACAGCGGTGGTGGCGTCTGAGACCTGTAGTGATGATCTTAGCGGCCTCCTTGATACTTGTAGTGGAGTGGATGATCAGCGGGAGGCGGCCGATGCGCCGGTGGTGGCGTTGGTGGACCCGGGAACCGGCGTTGTACCGTCTGTCCAGGTCAATCTGGGCAATCGGCTCTAACTGCCTATTGTCATTGAACATGTTGGCGATTTGATCCTGGGGCAGCGGTTGCTATCGGTTCAGCATGGTAATTACTGGCCTTGTAGCTGATTCAGTTGGATTCGGCTGGCCGAGGACCCCTCCAGGCGGCCCTGGTTGCGTTGGCAGTGGAATCAGCCGATTCTGGGTGACCAACGTCCTGTAACAAGGAAATTAGCCGTCTATGAAGTACGTCGGCCCCCGTTGCAGCTGGTCGGCTATCTTGGCGTCGACCACAGTAGCAATCATGTTGTTGAGAGTGTTGACAAGGATGCTACTCTGGGTGACCAGCGCGTGATGGACGGCCGAATCGATCCGGTCTTTCAAAGTATGTAGGGCTGAATCATCTGGTTCCTGAACCGGCTCCTCTACCTTTTGTTTGCCCTTTGATCCACTGGAGGAGGATGCCTTGAGCTCGTCTATGCTGAACTTGTACTTTTGATGTACAGCCCCGGATCTCGTCTGGGTGAATGATTGCAAGTAGTTGGCCTCAAGCTCTTCCACCATCTTCTTGTAATCGGCCTGCTGCTCAGCCGATAATTGCTCCATCTTCACAGGCAAGATGTTGTCCTGAGAAACATTGGGGCTCTTGGAGTTGACCATCTTGTCGGCTGAGTCGATAAGTCCTAGCCGAGCCGACAGAGACAGTCCCACTGGGCGTGCCAAGAAGCGTGTTGACGAGAAATTTTTCTCACGCGCTGGCCTGTAAGATCTGCTTAGCTCCAGTGTAGGTCCTTCTTAGCTGCCTGTGCAGCACAGGGCGTGCCAGTAGGTTTGATCTGTTAACCAACAAGAAAAACAAGATATATGCATTAAGTGTTAGGTTAGATCCCCCCTGGATCGGCTGAGGGAATCCATGAGCATATATATGCCATCCTAAAATATATTTAAGCCAAGTGACTGGAATGGATCGACTATACCAAGACAGCATCAGCCGCTTAACCCAAATACAGTAAAGGATAATAAATATATGTATTGATAACTTAGCCGATACTGGAAAGCTAAGTGTGGATCGGCTAGTACTCTGATGATTCTTATGAAAAGATATCATTCTTGAACCAGATACGCTTAGCCTAGGAAATCGGCTGTCGGCTACTGCTAGCAAGCGGATTTCGGCTTATGATGTCCGACAAGAATGGGTTCTTAATATAAGAGGCAGTCCTAACGTAAATCTAGTAATAAATATACTAAAAATATATCAGGGCAGATAAGGCCGGCTGAAACCCCGGCACTGTCTCTAAACATATAAATCTAACTAAACAGATTGTTGGAGGTTCTAAAAACGACTTAATAGTTCAATGTTGGTGCATCATTAAGTATAAAAAGAACAACCTGATCTGTTGTAGCTGATCTATACCTCTCGAGACGGTGGATACCGCATATAAACTAGTTCAACCTTTAGATCTAGCCCTATCGGTTGCGGGTTCTTGATAGAACTGGCCGATGGCAGGATAGATCTAAACATTGCTCCATTTTATATGCGATATATGGTAATTAGTGCAGTATAAACCCCTTAATCTAATGTGTCATTACGATGGAAGCACTAGAATCAGTAGAACATACCACTAATGACAAGCATTTACCTGGGTCTGGGGTTCGAAACGATGCAGCTTAGCCAAATCAATTGCTCGTCTGAAGAAAAGGTTTGGCGTGCGCCGAAAGTTGTTTGATTGATTGTTGAATTTTCTTCATTACACGGGGTCTCGTGTCCTATTTATACCTCAGAATAACATTATCCGTACAGACCCTGGACTCTATCTAAACTACTATTTAAAATACGACGATATCCCGGGAAGGACCCATGCTGCATTACAATAAATAGTTTAAACAAATTCCTAATTTACAGATACAATTGCCGTTACAGGACTCTATCCATAGATGGCAATATCTTTTAACGCGCAAACTGACAACCGAATACTTGACTTTATCTCAAAGCACTTTCATCGAAAATGGATTTATCATCTCCTCTGACTCAGCATCGGCTATCGGCTATCCTCATCCGATCCAACCTCAGCCGATTAACCCCGTAGCCGATCGTTACCCAGCCGATTTGAGCATAGTCGACGCAGCCTCTGCTTCTCCGCTAGCCGATCCGATTCTGTTTAATCCTCGCTAGAACTTAGGGGTTCGGTTACCAAATTTGGGCGTTAACAACAATATAAATCACTTAAATCTAAAAGTGCTCCAATATGCAGATTATGTATATATTTCAATCATAGCCGATGTCATAGATTTAATATGTACGGCTAGTACTCCGATACCACTTTATACTAAGATATCGCTACTAGCTAAATATATTAAACAGGGATCGATCATATACTAAGATGACTTAACTGATCAATTACAAGCTTAATATATTCAATTATAGAGAGATCTTAATATAAAGGGCAACTTACATATCAAGTAAATATAACGAGACAGTTAAAATAGATAAGATCGGCTGAAACTCCGATACTATCTCTAATAATGATCATAAAACAAGATATGTCTGTTATGATTCTAAAAGCGACTTAATAGATCGAACCTAACCGATGCAACATTAAGTACCAAAAGAAGCATAGGATCTATATGAGTCCATGAACACCTTTCAAGATGGTAGATATACTATATAATCTAGATTAACATTGAAATCTAAACTTACCGGCTAGGGTTTAGACCACAATGTCGATCTAAATTATATAGCATATATGATAACTGTGCAAATTACGAAGACATGATTCGAGTATCATGATGATGGAAGCACTAATCCCGATAATGCAAACCGTTGTGACAAGAATTACCTTTTTGCTGGAGATCAAACGATGCAGCCCAACTAGAAGCAATAACTCGTCGAAACTATCAAAGCTCACTATACTGCAATTCCCAACCTCAATCATCCCAATCAGTACCTTTTAGGGCCAATCGGCAACCTAGACCCCCTAAGGGTTCATTAATGCCGAAACCAACCGGATCCCTTTTAGGTTGTCGAACCCCAATCTGGTACACTGGAATGGCACTTTTAAATCATGGCCTTCAACTGATAAAACTTGGCCAACATGGTATAACAGGGTGTTGGCTACCAAGCAGAACCTTTGGGAGGAACTAGGGATAGCACAATGCTTAGCCCTAACAATAGCCGACATGCCTAAAGATGAGCCCCTGCTATTGGCTGCAAGTTACTTCTGGTTCAACACTCTGAATTCTTTCCTATTTAAGGACCAATGACCCCTACTCTATTGGACATAGTCATGATCACGGGTCTTGATATCACATCATTGGCTAACCCCATCAGCTTAAATACCAAGTGCCAATATTTTTTAAAGACCAGAGCCACTGGAGGTTGGAACGGGTTCATAAGTCTGAACATGGCAACTGGCCCAGTGGACTCCAGAGAACATGCATCTTTTCTTCTCATGTGGCTAGAAAAATTCTTATTTTGCGGATCAAGCTACGGCCCCACAACCAATTGGCAACACATAGCCGAGGCCCTAGTGGAAAAGAGGCAGATTCCCTTAGGAAAATATCTGCTAGGGTACCTGTATCAGATGTTGAACAATGCATCGGCTAAAATTGCCGTGAACTCAGCTATCGGCACTGGAGGTCCCTGGTGGCTGCTGCAAATATGGCTAAATCTGCACACATACAAAGTTGCTGAGAGACCAGAGTTCCATGATGCTAGCTTCCCACTAGCACAGCTGACCATGGATGAAGATGGAGATGAAGTCACAACACGCCAATGCATGTCATTCGAAGAGGCAACATCTTCATACTCAGGATCCAAACTTTCAGCCGATCTCTTTAAGAATTGGTTCAGAAACTTCTATGATGGTGTTAACGGCTTAATTTGGTAACCAAATCCCTAAGTCCCCGCTGAGATAGAAATGGAATCGAATCGGAAGAATAGAGGTCAAGTCGGCTGCGATACAATCGGCTACAAGGGCAATTGGCTGAGGTTGAATCGGACAAGGATAGCCTATAGCCGATGCTGAGCCAGAGAAGAAGACCGTTTCTGATGAAGGTGCTTAAAGATAAATAGAAGATTCCATTCCCAAATTGCGCGTTAAATGGTATTGCCATCTATGGATAGGGTCCTGTAACGGCAATTGTATCTGTAAATTAGGAATTTTTTTAGATTTTCTATTGTAATACGGCATGGGACCATATCCTAGGATATTGTCATATTTTAAATAGTAGATTAGATAGAACCCGTGGTTCGTACAGATAATGCTATTCTTGGGTATAAATAGGACCCGAGACCTCTGTAAACATCATTACACACACAATCAATACAATTTTCGGCGCCTCGCCTCCTATTTTCTTCAGACTAACACTTGATCCAGCTTTGGGCTGCATCGTTTCGATCCCCGATTAAGGTAAATGTTTGTCATTAGTGGTGTATCTCGTCGAATTTAGTGTTTCCATCGCTATGATACCCTAGATTCAATGATTTATGCTGAGCTAGTTATCATATATCATATATAATCTAGAACGATGTTTAGATCTGTCTTGACATCGGCCTGTTTCTGTCAAGAATCAATAGCCGATAGAGCTAGATCTAAGGGTTGGCCTAGATTATATGCGATATCCACCGTTTCGAGGGGTTTTACATCAGCTATAGTAGATCTGATTGTTCTTTTTATACTTAATGCTGCATCAATTTGACCTATTAAGTCGTTTTTAGAGCTTTTATGATCTATTCGGCTAGATGTATATGTTTAGAGACTGTGCCGGGGTTTCAACCGGCCTTATCTGTTTTAATATTCTTTTGGTATATTTACTATCAGATTTATTAAAGCCGCCTCTTATGTTAAGATCTTTGTGGAGATTATGACAATCGGATACCCTCATGGCAAGCTTGTCTGACTGGTGATAGGGATAGGTTATGCTTATAGATTGTGTACACCGGCTATGACTTGGGTGTTCCGTTGCCGATCAGATAAGGCAACGGCTCATAGTCATAACTTGGTAAGATTGAGGAAACCGACTTAGAGTATGATAGGGTTTCCGACTTGTAAGCTCGCCTCCCAAGACTATATAAGGGGGGTAAGGGGTGTCTCTTGAGAGATATCAGAGGTATGCGAAGCACATACAAGCTTCTAGACATACGAGATCTTGAGATCAATAAACACTCGGCAGATCGAATCCCCGAAACAGGAGTAGGGTATTACCTCACGAGAGGGCCTAAACCTGTCTAAACCTTATTTTCCACTTAATCCGTCGAGCTTGGCGATCTTGACTGCACCCCCAAATTTCTATTGTCAAAAACAAGTTTCGACAGTTTGTGCGCCAGATAGGGGTCCGCGCGTCAAGACTTCTTCTTCAATCTCGCCAGCAAGCGCGATGGGATCTTCATCAGGCATCGACGACTTCGCCGCCAAAGGATTCGACAAGCTCTCCTTCCCCGACTCGGATTCGGACGAGTCAGGAGGGGGATCCCGCTCGCCGTTCGGGTTACCGAACAATGCTGAGATCTACGACAAAGTCCTGACTTCCAAGTCCGGATCCGTCCACATGGAAGGAGGAATCCACTCGGCGCCGTTCGGATTACCAAATGCAGCTGAGATCTATAGCCACCTTCTGACCTCCACGTCGGAATCCATCCACTTGAGAGGAGAAACCCTCTTGGCACCGTTTGGGTTACCAAACACCGCAGAGATTTACTACAACCTCCTTTCTTCTGAGTCAAAATCAACTCACTCGGAAGAACCGCCGTCATCAAGCTATGACCCGGACTAGAACGATCCAGATTCGAGCAATCCAGGCTCAAGGGAAGTCGCCGTCATCCTCCAACTGTTCGGATCATGCTCATCCACGGAGCTCGATGAGTACCTCAGCTCTTTAGATTTCGACGACCTCTACGACATCTCCACGGACGAGGCCAACAACTCCGACTTCGACAAGGATTACAATCCAAGGTGCTTCAACGTTCTCATGGCTGAGGTGGCCGAGACTGACTCGGCCATGGCCCGTAGGATCACAGAAGAAGAACAAGCCAGGCTTGAGCTGGAGCGCAAGCTGGCAGAAGAGGAAAATAGGCGCAAGGAGGAAGCCGACAGAAGAAAGCGAGACCTGAGGGCGACTGGACGATCTGCTCGGGAGGCCATACTTCGGACATGAGTCGACAACACCAACATCTTCCAGACGCCTCAACAGAACGCCGTTGCCGCCCTCACTCTCCTCGACACTGTTATTGAAGCGGCTCCCGCTACGGTAACACCACTCCTGGACAAGATCAAGACCATCGTCGCGGCTACAGCCAATTGCTCTCCATCCACCTCAACACGAAGGCCGACTGAGTCCGTCGCGGAAACGCTGAACAGAAGCCGACTTTCGTCACTGCGGTCGAAGGATTACAGTAGGCCTGAACAAGCTCGAACGACCATTAGGTCAAGAGACCCCCACCACGAGACCACACGGAAGCATCAAGAGCAATCGGCCGACTCCCGCGAAAAACGGCATGGACGATACCCGTCCACGACCGGGTCCTCCGCAACAACAACTCCGACTACCGAAGCCTACAAAGGACCCCGCCGAGTCATCTACTGGAAGTCCTTGACCGGCGCTATCAAGAGCGAGAGCAGTGCTCCCACGAAGATCGAAGGAGATCGCCCGACTGCAACGACGATGGAGTACCTGCGTTCACTCGGGACCTGCGCCGAGTGCATTGTCCGAGTGGTTTTAAGCCCACAGGAATCGAGAAGTACGACGGAAAGACCGACCCAAGTCATGGCTGACCGTGTACACCCTCGCCATCAGCGCAGCAAGAGGAGACAACAAGGCCATGGCCAATTACTTGCCTATCGCCCTCACCAACTCATCCAAGAACTAGCTCACGAGTTTTCCAAGAGGCTCAATTAGCTCGTGGAGCGAACTCCGGGACCAATTCATCGCCAATTTCCAGGGCACTTTCGAAAGACCTAGGACCCACTTTGATCTCTACAACGTCATCCAGAAGCCAGACGAGCCGCTGAAGGACTACATCCGGCACTTCTCAGAAAAGCGTAACAAGATCCCCAACATCACCGACGACATCATAATCGCCGCCTTCCAGAAGGGAGTCCGTGATGAGTTGCTGATCGGAAAGATTGGGCGTAAGCCACCGAAGACGGTAAAGCAAATGTTCGAGACAGCGAACTCCTACGCCAAATCCAATGATGCAATCAAGGCGGCGCGACAAGATCGGCCTGACAAAAGGGACGACAAGCAGTCGGGTGGAAGCCGGCATCCTAAGAAGGATAACGACAACAACAATCATGGCCAGAAAGATCGCAAGTGCCGGCCCGAGGACCTGGTCACCACAACGTCCAACTCTCAACGCCGTCCCCGGGTCGCAGCCTATGACACAATCATGAATGCTCAGTGCACGCATCATCCAAATCACAAGCACGCGGCCAAAGATTGCTTCATCTACAAGCAATTCACCGAACAATATGCAGCGCAACTAAACAAGAAGCCGACTGACAAACCCGGCCCATCGAGAACCAAGAAGAACAATCCCGTAGGTGAGCGGAATCACATCTTTGGGGGGCCGCAGGCTTACGAGTCCAAGAGGAAGCAAAAGCTGACAGACCGCGAGGTCAACGCGGCACAACCCGAAGTCCCACAATACCTACGGTGGTCAGAGGTGGCCATCACGTTAAACTGCTCGGATCATCCTGACCGAGTGGTTCACCCGGGGCGGTATCCCCTGGTACTAGACCCGGTGGTTCGAAACATAAAGCTAAAGCGCGTCCTCATTGATGGGAGCAGTGCCCTCAATATTCTGTTCGCCAAGACCCTGGACGAGATGCAGATTCCAAGATCCGAGTTGAAGGCAAGCTCAGCCCCCTTCCATGGAGTTATCCCGGGGCTGTCATCTACACCACTCGGGTACATCGCCTTTCTAGGGAGTTATCGGAGTTCGAGAGAACTTTCGGATGGAGAACATCATCTTCGAGGTGGCCGACTTCGAGACGACCTACCAGCAATCATTGGAAGGCCTGCATTTGCCAAGTTCATGGCGATACCACACTACACCTACCTCTGCATGAAGATGCCCGGCCCCAATGGCGTCATCACCCTGCGCAGCGACGTCAAACAAGCCTTCACCTGCGACAAAGAAAGCTGTGATATGGCCCAATCTCGTGAGAGATCACGTGGCAAGGAAGAAATCCGACTGGTTGTATCAACTTTTGGAGAGGGTGAAATCCCCACGAAGAAGATAGCCAAGTCGGGACAAGGGGACGCCAAAATGAAGAAAATCTCCCTTGATCCATCGGATCCTTCCAATACCACTGTAATCGGCGCTGAACTAGATCCTAAATAGGAAAGCGTGCTCGTCACCTTCCTCAAAAATAATAAAGATATTTTTGTTTGGAAACCATCTGATATGCCTGGAATTCCTAGGGAGGTGATCGAGCACTCTTTACACATCAAAGATGACGCGAAACCTATTAAACAACGATTTCGCCGTTTTGCTCAGGATCGAAAAGATGCCATCAAGGAAGAACTCACAAAACTCTTAGCCGCTGGCTTCATCAAAGAAGTCCTCCATCCCGACTGGTTGGCTAACCCGGTCCTGGTCTGGAAGAAGATGGGGCAATGGCGCATGTGCGTTGACTACACCGATCTCAAAAAAGCCTCGCATCGACCAAGTCGTAGATTCAATATCTGGCTGCCAGCTCTTGAGCTTTCTGGATTGTTACTCAGGCTACCACCAGATCAGCCTAAAGGAATCCGACTGCCTGAAAACATTGTTCATCACGCCGTTCGGAGCTTACTGCTACATCACGATGCCCTTCGGTCTAAAGAACGCCGGAGCCACATACCAGTGCATGATCCAGAGATGCTTTCAGACGCAGATCGGGAAAAACGTGGAAGCTTACGTCGACGATGTCGTCATTAAGACCAAGCAGAAGGAAGACCTGATTGCTGACTTAGAAGAAACCTTCACAAACATTCGGGCCTTTAGGATGAAGTTGAACCCGAAGAAGTGCACGTTCGGCGTACCATCAGGCAAACTGCTCAGCTTCATGGTGTCCCATCACGGCATCGAAGCTAACACAGAGAAAATCAACGCTATTTTGAATATGAAGCCCCCGAGTAACCAGAAAGACGTCCAGAAGCTCATTGACTGCATGGCAGCGCTAAGCCAATTCATCTCCCGACTCGGCGAGCGAGGCATGCCATTTTCAGGTTACTGAAGAAAACCGATGACTTCCAATAGACCACGGAAGCCCACAAAGCCTTTGAAGACTTCAAAGAGTTTCTCACGACATTGCCCATCCTGGCCTCACCCGAGCCTCAGGAACCCCTACTATTGTATGTCTCAGCTACTCACCAAGTGGTCAGCACGGTTCCCGTCGTTGAGCGTGAGGAAGAAGGACGGGTCCAGAAGATTCAAAGGCCAATCTACTTTGTTAGCGAATTGCTGGCAGGAGCCAAAATTCGCTAACCTCAGGTACAAAAATTGTTATACGGTGTTCTGATAACCACGAGGAAATTGGCGCACTACTTTCAGGGTCACTAGGTCACCGTCGTCACTTCCTTTCCACTCGGCGATGTCATCCATAACCAGGAGGCGACTGGGCGCATCGCAAAGTGGGCCCTGGAACTGATGCCGCTGGACTTAACTTTCAAGGCGAGGGCGTTTGTAAAGTCAAAAGCCCTGGCGGATTTCCTGGCCGAGTGGACCGAACAACAAGAAGATGTACCTCAAATTGACCTACAATACTGGACCATGCACTTTGACGGATCCAAGAGGATCACTGGCTTGGGGGCGGGAGTCGTGCTGATTTCCCCGACTGGAGAAAGGCTGCGATATGTTCTTAATATTCATTTCCCCGCCTCACACAACGCCGCCGAGTACGAAGCCCTGCTATCGTGCCTACGCTTGCTGTTTCACTCGGGATACGACGGTTGGTCGTGAAAAGATATTCCCAACTGGTTGTCAACCAAGTGATGAAAGACTGGTCCTGTTTAAACGACACCATGGAAGCCTATCGGCAAGAAGTTCGCAAACTTGAAGACAGGTTTGACGGACTGGAGCTATCCCATGTCTTGATACATAACAACGATGCAGCCGACGAGTTTGCACAGTTCGGGTCCAAGCGAGAAGCTGCTCCAACAGACGTTTTCGTAGAGCATCTCTATGAGCCGACTGTTGCAGCAAAACCAACTCCCAACGAGGATGCTGCAAACCAAGTCGCCATGCTTGACGCCGACTAGAGGACACCGCTCATCAAATTTTTAACTCAGTAAGAGCTGCCGGAAGACCGGGATGAGGCAGAACGAGTCCGACGTTGTTGTCAGGGCTATGTCATGGTCGACTCTGAATTATACAAGAGAAGCCCCTCTGGAGTCCTAATGAGATGTATCACGCCTGAGGAAGGACGACAACTACTCCAAGATATCCACTCGGGTATATGCGGAAGTCACGTGGCAGCACGCACCTTGGTAGGCGAAGCCTACAGACAAGGTTTTTTCTGGCTTACGGCGGTTTCCAACGCCGACAAAGTGGTTCGCACATGTGAAGGTTGCGAGTTCTTTTCTCGGCAGAGCCATGTTTCAGCCCAAGAGCTACAAACGATTCTATTATCTTGGCCATTTGCGGTATGGGGCTTGGATATGGTCGGCCCCTTCAAAAAGGCTCCAGGAGGATTCACACACCTGTTCGTCGCGATCGACAAGTTTTCCAAGTGGATCGAGGCTAAGCTAGTTGCTACGATCACCGCTGACAAGGCACGAGACTTCATCCTCAACATCGTGCATCGGTTTGGCGTCCTAAATAGAATAATAACCGACAATGGGACTCAATTCACTAGAGGCGTTTTCAAGGAGTTCTGTGAAGATTTCGGCATCAAAATCTACTACGCATCAGTCGCACACCCTAAAAGCAACGGACAAGTTGAACGCTCCAATGGCATGGTTGTTCTTCAAGGCATCAAGGCCTGAGTGTTTGACCAGCTAAATCCTTATGCCGGCAAATGGGTTCAAGAGCTGACCTCGGTTGTATGGTCTCTACGGACTACGCCCAGTCGGGCCACCGGCCAAACTCCTTTCTTCCTGATTTATGGGGTAGAAGCCATGTTGCCGAATGAAATGAAGTACGAATCTCTTGGAGTCCGCAGCTTCAACGATGAGCTCTATGATCAAGACCAAGTGGACGACCTGACCTGACTGGAGGTGGCCCGTGAGGCAGCCTTGATCCAGTCTGCAAGATATCTTCAAGGACTTAGACGATACCATAGTCACAATGTTCGGGCGCGAGCCTTCATTGTCGGCGATTTGGTTCTACGCAAGATTCAGACCACCAAGGACCGTCACAAATTATCTCCATTATGGGAAGGACCATATATAATCGCTGAGGTGACTCGGCCAGGAGCATATCGACTAAAGCGTGAAGATGGATCCATGGTGGAGAACTCTTGGAACATCGAACATCTTCGATGATACTATGCTTAAATTGCGTTATTCTCGACTGCCAACCTCAAGCAATATGACTTCTTGAGTTGATAGAAAGGGGCTGCACATATATCTATAAAGCATGGTTTTCTTCGACAGCTTGTGTATATTTGGTTTATCATTGTTCAAGGTTCTGATTCGAGTTCAATAGATAAGGACTGAGAATTTTTTGATGACCTAATCAATCTTAGGCTTGATGACTGTCGGATGAAAATTACTTAAGAAATCTTCTATAAAGACCCGAGTCAAGGCGTCAACATAAATAAACTAGATATTTACAAGTTTACATCAGAGTTTATCAACAACACTCTCAAAGCCATCAAGATCGAAAGCTATTAACTACATCAGCAGCTACCTTTTTAGCTGACTCTTGTGCTTCACTAATCAGCTCTAAGGCCTGCTCATCCGAAGTGTCGTTGGCGAAGCCCTCCCCGACTGAGTCAACATCTATCTGAGGATAGAGCGACTTGGCCTGCGCAAGAGCGAAGCCTGCTCCCATGGTGGCTGCTTCTGAGATATTGGCTACGTATTGATCTGGGGCCCTCCTGAGCTTGTCGAAGACCTCGACGGCATCCAATGAATTGGTCCCGAGCCCATGATGGAACAGCGACAAGACAATCGGTGTGGCCGCATTAGCAACATCGTCCCTCACACTTTCGGCCCTTCGGACCCTTTCGACGAAGACATCAAATTGTGCTCGGGTTTTGACTTTATAATATGCAAGAGATATTTGATTACACAGAGACTCGAAGATGAAGCAAAATTGTCGAAACTTGGTTTCGACAATAGAAATTTGGGGATGCAGTCAAGATCACCAAGCTCGATGGGTTAGATGGAAAACAAGGATTTAGACAGGTTCAGGCCCTCTCACGAGGTAATACCCTACTCCTGTTTCGGGGATTCGATCCGCCGAGTGTTTATTGATCTCAAGATCTCGTGTGTCTAGTGGCTTGTATGTACTTCGCATACATCTGATATCCCTCAAGGGACGCCCCTTACCCCCCTTATATAGTCTTGGGAGGCGGGCTTACAAGTCGAAAACCCTATCTTACTCTAAGTCGGTTTCCTCAATCTTACAAAACCGTGAGTATGAGCCATTGCCTTATCTAATCGGCAACGTAACACCCAAGTCATAGTTGGTTTACATAATTGGCAGGCGTAACCTATCCCTATCTCCAGTCGGATAAGCTTGCCATGTGGATATCCGATTGTCATAATCTCCACAGTAGCCCCCGAGTCCTTTGCAGTCGACGAGATAACTCAACCTCGAACTAAGATAACACACAACCAAACAACTCTTTGGCCGAGTGCTTCTGGCGCCAAGTGATTCCATCACCTCTGCCTGAATCTTCGGAGTGGCTCCAAAGAATGTGAAGGGCTGGAAAATACACAAAAAATTCTCAAAAATAAATATCTAGATGCATCTCGTGATGCACCTAATTAGGTGTAGCCCTCGACTATGTGGTTAGTCAAAAACAGACTAATCATATAGTCAAGAACTATAAAAATTCATTTTCATATAAACTATTAGCTCATGATAAAGCAATCATAAAAAATCTCATCACTCGGCAAGCTCGTGCTTATCCGAGTAGATTTGCCCGAGTCATCTCAAAACAAACAACCCAATCAACCCTCGTGGGTGAAAAGTACTCGGTAAGCTCATGCTTATCCAAGTGATTCTAGCCGAGTCATCTCGGAACAAATATTTTAATCATCCTTCATGGTCAAACAAGTTTTTCAGTCATCTAAAAAATATGACCAAAATATCAAATAGCTCTTGCCATAATACTGGTCTCAATCCAAAAAGATCTTCACCAAGGTGGAAAAACATCATTGATATAATTATTTAATCAAATGCTTAAAAACCAAACAGTCCCTGTCATCATGGAAGCCATGAAAAGCTTAACTGTTTGTCACCTTTCAAATTGCATCTGCCAACCTCTCATAAAGTTGTGCAAACCGCGGTATCAAAGGATTTCCAAAGGTATAGGGCACTCAGACACGCCCATATTGCCAAAGGAAATCTGCTTAAGTTCATCCACTTAAGTCCCTAAGGACACATGTCAAGCCACACCTTAGATGGGCTACAAGTCTCTCATGGGCTCGGACCAATCACGAGAAAACTTGGCGAAACCCTCAAATCTCTTACAAAGCCTCGAGGTCATCCCCGCCACTTCGTCTTCCCAGAAAAAATTCCCCACTCGCAACATGTTCATCAGCTTGCAGCGGAGAACCCTAAGCTCTTGTGCGCACCCAATCCACAAATTCAGAAGCTCGTGCTTCGCCGCCAGCTAGCCTCCGCATCCATCTTCACAGATCCCCATCTCAAATCCCCATCTTCCAAGCCAGATCTACTCCCCCACAAACCACACTCATGGTAGGTGAGAAAAAGATCCCTTTCGAGCAGTGGGCTACCTCAGATGTCAGGGAGTCCACTCTCAAGGAGATGGTGAAACACGGAGTCCTTCCTCCTAAGGATATCGTGGGCTGGCATCCGGCGGCCGGTGAGGAGTTCCCCACTCCGAACACCGGTGAGCTCGTTGTCTTCACTTCTTTTTTCTATTGCGGTTTTAGCCTCCCTACCTCTGAGTTCTTTAGGCAGCTTCTTGACTACTATGGCCTTCAGCTCTATCATTTGAATCCCAACTCTATGCTTCACATTGGTCTCTTCATCCATGTGTGCAAAGCTTTCCTTGGCATCCTCCCCCACTTTCAACTCTTCCGGCGCATGTTCTATCTTAAGCTGCATCCGAACAAGGATCAGCCCTGCGTCGTTGGTGGGGCAGGCTTCCAACTCCGTGGATCCCTTCGCAAAGAGTACTTTTCTCTCCCCTTGAAATCTTCTAACGAGGGCTGGCACGCGAGCTGGTTCTATATCGCCAACCTTGAACCCAGTCTGCCAAACTTCGTTGGCCTTCCCCCTGTGCCTAGGCCCAACTGGAGCACCGTGCTAGTGGCCCAAGACTGGGATGAAGCCAACATGCTGCTAGCGAAAATCATGGAGATGAAGCAGATGAAGGATTATGTGGAGGCTACGCTAGCCGAAAACAAAAACTTTTAACCGCCCAAACCAGGAACACTTGTAAGTAAGGGCCGGTAGATCGTTACCGATTGGAGTGTGCAGCGGAAACAACCAATCAGGGCTATCTGATCCGGAACAGTGTAGCCGATTCTCGCAAGCCGACAGCCGATACCCGGGGACAGCCGATTCTACAATCAGCCGATTCGCTGATGCCGTAGCCGATCCGAGTCGTCCGACTGTGTTCTCGCACCTCGCTCCGATGCGCTCGACCGCAGCCGATTCCTCCACAGCCGATGAACAGCGTGCAATGTAGTAGCGCCTCTACCGGTATCCACACGTCCGGGGACAGAACGCCGAACACCCGTGTGCTAGCACGCGATGTAAGGCTAGGGTTTTTTGGCTCGAAAGTGGGGAGGGTTTCCGTGGAGATTGATCTCGGCGACTTCTGTTGCGGATTCGGTTCAATGCGATGCAATTGACGTGCCGCAGCTCTCCACCCCTCCCTCCTTTATATAGAGTTGGTCGACTGGGACTAGTGGCCGATCAGGACTATATTTTGAATCGGATTCTATCCGAATCTCACAGAGTTGGCCGCCCATACGTCGTAAGCCTATAGGACTCTATCCGATCGGATCCCTATCCGATTGAGCCGTATCCGAGTCCAACTCGAATTCTGTTCTTATCCCCTTAAGCGTGCGACCACGTAGGTTCGGTATACTCGGTTTCGGCTATAGTCTAACTTAGCCGACCATCGGCTTGAGTCCAACTCAGCCGACCTGTCAACAGCGGCGCCTAGCAGCACATATTGACACCATAGTATACAAGAATATAATATCGGCTCTGAACCTGTAGTGTGTACACAAATCCCTTTGCCTCACGATACCAATTAAGCTATAGGCAAGATGTGTGCCATCCCTTCAATAGCTTAACCATTCACTCGAACCGTATTGGATTATCTGTCTGTTGATTGACTCCTCAATCTAGCATGGCCATGCATTTCCATAATCCATTACCTCGAGGGGCCCAGAGATATCTCTCCAAAGGAGGGGCAAATTCCATCTTGATCACTCACATCCCACTCCATGTTTCATAGCAAACCCGAAAACTACCTTTATAACTATCCAGTTACGGAATAGCGTTTGGTAGTCCCAAAGTAGGCTACTACACATGTTGGAATCCATGGTGATCTCAGGTGTAAGGACTTTGTACCAACACTACCTGAGACCAACTCGTGGCACATTAATTCCTGTAGTGTCTCATGGTGGGTCTATCCAACAATGTGTTCTCTAACACATATGTCCATGTTTATTGATTTGGTATCTCCATATCCATGATATATGAGACATGATCATCAATCAATAAACATGCCGATCTTAGAATCATATTTGTTCCAACAATATGACATATGATCAGGGATTGTTTAGAAATAGATTCATACATAAAGAGTCTCATAAATAAGTCACATACTTATTGATCAATACAAGATGTCTATTTCATGGAACTGAATAACACTTTATTCATAAGTACATAAACATTGACGTGATATCCAACATCTCCATGTTGCCTCTAGGGCATATCACTAACAACAGAAAGGTCTTCGGGGCGAGCAGATCACTCAGCACTTCATCAGGAGCCGATTGGCCCAATCAAGGAGCGGTCCAAGCCTGCCTTTGAATACGAGGGTGAGAAGGACCCCAATCGGGAAGACCGCGACTCCCTCAGCTTTGAGATCTTGAAGATTTGCATGTACAAGGTCTTCTCGACTGGGATTGCAGTTGAACGCAGCCTCATGCTGCAAGTCCTCCCATACAGTCTATATCGACCTCCTCCTCCGGTAAGCTGACTTAACTCCTTCATTGCCTTTCAATCTTGAAGTCACACCTCTCAGTGTTGAAAGAATCTTTCTTGCAGGAAAATTCCTCCATCATTTTGAAGCCATATAAAATTCATCATGAGGATGTGCTGGCTCGGCCTGTCAAGGAACCAGCCGGTGGCGTGAAGATCAAAGGAGATCCAGCCGGAAGAGGACGGCGCGAGTGAAGACATCAGTAAGCGAGCGAGCAAGAGGAGGCTAATCATTGATGACTCAGACGATGATGTCCCAGCCCCTCAAGCCGAAGCGACTCCTCTGAGGCCGTCACCGAAGACGGCACCCAAGATTCGCCGATCGACAGTACGCCTTACGGCGAAATCGAGCTCCTTGTTAAAAGTTTCTTCGTCTTCATCCTGATTGCTTCTGTCTTTCTCTTTGCAGGAGGCCTCAAAACATAGACCCCACTGGGCAGAGTGAAGGGCCAACACCAGCTGCAACAGCCGAGGCATCAAAGCCTGTGGAGCCAAAGCCCCGGAGTCCTCTCCCGAGCGAGAGCGCTCCGGGTTGAAAGGCCTTCACCTCCCGGTGAGGACATCCAGGAAGGAGCCCCAGGCGCGGCGGAGTACTCCGGCCGGAAACGATCGGCGCATGAAGAGCCCATTTGCTACTCAAAGGGCCTCGACTGAAGGCCAGTCGGGCAAGAGCCACGAAGGGAAGAGCAATCGAGAAGCGTCGGTTAAAGATTCAGCCACCAAAACCGGTAAGTCCTGAATCAATCTTTAGCTTTTAATCTCCGATTTAATTTTCCTATATCTTTATCTGCTCCCTCTAATCCATTAAGCCAAAGTAGAATAGATTCCCAGGTTGCAGTCCTCTGAAACCTGGGTTCCTCCGATCAAAATCGAGTGGCGGAATTCCGAAGGACAGAAACAAGGCATCATCTTGAACAAACAGATGGAAAACGAAGAAAGAGATGTGCTTGTAGATAGCCTGAATGAAGCGACTTGGCTGTTAAACGTAAGTCCTGCTCCTTTTCTGTTGTAGCTTCATCATCACCTTTCAGTCGATCAACTTCAGAACTTGTATGCAGAGGGTGTACTGTCGATCGATGTCCAAATCCAATGCACTCGAGAAGTTGGTCCCACACTTGAACTCCCTGGAGAACATCCAGCAGGAGCTAAAGACCACTCGAGAAGATGCCGCATCGAGGGAAGCGGCTCTGAGGAGAGAGATAGCCGCACTCCGGGAGGAGAACCTCGACCTCCGGGGTTCAGTCGGGAGTAAGCTTAATCCTCTCAGTCTCTTTATGCCTTTGTTTGCAGCCTGCATTGATCTTGGTCGTTGATAACTTCTCTTGTTGCAGAGAACTCGTCGGGGGTCCACTTGCTTCAAGCCCAGCTGGAAGAAGCCAACATCACCAAGGCCGAGCTGGAGACCAAGTTTGAAGGTGAGTTCTTTCAAAGCCGCGTATTTTGTTTCACTTCATCTTCGGATATTTTGTATGATCGTGTATCTTTGGTAGCTTACAAGATCAAGACCCGAGCTCAGTACGATGTTCTCATTGAGAGGGTCAAGAAGGCCGAGAGCATTAGGGAGGATGTTGCTAACGCGGTGACGCCGATCTTGTTGTCGCTGTTCCATAACGGACTCGGGACTAGCTCGTTGGACCTGGTCGAGATCTTCGACAAGCTCCGGAGGGCTTCTGAAGCAGCCATCATGGGAGCGGGCTTCGCCCTTGCACAGACCAAGTCGCTCTACCCCCGGGTAGATATTGATTCAATCGGGGAAGGCTTCGCCAACGGTACTTCAGACGTGCAGGCCCTGGACTTGGTTAGTGAGGCGCAGGAATCGGCCAAAAAGGTGGCCGCTGATGTAGTGAACTATTTTCGGCCTTGATTGTCTTGTGAACATTTGTATGCAACTTTCTAATGTAGGCTTGTAAATATTCAGCTTATTTATCTTAATGCCTTGATCCGAGTTTTTATGTAAAATTTCTTAAGTAATTTTTGTCCGACTGTCACCAAGCCTAAGCTTGATTAGGTCATAAAAAAATTCTCAGTCCTCATACATTGAACTCGAATCAGGGGACATTAGACAATGATAAACCAAATATGTACAGGTTGCCAAGAAAACCATGCTTTATTGACATACGTACAGCCCCCGACTGCTAACTCAAGAAGTCATCTTGCTTGAGGTTGGCAGTCAAGAAGAACATGAAACTTAAGGCAATTTAAGCATAGTATCGTCGAAGATGCTCGATGTTCCAGGAGTTCACCACCATAGATCCGTCTTCACGCTTGAGTCGATATGCTCCTGGCCGAGTTACTTCAGCAATTATATACGGTCCTTCCCCATAATGGAGATAGCTTGTGACGGTCCTTGGTGGTCTGAATCTTGCGTAGAACCAAATCGCCAATGATAAAAGCTTGTGCTCGAACGTTGTGACTGTGGTATCGTCTGAGTCCTTGAAGATATTTGGCCGACTGGATGAGGGCTGCCTCACGGGCCTCTTCCAGTCGGGTGAGATCATCCACCCGGTCTTGATCATAGCGTTCGTCGTTAAAGTTGCGGACTCAGAGAGATTCGTACTCCATCTCGTTTGGCAACATGGCTTCTACGTCGTAGACCAACAAGAAAGGAGTTTGGCCGGTAGCCAGACTGGGCGTAGTCCGTAGAGGCCATAGAACCGAGGGGAGCTCTTGGACCCATTTGCCGGCATAAGGTTTTAGCCGGTCAAACACTCGGGCCTTGATGCCTTGAAGAACCATGCCGTTGGCGCCTTCAACTTGTCCATTGCTTTTGGGATGTGCAACTGATGCGTAGCAGATTTTGATTCCGAAGTCTTCGCAAAATTCCTTAAAGATGCCCCCAGTGAATTGAGTCCCATTGTCAGTTATTATTCTGTTTGGGACGCCAAACCGGTGCACAATATTGAGGATGAAGTCCCGTGCCTTGTCAGCAGTGATCGTAGCAACCGGCTTAGCCTCAATCCACTTGGAGAACTTGTCAATTGCGACGAATAAGTGTGTGAATCCTCCTGGAGCCTTTTTGAAAGGACCAACCATGTCTAAGCCCCATACTGTAAATGGCCAAGATAGTGGAATTGTTTGTAGTTCTTGGGCTGGGACATGACTTTGCCCAGCGAAGAACTGGCAACCTTCGCATGTGCGGACCACCTTGTCAGCGTCGGAGACCGCCGTGAGCCAGAAGAAACCTTGTCTGTAGGCTTTGCCCACTAAGGTGCGCGCTGCCGCGTGGCTCCCGCATATGCCCGAGTGGATATCTTGGAGTAGCTGCCGTCCTTCCTCAGGTGTGATGCATCTCATCAGGACTCCGGAAGGGCTCCTCTTGTATAAGTCGGAGTCAACCATGACATAGGCTTGACAGTGGCGTCGGACGCGTTCTGCCTCATCCCGGTCTTCCGGTAGCTCTTGCTGAGTTAAGAATTTGATGAGCGGCATCCTCCAGTCGGCGTCGATCATGGCGACTTCGTTTGCAGCTTGCTCGTTGGGAGTTGGTTTGGCTGCAACATTTGGTTCGTAGAGATGCTCTATGAAAACGTCCGTTGGAGCGGCTTCTCGCTTGGACCC
Organism: Oryza australiensis; assembly: GCA_019925245.2. Lineage (NCBI taxonomy): Eukaryota > Viridiplantae > Streptophyta > Magnoliopsida > Poales > Poaceae > Oryza > Oryza australiensis. The sequence goes on from JAIFGZ020000196.1 coordinate 440,066, forward strand.
GAACTGCGCCAACTCGTCAGCTGCTTCGTTGTTATGTCTCAGGACATGGGATAGCTCCAGTCCATCAAACCTGTCTTCAAGTTTGTGAAGTTCTTGCCGGTAGGCCTCCATTGTGTCATTTAGACAGGACCAGTCTTTCATCACTTGGTTGACAACCAGCTGGGAATCCCCTTTCACGACGAGCCGACGTATCCCGAGTGAAACTGCAAGGCGCAGTCCATGTAGCAAGGCCTCGTACTCGGCTACGTTGTGTGAGGCGGAGAAGTGAAGGTGGAGAACATATCTTGGCCTTTCCCCAGTCGGGGAGATCAGCACGACTCCTGCTCCTAGGCCGGTGATCCTATTGGATCCGTCAAAGTGCATGGTCCAGTACTGTAGGTCTTCTCGGGGTACATCTTCTTGTTGTTCGGTCCACTCGGCCAAGAATTCCGCCAGGGCTTGTGATTTCACAGACGTCCTCGCCTTGAAAGTTAAGTCCAGCGGCATCAGTTCCAGGGCCCACTTCGCGATGCGCCCAGTTGCCTCCGGTTGTGGATGACATCGCCGAGTGGAAAGGAAGTGACGATGGTGACCGAGTGACCCTGAAAGTAGTGCGCCAATTTCCTTGCGGTTATCAAAACACCATATAGCAATTTTTGTACCTGAGGGTAGCGAATTTTTGCTCTTGCCAGCACTTCGCTAACAAAGTAGATCGGCCTCTGAATTTTCTGGACCCGCCCTTCTTCTTCGCGCTCGACCACGAGAACCGTACTGACCACTTGGTGAGTGGCTGAGACGTACAGTAGCAGGGGCTCCTGGGGCTGAGGTGATGCTAGGACGGGCAGTGTCGTAAGAAATTCTTTAGAATCCTCAAAGGCCTTGTGGGCTTCCGTAGTCCACTGGAAGTCGTCCGTTTTCTTTAACAACCTAAAGAAGGGCATGCCTCGTTCGCCGAGTCGAGAGAGAATTGACTTAGCGCCGCCATGCAGCCAGTAAGCTTCTGAACATCTTTCTGGTTACTCGGGGGCTTCATACTCAGATAGCATTGATTTTTTTTGGGTTAGCTTCAATGCCGCGGTGTGACACCATGAAGCCGAGCAGTATGCCTGACGGGACGCCGAAGGTGCACTTCTCCAGGTTCAACTTCATTCTGAAGGCCCGGATATTTGCAAAGGTTTCTTCTAAGTCGGCGATCAGGTCTTCCTTCTGCTTGGTCTTGATGGCGACGTCGTTGACGTAAGCTTCCACGTCCTTCCCGATCTGTGTCTGAAAAAATCTTTGGATCATGCGTTGGTATGTGGCCCTGGCGTTCTTCAGGCCGAAGGGCATTCTGATGTAGCAGTAAGCTCCAAACGGCATGATGAATGAAGTTTTCAGGCAGTCGGATTCCTTCAAGCTGATTTGATGGTAGCCCGAGTGGCAATCCAAAACGCTTAAAGTTGGGAGCCGGCTGTTGAGTCCACGACTTGGTCAATGCGAGGTAGTCCGAACGGATCTTTGGGGCAGGCTTTGTTAAGGTCGGTGTAGTCAACGCACATGCGCCATTGCCCTGTCTTCTTCCGGACCAGAACCGGGTTAGCCAACCAGTCGGGATGTAGGACTTCCTTGATAAAACCGGCGGCTAAGAGCTTTGTGAGTTCTTCCTTGATGGCATCTTTTCGATCCTGAGCGAACCTGCGTAATTGTTGTTTGATTGGTTTTGCGTCTTCTTTGACGTGTAAAGAGTGCTCGATCACCTCCCTAGGAATTCCAGGCATGTCAGATGGTTTCCAAGCAAAAACATCTTTATTATTTGGAGGAAGGTGACAAGCGTGCTTTCCTATTTAGGATCTAGTTTAGCGCCGATTACAGCGGTTTTTGAGGGATCCGATGGATCAAGGGAGATCTTTTTGGTTTTGGCGTCGCCTTGTCCCGACTTGGCTATCTTCTTCGTGGGGATTTCACCCTCTGCCGAAGTCGATGTGGTCAATCGGATTTCTTCCTGGCCACGTGATCTCTCGCGAGATTGGGCCATGTCGCAGCTCTCCTTGTCACAGGTGAAGGCTTGCTTTACGTTGCTCCGCAAGGTGATGACGTCGTTTGGACCCGGGATCTTCATGCAGAGGTAGGTATAGTGCGGTATCGCCATGAACTTGGCGAGTGTAGGCCTTCCAATGATTGCATGGTAGGCCGCCTCAAAGTCAGCCACCTCGAAAGTGATATTCTCTGTTCGGAAGTTCTCGCGAACTCCGAAGGTGACTCGAAGGGCGATGTGCCCGAGTGGTGTGGATGATAGCCCCGGGATCACTCTGTGGAAGGGGCCTGAGCTTGCCTTCAATTCTGCTCTCGGGATCTGTATCTCGTCCAAGGTCTTGGCGAACAAAATATTGAGGGCGCTGCCCCTATCGATGAGGACACGGTTGAGCTTGATGTTGCGGACCACTGGGTCTAACACCAGTGGATAGTGCTCCGGGTGAACCACTCGGTCAGGGTGATCCGGGCGGTCAAACATGATGGCCACTTCTGACCATCGCAGGTATTGTGGGACCTTGGGTTGCACTACGTTGACCTCGCGGTCGGTTAGCTTCTGTTTCCTCTTGGATTCATAGGCTTGCGGCCCACCAAAAATGTGATTCAGGTCACCCACGGGGTCTTGGAAGTGCTCCGCGTTTCCAGTAGGTTGTTCTTCTTGGTGCCCGATGGACCAGCTTCATCGGTCGGTTTCTTGTTGAGTTGTGTCGCATATTGCTCGCGAACCGCTTGTAGATGAAGCAATCCTTGGCCGCTTGCTTGTGGTTGGGATGATGCGTGCACTGAGCGTTCATGATAGCGTCATAGGCCGTGACTCGGGGACGGCGTTGGGGGTTGGACGTCATGGCAACTAGGTCTTCAGGTCGGCGCTTGTGGTCCTTCTGGCCCTGGTTGTTGTTGCCGCTATCCTTCTTAGGATGTCGGCTTCCTCCCGATTGCTTGTCGTCCCTCCTGTCAGGCCGGTCTTGGCGCGTCGCTTTGATTGCGTCGTTGGATTTGGCGTATGAGTTCGCCGTCTCGAACATCTGCTTCACCGTCTTCGGTGGCTTGCGCCCAAATTTTCCGATCAACAACTCATCACGAACTCCCTTCGGAAGGCGACGATGATGATGTCATCGGTGATGTTGGGGATCTTGTTGCGCTTTTCAGAGAAGCGCCGGATGTAATCCTTCAAGGGCTCATCCGGCTTCTGGACGATGTTGTAAAGGTTGAAGTGGGTCCTAGGTATCTCGAAGGTGCCCTGGAAGTTGGCGATGAAGTGGTCCCTTAACTCACTCCACGAGCCGATCGAGCCCCTTGGCAGGCTTATGAGCTAGTTCCTGGCTGAGTTAGCAAGGGCAACAGGCAGCTAATTGGCTACGGCTTTATTTTTGCCTCCTGCCGCACGGATGGCGAGGGTGTACACGGTTAGCCACGACTCGGGGTTGGTCTTCCCATCGTACTTCTCGATTCCAGTCGGCTTGAAACCATTCGGCCAATGCACTCGGTGAAGGTCCCGAGTGAAGGCAAGTACTCCATCGTCATTGCTGTCGGGCGATCCCCTTTGATCTTCCCGGGAACGTTGATCTCGTTCTTGATAGCGTCGGTCGAGGACCTCCCGCAGATCACTCGACGAGGTCATTGGCAAGCTGCTTCGGTAGTCGGAGTCGTTGCTGCGGTGGACCCGGTGGTGGACGGGTGGTCGTCCATGCCGCTTCTCGCGGGAGTCGGCCGATTGCTCTTGATGCTTGCGCGTGGTCTCGTGGTGAAGGTCTCTTGACCTAGTGGCGGTCCGTTCTGGCTCGGGCCTCTTGTAATCCTGTGACCTCAGCGGCGGGAGTCGGCTTCTGTCGGGCGTTTCCACCACGGACTCAGCCGGTCTTTGGGCTGAGGTGGAGGGAGGACCATTGGCCATAGCCGCGACGATGGTCTTGATCTTATCCAAGATGGGCGTTACGTCGGGGGGCGCCGTCTCGATCACGGTGTCCAGGAGCGTGAGGGCAGCGATGGCATTTTGCTGTGGCGTCTGAAAGATGTTGGTGTTGCGGATTCGCGTTCGAAGTATGGCCTCCTAAGCGGATCGTCCGGCTGCCCTTAGATCCCGCTTTCTTCTATCGGCTTCCTCCTTGCGCTTCTTCTCCTCCTCCGCCAGCTTGTGCTCTTGCTCAAGTCTGGCTTGTTCTTCTTCTGTGACCCTACGGGCCATGACTGAGTCAGTCTCGGCCACCTCAGCCATGAGGATGTCGAAGCACTTCGGCTCGTAGTCCTTGTCACAGTCGAAGTCGTTGGCTTCGTCCGAGGAGATGCCGCAGAGGTCATCGAAGCCTGAAGAGCTGAGGTATTCATCGAGCTCCAAGGATGAGCGTGAGCCGAATGGCTGGAGGATGACGGCGATCTCCCTTGAGCCCGGGTGGTTCGGATTTGGATCGTTCCAGTCCGAGTCGTGACTTGATGACGTGGACTCCTCCGAGTGGGTCGACCTCGACTCAGGGGAGAGGAGCTTGCAGTAGATCTCAGCGGCGTTTGGTAATCCAAACGGCGCCGAGAGGTTTTCTCCCGAGTAGATTGGTTCCGATGGGGAGGTGAGGAGATAGCCGTAGGTGAGGAGGTAGCCCGAACGGTGCCGAGTGGTTTCCTCCGTCAGAGTGGATGGACTGCATCTTGGAACTCAGGATTTTGACGCAGATCATGGCGCTGTTCGGTAGCCCGAACGGCGCCGAGTGGGTTCCCTCTCCCGACTGGTCCGAATTCGAGTCAGGGGAGGAAGGCTTGTTGGAGCCATTGGCAGCGAAGTCGCCGATGTCTGAAGAAGATCCCATCGCGCTTGTCGGCGAAATAGTCGAAGAAGTCTTGACGCGCGGGCCCCTACCTGGCGCGCCAACTGTTGAAACTTGGTTTCGGCAATAGAAATTTGGCGATGCACTCAAGATCGCCAAGCTCGATGGGTTAGATGGAAAACAAGGATTTAGACAGGTTCAGGCCCTCTCGGGAGGTAATACCCTACTCGTGTTTTGGGAATTCGATCCGCCGAGTGTTTATTGATCTCAAGATCTCGTGTGTCTAGTGGCTTGTATGTACTTCCATACATCTGATATCCCTCAAGGGACACCCCTTACCCCCCTTATATAGTCTTGGGAGGTGGGCTTACAAGTCGAAAACCCTATCTTACTCTAAGTCGGTTTCCTCAATCTTACCAAACCGTGACTATGAGCCGTTGCCTTATCTAATCGGCAATGTAACACCTAAGTCATAGTTGGTTTACATAATTGGCAGGCATAACCTATCCCTATCTCCAGTCGGATAAGCTTTCCATGTGGATATCCGATTGCCATAATCTCCACAAAAATGAAGAATGCTATCTTAAGAGAATTTACCTTTGAACTCAGTTTCCAGCTCGGCTTTGCTGGCGTTAGCTTCTTCCAGCTGGGTCTGAAGTGTGTCGACTTCTGACGAGTTCTCTGCAACAAGAAGATTATCTGACGTCAAGATCAAGACAGATTATAGATAGAATTACAAAGAGACCGAGAGGATTAAACTTACTCCCGACTGAACCGCGGAGGTCAAGGTTCTCCTCCCAGAGCGCGGCTATTTCTCTCCGCAAAGCAGCTTCTCTTGATGCAGCCTCTTCCCGAGTGGCCTTCAGCTCCTGCTGGATGTTCTCCAGGGAATTCAAGTGTGGGACCAGCTTCTCGAGTGCATCAAATTTAGCCATCGACCGGCAATATGCCCGCTGCACGCGAGTTCGGAGTTAATCGCCTAAAAGAAACCATAAGGCTAAAACAGAGAAGAGCGATGCTTACATTTAGCACGGGTAGAGCATGTCTCTTTCTTCATTTTCTTTCTGCTTGTTTAAGACAATGCACTGTTTCAAGCCCTCGGAGTCGCGCCACTCTATTTTGATTGGAGGAACCCAGGTCTCTGAAGATTGCAGCCTGGGGATCTCCTCCTCTTTTGCTGATCGATTTAAAGAAGATAAATGAAGACAAAGAAAAGACGAATTGAAGACTAAAGTAAGAAGAGTGCTTCAAAGCTTACCGGCGTCGGTGGTCGAACCCTTGACTGGTACTTCTCGGCTGCCTTTTTCTTCTTGGTTCATGCCCGATTGGCTCTCAGTCGGGGCACCATGGGCGGCAGTCGGGATGTCTTCTTCAGCCGACTGGTTTCCAGTAGGGGCTTCCTAGCTGGCAATCGGGGGCTCCTCCGCTGGGACATCTTCACTGGTAGGTGGGGCTTCTTACTTGGAGCGCTCTCACTCGGGAGAGGGCCCCGGGATTCTTGTTCTGCAGGCCTTGTCGCTTTAGCCGCTGCAGATGACTTTGGGCCTTCACTCTGCCCAGTGGGGTCTATGTTCTGAGGCCTCCTGCAAGGAAACATATGGGAGCAATCGGGATCAAGGCAGAAAGGTTTTCAACAAAGGCATGATTTCAGTTATGAGACATACCTGGTTGATCGGCGAATCTTGGGTGCAGATTTGGGGGATGGCCTCGGAGGGGTCACCTCAGCTTGAGGAGCTGGGACATCGTCATCCGAGCCATCAATCACCAGTCTCCTTTTACTTGCCTGCTTGCTGATATCTTCATCGGCAGCAGCCCTTTTGCCGATTGGATCACTTCTGATCTTGACGCCGCCGGCTGGCTTCTTGGCAGGCCGAGCTGGCGCATCGTCATGATGCATTTTGTATGGCTTTGTGATGATGAAAGCATTTTCCTACAAGGAAGATTTTATATACACTAAGAGGTGCAATATTAAGATTGAAGGACACTAAAGAAGTTAAGTCAGCTTACCAGAGGAGGAGGACGGTATAAGCTGAATGGGAGAACAGGCAACATGAGGCTACGCTCGACTGCGATCCCAGAAGAAAAGATCTGGTACATACGGGTCTTCAGGGTCTCGTAGCTCAAGGGGTCGCGGTCCTCCTGATTGGGATCCCTTTCGCCCTCATACTCGAATGCGGGCTTGGATCTTTCTTTGATAGGCACCAGTCGGTTCTTCATGAAGTGCCAAGTGATTTGTTCTCCCCGAAGGCCCTTTTTCTTCATCTCCAGGATACTGGCCAAGAGCTTTTTGGCTTGATCCCAATCTTGGGCTATTGGCACGGTGCTCCAATTAGGCCTTGGAACTGGAGGAAGGCCGACAAAGTTGGGCAGACTGGGTTCAAGATTTGAGATGTAGAACCAGTTTGCATGCCAACCTTTGTTGGAGAATTTCCAGGGAAGAGAGAAATAATCTCTGCGGAGGGATTCGCGGAGCTGAAAGCCAGCCCCACCAACGATGCAGGGCTCATCCTTGTTTGGATGTGGCTTAAGATAGAACATGTGGCGGAAAAGCTGGAAGTGGGGAAGGATGCCAAGAAAAGCTTCGTAGACATGGATGAAGAGTGCAATGCGAAGCATGGAGTTGGGGTTCAAATGGTAGAGCTGAAGACCGTAATAATCAAGAAGACCCCGAAAGAACTCAGAAGTAGGAAGCCCGAAGCCACAGTAGAAAAAGGAGGTGAAAACGACGATCTCACCGGTGTTCAGAGTGGGGAACTCTTCACCGGCCGCCGGACGCCTGCCGATGATCTCTTTAGAAGGAAGAACTCAGTTCTTCATCATCTCCCGAAGAGTTGATTCCTTGACATCTGAAGTCGCCCATTGCTCAAAGGGGATTTCCTTCTCTCCCGCCATGGATGCGGTTTGGGGAAAGCAGATCTGGCTCGGGAAATGAGGATTTCAGAAGGGGATCTTGGGGGCTGGATGGGGAGGCTAGCTTGTGGTGAAATGCGAGCTCCTGGATCGATGAATTTGGGCGCGCGAGCCTAGGGTTTTCCGCGGAGAGCTGGTGAACAGTGCTGCGAAAGAGGAAATTTTTGGGGAAGACGAAGTGGCGGGGATGTTCTCGAGGCTTCGTAAAAAGACTTGAGGGTTTTTGCTAAGTCATCTCGCGATTGGGCCGAGCCCATGAGAGACTTGCGGCCCAGCTAAGGTGTGGTTTGACGCGTGTCCTTAGGGACTTAGGTGGATGGACTTAAGCAGATTTGCCCTGGCAATATGCACGTGTCGTTTAGCCCAATACCTTTAAAATCCTTTCATACTGCGGTTTGCGCAACTTCATGAGAAGTTGGCACGATGCGATTTGAAAGGTGACAAACAGTTGAGCTTTTCATGGTTGTTCTGATGACAGGAGCTGTTTGGTTTTTAAGCATTTGATTAAATGATTATATCAATGCTATTTTTCCACCTTGGTGAAGATCATTTTAGATTAAGACCAATATTATGGCAGGAGCTATTTAATATTTTGGTCGTATTTTTCAGATGACTGAAAAATTTGTTTACCCATGAGGGACGATTAAATTATTTGTTCTGAGATGACTTGGGCAAGTTGACTCGGATAAGCATAAGTTTGCCTAGTGAGTTAATTTCTTACCCGTGAGGGCTGATTAAATTGTTTGTTCTGAGACGACTCGGGCAAATTAACTTGGATAAGCATGAGCTTGCCGAGTGATGTGACTTTTATGATTACTTTAGCTTGAGCTAAGCATTTATATGAGAATAATTTTTTATAGTTCTTGACTATATGCTTAGTCTGTTTTTGACTAATCACATAGTCGGGGGCTACACCTAATTAGGTGCATCAGGAGATGCACCTAGATATTTATTTTTTGAGAATTTTTGGGATGTTTTCCTGCCCTTCACAGTCTTTAGAGCCACTCGGGAGATTCAGGAAGGGATGACGGAACCACTCGGTACTAGAAGCACTCGGCCAAGGAGTTGTTTGGCCGAGTGTTATTTTGGTCCGAGGCAAAGTTATCTCGTCGACTGCGAAGGACTCGGGGGCTACTGTGGAGATTATGGCAATCAGATACCCTCATGGCAAGCTAGTCCGACTGGTGATAGGGATAGGTTATGCTTATAGATTGTGTAAACCGGCTATGACTTGGGTGTTACGTTGCCGATCAGATAAGGCAAAGGCTCATAGTCATAACTTGGTAAGATTGAGGAAACCGACTTAGAGTATGACAGGGTTTCCGACTTGTAAGCCTGCCTCCCAAGACTATATAAGAGGGGTAAGGGGTGTCCCTTGAGGGATATCAAAGGTATGCGAAGCACATACAAGCTTCTAGACACACGAGATTTTGAGATCAATAAACACTCGGCGGATCGAATCCCCGAAACAGGAGTAGGGTATTACCTCATGAGAGGGCCTGAACCTGTCTAAACCATGTTTTCCACTTAACCCATCGAGCTTGGCGATCTTGACTGCACCCCCAAATTTCTATTGCCGAAACCAAGTTTCGACAATCTTGCTCTAGTTAAATGCCCTAAGCCAGACTCAGCCTGTCAGCCACAGCCGACAGCCGACTGATATAGGTTTAGCGCATTTAGCTTAGATCAATATCTTTTCATAAGATGAGCCGGAGTTCAAGCCGATTCACAGTTAGCCTTACGGTATCGGCTAGGCTGTTAAGGCATATATTTATTATCCCATCGTATATTTGGATTAAGTGGTTAATACTGTCTCGGCGTAGCCGATCTATTCTAGTCACTTAGTTTAAATGCACTTCAGGATAGCATATATATGTAAATTGACTCTCACAGCCGATCCAGTAGGATCTAACTTAACCCTTAACGCATATGTCTTTATTTTTCCTTGTTGGTTAAACAGATCAAACCAACTGGCACGCCCTTTTCATCACAGGTAGCCAAGGACGGACATGCACTGGAGCTAAGCAGATCTCCCAGGACAGCGCGTGAGAGAAATTTCTGATCAACACGCTTCTTGGCACGCCCTGTGGGACTATCTCTTTTAACTCGGCTAGGATGCATCGACGCACCTGACAAGATGGTCGACATCAAGAGCCCCAGCGTTTCTCAGGAAAACATCATGCCTGTTAAGATGGAATAACTATGGGCTGAACAACAAGCTGACTACAAAAGGATGGTAGAAGAGCTCCAAGCCAGCTACCTACAGTCGTTCACCCAGACAAGTTCTGGGGTTGTGCACCAGAAGTACAAATTCAGCATGGACGAACTCAAGGCGTCCTCCTCCAGCGGACCAAAGGACAAATAGAAGGCGGAGGAGCCGAATCAAGAGCAAGATGATTCGGGTTGGCATACTTTGCAAGACCGAATTGATTCGGCCGTGCAGCATGCACTGGTCAACCAGAGTGGCATTCTTGTGAACACCCTCAACAATATGATTGCCACTGTGGTCGACTCCAACATAGCCGACCAACTGCAACGGGGGCTGACTTACTTCACAGACGGTCAGTTTCCTGGTTACAGGACATTGGCCACCCAGAATCGGCCGATTCCAACACCAACACAACCAGGGCCGCCAGGAGGGGTCCTCAACCAGCCGAATCCGTCCGGATCGGTTGTGAGACCAATGGTCACCATGCTGAACCGACAACAACCACTTCCCCAGGACCAGATCGCCAACATGTTCAACAACAATCGATAGTTAGAGCCGATTGCCCAGATCGGCCTGGAAGGACGGTACAACGCCGGTGGCCGACAGCTATTCTCGGGACCACCAACACCGCCACCAGCAAATCAGCCGCCTCACACTAGCCATCCGCTCCAGTACCAGTATCAAGGAGGCCATCAAGATCATCACTACAGGCCCCAGACACCGCCGCCGCTGTATCGGCAAGACCCCGCACCATATGATCAATACGAGCGATACAGCAGGACAACCGGACATGGGCCGATTTGATTGCGGACGTCATGCCCGATCAATTCGGCTTCAAGCCAAAGGACTCTGGAAACATGTATCGGTACCCTTATCCGGAGCACTTCGAGCGGATTCCATTACCCAACCGATACAAAGTTCTAGACTTTTCGAAATTCTCAGGGCAGGACAACATGTCGACCTACGAGCACGTCAGCCGATTCATGGCGCAGTGCGGCGAGGCGTCGGCTACAAATGCCTTGAGAGTTCGATTGTTCCCCTTGTCTCTTTCGGGATCAGCCTTCACCTGGTTCTCTTCATTGCCTCACAACTCAATTCAGAGTTGGGCCGATCTCGAAAAACAATTCCATAGCTACTTCTACACCGGCAATCATGAAATGAAGTTGTCTGACCTCACCAATATCAGGCAGAAGCACAACGAATCGGTTCAGGACTACATTCAACGCTTCAGAGAGATGAGGAACCGATGCTACAACCTGGTGCTGCCGGACGCCCAGCTAGCCAATTTGGCCTTCCATGGCCTGATCGCGCCGATCCGCGAATGCTTCTCCGCTCAAGACTTCGATAGCTTGGCGCATCTTGCACAGAAGGTGACGGCCCATGAGCAGAGGTTTCAAGACACTAGGAAGGCCGTCAAGAACATAACTCAAGTCATTGTCAAATCTGACTCCAATTCCAGCGACGATGATGCAAAGGTGGTAGCAGCCGAATGGGCCAGGAATAAAAAGGCCATCGTCTGTCAATGGCTGCTGAAGACGACTAAAGAGGAGAAATACGATTTCGACATCACCATGGCCAATAGGATCTTCGACTTATTACTCAAGGAGAAGCAAATCCAGCTTCCCGAGATCGATGTGATCCCATCGGCTGATGAACTAAAGAAGAGAAAGTACTGCAAGTGGCACAACTCTACATCCCATGCCACTAACAATTGTAAAGTCTTCAGGCAGTAGATCTAGTCGGCAATAGAGGCCAGGAAACTCAAGTTTGCCAATTCTACTCGGCCGATGAAGGTAGACGGCAACCCCTTCCCGGTCAATATGGCTTAAGCCGGCCCCAGGCAAGCTGATAGGCAGTGCAGAATGACGTATAGCTTAGCCGAGACATTAAAAGGGGTCAAAGCAGAGGGCAAGCCGACTGGAGATCAAGCCGCGCCAATTAACATGGTGCGTCCGGTTGCCGGATCGGTTGATCAATGGCCGATCAACACAAACAGTCGACGCTGCTTCCGACAGCAATCTTGGCGGGAAGAAGAGGCTCGGTTTGAAAGATTTCGTCGGCAAGAGCCAGAAACGCGAGGCCACTGGTACGATGGGAATCACAGCGGTGCCGATCCTCATTGGCATTGTGAATTTTTCAAACACTGCTGGGAAACCGGGATGAGTCTGCCGACGCTAGATAATTGTCCGGCCTGCAGCAATTACCGCGAGGACAAACACAGAAGCCAGCCAATCACCAGCCCAATTCAGTTCGTCCCGAGGGCCATACAGCTCAACCGGCACCGGTAGTCCGTTCACGATCGGCTAGGGCCGATCCATCAAGACTTCTTCGGCGAAGACAAGAACGATGACTACTACAACAAAGGAGAAGCCGATGATGAAGAATCGGCCAACCCCCAATGGTGCCCCTCTAACCTCTCCACCAAAACGCATAAACGAAGAATTCAAAGGCTATAGCGTGAAGGAAGGGAAGAAGAAGCTCGGAAGATGATCCAAGAGCAATGCCGTCGGCTAGGCAAAAGCAAAAAGCAATGGAAGCCCAAAAGCAATGGAAGCCCAAAAAGAAAACTACGCCAGCCGACGAGGAACAAGCCAAGGAGAGCTCAGCCGATCAAGCCAGGAGGGCAGCCAAAGGGAAAGGAAAAGTTTCTACATCGGTCAATATGGTATTCATATTGTCAGCCGAATTCGGCGCCCCTGAGGCCATTGCAGACAATATCGAGGATGCCCTGACCAAACTAGCACTATCCCCGGATCAAGCAATTTTCGACAAGCCAGAGGGGACCAAAAATCGACATCTCAAGCCACTGTACGTAAAAGACTTTGTTAACGGCAAGCCGATGTCAAAGATGCTAGTGGACGGGGGAGCCGCAGTAAACCTGATGCCCTATGCAACGTTCAAAAAATGAGGAGGAACTAGATACATGCCAACTGTTGTGTCCATTCCACTATGCACCAGTGTCTACTTCAATGGGACAGTTACAAGATAGAGATTGTACCAGCCGACAGATCAGTAAGCATCGCCAATGCCGATTTGCCACTCTGGGAAATCGATGACATTGATTGTTTGTCCAGTAAAATCTGGCAAGCCGATTTCCTAAAAGTGTCCGATTCTGCCATACAGCCGATTGGAGACGATGAGCCACAACTGCTGCTTTGAGCAAGACGTCGTGGAGGGCTCGAACGTCTACGGCATGGACACCGCGGACGAAGACGATGGCAAGCTTGGGCAGGGTTTTACGTCGGCCTACGAATTAGAGGAAATAGACATAGGCTCTGGAGACAGGCCTAGGCCGACGTATATCAGCAAAAAGTTGTCCCCTCATTGTAGATCCCAGCTTATTAATTTGTTAAAAGAATATAAAGATTGTTTTGCTTGGGAGTACTTCGAGATGCCTAGTCTTAGCCAATCTATCGTTGTTCATCAACTGCCAATCAAGGCAGGCTATGGGCCGTTCAAACAACCTCCCAGGATGTTCAAAGCCGATATGTATGATGCGATCAAAGCTGAAATAACTCATCTATATGATGCTGGATTCATTCGGCCTTGCCAATACGCTGAGTGGGTCTCAAACATTGTCCCAGTATTGAAAAAGAATGGCAAACTTAGGGTGTGCATCGATTTCAGAGACTTAAATAAGGCTACCCCCAAAGATGAATACCCGATGCCTATAGCCGATTTGCTTGTAGACGCTGTATCAGGCCACAAAATCATCAGTTTTATGGATGGCAATGCAGGTTACAATCAAACCTTCATGGCTGAAGAAGACATTCACAAAACTACTTTTCGATGTCCTAGAGCAATCGGCTTATATGAATGAGTCGTTATGATGTTTGGGCTGAAAAATGTCGGGGCAACATACCAACGGGCTATGAATTATATTTTCCACGACATGATCGGCTCCCTAGTAGAGATCTATATTGACGATGTTGTTGTCAAATCCAGGGAGGTGGAGAACCACATAGCGGATCTGAAACAGGTTTTGGAGTGGACAACAAAATATGGTCTGAAAATGAATCCGTTGAAGTGCGCGTTCGGCGTATCGGCTGGGCAATTTATGGGGTTTCTCGTTCATGAAAGAGGAATTGAGGTCACACCAAGGAGCATCAACGCTATCAAGACGATACAGCCTCCGAAGGACAAGAAGCAGCTTCAATCATTGATCGGCAAAATCAACTTCATCAGGCGGTTCATAGCCAATCTTTCAGCGAAGATGGAACCGTTCACACCACTGCTTAAGCTTAAAGCCGATCAAGCATTCACATGGGGGGTAGAACAGCAGAAGGCCCTGGACAATATCAAGAACTACTTAACCTCGCCTCTAGTTTTAATGTCTCCACGAAAAGGAATAGTGTTCAAGCTGTACCTGTCAACCGACGACAAGTCAATCGGCTCAGTCCTAATCCAAGAGATTGAAGGCAAAGAAAAAGCTATCTTCTATCTCAGTCGACGGCTGTTGGACGCAGAAACAAGATATTTACCAGTGGAGAAGCTATGTCTGTGCCAATATTTTTCATGTACGAAGTTAAGGTATTACCTGCTATCCAAGGACTGCACAATAATATGTAAAGCCGATGTAGTCAAATACATGCTATCGGCTCTGGTTTTAATAGGGCGGATTGGAAAGTGGATTTTTGCCTTGGCAGAATTTTATCTGAGGTATCAAGCACCCAGGGCAGTTAAATAACAAGCTATAGCTAATTTTATCATGGAATACAGAGATGACTCAATCGGCTCAATAGGAATTATGCCTTGGACATTGATATTCGACGGCTCGGTGTGCACCAACGGCTGCAGCATTGGGTTGGTCATTATTTCCCCTAGGGGGCAAGCTTCGAATTTGATTTGTCTATCAACCCCATGCTACAAGCAATCAAGCCGAGTACGAGGCCGTGCTTGAAGGGTTACATCTGCTCAAAGAAGTTGAAGCCGATGCCATCGAAATAATGGGAGATTCATTGTTGGTCATCAGCCAGTTGTCAAGAGAGTACTAATGCAAAAATGATGCGCTGATGGTCTACTATCAACAATGCCGAGAATTGATAGATGGTTTTCGGCTAGTTACTCTAAAACATATCCCTAGGGAGCAGAATACAGAAGCCAATGATTTAGCTCAAGGGGTATCGGGCTATCACAGCCGATGATTGGAGGTTTGAAGTGTACAGATATCTACAGAATCCTTCTCAATCAGCCTCGAGGAAATTGTGATACAAGGCGTTAAGATATGTTTTGCTTGACGAAGATCTTTACTACCGGACGATTGATGGGGTACTGCTAAAGTATTTGGGAGTCGATCAAGCCAAGGTGGCTATCTAAGAGGTTCATGTAGGGATTTGCGGCACGCATCAATTGTCTCATAAGATGAAGTGGCTACTTCGGAGAGCAGGGTATTTCTGGCCAACAATGCTGGAGGACTGTTTCAGATATTATAAATGTTGCCAGAATTGTCAGAAATTTGGCGCCATACAAAGAGCACCAGCATCGGCTATGAACCCGATCATAAAGCCTTGGCCGTTCAAAGGATGGGGCATAGACATGATCGGCCAGGTTAATCCACCCTCAAGCAAAGAGAATAAATTCATTATGGTAGCGACAGACTATTTTACAAAGTGGGTGGAGGCAATTCCTTTGAAGAAAGTCGATTCCAAGGATGCAATCGAGTTTGTTAAAGAGCATATTATCTACCGATTCGGCGTCCCACAAACAATTACAACAGACCAGAGATCTATCTTCATATCTGATGAGTTTGTGCAGTTTGCCGCCGACATGGGGATCAAATTACTCAAATCTTCGCCGTATTACCCACAGGCCAACGGGCAAGCAGAGGCTTCAAACAAAAGTCTGATCAAGCTGATTAAGAGGAAGATTTTTGAGTACCCGAAACAATGGCACAGCCAATTAGCCGAGTCACTTTGGGCATATCGGATGGCATGCCACGGATCTATCCAAGTCCCTCCATACAAGTTGGTCTATGGACACAAAGTAGTGCTGCCATGGGAGAACATCATCGGCTCAAGGCGGATTCAACTACAAGATCAACTCACAGCCGATGATTACTATCACTTGATGGTGGATGAGTCAGAAGACCTCGTTTTATCACGAATGAGGGCTTTGGAAAAAGTAACAAGGGACAAGGAGTGAGTAGCCCACCACTACAACAAGAAAGTTGTGCCTAAATCTTTTGAGGAGGGCGAACTCGTATGGAAATTAATATTGTCGATTGGAACAAGAGACAATAAATGCGGCAAGTGGTCACCAAATTGGGAAGGGTCTTTCAAGATCCACAAATGCGTCTCTATGGGAGCATACATGCTAGAAGGTTTGAACCGAGAAGTATTAATTTGGAAGGGCTCTAAACGGCAAATACTTGAAAAAATACATCCCAAGCGTTTGGATCAACTAATGATTCGGCTCTGTTAGATCAGCCGATTCGTGTTAGCCGATGTTCTGTATTGAGCGAGCATCGCCTTTAGCTCATTTTTACGCAAAGTTTTTCCCTAGTTTTCAGCAATCGGCAAGCATTGGCCGACTGTGACAACAACGATGCACGATTTTGTTAAGTTCATAATTTTGTCAACGTCGAAGACATCAACAAAATTAGGGGGGCATATACATACACAAAACCTAAGCCGATTACAAAAGATGGCACAGAAAGGTGGACGTCAAATTTTTTTAGAATCATAACATCGGACAAGATTTTACAGAAGCCGATCATAGGATAGTTACAGAAGGCCGAAGCCAATTACAAAAGTTTGAATCTCTAAGCTATTACAATCGGCTCATTGCATTAAAAAGTTAGCTATGGCCAACAACGCCTTGCGCCTGATTTGATCTACTTCCTCAATGGCCTTAGCGTCGTCGGCATCGGACCCAGTCACCGGCCTCACCGCCTTGGTGAGATCCTTCAGATGAGACACAGCCGCCTTGATGCTCGATTGCTTGTCTTCAATCTCTTTAGGCAGGACGTGTTAATTATATGCCCTAGAGGCAACATGGAGATGTTGGATATCACGTCAATGTTTATGTATTTATGAATAAAGTGTTATTCAGTTCCATGAAATAGACATCTTGTATTGATCAATAAGTACGTGACTTATTTATGAGACTCTTTATGTATGAATCTATTTCTAAACGATCCCTGATCATATGTCATGTTGTTGGAACAAATATGATTCTAAGATCGGCATGTTTATTGATTGATGATCATGTCTCATAGATCATGGGTATGAAGATACCAAATCAATAAACATGGACATATGTGTTGGAGAACACATTGTTGGATAGACCCACCATGAGACACTACAGAATTAATGTGCCATTAGTTGGTCTCGAGTAGTGTTGGTACAAAGTCCTTAGACCTGAGATCACCATGGATTCCAACATGTGTAGTAGCCTACTTTGGGACTACCAAACGCTATTCCGTAATGCTGGGTAGTTATAAAGGTAGTTTTCGGGTTTGCTATGAAACATGGAGTGGGATGTGAGTGATCAAGATGGAATTTGCCCCTCCTTTGGAGAGATATCTCTGGGCCCCTCGAGGTAATGGATTATGGAAATGCATGGCCATGCTAAGTTGATTGAGGAGTCAATCAAAGACGGATAATCCAATACGGTTCGAGTGAATGGTTAAGCTATTGAAGGGATGGCACACATCTTGCCTATAGCTTAACTGGTATCGTGAGGCAAAGGGATTTGTGTACACATTAGAGGTTCAGAGCCGATATTATATTCTTGTATACTATGGTATCAATATGTGCTGCTAGGCGCCGCTGTTGACAGGTCGGCTGAGTTGGACTCGAGCCGACGGTCGGCTAAGTTAGACTATAGCCGAAACCGAGTATACCTGAACCTACTGGGTCGCACGCTTAAGGGGATAAGAACGGTATTCGAGTTGGACTCGGATACGGCTCGATCGGATAGGGATCCGATCGGATAGAGTCCTATGGGCTTACGACGTATGGGCAGCCAACTCTATGAGATACGGATGAGATCCGATTCAAAAATAGAGTCCTAATCGGCCACTAGTCCCAGTCGGCCAACTCTATATAAAGGTGGGAGGGGTGGAGAGCTACGACACGTCAATTGCATCGCGTGCAACAGAAGTCGTCGAGATCAATCTCCACGGAAACCCTCCCAACTTTCGAGCCAAACCCTAGCCTTGCATCGCGTGCTAGCACACGGGTGTACGGCGTTACGTCCCCGGACGTGTGGATACCGGTAGAGGTGCTGCTACGTTGCGCGCTCTTGATCGGCTTCGGATCGGCTGCAATCGGAGCGATCGGCTGTGGTGGAATCGGCTGCGGTCGGGCGCATCGGAGCGAGGCGTGAGAACGCGGCCGGACGACTCGAATCGGCTGATTGGCGAATCGGCTGTCTCCGGAAATCGGCTACACTGTTCCGGATCGGATTGCCCTGATTGGCTATTCCGCTGCACTCTACTCCAGTCGGTAACGATCTATTGGCCCTTACTTGCAAGTGTTCCTGGTTTGCGCGGTAGAAAATTTTTGTTTTCGGCTAGCGTAGCTTCCGCGTAACCCTTCAGGACGACCATGTATTCTTCTTGCACTTGGATCTCCGTAGTGATTTGGACGAAGTCGGCTATTATTTGATCCCTTCGCGTCTGAAGCTGTTAAAGTTTGGCGGCCAGCTCCATTTTCAAGGCGTCGAAGTCGGCTTTCTTGGCCTTGATATCTTCCTGACTTGATTTCATTGCTGCCATCAGTGAATGGTTCTCTCGACGATCGGCTAGGCGTTGCTGGGCTTGCTCATACTTCACTTGGTGTGCCTCTAGAAAGGTGGCCGGGACGATCGCGTCGACCACGGCGTCTGGCAGCTGACTCTGGATTTCCTTGAACCGAGCGTGGATTGGGCCGCAGTCGGCCACCAACGTGTCTAGAGGGATCTCTAGCCGATTGCCGATGACGGCTAGAGCAACCTTGAGGTCTGTGTTGAGGGGCACCAGTGCCCTCTCGCCTCCTTCGTCAGGATCTTCAAACTCCGACAAGTCGAAACCCAAGAGATCGGCTATATTTTGCAAAAAGAAAGCGACAGTTTAGAGAAGTAATGAACTTATAAAGTCAGCTGATGAGGTTAACCGAGGCCTACTGTGTTCATCGGAACCGGAGTGGGTTCCGTGTCGGCTTGGTTACCACCTGCAGCCGATGCGACTTCTTCGTCAACCTGGCCACTGCCTGCAGCCGACTAGGTACGCTCACTTGATTCCTGGGGGGCAGGCGTTGGCGCGCGTGGTGGCTGTAGAGAGAGTTAGTTGGGAATCGGCTAAACAATACATGAAGCGTGAAGATGGGGACTTACTGATCGCAGCCGATTTCTTCATGGTCACGTGTTTAGTTCTCTGCCGATTCAAATATGCAGAGAAGGCGTGAGTAAATACAGATGAGTGGTTTAAAGAGGGGAAAGAATAGTAAAGACACTTACCGTTATCGCCCTATTAGGACGCCTCAGAGGGCTTGGAGTTTTCTGGACGCTGCTCTCGTCGGCTGATGGAATTGCGATGTATTTTTCCGAGCTGGAATCGACTGCGGCTTCATCAATAGCATCTGCGACTTCTTCGTCCTCCACTTCTTGAGCCAAGAAGGCATCCACGACCAGATCAACTGGGGACAAGTCGTCATCGGCTAGGATTCGCTTCGCCTTCTTGGCCGCCCTTTTTCTCGCTTCGGCAGCCGGAGTAGCAGCAACCGATGGCTGGACCCTCTTTGTCCAACGGAGCGGCTCACGGGTTTGGCCGTGAAGTAGCGTGCCAACCTTTAGCGCGTTGAAGCCGATTGGGGATGGCGCCAGCCCACACCCGTTCGGCAGGATGTCGGGCACATAGTTGATCACCACCCCGCTTCGGCTAACTGGGGAGGGGAATCGTCGATTGTCTACAGCAGAAGAAAATTATGGTTAGCTGATGATATGAGTAATAACCGGTGAATAAACAAGAGCTGGGAAATGTGCTTACCGATGGAATTCTGTCGCGGTCGACGATGCTCAGAAACATCGTGGCCGATTAGTGAAACAAGTGTTGTTTCCACTCGCCCCACCACTGGTTGAAGATCGGCGATCTGGTTATCGCCAGGTTGATTCTGTGCATGCTGCCAAGAGGAGGAGTTGGGAGTTCAAGTAGCCGAAGCTTCATTACGTTGCCTTCGATTCTTCCCCTCGGCTGGATCTTGTCGGCAAACCATAAGCCGATGGGCAGCTGGTCCATTCCAAACTGTCTCACCGCAACCATGGGGTGATAAAACTCGTAAGTTTTGGTGACGTTGTGGCCTTGATGAATGCCGACGGGGAGGATGCAAGGGGTGATAGCAGTTACAAAGATTTCCCTCGGCGCTGTGTATTCTTCTGAATCGAGCTCATCTAGCTGAAGATTATCTGGCTGTTCAAGTTTGATGAAGTCTTCATATGCAAACCAGATCTTGGAGGCGTTTGGAAAGCCGATCAAACCATTATGTGAAGTCTTCGGCTGTCAGTTTTGAGCCCAGGTAGGTTGAAGCAGCCTCACCATAGGACGTCGGCCCCCCGAGTGGTTTTTTCTTCGTCATCCACAATCCTCGGCTCGATCAATGGGAACTCAGTTTGAAGGGGAGCAGGTAGTTCGGCTATCTTGTACAAATGCAAGTTGAGCTAGAGCTGCAACAGCCACCATGGGCCCCCAGTGCCAACAGATTGCTTGGTGGCCCGCCGAGCCGAAGCTGAACCCAAGACTTGGTATAGATAACCCAATAGGTACTTGCCTAAAGGGATGTTCTTTTTCTCTACTAGGGCTTCGGCTACGTGCTGCCAGTTGCTAGTTGGGCCGCAGCTAGATCCACAGAATACAAATTTCTCTAACCACATAAGGAGGAAGGCGGTGTGCTCCCTATCTGAGATCGACCCATCCTTCATGTTCATAGAAATAAAGATGCTCCAGCCGCCAATGCTTTTGGTCTTGAAGTTATGGTGGCACTTGCGCTGAAGATCACTTGGGCTGATCGTGGAAGTGATGTCCAAGCCGGTTATCATTACAACATCCATCAGAGTGGGGGTCATCGACCCTTGTCCAAATAGGAATGAATTGAGTGTGTCGGACCAAAAATAGTAAGCAGCCGATAGAAGGGATTCATTCTTGGGCATGTCGGCTATTGTCAGTTCTAAGCACTGAGCTATTCCAAGCTCGATTCAGTACATCCTTTTTCTAGCCGACATCCTTAAAAACCAGGCTGACCAAGATTTGTCAGTTGATGGCCATGATTTGAAGGCGCTAGTCCAATATGACAGATTGGGGGTTGAAAACCTAAAGGGGATCTGATCGGTTTCTACGTTTATTATTTCACTCGGGTCCAAATTGCCGATCGGCCCTAGGTATCGGTTCTGATGAGCTAGGTTGGGGATCATGATTTGGTGGGTTAAGTGCTACAGAATGAGGAAAGAAATAAGGAATCATGAAGAGGCAGGAACTAAATCGCGAAAAGAAAAAGGGAATGAAGCCAATGAACTTACCTCGGGGTATGATGGCTGCTGTGACGCAGCGGAAGGAGCGCTTGGAGAAGCCATTGCTAGGGGTTGTCGCCTCTTAGGGTTCGCCAGAGAAGATGAGGGCTTCGAGTACACCGAGGTCGCCGGGGAGGTCGCCGGAGAACTCGAGGGTTGCTGAGGTGGCTGTTTGTTTGTGGCAATCTGACACGTGCGGTGGCCGCGGGGGTAGTATTTAAAGAATATTTTTTGGCAGCCGAAATGGTTTAGGTCGAAAAGAGCGGGAATTTGGAAAAGCAGTAAATCCACGATATTATCTTATCATGGATTGGGGGGTATGTGTTAACAGCATAATTTGGTAACCAAATCCCTAAGTCCCCACCGAGATAGAAACGGAATCGGATTGGAAGAACAGTGGTCAAGTCGGCTGCGATACAATCGGCTCTGAGGGAAATCGGCTGAGGTCGAATTGGACAAGGATAGCCGATAGCCAGTGCTGAGCCAAAGAAGAAGACCGTTTCCGATGAAGATGCTTAAAGATAAATAGAAGATTTGGTTCCCAAATTGCGTGTTAAAAGGTATTGCCATCTATGGATAGGGTCCTGTAACGGCAATTGTATCTGTAAATTAGGAATTTGTTTAGATTTTCTATTGTAACGTGGCATGGGACCATATCCCGGGATATTGTCGTATTTTAAATAGTAGATTAGATAGAAACCGTGGTTCATACAGATAATGCTATTCTTGGGTATAAACAGGACCCGAGACCTCTATAAACATCATTACACACACAATCAATACAATTTTCGGCGCATCGCCTCCTATTTCCTTCAGACGAACACTTGATCCGGCTTCGGGCTACATCGTTTCGATCCCTGATTAAGGTAAATGTTTGTCATTAGTGGTGTATCTCATCGAATTTAGTGCTTCCATCGCTATGATACTCTAGATTCAATGATTTATGCTGAGCTAGTTATCATATATCATATATAATCTAGAACGATGTTTAGATCTGTCTTGACATCGGCCTGTTTCTGTCAAGAATCAGTAGCCGATAGAGCTAGATCTAAGGGTTGGCCTAGATTATATGCGATATCCACCGTCTCGAGGGGTTTTACATCAGTTATAGTAGATCTGATTGTTATTTTTATACTTAATGCTACATCAATTTGACCTATTAAGTCGTTTTTAGAGCTTTTATGATCTATTCGGCTAGATGTACATGTTTAGAGACAGTGCCGGGGTTTCAGCCGGCCTTATCTGTTTTAATATTCTTTTGGTATATTTACTATCAGATTTATTAAAGCCGCCTTTTA
This sequence comes from Oryza australiensis, assembly GCA_019925245.2. Classification (NCBI taxonomy): domain Eukaryota; kingdom Viridiplantae; phylum Streptophyta; class Magnoliopsida; order Poales; family Poaceae; genus Oryza; species Oryza australiensis. Next base: position 462,709 of record JAIFGZ020000196.1, read on the forward strand.
TATTAAGATCTTGCTCTAATTGAATGCCCTAAGCTAGAATCAGCCTGTTAGCCACAGCCAACAGCCGACTGATCTAGGTTTAGCGTATTTAGCTTAGTTTAAATGCACTTCGGGATAGCATATAAATGTAAATTGACTCTCACAGCCGATCCAGTAGGATCTAACTTGACCCTTCACACATATGTCTTTATTTTTCCTTTTTGGTTAGCAGATCAAACCAACTAGCACGCCCTGTTCATCACTGGCAGCTGAGAAGGAGCTGCACTGGAGCTAAGCGGATCTCCCAGGCCAGCGCGTGAGAGAAATTTCTCATCAACAGATGGTTTTCTGAGAACCTCAAGAACTTGGTTTGCCTATGAGAATTCCGAAGACTTTGAACACCCTAGTGACTTCAGATTTGATGATATAAACTCTGAAAAATTTGAGAAGCCCAGGGAAATCTTCACATCAGCTATCTCACCCTGCATACTCCCAGTCGACATTCATCAAGGCAGGAATGTACAAGTTACATATGAATTTTACCATCCTATGAGTGTCGCCAGGCAACTGGGCATTGGACCATTGTTGATTGGGTTGTACTGCACTGACAAGATCAAAACCAGAGGCGAAATCAGCTCAGGCCTCATGATGGATCGGCTACTAAATATTGAAAGCCCTCCTCTTGGAAGTATACACAACATTGAGCTGGTGATCATAAGGACTGCAGCCTTCAGCCGATGGTGGAGTGAACCGAAAAAACATCTATTTCACCAATCGGCTTCCATGTACCTCACCACCATATATCCGGAGCTGATCCCAGAGGCAAACACTTCTCCCTCGCTACTTGTTATTTATCATCGGTTGTCCTTCGTTATCATTTGACTAACCGTTTTTTGTTTGTAGACTACCGATTTATCTCTCCCTCATATCACGAATACCAGGATTGCCATCCAATACGCTACAGGACTTATCCCAAGTGGTGGTCTTGCTCCTTCAGCAATCGGCTATAACGCGCCGAAGGTGACCTCCCTGCTGCATGGCCAAACCCGTGAATCACTTCAAAGGAAGAAGAGGGCCAAACCATCGGCTGCCGATCCATCGGCTGTGCAGAAGAAACCTTCAGAGAAACAAAAGAAAACCACAGCCGACGATCTACCGGGCATAGATCCAAACCTAGAGGCCTTCCTTAATCAAGAAGAAATAGAAGAAGCCATTGATGAGGCTGCTGCTGAAGTAGACGAACCAAGAGCAACCACTCAACCACCACCAGACAATAATCAACCCCAAGGAACACCAAGTCCTCCAAGGCATCAATCTCAACCTCGACCTCAGGTGGTATGTATTTATCAAGAAACATCCCACTTTAAATGCATATGCAATCCTTCATTAAATTCCATCTTGCAGAAAAATAAGTTGGCTTCAAGGAAGAAATCGGCTCCAACCCATCGGTAACTTGGCTTCAAACTCCTCTTGATTATTAAACTAAGCGATGCTCAGCCAATCTTGTCCCTCTTTGTATACAACCTCCTCGTGCTCTAATACATGCCCCCCAAGCATCAAGCGAAAGGACTCCATCGGCCAGGGGCAGCCACAACATCGAAGAAGAAGTCGCATCGGCTCCTGTCGTCCCAGTATGTTCTCCCTTCTTGACTCTAAATTGGCTATTTAAAGTCGTCTAGCACTTAACCATTTCAACTTCTGCTCTGCAGACTCTAGCCGATCTATTTCCATTTGACATCAAGGAGTTTGTGGATGACGAAGAAGACATCAACAAGTCCTTAGCCCCTATAGCGGATGACCTGAGGGCGACTTTATCGGATATAGCCAAGTGTTTGGAGTGCTCCCTTGCCTTCCTTGCCACCGATCGCGGAGCAATAAGGGGAAGGATTGAAGAAATCCAAGATCAACTCCCAGATCAATTGGCTGACACTATCTCTCTGGCTGCCTACCTTGAGCTTCATCGGCACAAATTTGAAAGGGCCATGCAAAGATTAGCCGATCGGCGGGAAAAGAAAGCCCTATAGGCAACTGTCGAAGCCAATCGGCAAGCAATCATCGCTTAGAAGGCCAAGCCAGATGAGATGATGACTGAAGCCAACAGCAACCTCGATCGACTATGCAAAGGGATGGAAGAAGTGGCAGCCGAACTCGCCAAGCTTGATGCTGATATATCATCGGAAGAATAGCGCATTGCTAGTCTCCCCAAAGCCATCAAAGATCAAAAGTCGAAGCTGAAGGCCTCCATGAAAAACCTGGCAGATCTCACCAAAGCTTTAAAGCCAATCCCAGAAACCGATGCAGCCGACGCTAAGGCCATAGAAGAAGTTGCTCAAGTCCACTGCAAAGCAATATCGGCCATTAATGACTTTCTATCTCGTTAAGCCGGTTGTAATAATTTAGGACTTAGACATTTCATGAACTCCTGCAAATACTTGTAACATAATCTTTCGTGACAGGCTTTGTAAAACCGGATCCACGTCCTATGATATAATTCCCGCCAATTCTATTCTGCAAATTTTTCGAAGTCCATAAAAAATTTTGAAGTCCACTTGATTTCACTTGTGCATGTATATATGCCCCCTAATTTTACAATGTCAACCGATCATTGGTAAAATTATAATTTGAGGACAACACGTGAAATCGATCATAATTTATGAGCAGAAGATCATAACCGATTATAACAGAAATAAAATTCCTGAGGGCGATATAACTTATATCGGCCACCTAAAGGCAATGTAAACACATCGGCTACTATGTATCGGCTCAATATAGCCGAATCATGAGTTGATCCATATACTAGGATAATACTTCTTCAAATATTTTCAATTTAAAGCCCTTCCAAACACCTCTCCATCTAATCCTTCTAGCATGTAAGCTCCCTTGGAAACACATTTGTGGATCTTAAAGGGCCCTTCCCAGTTAGGTGACCACTTGCCGAATTTATTATCTATAGTACGAATCAGCAATATCAATTTTCAAACTAGCTCGCCTTCTGAAAATGATTTATGTACAAATTTCTTGTTATAATGATGGGCAACCCTTTATTTCTCCCTGGTCACCTTTTCTAAAGCACGCATTCTAGATAAAACCAAATCTTCCGATTCATCCACCATTAGGTTGTGATAATCATCGGCTGTTAACTCGTCTTGCAATTGAATCCTTCTTGAGCCGATGACACTTTCCCATGGCAGTATAGTGTCATGCCCATAGACCAATTTGTAAGGAGGTACTTGGATTGATGCATGACAAGCCATCCGATAAAGACCACAATAATTCGGCCAATCGGCTGTGCCATTGCTTTGGATATTCAGAGATCTTCCTCTTTATCAACTTAATCAAACTTTTGTTGGATGATTCTGCTTGTCCATTAGCTTGTGCATAATATGGTGAAGAATTTAACAACTTATTCCCCATGCTTTCTGCAAACTGGACAAGCTCATCTGAGACAAAGATAGGTCCCTGATCGGTTGTAATTGTCTGAGGGACGCCAAATCGGTAAATAATGTGTTCTTTGGCGAACTCGATTGCATCTCCAGAATCAACTTTTCTCAAGGGAATTGCTTCCACCCACTTTGTGAAATAATCGGTTGCCACCAATATAGACTTATGTCCTTTACTCGAGGGTGGATTAATCTGGCCGATCATATCAATTTCCCATCCTCTGAATGACCAAGCCTTGATAATAGGGTTCATAGCCAACGGTGGTGCTCGTTGGATCACTCCAAATTTCTGACAATCTTGGCATCCCTTGTAATATTTGAAACAATCTTCCAGCATCATTGGCCAAAAATACCTAGCTCTTAGAAGAAAACATTTCATCTTGTGAGTCGTTTGATCAATACCACAAATGCCTTCATGCACTTCTCCCATTACAACTTTGCTTGATCGGCACTCAAACATTTGGTAGCACTCCATCAATCGTCCTATAGTAGAGTTCGTCATCGAGCAAAACATAACTCAAAGCCTTGTAATGCAACTTCCTCAAAGCCAATTAGGAAGGATTCTGGAAATAAGAAAGTCATACCTCCAATCATCGGTTGTGATCGTTGCAACCTCAACTCCCACGTCTTTGGTCATCGGCTTGTAGCCTGAAGCCCCTTGAGCCAAGTCGTTTGCCTCAGAATTCTACCCTCAATGGATATGGTCGAAGGTCACTAGCCGAAAACCATCCATCAATTCTCGGCACTTTTGATTGTAGATCATCAATGTGTCGTTCTTGCATTCGTATTCCCCTACTAATTGGCTGAGACCAACAAGGAGTCGCCCATGATCTCCACAACGTCGGCTTCAACCTCTTTCAAAAGTTGTAAACCCTTGAGGACTGCTTCGTATTCAGCTTGATTGTTTGTAGTGTAAGGCACAATAGTATAAGCAAATTCAAAACTTGCCCCCTGGGTGATATGATAACCAAGCCAATGCCACAGCCATGACTGCAGACTGATCCATCAAAAAACAATGTCCAAGGCATCATGTCGACTGAGCCGATCGAATCATCTCGGTGTTCGACGATGAAATCAGCTATAGCCTGTCCCTTGACTTCCTTGGGTGCCTGATACTCTAGGTCAAATTCCGTCAAGGCAAAAATCCACTTCCCAACTCGCCCTTTCAAAACTAGAGCCAATAGCTTGTACTTGACCACGTCGGCTTTGCAAATAATGGTGCACTCCTTGGATAATAAATAATGCCTCAACTTTGTACAAGAGGAATACAAGCACAAGCATAGCTTCTCCACAGGAGAGTACCTTATTTCTGCATCCAAAAGTCTTCTGTTGAGATAAAATATTATTCTTTCCTTGCCTTCAAACTCCTGGATTAAAACCGACCGATTGATTTTTCATCGGCCGGCAAGTACAACTTAAAAGGTACTCTCTTTTGTGGAGGGATCAATACTGGAGGGGAGCTTAAATAATCCTTGATGTTGTCAAAGCTTTCTGCTACTCTGCCCCCCAAGTAAACTCTTCGACGGTTTTTAGCCATAGCAAAGGCGTGAACGGCTCCATCTTCTGAGATAAATTAGCAATGAAATGCTTGATCAAATTTACCTTGCCGATCAGAGATTGTAGCTACTTCTTGTCCTTTGGAGGTTGAATTCTCTTGATTGCATTAACACATCTTTGTGTCACATCAATCCTCCTCTCATGAACAAGAAAACCAAGGAATTGCCCAGCCGATACACCAAAAGCGCATTTGATAGGATTCATCTTCAAGCCATATTTCCTCGTTCTTTCCAACACTTTCCTTAAATCGGCTATCTGATCTTCAACTTCTATTGATTTGACAACCACATCATCAATGTAGATTTCCACTAAAAAGCCAATTAAATCGTGAAAAATATAGTTCATGAATCTCTGATAAGTAGCCCTAGTATTTTTCAAGACAAATGTCATGACAACGAATTCATATAGGCCGATTGCACCAGGGCACCAAAGAGCAGTCTTATGAATGTCTTCCTCAGCCATAAACATTTGATTATATCTAGCGTTGCTATCCATAAAACTTATGATTTTATGCCCTGAGGTTGCATCGACCAATAAGTCGGCAATCGGCATGGAGTACTCGTCTTTGGGGTGGCTTTGTTCAAGTCACGAAAATCGATGCACACCCTGAGCTTGCCGTTCTTCTTGATTATTGGGACTATGTTTGACACCCATTTGGTGTATCGACAGGGCTGAATAAAACCAGCATCATACAACCAAGTAATTTTGGCTTTAATCGCATCATACATATCGGCTTTAAACCTCCTGGGAGGCTGTTTGTATTGCCGATATCATGGCTTAATAGGGAGCCGATGTTCCACAATCGATCGGCTAAAACCTGGCATATCAAAATACTCCCAAGCAAAGCAATCTTTATATTCCTTTAATAAATCGATCAGCTTGGTTCTAAAATGAGAACACAAGTTTTTACTAATGTATGTCGGCCTAGGCCTATCTCCTGGACCTAGATCAACTTCTTCGAGCTCGTCGGCCGTCATAAAACCTTACCCTAGCTTGCCATCGAGATCGTCCACGCTTGAGCCCTCCACGACGCCCTCAAAGCAATAATTGAGGTTCTTCGTCTCCAATGGGTTGTATAGTAGAATCGAACACCTTTAGAAAATCAGCCTCCCAAACTTTGCCGGACAAGCAATCTATGTCGTCAATCTCCCAAAGTGTTAAATCGGCATCGGCCACGTTTACTGACCTGTCGGTTGGAACGGTTTCAATCTTGTCGCCTTGCCATTGGATCAAGCTCTGGCAGTTTCACTTTGTACCTCTGGACGACCGTGTCGGACCGAGTTTGGGTAAAAGAGTGCAGATACTGACTCTGCAGTTTGTTCATTATCTCCTCAAGCTCGGCCTTTGGTCTAGCATCAACTTATCCATGGTGATTGGAATGATGTTTTCCGGATCAACATCAGAGGTCTTGATATCGACCATGGCATCTGTCTTGTGATTTTGTCCCACCAGGTGTGCCAAAAGCGTGTTGATGAGAAAATTTCCCACGCACTGGCCTGAGAGATCTCCTTAACTCTAGTGCTAGTCCAAATATATTACTTGAGGTTCGTAGGCATGCCAGTTGATTTGATACTGCAATCAACGAGAAACAATAAAAAGTAATAGCTTGCAAACGATAGTCGATTGGCTGGTGGCCGATGACGTATCGTCTAGTATTAAGCCGATGTGGTATACACTGAATCGGCTGAGATAATTAAACCTAATCAGTCGGCTGAAGATGTTCATAATACATAATCCACACATCAAAACACGTTTACATTAAGTGATTGGGATAGATCGGTGGCGTACTGAGACAGTACAAATCACTTAAATCTAAAGGTGCTCCAATATGCAGATTATGTATATATTTCAATCATAGCCGATGTCATAGATTTAATATGTATCGGCTAGTACTCCGATACCACCTTATACTAAGATATCGCTACTAGCTAAATATATTAAACAGGAATCGATCATATACTAAGATGACTTAAGAGATCGATTTCAAGCTTAATATATTTAATATAGAGAGATCTTAATATAAAGGGCAACTTTAACATATCAAGTAAATGTAAAACATATGAGATAGTTAAAACAGATAAGATCGGCTAAAACTCTGATACTATATCTAATAATGATCATAAAACAAGATATATCCTTTATGATTCTAAAAGCGACTTAATAGATCGAACCTAACCGATGCAGCATTAAGTACCAAAAGAAGCATAGGATCTATACGAGTCTATGAACACCTTTCAAGATGGTAGATATACTATATAATCTAGATTAACATTGAAATCTAAACTTACTGGCTATCATCTAACGATTAATGCAAGCTGATTAGGGTTTAGACCACAATGTCGATCTAAATTATATAACAATATGATAACTGTGCAGATTACGAAGACATGATTAGAGTATCATGATGATGGAAGCCCTAATCCCGATAATGCAAACCGCTCTAACAAGAATTACATTTTCGCTAGAGATCAAACGATGTAGCCAAACTAGAAGCAAGAACTCGTCGAAACTATTAAGGGAAAAGGTGGTGATGCGCCGAGATTGTATTGATTGTCTGATTGATTCTTCTTTTTATTATATTGTCTTGGGCTATATTTATACCCAATTACACGATGAGTCCGTAACGGACATGACTCCTATCCCTATTACAGATCGAATTACGGATATGCCTAAACCGACATTGTCTATAAAGAAACTTTACACATATTCTAATTTAAAGATACAATTGCCTTTTCAGGACTTTATCTGTAGATGGCAATATCTCTGAAGCACTTGGAAACCGAATCTGATGATAATCCTCATGCCTTCCCATCGGAATCGGTCACATCTGTTATCCCAAACGGAATCGGCTTCATCGGCTATCCTTGTCTGATTCGGTATTAGCCGACAAAACCCTCAGCCGATTAGGTATGTACTTGGCGCGCAATCTGTCTTCAGATAAACTCGATTCTCTCCAAATCGGCTTCGGCTTTAAATCCAAACCTGATAATTTGCTTACCAAATTTGGTCATTAACAGACGAATATCAAGAGGTATGGCACAAGCAAGCAGGTAGGTAATCCCATCATTCCATGTAATTACTAAATCAATGCAGTTTTATTTGCAAACAGTAAAACATTTGTAAAATAGGTTTAATATGCTTCAAGGGGAGTGTGACTTGCCTTGCTTCTTCCAACAACTTCTTCTTCGCTAGCGCAAACTACGAAAACTAAGGAAACTACACGCTGGCACACAAAATAAGGAAAAACTCTAATAAAAACCAAATAAAAGTACATGAAAAGTAAACCAACATGTGAATCTTAATTTTAGATGAATTTTGCAATTTGAATGGCCTAATTTGGAGTTTGTATGGATTAGATATGAATTTTAGACGTTTTTGCACCATTTAAATGAATTCGGAAATTAATTAGAGTATTGCACAATTTTTAATTTTTTCAAAGAAAAAGGGCTAGGGCTGATGTCGGCGGGCGGCAGCGGCGCTGTCCACGGCAAACCGGGGCCCAATACACGCGTCCACCACGTGGTGACCGAGAGAGAGAGGGAGGCCGGGTGGACTTCTGAGCGACATGCGGGCAAGAGGTGGGCCGTGGCCTTAAGGCCGGCCCACAAGAGAGGTGAGGCGTGCACGGGAGAATGAGGCATGGGCCGGGCCAAAGAGAGAGAGAGGAAGGAGGGAGGCAAACTGGACTTCAAGGAGTTGGGCCGAAACCGGCCCGAGAACAGGAGAGGGATTTTAAATTTATTTTTCTTTTAAATTAATCGCATAAATGATCCTTGAAATTTTATAAATACTTCCAGTGCTCTAAAAATTCCTAGATAATTCTTGAAAGTAGATGAACACTCAAAGTATTTAATAAAAATATAATGAGACCATTTAGTGATTTATTTATTTACTAAATAATTACAAAAATATTCTTTTGTATTATTTAAATTATTTCTGGAGCTCCAAAATTTCATGGAAAATTTCAGAGAATAGTTTAGGGCATGGAGAATATCTCAAAAATATTTACAGCCATGATTTTTAATGGAAATTTTAATTTCCTTAATACTTCACTTGATAATTTCTTCGCCTTTTATTTAATTTTTGGAAAATGATTTATTTAATGATTTTTAATCCCAAACAAAAATCGGGTTGTGACAGCAGTTTTGTCCTTTCTTATGCATTCCTCCTTTCTCCACATATGCGCCCCATGCTTCATCTATCGCTTCTTGAATCAGGGTCCAATCATAGTCTGTATTGATTTTGGAGTTCATATAGTGGCATGTACTTCACTTAGGCGTTATAACTAGGAGGATCCAATGGGCACTCGGCATTAATATAGTGAAAGTTAAATACTAAAGCTATACGTGTCATGCAATTGCATATATCTAAGGTACACACTTACTATTGATTAAACGAGCACATAATATACTCCTTGTCTTGACGGACCCACAAGGTGTCATAGATATAGTATATCATTCCCTGATGGTCGCGTTGGAGATTTGTGACGGTGACCATTTGTGGATCTAGTAAGGCAACTTCTGATGCATTCTTCAGACACCACTTTCAACTATACCACACGCAAGACAGATGCTCTTATAAGCGTGTTATATGGATTGGTATTACCAAATTTTGTACGCAACAATACTTACAAGGAGTAGCACTTAAGGAGACTTGTGTCCACCGTTTGGAGCCTATAGAGGTCGAATAGATCCTTGAAGTCTATCACAATATAATTTGTTGGCCCAAGAAATGGCTGTCGATCGTGATGGCCTATTATATCGCTTTCCTATTCGTCCTCCTCGCGTTGGATCTCTGCATGTAGTATCGGTGAAGCTCCTTGCAAGCGATTCCCGTCATGCCTAGCACATCGTCTCCAACCAATGGCATGCCTAGTTGGAAGGACACCAGAACAATGATCTTATTAGGTACTTCTTGCCCCTTGCCCATATCTAGCTTCTTTGGAGCCAGAGGCGATGCATGCACCTTTCCTTTTCCTCTTCCTCTCCCCCTTGCAGCAGGTTTTTCGCTAGTTATTTGCTGAGGGGAAGAATGCACCTTCCTGCTCTTTTTCATGGGTGGGGGTTTAAGGATCACCGTGTTGTCGGCCTCCATATGGTCGTCCCCAAAATTCGTATCATATTGTAACTTGAAATCATCAACTTGTTCATCACGAGCGGGAGCTGGAAGGGCTGAAGGAGCAAGAGCAGGTTTTAGCAGCAGACGGGTGCTCGGTGCAGTGGTTGTCACACCTCGATTTTTGAGGATTAAAAATCATTAAATAATTCATTTTATAGAAATTAAATAACATTAAAAGCAAATTAACCAAGTGGAATTAATAAGAAAATAAAATTTTTCTTTAAAAATCATGGCTGAAAATATTTTTGAAATATTCTCCATGCCCTAAAGTACTCTCTGAAATTTTTCATGAAATTTTGGAGCTTCAGAAATAATTTAAATAATACAAAGATCATCTATGCAATTAAAATAAAATAAGAACAATGAAAAATCATCTCCTTCTTCCTGGGCCGCCGGCCCATCTCTCCCTCCCTCCCCTCAGGCCCAACCACCCCCCTCCGTCTCTCCTTCGGCCCACCTCCCTCCCTTCCCTCTCCATTGGGCCAGCTGTCCCGCCTTCCTTGGCCCAGCCGCCCCCTCCCCTCGGCCCAAGAGCTAGCTTAACTCCCTCCCTCCCTTGCGCATGGCCCAGCCGGCCCATGCAGCCCCAGCCGACGTAGTCATCTTCCACCTCTAGCCAAAGTCGCGTTGTTCCTCTCCGTACCGGCTGAACCCTACCGCTGCCCCTCTTGATCTTCCTCCTCGTTTGATCTCCCTCCAAGCTAAATGCAAAAATCGGTTCCTCTCCTCCTTCTCATCATTTCCCCCAAGTTTTCCCCTCTTAATTTGACCTTTATTCACCGGATTTAAGTGTCCTTGAATGGCTGCCATCGATGGCCAACCGAACCCCTCCTCTCCTCGACGCCCTTCCCTCTCCCCTCCGACTTATAAAAGGGAGCCCCCAGCCCCCTCCTCACTTCCCTCAGGCTGCCCTCCCTCTTCTCCCTCTCCCGGCCGTAGTGTTGTTGGTTTTTGTTGTACCGACTGAAGGGTTACGCGGAGGCTACGATAGCTAAAAACAAAAATTTTCTACCACGCAAACCAGGAACACTTGCAAGTAAGGGTCGATAGATCGTTACCGATTGGAGTGGAGTGCGGCAGAAAAACCCAATCAGGAGCTATCTGATCTGGAATAGTACTGGTCGATCACAGCCGATTCGCTGACAGCCGATTCCCCAAATAGCTGATCCGACGTAGCCGATCCGACATAGCAGATTCCCGATGCCGGAGCCGATCCAACCTCAGCCGACTCGCTGATTCGCCGAACCGCGCTCGCGCTGCAGATCCATCGTAGCCGCCTCGCTCCGATGCGCCGCAGCCGATTCGCAGCCACCGAACAGCACCGCAATGTAGCAGTGCCTCTACCAGTATCCACACGTCCAGGGACAGAACGCGTGACGCCCGTGTGCTAGCACAAGATGCAAGGCTAGGGTTTGGCTCGGGAGTGGGGAGGATTTTCGTGGAGATCTCAAACTCGCCAACTTCTGAAGCCGCACGATTAGATTGATTTGGTTCAAGTGCAGTCACACAGCTCTCCACCCCTTGCCCCTTTATATAGAGTTGCCGACTGGGCCTATAGGCCCATCGGGACTCTATCCGATCGGATCCCTATCCAAATCTCATAGAGTTGGCCGGTCGGACTTCGTAAGCCCATAGGACTCTATATTAAATCTAATCTTATCCGAATATAGCCATATTTGAGTCTAACTCGAATGTCTGTTCTATCCCCTTAAGCGTGTGACCCTGTAGGTTCAGGTATACTCGGCTTCGGCTCGAGTCCAACTCAGTCGACCGTCAATAGCGGCACCTAGCAGCACATATTGACACCATAGTATACAAGAATATAATACCGGCTCTGAACCTATAATGTGTACACAAATCCCTTTGCCTCACGATACCAATTAAGCTATAGGCAAGATGTGTGCCATCCCTTCAATAGCTTAACCAATCACTCGAACCGTATTAGATTATCTGTCTGTTGATTAACTCCTATATCAACTCGGCATGGCCATGCACTCCCATTATCCATTACCTCGAGGGGCCCTGTGGACCCCCGTTTTTGGGACGGGAATCTTTCGTGTTCTTAGTACCATTTCCCTGGATCGAGTAGTTGGTACCCACGAATACAGTACTGAATAATCAGGTGCGCATGCACGAGTAGTCTTACAGCGACATTATTACAACAATATGCCCGAAGGCAATGTTCAACCCTCAGGACCTCATGGTCCGAATACAACACAAAAGCAGAAATTAGATATGGCAGCGGAATAGAGGCAGCGGCATGTCATTTGCCACAGACAACGACCGGAGCTAAGACCTAGTAGGCGCCATCCTTCACCCTCCCGGTAGTAAGCGTAAGGATCCTCTCGCTCTTCATTTCCATCACCGAAGGTTTGTGCGTATAGCAAGGGTGAGTACCAACCGTACTCAGCAAGCCAACACGGAATTGATGCATATGATAGGGTTACTCAAGGAATGGCTGGAGTTATTTTGCATAAAGCCAATTTTCACAATTCTTTTCACAAGCCTATCAACTAGCCAAATCAAGTTTTAGTTCCATAGTTCATTAATCCGGTGACTGTTCTGTCTACCATCCATCGTGATTCCAAGGATGGCTTCCCGCCTCCGATTCGTCATGATTTTCTGGGGATTCCACCCCTTCTCGCATCTCGAGAAGTTGATCCACCAGCGAATGAAATCATCATGCACCCCCATCCCAGCAGTTTTAAGTTTAAAGTCTAGCCAAGCGAAAGTCTTGTCACGACGCTCGATATCCGCGAGCACGGCTATTCGAATAGATTGATTCACCCACACTGCAGTGGATGTACACTTTACCCGTACTCCGCGACAGCCCAACAAATGAGCCTACGTCTCAACACATGAGACGGTCACGGCAAAGCCTTTCGATAACCTCGCTTTGGCAGTACCCGCTCCATGAACTTAAGCCCTCATGCACTCTAGCCGTCCTTTTCTAGCAGTGAGAGGAGTTCTGGCGCACCCGGGGTAAGGGAAAAACTTCCTCAATCTTTAAGTTCAATTAATATCGATTTAATTCCACCATTCAGAGCAAAAGGCCGCAGCCTCATCCTCATCACATAAACCACATCATAGAGAACCATCTATGCAAGGATACTGCCTCCGCTCGGCTATCTAGTCAGCTAGGTCTATACCCATTCGAGAAGTACGGTTGTACTGGCTCGTTTCCCGGCTATCTCATGGCTCGGTCCTTAATTGACCAGGGTCGGCACTTGCCTTTTCCGGAATCCACCCAAATCATCCGGCCCCAGTCTAAATCGTTTGTATATCATTTTCAATTTTCATCATTCTCATGGCCATGTGGCGCTCATGTCTTCATAGGCCGTATTCCAACTACCTTCCCTAAGGTAGTTGCCCGAGCACTAAGCTTTCTTGTAAAATCATGAGTATGCAGGGATCTAGTACAAGCAAGGCTAAGCAGTTTTACCGAAGTTAGCCTCCGGTCATATCACATCGAAGGTTACAAAGAATAAATTCTAATGGTGATCAATGTCAAAGCAGGGTATATCATGCATAGGTACTCGTTTGTGTATAGCATGCAATTTGTAATTTGAAATCAACATCATTTCACAAAGTAGGATCAATATGTTTAAAGAGTGTGATGACTTGCCTTGCTCGCACGCTTGAGGGGTGGTGTCTTCAACGGGGTCGTTGCCGGTCTCTTCAGGTGCTACCCGTACGTGCGAAAAACCAATTGATTCTGATTAGAATCCCAGATAACACCAAAAGGTCAAAAAGATTCGAAAAGTCTCAGAAACGATTCCAAGCGCTAAGCCCAGATTCCTACTTAAATTTGTACTACGATCGCCCCGGAAAACTCCAAGTTTCGCCATCGGGTCGACGACTTAGGGTTTTCGTAAAACGACGATCGCGATCTGTTCGAGAAAACGGATTTGAAAATATCCGCGAAGGGATTTGTGCTAGAGGTTTTGAAGGTTTGAGCACAAAGAGAAACCTATTTAAATGGTGAGAAAGAATTAAACGAAATCCGGATTTAAAAACGACGCGAAACGAATTCCGGAAAAAGTCCGATTTCGACTTTCAAACTTTGCACCGAGAAAACATACAAGAAAATAATTTATTTTTGCCCAAAACTTTACTCAAATCTTCCCAAAATATTTTTCCAAATTTTCTAAAATTTTTCATAATTTTTCCCTTATTTTTCTTTTCTTTTCTTTTTTTCTTTTTTTCTCTATCGCACCGTTCATTGCCCTCAAGGTGTTCGACCGAGGTCCGGCCGAAACAGAGGCGGCGGCGGCGCGACAAAAGGGGGCGGGGCAGGGCTTACCGGCGACGGCGGCCTTGGGAGGTGCGATGGGCACGGGGAAGGCCTTGCGCACGGCGGCGCTTGGGTTGCGGCGGCGGCTCTCGGCGGCGGCGCGGGAACGGGAGGGGGAGCGGCAGCGTGCGGCAAAAGGGGGGGGGCGCCGCCTTTATAGGCGCGGCCGGGGGCTTGGCGCGGGCGCGGGTGGAGAGGGAGGGGCCGGCGTGGCGCGGGCGGCGAGGGCGACACGCGGCGATCGCGGGACGGGCCGGGTACGGCGGGCGCAACGCGGTGGCGAGGCGCGCGGCACGGGCGGGGCCGGGCGGCGAGTGCGCGCGGCGTGGGGGTCCGGGCGCGGCACGGCCGCGTGGCGGCGAGGGCGCGGCCGCGGGCGCGGGCCGTACGGCCGCGTGCGTGCGCGCGGCGCGCGGGTCGGGGGCGCGCGTGCGCGGCGCGTGCGCGCGGGAGGGGGGAGTGCTGCGCGCGAGCGCAGCGCGGCGCGTGGCGAGCGTGCGCGGAGGGCCGGCACGGCGCGTACGGCGTCGAACACTGGCGCGCCATGAACAGTACCTTTTCGATTTTCCCGATTTTCAATTTTATTTTCCCATTTTCTATTTTCCTTTCTTCTAAAAATTCCAAAATAAATTCCTATAATTCAAAAATAATTTTTAATTTAATATTTCCAACTTTTCTCCACTTTTATTTTCCCACATTATTTTTCATATTTATTTATTTAAAATCCCTCTTTTCTAATTTCAATATTCTCCCTTTATTTTTCCAAAATTTCCGGATTTCGAGTACGATTCCCGAATATTTTATTATTTATTTTGTGTCCTAATTTATCTCCTCCCAACCACAATTTTTATTTTATATTTCCCCAAATCGCGTTTTCATAAATCCGCGCTTTCTCCTATTTCTTTTTGAAAATCCCCGATACGGACTTTCGCATCTTTCATTTCGACAACTCCAAATCATCCAAAAACACCAAAAGGGAATTGACCACGACTAAATTTATGCAACTGAGCTGGCAAATAAGAAGCAACAAACTCGAGAAAGAAGCAACAAGCGAAGGTTTTTGAAAGTTTCGATTTTTACGTTCCGATTTCAATTTCTTCGATTTTCAGGATGTTACAAACCTACCCCTACTAACAATAAATCTCGTCCCCGAGATTTCTTACCGCATCTTGAGTAGGTGTGGGTATTCCGTCTTCGGGAACTCCTCGATCTCCCAGTAGCCTCTTCTTCCGTGTGATTGCTCCATTGTACTTTGTACATGCGCCATGACTTGGTTCGTGTCTTCTTTTCTGCCTCGTCGAGTATCTTGATGGGATGCTCCGGATAGGTAAGATCACTGTGGACATGGATGGTTTCTAAAGGAGCTTGCTCTTCTGGCACCCGCAGACATTTCTTTAACTGCGACACGTGGAATACTAGGTGGACATCGGAGAGGTTCTCGGGCAGCTCCAGCTGGTAGGCCACTTCACCTCTCCTAGCGTTTATCAAGAATGGGCCCACGTATCTTGGTGCGAGTTTTCCTTTGACCTTGAACCTCTGAGTTCCCCGTAGTGGTGAGACTTTTAAATACACGTAGTCACCTTCTTTAAACTCTAATTCTCTTCGTCGGGTATCCGCGTAGCTCTTTTGTCGTGATTGAGCAGCTTGTAATCGGTCCCGGATTAGGCGAACCTTTTCCTCGGCCTCTTTGATTATGTCAGGCCCGAATACGGTTCGTTCACCGGTTTCTGACCACATTAATTGGGTTTGGCATCGGCGACCAAATAGAGCTTTGTTTGGTGACATCTTCAGACTGGCTTGATAGCTATTGTTGTAGGAGAACTCGGCGTACGGCAAACATTTCTCCCAATCCTTGGTGAAATCCAACGCACAGGCTCTCAGCATATCTTCTAGTACTTGATTCGTCCTTTCAGTCTGTCCGTCGGTCTATGGGTGGTACGCGGTACTGAAGGCGAGGTGACTTCCGAGTGCCTCGTGGACTTTGCTCCAAAAATGAGATGTGAATTGGGTACCACGATCCGATATAATCCTCTTCGGTACACCATGGAGACATACAATCCTACTCATGTATAGTTCCGCTAGCTTGGCACTGTTGTAGTTAGTTTTTACGGGAATAAATCTGGCGGTCTTGGTGAGCCGATCTACTATTACCCAAATGGAATCGTAACCAGTCGCAGTTTTGGGTAGTCCCACTATGAAATCCATGCCTATCTCGTCCCATTTCCATTCGGGTATCTTGAGCGGCTCGCAGAAGCTCGTGGTCGTTGATGCTCAGCTTTCACCCTTTGGCACACATCGCACACGGATACGTATTCGGCTACATCTCTCTTCATATTGGGCCACCAGTATTCTCCCTTCAAATCCTGATATATTTTCGTGCTCCCTAGATGTAACGAATATGCCGATTCGTGTGCTTCTTTTAAGATCAACCCTCTCAAACCACCTTGCTCAGCACACGATTCTTTTCTTGTACCACAGATTCCCTTGTCGTCTATTGAAAATTCCTTAGCGCGTCCAGCCATGCGTTCCTTGATTTCCCGGGTTTCCTCATTCCCTTTTTGGGCTTCTTCTATTTGAGTCCTCAGGAGGGGTTGGATTTCCAGTGAGTTCACTTCTCCGTGAGGAATCAGGTGCAGATTAAGTCGAGCCATTTCTTCTTGGAGTTCACTGGCCATACCCTCCAATACCATATGGTTGCATTGGGCTTTGCGGCTTAGCGCATCGGCCACTACATTTGCCTTGCCGGGATGGTAATGGATTCCTAGATCGTAATCTTTGATCAACTCCACATCGTCTCTGTCGTAGGTTGAGATCGGGCTGAGTAAAGAAGTATTTCAAGCTCTTGTGATCGGTATACACATCACAGTGGTTCCCGATCAGGTAGTGTCTCCAGATCTTCAATGCGTGAACAACCGCGGCTAGTTCTAGGTCGTGTGTGGGATAATTCTCCTCGTGGGGTCGTAACTGTCGCGAGGCATATGCTACGACCTTCCCATCCTGCATTAACACGCCTCCTAGTCCTTGCCGAGACGCATCACAGTACATCACGAAATCCTTCCGGTTGTCAGGTAAAGTTAAGATTGGGGCGGTGGTTAACCTTTCTTTTAGTTGGTCGAAGGCTTTTTGACACTTCTCGTTCCATTCAAACTTCTTTTCCTTCTTCAGAAGTTGAGTCATAGGCCGGGCTACGGTGGAAAACCCTTCGATGAACCGTCGGTAATACCCAGCCAAGCCCAGGAAACTCCGAACTTCCGTCACTGACTTGGGTGCCTTCCATTCCGTGACAGCTTCGACCTTGGCGGGGTCTACCGCTACTCCTCCGGCTGAAACCACGTGGCCAAGAAAAGCGACTTCCTTGAGCCAGAACTCGCATTTGCTAAATTTTGCATACAGCTGATGCTCTCGTAGCTTTTCCAGTACCAGCCGTAGATGTTCCTCATGTTCCTCATCGTTCTTGGAGTAGATAAGTATATCGTCGATAAATACCACTACGAATTTATCCAGGTATTCCATGAATACTTTGTTCATCAGGTTCATAAAATATACCGGGGCATTGGTCAATCCAAAGGACATTACGGTGAACTCGTATAAACCGTAATGTGTAGAGAACGCTGTTTTAGGAATATCTCCAGCTCTAATCTTCAACTGATGCTATCCCGACCGAAGATTAATCTTTGAGAATACTTGCGCACCCTTAAGTTGATCGAATAGGTCATCGATTCGAGGTAGTGGGTACTTGTTTTTGATAGTCACTTCATTCAACGATCGGTAGTCCACGCACATCCTCATACTCCCATCCTTCTTCTTGACGAAGAGTACTGGGGCTCCCCAAGGAGAAGAACTGGGGCGTACAAATCCCTTCTCTTGTAGTTCTCGGATTTGCTTCTTGAGTTCTTCTAACTCGTTGGCCGGCATTCGATAAGGTCTTTTGGATATGGGGGCAGTACCAGGCATTAGGTCGATGATAAACTCTATGTCACGATCCGGGGGCATTTCGGGCAATTCCTCGGGAAATACGTCCGGGTATTCTTGTACCACTGGCATCCCGCCTAGAGGTAGCATGGTGAACACTCCCACAGTTTGCTCGCATAGCTTTGGGTTTTGGTCCATAGTTATGCTCATCGGTGATCCCCATGGGGTGGATACCGTGACTTCCCTTCGACTGCAGTCTATGATTCCATTATTCTTGGTCAACCAATCCATCCCGAGTATGACATCAATGGTTTGGGGTGATAGCACCATAAGGTTTGAAAGAAACACCACGTCCCTAATCCGTATGGGCACATTGATGCAAGAATGGGGTACGGTTATGTTTCCCCCAGGTGAGTGTACCAACATAGGTCTCTTAAGTGCTACTTGGTGTAGGTGGTGTTGTTTGCTTACTTGGGAAGATATGAATGAATGTGAGGCTCTAGAATCAAATAAGACTTTAACTGGGGTAGAGTTGATAGAGAACATACCCATCAATACGCTCTGGTCCTCCTGAGCTTCTTTAGCCCGCACATGATTCACCTGGCCACGTCGAAACCCGGTGGCAGCCTCGTTTGGTTGCGGGGTCCTGAACAAACCGCGTCCTGCAGCAGGGGTGGGGGTTCCTCGGACGAGCGTTGCATTGGCGCCGGTGCGCACAGGAGTGTTGCGTGGTTTGGGGCAGCTGTTGGAGTAGTGCACGAATTCTCCACAATTGAAGCAGCTCACATTCCTTCTTCCTGGAGCGGCTAGGGTTGGCGTCGCTGTACGAAACCGAGGTGTAGCTGGCTCGCCGACATGGTCGGGAGCGGGAGAACGACCGGCCGCCGGAACGTTTGGCTTCCATCCGACGGGGTGGCTCCCTTGGGACGTTGTGGTGCTCCCGAAATGGGTGGGCCATAGCGAGCCTCCTTTGCGGTTATTTTCCACCATCTTTTGGTCGTGTTCAAGCCGTACGACCTTGTTGATGAGGCTTTGGAAACCGGTGTGGTCCGTCCGATCATTGGTCCTCGCAGCTCATCGTTTAGTCCCTCGATAAATTTATCCATCTTCTCTTCCTCGTCCGCTAGGTCACTTGTGGCGTAACGGGCAAGCGGGTAAACTTGTTCGGTACTCTTGTACCGAGGTGTTTCCTTGACGCAGCCTCGCGGAACTCATTTTTCTTCATCCTCATAACTCGCAACTGGTACGAAATTTTCACGGAACGCAGCCGTGAATTCTTCCCATGTCGGTTCTTCGGCATCTTCAGCTCGTGTTTCCTTGTAGGTATCCCACCAGTCACTTGCGGGACCCTCTAGCTGGTTAGTGGCGAAGACAACTCGTCTCTTCTCGAACTCGGACGAGAGTCGGCTTTTCTCGATCACCCTCGCCGCCCCGGCATCCATGGGTTCTTCGGCCGTGGAGAAGGTTGGTGGCTTAGCTCGCATGAACTCTCCTAAACTTGATCCTCCTCGACTTCCCTGGTTGTTGGCAATTGCTTGGAGCAGTTGGGTTTGTAAAGCCATAACCTCCGCCAGAGTGGAGGGGTTGGGCTCCGGCGGGTTCTCGTTGGTTGCTGCGGCTCTGCGGCGATGCGCCATCTGAAGAAGATAGATGAATTAAGAGATCGGACCTGTTAAGGTCATGGTTCCTAGGTGAGTTGTCTTCAAGTTGTTTTTATGTGATCTTCAACCAAGAAGCATGGTAAAATAATAATAAGCTCATCAATTAGGATACCACAAAGCGATACTTAGGTCCATCATATTACATCAAAGGGTACACGGACTGTACACGCACAGTCCCTCATGCCATGATAACAACAACTACATCGTCTTACTGCATTAACTATTAAGGGGTATAGAGTGTGGTCCTTGCTGCCGAACCGTCCAGAACGAGATCAAGCTGGGGTGGCCCTTGCGCCTAGTCGTCCAACCATCCGCAGGAGCCGGTGCGGGAAGGGGTGATCCTCTCGCTGAAGCAAATCGGAGTCCCCATGGCTCGGAGGTGGTGGCCTCGAGTCACGCCGAATCTTCCCGCTCGGTGGCCGTGTACTCTTGCGAGCGGTCTGGCGGGTGAGGGGACCTCCAGTGTGAGTCAGGCGACGAGTGGGAGCTTCCTCCTCCATTGGATCGGTGTCGCTGGACTCCCATTTGACCTCCATAGGTTCCGCCTCAGACTCCGAGTCGGTGTGGATCTGGATGGGGTTCTCCTCTTCCGATCCAGGCTCGGATGGCACTGCTACGGAGCTCGAGGTGGGTCCCATGGACGTGGCAGTAGTGGGGTCTATCAGGTACGGCGCAGGCTTTGTGCTCAACATAAAAGCTTGCTCCATCATGGCTTGAAAGGTATCCAAGCATGCTGGAGTCATAAGGTAGTAGTGGTCGGGCACAGGAGCAGGAGGTGTTGGTACAATCTCGATGGAAGTACCTGCAGCGTGGACAGGGCGATTGCGCAGCTGCTCCTCCAGCTGGTCGACTTGCTGCTTGCTCTTCCTGAGCTGCTCCTCCAGCTCTACCTGGGCTTCCCCACGGGCCATGTAGCGGTCCGAGAGTTGCTCATATTGGGCACCGTTGGCTTGCAGCTGAGTCTGCAGCATGTCGATCTGATTCCCATAGTCCTGGTGGCTCTCGACCAGATCATTGAGGCGTGTCTGCTGGTCGTTGATCTCAAGCAAGGCCTCTTCGTAGCAGTCATCCGCCGTCTCCGCCCAACGTGATAGACGTGTGACCATAGGGTTGTAGCAGCAGGGGGTGGCTTCCACGGTGCAAACTGGGTTGCCTTCCTCGCGATAGGGATGGTGCATGAACTCGGTCACTGTAAGTTCAGCACGATGTATCGCATTAAGGCGAAGAAAGGCTTCGCGGGCCGCATCTTGGATGGCTGCTTCCGCTAAATCCCGATGATAGCGGGTATGAAAGCAGAAAGATGTTTCACTTCCCATGCGGGCTTCCACGGAAACAGCCGCCTCCCATGCTGGATATCCTTCGGAGCCATGCCTCTTGATTTGGTAGGTGGGTGGTTCCGGATATCTTAAACACCACAGCAGGGACTGAAGCTGTGCCACAAATCCCTCGTCTTGTGGGATGGTGATCTCCCAGGCTCCGTCATGGTTCAACATCTGCTTTTGAAGGCAACTTAGGGTTAGAGGGAGAGAGCTATCAGTATAACCATTTGGTAAAGAAAAGGAAATACAGATATAGAAAAGGTATACTTGTATTTTCGGAAATAATAGTTTGGAAATGATCCTACGTAGGGATACTTCCCTTTAGCCAACTAGTCAGGGGTAGGGCGCCATATGGTCTTAGCCTACGGTCGCATGGCTCTGATACCAGCTCTGTGGACCCTCGTTTTTGGGACGGGAATCTTTCGTGTTCTTAGTACCATTTCCCTGGATCGAGTAGTTGGTACCCACGAATACAAGATCTGAATAATCAGGTGCGCATGCACGAGTAGTCTTACGCGACATTATTACAACAATAGGCCCGAAGGCAATGTTCAACCCTCGTGACCTCATGGTCCGAATACAACACAAAAGCAGAAATTAGATACGGCAGCGGAATAGAGGCAGCGGCATGTCATTTGCCACAGGCAACGACCGGAGCTAAGACCTAGTAGGCGCCATCGTTCCTTCACCCTCCCGGTAGTAAGCGTAAGGATCCTCCGGCTCTTCATTTCCATCACCTGAAGGTTTGTGCGTATAGCAAGGGTGAGTACCAACCGTACTCAGCAAGCCAACACGGAATTGATGCATATGATAGGTTTACTCAAGGAATGGCTGGAGTTATTTTGCATAAAGCCAATTTTCACAATTCTTTTCACAAGCCTATCAACTAGCCAAATCAAGTTTTAGTTCCATAGTTCATTAATCCGGCGACCGTTCGTCTACCATCCATCGTTATTCCAAGGATGGCTTCCCGCCTCCGATTCGTCATGATTTTTGGGGATTCCACCCCTTCTCGCATCTCGAGAAGTTGATCCACCAGCGAATGAAATCATCATGCACCCCCATCCCAGCAGTTTTAATTTTAAAGTCTAGCCAAGCGAAAGTCTTGTCACGACGCTCGATATCCGCGAGCACGGCTATTCGAATAGATTGATTCACCCACACCGCAGTGGATGTACACTTTACCCGATCGCGCGATCGCCCAACAAATGAGCCTACGTCTCAACACATGAGACGGTCACGGCAAAGCCTTTCGATAACCTCGCTTTGGCGCACCCGCTCCATGAACTTAAGCCCTCATGCACTCTAGCCGTCCTTTCCTAGCAAGTGAGAGGAGTTCTGGCGCACCCGGGGTAAGGGAAAAACTTCCTCAATCTTTAAGTTCAATTAATATCGATTTAATTCCACCATTCACAGCAAAAGGCCGCAGCCTCATCCTCATCACATGAACCACATCATAGAGAACCATCTATGCAATGATACTGCCTCCGCTCGGCTATCTAGTCAGCTAGGTCTATACCCATTCGAGAAGTACGGTTGTACTGGCTCGTTTCCCGGCTATCTCATGGCTCGGTCCTTAATTGACCAGGGTCGGCACTTGCCTTTTCCGGAATCCACGCAAATCATCCGGCCGCCCCAGTCTAAATCATTTGTATATCATTTTCAATTTTCATCAAACTTAGTTCATCATTCTCATGGCCATGTGGCGCTCATGTCTCCACAGCCGCATTTCAACTACCTCCCCTAAGGTAGTTGCCCGAGCACAAAGCTTTCTTTGTAAAATCATGAGTATGCAGGGATCTAGTATAAGCAGGGCTAAGCATTTTCACCGAAGTTAGCCTCCGGTCATTTTCACCGAGGTTACAAAGAATAATTATAATGGTGATCAACATCAAAGGAGGGTTTATCAAGCATAGGTACATATCTATGTAAGCATGCAATTTGCAATTAAAAATCAACATCATTTCGCAAAGTAGGATCAATATGTTCAAAGAGTGTGATGACCTTCCTTGCTCGCACGCTTGAGGGGTGGTGTCTTCATCGGGGTCGTTGCGGTTTCTTCAGTGCTACCCGTACGTGCGAAAAATCAATTGATTCGATTAGAATCCCGATAACACCAAAAAGGTCGAAAAGATCCGAAAAGTCTCGAAACAATTCCAAGCGCTAAGCCCAAATTCCTACTTTAAGTTTGTACTACGATCGCCCCGGAAAACTCCAAGTTTCGTCATCGGATCGACGACTTAGGGTTTTCGTAAAATGACGATCGCGATCTGTTCGAGAAAACGGATTTGAAAATATCCGCGGAGGGATTGGGGCTAGAGGTTTTGAAGGTCCGAGCACAAAATGGAAACATATTAAATTGGCGAGAAAGGTCTAAACGAAATTCGGATTCAAAAACGACGCAAAACGGAATTTCGGAAAAGTTCGGATTTGATTTCCAAATTTTCGCACCGAGAAAACATACAAAAATATACTTTATTTTTGCCCAAAATTTTACCCAAACCTTCCCAAAATATTTTTCCAAATTTCCTAAAATTTTTCCAAATTTTTCCCTATTTTATTTTATTATTTTTTTTCTTTTCCCTGCGCACTCTTCATTGCCCGCCATCTATTCGACCGAGTCCAGCAAAACAGAGGCTGCGGCGGCGCGAGCGCATGGGGAAAGGAGGGTAGCGGCGGGGCTTACCGGTGACGGCGGACCTCGGGAGGTGTGGTCGGGCACGGGGGCTTGGCGCACGGCGGCGACGGCGTTGGCGCTCGGGAAACGGAGGAGAGGGCGGAGGCGATGCGGCAAAGGGCGGGGTCGCCGCCATTTTATAGGCGCGGCCGGGAGGGCGCGGCGTGGGCGTGGGGTGGAGAAGGGAGGGACCGGCGTGGCGCGGGCGGTGGCGACACGCGGCGAGGCGCGGGATGGGCCGGGGGGCGGGCGTGACGCGGCGGCGGAGCGCGCGGCGCGGCGGGGTCCGCGCGACGAGCGCGCGGTGTGGGGTCCGGCGCGGCACGGCGCGTGGCGGCGAGGGCGTGGGTGCGCGGGCGCGGCGGGCGGGCGCATGGGGTCCGCGCGCGGGCGGGCGGTACGGCGCGTACGGCGTCGAACACGGCGCGATATGAACAGTGCACTTTCATATTTTCCCGATTTTCCAATTTCAATTTCCTATTTCTATTTTCCTTTCTTCTAAAAATTCCAAAATAAATTCCTATATTTCAAAAATAATTTTTAATATAATATTTTCAACTTTTCTCCACTTTTATTTTCCCACATTATTATTTTTTTATATTTATTTATTTAAACCCCTTTTTCCTAATTTCATAATTCACCTCTTTATTTTCCAAAATTTTCCGGATTTCGAGTACGGCTCCCAAATATTTTATTATTTATTTTGTGTCCTAATTTATCCTCCCCCAACCACAATTACTATTTTATATCTCCCAAATCACATTTTCATAAATCCGCGCTTCTCCGATTTCTCTTTTTTAAAATCCCTAATACGGACTTTCGCATTTTTCATTCCGACAAACTCCAAATCATCCAAAAACACCGAAAGGGAATTGATCATGACTAAATTTATGCAACTGAGCTGGCAAATAAGAAGCAACAAACCCGAGGAAGAAGCAACAAGCGAAGGTTTTTGAAAGTTCCGATTTTTACGTTCCGATTTCAGTTTCTTCGATTTTCAGGATGTTACACAAGGCATGCGTCTTTCTTTGCCTTCGTGAGAGTCCGCTACTTGTACTGTCATGCGTATTCTGGAAAGCCATATTTCCATGGAATGGTGGAGCCAACACCCCTTTTCTGTCCACAGTGTTCGTCCGTGCCCAACGCTTGAGTGAGGATGTCGTCCTCGCGCCTATGCAAGCAAGCCTCTTGCGAGGCCTGTCTCTCAGCAACCAACTCCTTCTGCAGTACAATTGAGTTAGGGTTAAATTAATTGTACAATGGAAACAAATTAAACATATTGAGATGAGACACTTACTATATTTTCGTACACTTCTTGTTCTTGGGCATTTGGCAACGTAATTGTGCCATCACTGTTCTTAACACCCTTTGCCCTTGCCTAGTTCCTTGCCCATGGGTGCGGGATATTACCAAATGGCGGCAGCGTGTTCAATGCCTCTGCCGCTTCATCCTCCTTCTGCCAATGCCTCCCGGCATATCCTTCGGTGCCAAGCCGGTGCGGGTGCAAGTTCGTAGCATGGAGTGCCCGTAAGCCTCGCTTCTGGTCCGGGATTCGGGAGTTGATTTCTTGTCATAGAACTACTCCCACACAGTTGTCGTGATGAATGGCAAGTTCCCAAATAGCTTCAGAGTGCTCAGGTTGAAGACGTACTCGTCGACTAGCTTGGACTTAAAGTTTTTCCAAACATTTCCCATCTTCTTGAAAGCCGCCCGCTTGAGCCTATCCTCGTCGGCTGTAGGATAGTCGAAGCTCTCCTTGAACTTAAGCCAAGTAGTGTTCTTCTATGCTTCTGGCACTTGCTTGATGTCATCCTACAAAATTGTGAAGTTCTGCCTCCCTATCACCTCGTAGATTGACATGAACTTCTTGCAAACATGCTGGGGAGTGGTCGGCACTCCTAGGTGGTCCACCACTATTATGGTGTATCATTCCTTAGGGATTTTATTTCCTGTCGTAGGGGTCCGTGTCCTTATGAACCCACTAGTTTTTGCCGACATTGGTTTGTATTGTTGAGACATCGTCTAAATAACTTACAAAATCAAAAAATACAAAATAAATTAAAGTACCCTAAATCACAAGTCCAATATCCCAGATAACCCTAAACATAAATCACAAGTCCAATATCACTAAATATCACTAAGTCCTAAAATCACTTAGAACCCTAAGTCCTATAATCACTAAGTCCTAATATCACAAAGAATCCTATGTCCTAAAATCACCAAGTCCCATCCATCCATCCACATATCATCCATCAGTAAAATCTACCAAAACCTATTCATCCACATATCACTAAAATCACTAATTAAAATCCAACATACCATACATCCATCCACATATCATCTGTTCATCCACATATCATCCATTCATTCACATATCACTAAAAATCTACTTAAATATACTAAAATCATCCATTCATCCATGCATCCATCCATGTATCATCTATCAGGGAGCTCGGTGGACTTACCTGGAGCATAGGGAGCAGAGGCCGGCGACACTCAGTGTCCAGGCTCAGGGACAGTGGCGCTCAGTGACGGCGAGGGAGGACGACGGCCCTGGGCTCGAGGAAGACGACGCTCAGTGGCGGCGAAGGAGGACGATGGCGCCTGACTCGGGGATGGCTTCGGTGCTAGGGTCGCTAATGTGTAGTTCTAAATCGGTGAACCCTAGGCTAAATGGTTTCGAACCATATCCTTGACGGGCTTAAAGTTAAGCCTGATTGAGATGACATCATCTCTATCGGGCTTTTACTTAAGATCTATTAAAGTGAAATCTTCCTTTCGACTTTGACACTAGGTGTATGTTCACCCAACGGCAATGAAACAAAGGGACTTTGAACTTCACGTAGTTCAACTCCCAAATCTGCTCAATGCAGTTGTAGTATGTGTTCGACCCAACTTGATCTTGGAATGCATCTATACGGACTCCGCTGTTTTGCATTGTGCTTTTGTCATCTTGTTTGACGGTGTAAAATGTGTATCCATTAATATCGTATCCTTGCCATGTGTCTATGTCCTAACATGGTCCCATCCCTAACAACTCTACCGTATCATTTGGGACATCCGTCGACATTGTAATATGATTCTTGAACCATTCATTGAACCGAGAGATATGTTCTATGTTAATCCACATATCTGATGTGGACCCCCGTTTTTGAGGCGGGAATCTTTCGTGTTCATAGTACCATTTCCCTGGATCGAGTAGTTGGTACCCACGAATACAGTACTGGATAATCAAGTGCACATGCACGAATAGTCTTACATTACCATTATTACATCAATAGGCCCGAAGGCAATGTTCAACCCACAGGACCTTATGGTCCGAATACAACATAGAAACAGAATTTAGATAAGGCAGCGGAAAGAGGCAGCGGCTTGTCAATTGCCACAGGCAACGACCGGAGCTAAGGTGTAGTATGCGCCGTCAGTTCCTTCGCCCTCCTGGTAATACGCGTATGGGTCTTCTGGCTCTTCATTTCCATCAGCTGGAGGTTTGTGCGTATAGCAAGGGTGAGTACCAACCGTACTCAGCAAGCCAACACAGAATTGATGCATATGATAGGGTTATTCAAAGAACATGGCTAGGGTTATTTTTGCGTAAAGCCGTTTCACAATTCTTTTCACAAACCTATCGACTAGCCAATCAAGTTTTAATTTTCACAGCTCATTAATCCGGTGACGGTTCGTCTACCATCCATCGTGATTCCAAGGATGGCTTCCCGCCTCCGGTTCGTCATGATTTTCTGGGGAATCTACCCCTTCTCGCTTATCGAGAAGTTGACCCACCAGCGAATGAAATCATCATGCATACCCATCCCAGCAGTTTCAAGTTTAAAATCTAGCCAAGCGAAAGTCTTGTCACGATGCTCAATATCCGCGAGCACGGCTATTCGAATAGATTGATTCACTCACACCGCAAAGGATGTACACTTTACCCGTACCCCGCGACAGCCCAACAAATGAGCCTACGCCTCAACACATGAGACGGTACGGCAAAGCCTTTCGATAACCTTGCTTTGGCAGTACCCGCTCCATGAACTTAAGCCCTCATGCACTCTAGCCGTCCTTTTCTAGCAAGTGAGAGGAGTTCGCGCACCCGGGTAAGGGAAAACTTTCTCAATCTTTAGGTTTAATTAATATCGCTTAATTCCACCATTCATAACAAAGGCCGCAGCCTCATTCTCATCCCATAACCACATCATAGAGAACCATCTATGCAAGGATACCGCTCCGCTCGGCTATCTAGTCAGCTAGGTCTATACCCATTCAAGAAGTACGGTTGTACTGGCTCGTTTCCCGGCTATCTCATGGCTCGGTCCTTAATTGACCAGGGTCGGCACTTGCCTTTTCCGGAATCCATCCAAGTCATCCAGCCACCCCAGTCTAAAACATTTGTATAACATTTTCAATCTTCAACAAGACTAGTTCAACATTCTCAAGGCCATGTGGCGCTCATGTCTCCACAGCCGTATTTCAACTACCTTCCCTAAGGTAGTTGCCCGAGCACAAAGCTTTCTTACAAAATCATGAGTATGCAGGGATCTAGTATAAGCAGAGCTAAGCATTTGTACCGAAGTTATCCTCCGGTCATATCACATCGAGGGTTACAAAGAATAAATACTAATGGTGATCAATATCAAAGCGGGGTGTATCAAGCATAGGTATTGTTTGTGTAAAGCATGCAATTTGTAATTTGAAACCAACATCATTTCACAAAGTAGGATCAATATGTTCAAAGAATGTGATGACTTGCCTTGTTCGCACGCTTCTTGAGTGGGGTCTTCTGCGGGGTCGTGTTCGCCTCCTTGGTCGCTAATCATACGAGCGAAAAGGAAAAAGAAAAAAATGGAATCCAATTAAAATCCGATAAGAACGAACGAAAAGCATGAAAATCATAAAGAACTCTCCAAAATATTTCCCTACGATCCTACTCGGGTTACGGAGGATTTTTATGGCAAAATCGACCGTAGCGACGAGTTTCGACTTTTAGGTTTTTTGTAAAAAGGATCGATAAAACGACGAAGCGGAAGTCTTGCGAATGTTGTTCAAGAGGTTCGTTGATACATCTTTGTCGAGTTCAATGGTTAAGTATAGTTTGAAAAGTAAAAGGTACAAATAAGTCTTTGAGAAGAGTTTTCGCAAGATTTACCAAAAATTGTATATAGTGGCTCATTTCATTTTACGAAAATGCCCGTGAAAACTATGAAATTTTAGCGTAAATATTTCCAAAAATGTCCCCAAAATCTTCCCCAAATCTTCCTAAAATTTTTCCCATTTTTTTTTCTAAATTTTCTTCTTTTTCTTCCTCTCCTTCTTTTCCTTTTTTCTTCCCTAGCCGGCACTGTGTACTCTTCGACATGTGGGCCGGTGGGAGGAGAAAGAAAAAAGAGAGAAAGAAAAAAATAAATTCGGCAAAATTTGGCGCGGCTGGGGTTCGAACCCGCGACCTAACCCTCAGCCCAGCTCACACTCTCCACTGGGCCAGCGCCCACTTCTCATCTACCTCTCCCTCTCTTTCTTTTTCTTCCCTCTTGCTCTGTTTCTTCCCCCTGGCCGACCGGTAGGGAGGAAGACGAGCTCGCCGACGGCGAGGGAGGGGTGGAGCTCGGGAATGGAGCGGCTTTGCACCATCTTGAGACCACGGGGGTCCCGTTTCTCCACTCGGTCGGGACCGGGGAGCGGCGGAGATGGCTGGCGACGGCGAGGTGGTTCGGGCAGCGTGGCGCGTCGGCAGCGGACTCCGGCGATGTTTTGGCCAAGGCAATGGATCTACGAGCATCCGTGAGTCCTAGGGATGCTAGAGAGAGTGTTGGTTCGGCCGGGAGGCGCCGAGGTGTGCCGGCGACGGCGGGGTGGCGGCGGCCGAGACAGGGAATTGGGGCTCGCCGCCGGCGATTTCCGGCGCCATTTGGCTTGGGGAACTTAGGGGAAACAATGCTTAGAGCACGGGGATAACGGTAGTACCTTCAATTCGGGAAGAAATCAACCGAGGGTGACGAATTTCGGAGTTTTGCCCCGGGCGGCCGAGTTAGGGTTCTTCCGGCCGAGCTCCGATTCTTCCCAAAATTCAAGCAATGCAATGGCTAACTTTTGGGGAAAAACGGGGAAAAAGCACGAGGGAGTTGTGGCGAGGATTTTCGGTGTTGGGGGCTCGGCTCGGGTGGCCTCTTATAGGCGGTTGACGGAGGGAAAAGAAGAGCGACGCGACGGCAACAATGGCGCGACGTCGCAGCATGGCGCGGTCGCGGGAGGTCGTGGCGCGACGTGCGGCAATCGCAGCCGACGCGCGCGCGTACGGTGAGCGCGGCGAGGGCGGTGCGCGCGGACTGTGCAGGCGCGTTGCTAACGCGGGCGGCATGGCGCGCGGGTACGGCGTCGACTTCGGGAGCAAAGCCATGGCGCGACGTACGGTGATCCCCGTGTGTGACCGGAGCCGATGACGTTGGGAACGTGCACGCGCGAGGTCTCCGGTACGGCGGATGACGCGTGGCGGCTGCGAACGGGATGATGGAACCGGTCGAACACCCGCCGATCAATGAATAGTGCGATTTTCCATTTTCCCGAATTACAATCCTATTTTCCCATTTCCATTTCATTTCTTCCTAAAAATCCCAAATAAATTTTGGTATTCTCGTAACAATCTCTAAAATTATATTTTCCACTTCTCCCTACTTTTCAAAATATATTTTTCATATTTATTTTGTTTCTTCTTTTGAATTCAAGAAAATAGGGTTTTTATTAGAGATAAATTTCTAACTTCATTTTTTCCTTTTTCAAAAATATTTTTATCATCCAATCCCAATTATTCATTATCTTTCCCCTATCAATTAGGGTTTGAACCAAAATATATCCTTTTTGTAATTCACCAAATTATATATGTATATGCTCTTTTCAAGGTACACACATTTATATTTTGAAATCATTTTCACCGGCTGTGATTTCAAAGCTTAGGGTTTTGTTCCATTTTTCCTCAAAGTAATTCTAGAAGAGAAATCTTATTTTGCTGAACTGGCAATCCAGATCGAAAAACACGATAAGAAGCAATGATTCCCAAAAAGTTTTTGTGAGTTCCGATTTTTACGTTCCGAATCCCATTCCTTCGATTTTCAGGATGTTACATCTGATCACCCCAAGTTCTTCTGTCAAATTTTCGCTAAATTCTACTGAAAGTATGGGGCAACTTCTGCCATATGTTGGAGCACAGTGAAATGAGCCTGTGCATAGGAGGCTTGATCGGGCACAATTCTTTTCCTGCCTATTGTGCCAACACTGACAACCTTCCTTCATGACGAGATGCTGGACCTCCGATAGGATCGGCCCCGGACATGTAATCGACGCAGAACTCAATAACCTCCTCGGTCATGTAACCTTTAATGATGATCCCCTCCGGTTTTGCTCTGTTTTGAATGTACGACTTCAAAACTCCCATGTACCTCTCAAACGGATACATTTCTCTTAGAAAAGCTAGACCACATATTTTTGTTTGCTTCACAAGATGAACAGGGAGATGAATCATGATATCAAAGAAAGATAGTGGAAAAACATCTCCATGTGGTAGAGGGTATTGACAATATCAGTGTGCAACCCATCTATTTCTTCGGAATCTATAACCTTCTAACCGATTGCATTGAAGAAGGCACACAAATGTTGGATTGTGTGACATACTTTGGGTGGAAGAATGCCTCTCATAGCAACTGGCAAGATCTGTGTGATTAGCACGTGGCAATCATGAGACTTCATTTCAACCAGTTTTAGATCGTCCAATTTAACGTACTTACTTATCCTCGCTGAATAGCCCGATGAAACTTTAATATCTTTCAGGCATGATAACATTGTGACCTTCTCATCCTTCGACAAGGTGTTGCAAGCTAGAGAGAGGTACACTCTTCCTGTCTCTGCATCTGTTACAGGCAGGAGTTCACTATGAATATTCATCTCCTGTAGATCAAGGCGTGTGTTCAACCTGTCCTTCGTCTTCTCGAGAATATTCAGGGATAGGCCAACCAAACTCTCACACACATTCTTTTCTACGTGCATCAGATGAATGGAATGATAGACCTCAATATATTTCCAGTAAGGCAGTCGCCAAAATTTGGATTTGTTCTTCCACATACCCTTGTCCTTTGCCTTACTACATTTTCTTTTCTTCCCGAACTCATTAGTTATGTCCTTGACCATGTTGTGGACCTCATCTCCGAACAAATCCTTGGGAGCAGGCTGAAGTTCTCTCTTACCATTAAAAATTTTATTCTTTCTTCTAAATGCGTGATGTAGCAGGAGCCATCTCCTATGACCCATATAAACCATCTTTCTTGATTTCTTAACCACCTACTGCGTGTATGTTCCATACAATTAGAGCAAGTGTTCTTCCCTTTCATAGTTTGTCCAGAAAGATTACCAAGTGTGGGATAGTCATTAATGGTGCAGGACAATAGAACTTGTAGTTTGAAGTTCTCCTGACCATATGCATCCCAAGTTTCCAAACCTTGTTTCCAAAGAATCTCAAGATCATCGATAACAAGCTCCAAGAACACATCAATGTCATTGCCGGGTTGTTTTGATCCTTGGATTAAGAAGCACAACATAATGTATTTTCTTTTGAAGCACAACAATAGCGGTAGGTTATATTTTACTATCAAAACTGGCCAAGTGCTATGAGAACTACTCATGACTTTGAAAGGATTTATGCTATCCGTACACAAACACATTCTCATGTTTCTAGGGTCGACTGCGAATTCTAGGTGTCTTCGATCGATATTCCTCCATTGAATCAAATCTGCAAGGTGTCTTAGCATACAATCGTTCCTTCTCTCTATGGCATGCCAACATAGTAATTTTGTTTCCTTGGGGTTGGCAAAGATTCTCTTGAAACGATCAATGATAGGTAGATAACACACAAGCTTTGCTGGACGACTCCACTTTGACTTCCTTTCTTCGTCAGCACTTTTCTTTTCCTTGTATTGAGAAGCCCTACAGACAGGATAAACATCTAAGTCTGTATATTGCTTGTGGTACAATATGCAGTCGTTTGGACAAGCGTGAATTCTACGGACCTCTAACCCCATGTGACACAAAACCTGCTTTGCTTCATATGTCGTCTCGGGTAATATATTCTCATCAGGAAGCATGGGCTTCAAAATCCCCAAAAGATTTGTGAAACTCTTGTCTGTCCATCCACTACTTGTCTTCAGCTTCATTAGGTCCAAGGTAGCTGATAATTTGGTATGTTTTGCCTTACATCCGACATATAGAGGCTTATCCGAGTCACTGACCAACCTGTGGAACTTCTTGGAATCTTTCTCATTATAAGCTGGGTCCTCAACGTCACGTAACATGTCTTGCAGCAGATCGTGATCCACATCAAGCATTTCACCGTCCAATGGAGAAGGTACAAACATATAATGCTCATCTTCATCTTCCTGATTTTGTGCACCACTTTTGTCTGCAGCTGCACCACTTCCTGATTCTTGCTCTCCATGCTTCACCCAACATGCGTAGCCCACCATAAATCCTCGTTGTATCAGATGAGCATGTACGTCCATGCTGCTATTGAACATATTCTCATTTTTACAATCTACACATGGACAAGACATGTAATCGTTGTTTTTTGTTTTCCTATCCTCCTCCATGGCATTTATAAAATTTAATACGCCATTTCTATACTCTTTGCTATGACGTCGCATAGTTTTCCTATACATCCGACTTCGATCCATCCCTGAGCTGCAAAAAAGTGAAAAAATATTCGATAAACATTTTATAGGTAAGTATTTGCTAAATATATAAGAAGTGATTACTATTTTTCAATTACTTTTGCACTTTCTGATTTTCTTGGAAAAAAGAGACAAAAATTGCCCCCTCATCCTCCCCCAAAAATAGTGAACAGTGGGATTGCCATTACACTAGGTGATTCCGGTATTTATAGCGTGCAATAAATATCTGTAACGGCCAACAAACTAACAACGGTGACAGATATTTCAGTTATCTTTGTTCGGGCCTAAGTACAAGCCCGTCACCAATGACATTTATCGGTGACAGGCCTAATGGTTATCTCAATCGAGTCTCAAGTTGGAGCCCATCACCGATGATGAACATTGATGATAGACTACTGTTAGGGCCCAACAAAGATATCATCAGTTATATTTGTCAGGTCATGATGTGAGCCCATCACTGATAATTATCATTCGTGATGGGCTCAATTTTTATGCACCCCTAACATGTTTGTGCGAGTATATCTTTGTCAGCCTCTTTTTAGGCCCATTTGAGATGACTTTGTTGTGATGATCCGCAAAATCTAGACATATGAGAGACCGTCATAGATGAGAGGATCTGTACTAGTGTTACCTAACAATACTAACACACTTAGTCCATTCCATAATTTCCCCTTTTGTAAACATCAACCATAATCAACGATTGGAAATAGAAGGCTCTAGTATTCTCGATTTGGAGCAAGTCATTAACATATGCCGGATGTGTACAACAAGCCATCGAAATGAGTGTTCTGATGTGTTACTCCCGGTTACTCGTCTTTAATATGAAATTATGGTCATGATTAATATTTTATGATGAACAATTGACTTTACAAATATGAAATAAATAAAAAATAGTTTGAAAATGTTTGTGGATGTTGGTGTTAGTGTGTGTGACTAATGTGGGTTATGTTGTGATATCTGTGTCCAGAAACGGTTGTTTTGTCTGATTATGTGCAGGTGACTTGATGTCAACCTTAATCAATGCTGAGGACTGAAACTAAGCTTAGGAAGAAGCTAAGGTCTGGTACAGTCAGAATATTATGTTACAAGGTAGGACTAGACACTACTGGAGAACTGGTCTTTGATCCATTTGCCAAAATCCACAATAGTCCCGGGTACAATTGGAACCAAGACTAAAAAATATTTTTAATCCCAGTTAAAAAGTGCAATGACTCTTTATGATCTTTAGTCCCGGTTGGTGTTACCAAACGGGACTAAAGATCATTTTTAGTCTCAGTTTATTTCTGACAGATTCTTGTCAGAAATTGTCAGGCCGCTGGGGATCTTTTTTCCCAGTTGGTAACACCAACCGGGACTAAAGATAAGATCTTTAGACCAAGATGGTATTATCAACCGGGACTAAAAATCTAAATGATCTTTAGTCCCTGTTGGTAATATCAACCAGGACTAAAGTGAAGGTCCTTTTTATATTTCTTCTTCCTCCTCTAGCCTGAGCAATTGCTACAAAGGTTTGAAGGAGGAAGGGAGGTGCTCCCAAAATTTTTTGTGAAATTGTTTTGGTGATAGTATACAAATTGGAGGGATCTAAAACGTTAGCAACTCCATCCTCTAATGATGTATGCTTAGCATAGTGCATTTGTAGGTATATTTCTATACATTTTTTATCTCTAGAAAGGTTCATGGAAAATGATGAGAGAGAAAATTTGTGCATGCTTCAACTATTGTCTCTGAAGTGCCTGTATGTTACTTTTTAAATTAGCAACTCCATCCTCTAATGATGTATGCTTAGCATATTACATTTGTAGGTATATTTCTATACATTTCTATCTCTAAAAAGGTTTGTGGAAAATGATGAGAGAGAAAATTTGTTTAGGGAAAATTATGTTACTTTTTATAATTAGAAGCTCGTGGATACAAATGTTATAAAATAGAGGAGAAAGGAAAAATATAGAAAATTTGATAAAAGATTAGAAAACTAAGGTAATTTAAAAATTGTTAAAATAGTTAGAAATAAGTACACTACATTAAAAGTATGTTTAGAACTTTAAAAACTTTTAAAAGTAATTGTAAATTTTATTAAGTACAATACATTGTGGGATTATTATATAATTATTGTATGATTATTTAATTATTTTGACTTTCTTGGGTTTTTTTACGATTTTTGTGCATTTCATATAGATGGATCGGCAATGGATGTACACTATGGACCGATGGTCGACAGAGTTTATTCAAGGCATGCATTATTTTTTGAGTGTGGTCAATGCCAACAAGCATAAGGGCTTTATATGTTATCCATGCAAAAAGTACAAAACCCAGAAGGAGTATTCTACATCAAGAACTATTCATGCCCACTTGTTTCAATCTGGATTCATACCTCACTACAATTGTTGGACATCGCACGGAAAGGTAGGGGTTCCAATGGAGGAAGATGAAGAAGAAGACGACAACATTCCGAACTATGGTCAATACGGTGGATTTGAAGGAAATACAACAAGCGAGGCGGACGGGGATGTTGAAGATAAAAACGGTGCCGATGATCTTGGTCAGATGTTGCATGACGTAAAGGAGGACTGCGAAGGTGAAAAGGAGATGCAAAAAATAGAGCGTATGTTAGCGGATTACAAAATGTCATTGTACCCATGTTGCGAATAGGGGCACAAAAAGTTGGGTACCACACTGGAATTCTTGCAATGGAAGGCCAAAAATGGTGTTAGTGAAAAGGCATTTGGCGAGTTATTAAAAATCGTGAAGAACATTCTTCTGGAAGGAAACAAATTGCTGGAATCAACGTATGAAGCTAAGAAGTTAGTATGCCCTCTAGGACTGAAAGTACAGAAGAAACACACATGTCCGAGAAACTAGAAGCATGTCTGGTTTGTAAAGCACTACGATACAAGATTAGACGAGATGATCCAGGCAAGTTGATGGACAACATTCAAAGAAGAGAGTTTCTACTAAGGTGATATGATATTTTCCTATAATACCACAGCTCAAGCGTTTGCTCAGGAACAAAGAGCATGCTAGAATGATGTGCTAGCATGTAGAAGAATGCCAACAAGACAGGATGTTGAGTCACCCCACCGATGAGTCACAGTTGCGTAACATCGATAGGACATTTAAAGACTTTGGAGAGGATGCATGAAACTTAAGGTTCGGTTTAGGTACGAATGGCATGAATCCATTTGGAGAGATGAGCACCGGCCACATCACTTGTCCAGTTACAATGTTGTGGGGGGTATCACCCCATGGTACCTCACAAAGTGGACTTAAGGATAACTGAAGTCGGACCAGAAGTCCTCGGGACGGGGTCGGAAGCCCGACCTCATCGAGAGGTCGGACGCCCTGACCTCCCCTAGGTCCGACCTTGGCATCCCTTCTCGATATCATCTCGACAGCCCAACCTCATCAGTCCTCGGGAAGGAAGGCTTGCTTTGCAAGGATCGCAGAGGAGGCAAGGAGGTGACAACCCGGCAGAAGATGACGTCACCCAACAGGGCTGCACAGATCGGAGGAATGGATCACAAGGCAGGATAAGGCACAAGAAGCCCACGACGTGCAGGATCCAGAGGGATCTCTATGTACCTTTTCAGATATTTCTTGTATTTACTTTTTAGATCTTTAGTCTTGGCTTTCTTGGCCCCAAATCCTCTTGTAACTACCTCCCTTGGACTATAAAAGGGAGGGCAGGCTGGACGAGGGGAGAGGGAGGAATCAATCAATCTCTTAGACTATTCTTGGCCAGCTTCCTTCTGAGCCCCAAGAACACTCGCCATTGTAATCCCAGTTCGTACTAAACCCCATCAAAGAACACCACACGCTAGATGTAGGCCTTGAGACACCCCGACCATCCTCATTTACCTCCTTGGGTAGCCCCCTCGGAGGATGCCGACAATCGTGTCGATAGATGTGTATCTATAACCTCCCCCGTTGCCTATGTATGAAGTGCAAGTACATCATGATGCTGATTATTATTCAAGGCCCAAAGCAACCTAATAATGACATTGATGTGTACCTAAGATCATTGGTCCAAGATCTAAAACTGTTGTGAAAGAAAGAAGGTGTCCCCGTGTGGGATAAGGACAAACAGGAGCAATTTAACCTATGAGTGTTGCTGTTCGTAACCATCAATGATTGGCCTGCACTTAGCAGCCGATTTGGACAGTCAAACAAGGGGTACAAAGCTTGCACCCACTGTATGGATGAAACTTAATGTATGTAGTTGAAACATTGTAAAAAGGTTGTGTACATGGGCGATCGTCGCTTTCTTGTTGCAATCCACCCTATTCGGAAGAAAGACAAACATTTTGAACGGAAGGCAGACCACCATGCTAAGCCAAAATATCATAACGGAAAAGTTGTGATTGCCATGGTGAAAGACCTGAAAGTAATATTTGGGAAGGGACCTGTCAGCTAACCTATAGCAAGTGAAGATGGTCATGCAGCAATGTGGAAGAAGAAGTCTATTGTTTGGGGACCCTATTGGAAAGTCTTGGACGTCCACCACACAATTGATATGATGCACCTCACTAAGAACCTTTGCATAAACCTGCTGGGCTTCCTGGGTGTATATGGAAAGTCGAAAGATACACTTGAGGCACGTAATGATCTCAAGCATATGGAATAACGCGACGGCCTTCACCCGGATCCAAAGGAGAAAGAAAGCCATTACTTGAGTCCAGCAACCTACACTCTAAGCAAGGCAGAGAAGGAAAGCATGTTTGAATTCCTGGAGAGCATCAAGGTACCGTCTGGATACTCCTCGAATATAAAGGGAATAATAAGCACGAAGGAGAAGAACTTCACAAACCTAAAGTCCCATGACTGCCACATGCTGATGACACAGCTGCTTCCTGTTATAATTCGGGGTATCTGTTATCAACTTTTTTGGCAAGAAGACAATCACGATTGGGACACCTAAACACCTTGCGGTGATATGGAGTCGCCAACCACCTCAATCTAGAAAAAAACTAAACCATGATGGGTTTTGTAGATAAAACCGGCTAGTGGAGCCGATTTAAGTAGAACGATAGATAACTACCCGTCTCGTGGGCAAACGAAAGGTTTCTAGGACAAACCTACAGAGAGATGTCGTACTCTCGCAGTGGCGGCAGACGATGTACAGCGCAAATCGACAAAGATGGACGAACTACTTGAAATTAATATTAAAAAAGTAAAAGAAGGATTCAATCGGCTAAAAACTTGAGACAAGTGTTTACACCCAAAATTGGTACCTAGAGTTGAAATAGAGAGAATTGCCAATATTTTAAAAATCTGCCGGTTTCCTCCAGAGGACCGGTCTGACCGCAATGTATGGGCCGGTCAGACTGGGCCTAAGGTCCGGTCAGACCGACGGCATGTGGCTGGTCTGACCGGCAGAGTGAGTCAATTTTCACCGGTACTCGAGTTTCCTTGCTCCATAAGGTACGTTTCAGGTTTCCTGAGGAGTCTATCACGAATTGGACGTGGAGGAGGACCTGGCAAGACCAACCCCTATTTAAGGGCCAAGGCCGGTTCAATTGGAGACACAGAATCTATCCCCCAATCTCTACAATTGAATCATACTTTTATTTTTACTTTTCAGCAATGTTTTTCTACTTTACCCTAGTTTAGTCCATCTTTGTCGATTTGCGCTGTAAATCGTCTGCCGCCGCTGTGAGAGTGCAACGGGTAAATCGCCTACCGCTGCTGCGAGATTTGCTCTTTGTAGGTTTGTCTTGTAAACCTTTCGTTTGCCCACGAGACGGGTATTTATCCATCATTCTACTCGAATCGGCTCCGCTAGCCGGTTTAATCTACAAAACCCATCTTGGTTTAGTTTTTGCTAGATTGAGGTGGTTGGCGACTCCATATCACCGCAAGGCGTTTAGGTGTTTCGATCATGTTTGTCTTCTTGCCAAAAAAGTTGCCAACACGATTTTTGGCAATTCCACTGGGGATCGATTTATTTGACCATATTAAGGCCGAATTTCGTTCAAATATTCAGATATTGTTTTGTCGAATAAAAGTTTTGATTTTTTGCCATATGACTGGAATCAATCTATATTTCAGCTACTACTATTGTTTCTGCCTCAATCTACTCCGAGTGTCGTCTTTTCCTTCGCTACAAAGTTTTGTTGTTCGACTATTACAGTCATAACCGATTTACACTCGCATCAACCATGACGAGCAGTAACGAGATCGATGAGATCACATTGGAGGTGGATCCATCCAATGTCATGCAAATCTCATTGGATGATCTTGATGAGGAGCAACGTCAAGTCATGGAGAAGCGAATAAAGGCAATAACAGAGGAGATGCTGATGAGATGGTGCATCAGGACCTCTCAAGGTGTGATTCTCAAGCCTGGACCTCCTCCTAAATTCAAGGTAACCTCCAACCCGCCCAATCCATCTATTGATATTCGGAAACATATTGATCAGTGTGTAGATGCATCTTTTAGGGCTTGTATTGATAAAAATCAAGATATGATAGAAAATGCTTTCAAATCTAATTTTGATAAGGCTATTAAGAAAATTGGCTCTAAAATAGCCAGTTATCAACAATACAATGCTACTTCTAGTTTTGCATCTATACAACGTACCTATAATGCTATGGGCAGATCAATGGCCATTTACACAGCCGATTCCCTAGGAATCGGTTATACAAAAAATTCAGCCAACGGTCTGACCACGCATGACGTCGGTCAGACCGCACTCTATGCCGGTCAGACCATGCCCATCATTGTCGGCCGACCGTGCCCTATCTAAGCGATCGTGCCTCCTATGGCTGGTCTCGACCATACATCGACTACCGCCGATCGGTCATGGGCCGGTCAGACCGGGTGCTTGGCCGATCCGACCGGGCTGTCTATAGTCGGTCTGACCGACGCCCTAGAACCTTGTCTAGATTCTTGTCCCACAACTAATGGCACTGATTGTAATTGTTATTTACCTTGTGTTAATGCTATTAGTCATGCTATTTCATATACACATGCTATTTGCATCGATAATCCAATGGCATGTATAGCTGAACCAAGTATTGGTTCAGGTGTTGCTAGCTTAGATAATGGCATCATTGAAAATATAGTCGAACTAAATGACGGTTTGGATTGTATCACAGGTGATAGTGAAATTGTGTTGTCACCTAAGATCAAGTCACAGATCAGTCATGTGAATGTTAGAAAAGATAGCGACAATGCCTTGTAGGGTAGTGATGAAATAGAGTTTAAAGCAACATTGCATACATGTGAAAGACCATATCCTGAATATATAGATTCGGTCGCATACCCGCAAGGATTTGAGGTGCCCAACTTCACAAAATTCACAGGTGAGAATGTTAGAACAACAACGGAGCAAATCGACCAATTTATTGATCAATGTGGTAAGGCCGGTAGTGATGATGTGCTTAAGTTAAAATTGTTTCCTCTTTCTTTGTTAAACTTTGCATCTATATGGTTTAGTTTACTTGCTCCTAATTCCATTTCTACATGGTCGCAAATGAAGCATGATCTTGATGGAGCAGAGACCGATTGATAATTCATCGGTCAATTGTGATACTATTTTAGTTACACCTATTGCTAAGACCGAAATTATTCATGATTCTCTTTCTATTGTTCCTATTGATTTTGATGACAAGAAAGCGCTGATTCGGTCTAGCCAAGCCAAATCTACAAAAGGGAAAATGTTATTATTAAGGATCCTCGGCCCGAGATAATTAGGATCAATAATGCTAAGGCCGAAGATCGTGAAGTTACAAAAGATGAGTTATCTAGTTCTATAAAGACAAAATCTGAAGCTCACTTTTGAGATACTTATGGCTAGATACAAGAAGGGATTAGCTGGTCAACGATTTAATAATCATACTAGTCATACAAGAAGACCAAGATCGTGTTGATGAGAAATTTCTCTCACGCGCTGGCCGGGAGATCTCGCTTAACTCCAAGCAGTGTCCTTCTTGGCACTTCGTGTGCGTGGTGGCGTGCCGCTGATTTGATCTCGTTAATCAACAAGAAAAAAAGAGAATATTGCGTTAAGTGTTAGGTTAGATCCTCACTGGATCGGCTAAGGGAATCCATAAACATATATATGCCATTCTAAACTATAGTTAAGCTAAGTTACTGGAATGGATCGGCTATACCGAGACAGCATCAGCCGCTTAACCCAAATATAGTAAAGAATAATAAATATATGAATCGATAACCTAGCCGATACTGGAAAGCTAACAATGAGTCGGCTAGTACTCCGATGAATCTTATAAAAAGATATCATTCTTGAAACAAATGCATAGCCTGGAAATCGGCTTTCGATGGTAGGCCGATTTCAGCTAGCGACGTCCGACAAGAATGCGATCTTAACATAAGAGGCAGTCCTAATATAAATGTAATAATAAATATATTATAAGAAACATATCGGGGCAGATAAAGCCGGCTGAAACACCGGCGCTGTCTCTAAATAATATAAATCTTGGCTGAACAGATCATTGATAGTTCTAAAAACAACTTAATAGTTCAAACCCGATGCAGCATTAAGTATAAAAAGAAAAACCTGATCTGTTGTAGCAGATTTATATCTCTCAAGACGGTGGATACCGCATATAAACCAGCCAACCTTTCGATCTAGCCCTATCGGCTGCAAGTTCCTGATAGAACAAGCCAATGGCAGGATAGATCTAAACATTGATCTAATTTATATGCGCTATATGATAAATAGTGCAGTATAAACTCTTGATTCTAATGTGTCATTACGATGGAAGCACTAGAAACAACATATCATACCACTAATGACAAGCATTTACCTAGATCTGGGGATCGAAACGATGCAGCCTATAGCCAAACAAAGT
Source organism: Oryza australiensis (assembly GCA_019925245.2). Lineage (NCBI taxonomy): Eukaryota > Viridiplantae > Streptophyta > Magnoliopsida > Poales > Poaceae > Oryza > Oryza australiensis. The sequence continues at coordinate 505,190 of JAIFGZ020000196.1, forward strand.
GCTCGTCTAAAGAAAAGGTTAGCGATACACCGAAGGTTTGATTGATTATGATTGTCTATTTTACAGGGGGTCTCGGGTCCTATTTATACCGAAGATACAAATATCTGTACAAACCCCGAACTCTATCTAAACTACTATTTAAAACACAACATTATCCCGAGCGAGAACCATGCTGTGTTACAACTAACATTTTAAACAAACCCCTAAATTACAGATACAATTGTCGTTACAGGACTCTATTCATAAGTGGCAATATCATTTAACGCACTACTAACAACCGAATCTCCTATTTATCCTCAAACTGATGCATCAGAAACGGTTTCATATCTTTCAGACCTGGAATCCACTATCGGCTGCCCCTGTCCGATCAAACCTTGGTCGATTGGCCTCGCAGCCGATCACTCCTCAGCCGATGCGGCCCCTGTTTCCAGCCGATCCGATTATGCTTCGCCCTTGCAGATTTAGGGACTTGATAACCAAATTTCAGTGTTAACACATGCCCCCCAACTCCGTGATACAAAGTGTTACGGATTTGCTTGCCTGTTCAAACTCCCGCTCTTTTCTTGACCTAGACCGCTTTGCCTTCTCCCCAAGTGCCCTTTATATCCACTCTCTTCGGCCGAAACGCTTACGTCATCAAAGCGCACTCAACCTCCTTTGCACACAAGCTTCTTGCCTTCTCTCTCCTCTCCGACGATCCCACCGGCGTTCATCAAACCTCGTCGCGCCCCACGGACCAGACGCATCTTCTTCTCCAATCACTCCAATGGCCTCCACCGTCACCGCGTCGAGCACCTCCATCATGCCAGCCACCGCCGCCACGCCAGCCGTCGCCGCTGCGCCAACCACCGCTGCTGTTCCGACCGCCACCATGGCCGAGTTCCCTGAGGTATTCCCTTCTGATCCACAACTTTCTTTTACTCTCGAATCTTTTCCTTCTTCGAACCGTAATATGCAACCGTTCTTGATAAGCGCCCCTCTTTTCTTTTTCTAAACTGTAGCACCTATCGCGTCAAGTGCTTATCCCAAACCTGACACAAGTACAACAGTACTTTCTCGGCCCCATTGGCAACACGGATCCAGCCGATGTGATTATAGCCGAAACCAGCCGGATCCCCTTCAACACCACCAAGCCATCCCTCACCCACTGGAGCGGAACATTCAAATCATGGCCGACCACCGACGCAGCCTGGATTGAGTGGTACAAGAGGGTGCGATCGGCCAAATACACCCAGTGGGAGGAGACCGGGATCGCCCAGTGCTTGGCCCTGTCCATCGCTGGCATGGAAAAGGACGAGCTGCTTCTATCGGCCGCAACTTATTTCTGGAACGACAGCTTCAACGCCTTCATCTTTCGTCAAGGGCCGATGACTATCACGTTGGCCGACGTGTATATGACGACTGGGCTGGACATCGACTCGTCGGCCAACCCCAGCAGCTTGAGCCAAAAAGGGCAACACCAGTTCAAAACCAAGGCCATCGACAGGTGGAGCGGCTTCATCGCCCAGAACATGAGGGACGGATCAGTCGGCCACAGGGAGCACGCTGCATTTTTGATGATGTGGCTCGAAAAATTTGTGTTCTGTGGATCGAGCTGTGGGCCGATCGCCAACTGGCAGGTCGTAGCCAAAGTCCTGGCCGACGGGGGAAAACTTGCGTTGGGAAAGTACCTCCTCGGCTACTTATATCAGATGTTGCATCAGGCCGCCGTGAAGATAGCCGCCAACGCTCCAATCAACACTGGCGGCCCCTGGTGGTTTCTACAGATCTGGCTGGTGCTGGCGACCCAAAAGATAGCTGGTCGGCTCCCTCTGATAGCAGCTGTATACCCAAGGCTGGAGCCAATCAAAGATGAAGACGGCAACCAGATCACTACCACCAGGTGCATGAGCTACGGAGAGGCAGCAACCGCCCACGTAGGCTCAAAAAAATTGGCCGAACCGCTGGCCGAATGGTTCATAGCCCTACGACGGCCGTCTCGCGAGAACCGTGCCTAGAATTTTTACCGGCACCGAGGGCTGTTCGAGTTGCCAGCCGACTTCAATTGGGAAGATGTCAACTCAGCCGACAACCCGAGGTGCAGGGAGCTGTTCATCGCCACTCTATCCCCCTGCATCTTGCCGACCGGGATCCATCAGGGCCGATCAGTGGCCAAGAGTTACGAATTCTACTACCCGGTATCGGCGGCGAGGCAGTTCGGTCTTGGGCAGCTGCCCATCGGCTTCTTTTATGCCGATAAAATTGAGACGAGGGGAGTGGTAAGCCAGGACCTGATAATGGATCGGCTGCTGAATATAGTCGGCCCTCCCCTCGGCGACGTCGGCGTGATGACACTAGCGTTGAAGAAAAGCGCCGCTTAGGACCAATGGTGGACTAAAATCAAGCGTCATATCTTCCACCAGCGGCCGTCTCATTACGTCGACCTCCTCCTGCCCGAGGAAATCCCCTCGGTAAGCTTTAAGTCCCAACTGATTTTCTTCTTCTTATCATCGGCTGACATAGCCGATTAACATTTGCCCTTTGGTTTGCAGGAGAGAGAGACGGAGCTGCCGACGGTGAGCGACTCCAGGCGCCCCATCGAATACCGTTTAGGTGTTCTGGACGGGGACGGCCTCGCTCCGTCGGCCATCGGCTGGGGGGCGCCGAAGCTGGCTTCGTTGCTACAAGGGCAGGTGCGCCAGCTGATCTCCCAAAAGAAAAGGGCTGCACCACTCCCACAGCCGTCGGTCGCGCCTGCCCCCAAGAGGCTTAAAGAGAAGGACCCGGCCGTCACGCAGTTCCTCGACGCCATCGCCAGTGAGGAGATGCTAACGACCGTTGGAGCGGTGGTCGAACCTGGGAGTTCGAGCCACGAATCGGTCAACGCTCCAGCTGACGCCCCGCCGGTCCCAAGTCCCCAAGCGAAAAATTGGCCGATAAGCCTTCACTTCACCAAATTTGGCTTCACGATGATACCACCTGCACCTGACCGAACCATTCCTTTCAAGTCAAGAAATTGGCCGGCCGCACTTCATGTCCCGCGCCATCCGTAATCGTCTCTTTCCATTTGACCTGTAGTAATTAGCCAATTTGTCCGCTAACTCTTCTTTTGCAGCCCCCGCGATCTCCATCGGCTGCCCCCCAGGCATCCAGCGAGCATGCTGCGCCTGCCGCGGGCGACAGTGACGACGTTGATGAAGAGGCCCCGACGACCGCCGGCGGTGATCCAGCCGAGCCAACTGCCCTAACCCCGGTGCCAACGGTAAGCCGACTGAGTTTGATGATCAGCTTTATCGGCTTAATATCTTCTTGATCATCTTCCTCTTTGCTGCAAAACATAGCCGACCTCCTCAACTTTGACTTGTCAGAGTTCGGAGAGTCCGGCGAAATCGGCGAGGAGGCATTGGTGACGCCGGCTGAGGACCTGAGGGCCACCCTAACCGACATCGGCAACTGGCTGGAAGCCTCGCTAGACGCGCTGGTGGTCGACAGCGGCTCGATACGCGCGCGATTCAAAGAGATTCATGGCCAGCTGTCGGAAGCCCTCGCCGACGCCATTGTGCCGGCCACTTTCATGGAAGCCCACCAGCTTAAGTACGAACGGGCACGGCAGCGGATAGCCGATCGCCACGAGAACCAGGCACGGTCGGCCACCCTCCAATCGACCAAGGACGCCATTGAGAGCCGGAAAGCTACCTTCGACCGCCTCAAGACTGAGTTGGCGACCAAGCTCAAGCAACTCCTTGCACGCCAAGATCAGCTGATGGCCGATCTCGTTCAAGTCACGAACGAGATCGATGTCCATAAGGAGTATATGGCTAGTCTGCCGACCGAGATCGAAGCTCAACGCCAAGGCATCAAGGCGACTGTGGCACATTTGCGAGACCTGGTGAAGGGCATCTGACCGGTGGCGGGGTCCGAGGCCGACGACGTCAAGGCCATCGAAGAGGTAGACCAGATCAGGCGGAAGGCATTGTCGGCCATAGCCGATTTTTTAAAACAATGAGCCTATAATATTTTTGTGTTGGGGTTGGACAATCACTTTAGTCGTGCTTGTAATCGGCCGATAATATTTAAATGCACTGCCGATTTGGCTTCATAGTTTGACTCATCCGAACATGTATTTCAAAAAACCGTGAGTCCTGAACAATAGGTATCTGGTCTTGTGTAGTCACCAACCATTCAACGATTCCCAATGCTTTTAATGATGACCTCTTCGACTTTTATATTTGCAACAATCTTTCCCATCCAAATCCACATCTTTTCTTTCTATAAATAGACCCCTTCAGGCCTTCCCGAACACATCACAGCCGAAGAAGAAATTCCCTCATTCTCCAGGTGTACAAATTCCAGGTTTCCAAGCTTTCAGCAAGACTTCTCATGGCATCCTCAAGCTCATCGGTGAACCAGATGATTTTCCAACCCATCCATCCACACCATTTCTTTTCTTTAAGTACTCACGAGTTAATCTTCTCGCAGCCGCCCCATCCCCTACGAGTGATTCTAGAGATCATGAACACCCCGTATGAACTGACGACTAGCCAAGACCTACAAGTGAGAATCAACTTGCAGCGCTTTAGGGAACAAGGTACTCGTCATCCGGCGACCAAACCTCCAATAAACCTCAGTAGTGTTCCCGCAGCTATTCATTTGGCGTCTGCAACACTCATACGTCACGACAGGCTGGTAACAAGGCAAACACAACTTGCCAATGAACTGTTAATCACAACCACCGATGTAAGAGTCACTAGGCTAGAGTATTTGATCTTGGATGCTTTAGAGAGAGAATCTCCAGCGGTCGTTGACCGGGCCCTGGCGGCCATCAGAGATTATCTAGGAGACATGTAATCGAAATCGGCTTCATGCCGATTATGAATAAAAATCGGCGACTGTCATACCGATTCAAGCATCGACCCCAATACTGGGGTAATATTTCTTCAGATATTTGCAATCGGCCCGATTTTGCAATCAGCTCGTGTACGTATATGCCCCCAAGTTTTCTTGATAGCTTCGGTGTCGACAAAATTGTGGGTTCGAGCCATTCGCACCTCCTTGACGTCCCTACCGGCCAATCATGAGCCAATCGTAGAAAACTTAGCAAAAAATGTTGCATAAAATGCCTAAAGGCGATGCCTTGTTAATGTAAGACATCAGCTGTAAATCGGCTGAAGTAACCATAGCCGAATCACGAGTTGATCCATACGCTTGGGTAATATTTCTTTAGGTATTTTCCATTAAGAGCCCTTCCAAATACCTCTTCGTCCAGTCCTTTTAGCATGTAAGCTCCTTTAGAGACGCATTTGTGGATCTTGAAAGGCCCTTCCCAATTTGGTGACCATTTGCCGAACTTGTTGTCTCTAGATCCGATCGGCAGTATCAATTTTCAAACGAGCTCGCCTTCCTCAAAAGATTTAGGCACCACCTTTTATTATAATGTTTGGCTATCGTTCTTTATCCTTTGTGACTTTTTCCAGGGCCCTCATCCTGGATAAAACTAAATCTTTCGATTCGTCCACCATCAGGTAATAATAATCGTCAGCTGTGTGTTGATCCTGTAGCTGAACGCGCCTTGAGCCGATGACACTTTCCCAGGGCAGTACTGCCTCATGTCCGTAGACCAGCTTGTACGGAGGGACTTGAATTGACCCGTGGAATGCCATCCAATGTGCCCACAGTGATTCAGCTAATCGGCTGTGCCACTGTTTAGGGTACTCAGAGATCTTTTCTTAATCAGCTTGATCAAACTTTTGTTTGAGGCCTCGGCTTGCCCGTTGGCTTGTGCGTAGTACGGCGAAGAATTAAGCAGCTTGATCCCCATGCCGTCGGCAAACTGAACGAATTAGTCCGATACAAAGATAGATCTCTGGTCTGTTGTTATCGTTTGTGGAACGCCAAATCGGTAGATGATGTGTTCTTTGACAAACTCGATTGCGTCCTTAGAATCCACTTTTCTGTGGGGAATCGCCTCCACCCACTTTGTGAAGTGATCCGTCGCCACCAGGATAAATTTGTGTCCTTTGCTTGAGGGTGGATTGATCTAGCCGACGATATCAATGCCCCATCCTCTGAACGGCCACGGCTTGATGATTGGGTTCATTGTATGGCGCCAAACTTCTGGCAATCCTGGCAGCCCTTGTAATACTTGAAACAATCCTCCAGCATCGTTGGCCAGAAATACCCTGCTCGGCGAAGTAGCCACTTCATTTTGTGGGCCGATTGATGTGTGCCACAGATTCCTTCGTGTACTTCTCCGATGGCCATTGTAGCCTGATCGGCTCCCAAGCACTTGAGTAGCACGCCGTCAATCGTCCGATAGTACAGATCATCATCGAGCAACACGTATCGTAATGCCTTGTATCGTAGCTTCCTTGTGGCTGATTGAGAGGGGTTTTTGAGATAGTTGTAAACTTCAAACCTCCAATCATCGGCTGTAATGGCGGTGATGTTTATGTCGACTTCTTTCAGCATCGGCCGATAGCCCGATGCCCCCTGAGCCAAGTCATTGGCCTCTGTGTTCTGCTCTTTGGGGATATGTTTTAAAGTAACTAGCCGAAAACCGTCCATTAACTCCCGGCATTGCCAATAATAGACCATCAGCGTGTCATTTTTGCAGTCATAACCTCCTGATAATTGGCTGATGACCAATAATGAATCTCCCATTATTTCGATGGCGTCGGCATCAACTTCCTTGAGCAGATGCAATCCTTTAAGGACGGCTTTGTATTCGGCTTGGTTGTTTGTAGCGTGGGGGCTGATGGCAAAAGCAAACTCGAAGCTTGCCCCAATGGACGAAATAATGACCAAGCCGATGCCACAGCCATTGGTGCAAACCGAGCCGTCGAACATCAAAGTCCAAGGCATAATTTCCACTGAGCCGATTGAGTCGTTTATGTGCTCCACAATGAAATCGGCTATGGCTTGCCCCTTGACTGCCCTTGGTGCCTGATACCTCAGATCGAATTCTGTTAGTGCAAAAATCCACTTCCCAATTCTTCCTTTGAGCACTGGAGCCGATAGCATGTACTTAACTACGTCGGCTTTGCAGACTACTGTGCACTTGTTGGATAGCAGATAGTGCCTTAACTTCGTACATGAAAAATAGAGGCATAAGCATAGCTTCTCCACAGGTGAATACCTTGTCTCTGCGTCTAGCAACCGTCGGCTGAGATAGAAGATGGCTCTTTCCTTGCCGTCGACCTCTTGAATTAGGACGAAGCTGATTGATTTGTCATCAGCTGCTAGGTACAGCTTGAACGGTATTCCCTTTTGTGGAGGCATTAAAAGTGGAGGGGAACTTAGATAATCTTTTATGTTGTCTAACGCCTTTTACTGCTCTGCCCCCCATGTGAATGTCTGATCGGCTTTCAGCCGAAGCAGTGGTGTGAACAGCTCCATCTTTTCTGATAGATTGGCTATGAACCATCTGATGAAGTTTATCTTGCCGATCAATGATTTGAGTTGTTTTTTGTCCTTCGAAGGTTGAATTGTTTTGATAGCATTTATGCTTCTTGGTGTAACTTCAATTCCTCTTTCATGGACAAGAAATCCCAAGAATTGCCCGGCCGATACGCCGAACGCGCACTTAAGCGGATTCATCTTCAGACCGTATTTCCTTGTTCGTTCTAACACTTGTCTCAGATCGGCTATGTGCCCTTCTATCTCCCTTGACATGACAACCACGTCGTCAGTGTATATCTTTACCAGCGAGCCGATCATGTCGTGAAAGATGTAATTCATGGCCCATTGATATGTTGCCCCAGCATTCTTCAAGCCGAAAGTCATTACTACCCATTCGCACAAGCCGATTGCGCCGGGACACCGAAAAGCGGTCTTGTGGATGTCCTCATCGGCCATGAAGATTTGATTATACCCTGCATTGCCATCCATGAAGCTGATGATTTTGTGGCCTGAAGCAGCATCGATAAGCAGATCGGCTATCGACATTGGGTATTCGTCTTTAGGGGTTGCCTTGTTCAGATCTTTGAAATCGATACACACCCTAAGTTTACCTTTTTCTTCAACACTGGGACAATGTTTGAGACCCACTCGTCGTATCGGCATGGCCAAATGAATCCCGTGTCGTATAGCCGAGTGATTTCGGCTTTGATTGCATCGTACATATCGGCCTTAAACCTCCTGGGAGGCTATTTGAACGGCCGATAGCCTGCCTTAATCGGCAGCTGATGGACCACTATTGATCGGCCGAGACCGGACATCTTGAAATACTCCCAAGCAAAACAATCTTTATATTCTTTTAACAATTCAATAAGCTGGGATCTACAATGAGGAGACAGATTTTTGCAAATGTACGTCGGCCTCGGCCTATCACCAGAGCCGATGTCAAATTCCTCTAATTCGTCCAATGTTGGCAGTCTCATGCCGAATTCCCAGCAATACCTGAAAAATCATAATGCCAATGCGGATCGGCATTATCGTGGTTTACCTCGTATCACCGGCTTTGGGTGTTCGGCTCGCGCCGACGCGGTGCTTCATTGTAAGCTTCTTCCTGCCGAGACCGGTACTGATGACGGTATCGGCTACGTTCATGGATCGGCCGTCGGTCAGCCGATCTGATGACTGGGCCCACCATATTAATTGGCGCGGCGTGACATCCAATTTGATCGCCCTCTGCCTTGGCCCCGATCGGTGTATTGACTAAGCCGTGCGCCATTCTGTCCTATCGATCATCTTGCCTGGGGCCGGCTTGGACCGTGTTGATCGGGAAAGGATTGCCGTCTAATTTCATCGGCCAATTTGAATCGGCGAACTTCAGCTTCCCGGCATCAATTGCCGACTGGATTTGCTGCTTGAAGACTTTGCAGTCGTTGGTGGCGTGGGATGTGGAGTTGTGCCACTTGCAATACTTCTTTTACTTTAATTCTTCGGCCGACGGGATCACGTGGTTTTCAGGCAATTGAATCTGCTTCTCCTTGAGCAGCAAGTCAAAAATCCTGTCGACCTTGGTGATGTCGAAGTCGTATCTTTCTTCTTTAGCCGTCTTCAGCAGACGATGGCCTTTTTGTTCTTGGCCCATTCGACTGCCGCCACTTCTGCGTCATCATCGTCAGACTCATAGTCTGATTCGACGACGACCTGAGTTATATTTTTGACAGCCTTCCTGGTGTCTTGGAATCGCTGCTCGTGGGCCGTCACCTTCTATGCCAAGTGGGCTAAGCTGTCAAAGTCCTGCGCAGAAAATCGCTCTCTGATCGGTGCGATCAAGCCATGAAAGGCCAAATCGGCCAGCTGGGCATCCGATAGCACCAGCGATCATGTTATTGAGAGTGTTGACCAGGATGCTACTTTGGTTGACTAACGCGTGGTGGACGGCCGAGTCCATCCGGTCTTGTAGAGAATATACAGCCGAATCATCTTATTCCTGGGTCGGCTCCTCCATCTTCTGTTTGCCTTTTTGTCTCACCAGAGGAGGACGCCTTAGTGTCATTCATGCTGAACTTGTATTTTTGGTGCACGGCCCCAGATCTTGTTTGGGTGAAAGACTACAAATAGATAGCCTGGAGCTCTTCCACCATCTTCTTATAATCAGCTTGTTGTTCAGCCGATAACTGCTCCATCTTCACAGGCACGATGTTGTCCTGGGAAATGCCGGGGCTCTTTGAGTCGACCATCTTGCCGGGTGAATCTATGCGTCCGAGTCGAGCCGACAAAGAAAGTCCCACTAGGCGTGCCAAGAAGCGTGTTGATGAGAAATTTCTCTCATGCGCTGGCTCGGGAGATCTCGCTTAACTCCAGGTGCAGTCCTTCTCGGCTCGCTGTGGCTGGGCATGCCGATTGATTTGATCTCGTTAATCAACAAGAAAAACAAGAGAATATGCGTTAAGTGTTAGGTTAGATCCCCACTGGATCGGCTAAGGGAATCCATAAACATATATATGCTATTCTAAACTATATTTAAGCTAAGTGACTGGAATGGATCGGCTATACGAGACAAAGATCGCCGCTTAACCCAAATACAAGTAAAGAATAATAAATATATGAATCGATAACCTAGCCGATACTGGAAAGCTAACAATGAATCGGCTAGTACTGATGAATCTTATAAAAGATATCATTCTTGAAACAAATGCATAGCTCGGAAATCATTGTCGATGGTAGGCCGATTTCGGCTAGCGACGTCCGACAAGAATGCGATCTTAACATAAGAGGCAGTCCTAATATAAATCTAATAATAAATGTATTAAAAGAAATATATCAGGGCAGATAAAGCCGGCTGAAACCCCGGCGCTATCTCTAAATAATATAAATCTCGGATGAACAGATCATTGATAGTTCTAAAAACGACTTAATAGTTTGAACCCGATGCAGCATTAAGTATAAAAAGAAAAACCTGATCTGTTGTAGCTGATTTATATCTCTCGAGACGGTGGATAGCACATATAAACCAGCCAACCTTTAGATCTAGCCCTATCGACTACAAGTTCTTGATAGAACAAGCCAATGGCAGGATAGATCTAAACATTGATCTAATTTATATGCGCTATACGATAAATAACACAGTATAAACACTTGATTCTAATGTGTCATTACGATGGAAGCACTAGAAACAACAGATCATACCACTAATGACAAGCATTTACCTAGGTTTGGGGATCGAAATGATGCAGCCCGTAGCCAAACAAAGTGCTCGTCTGAAGAAAAGGTTGGCGATGCGCCGAAGGTTTGATTGATTATGATTGTCTATTTTACAGGGGGTCTCGGGTCCTATTTATACCCACGATACAAATATCTGTACACACCCCGAACTCTATCTAAAGTACTATTTAAAACACAACATTATCCCGAGCGAGACCCATGCCATGTTACAACTAACAGTTTAAACAAACCCCTAAATTACAGATACAATTTTCGTTACAGGACTCTACCCATAAGTGGCAATATCATTTAACGCGCTACTAACAACCGAATCTTCTATTTATCCTCAAACTGCTGCATCAGAAACGGTTTCATCTCTTCCGGACCTGGAATCGGCTATCGGCTGCCCCTGTCCGATCCAACCTTAGCCGATTGGCCTCGCAGCCGATCACTCCTCAGCCGATGCGCCCCCTGTTTCTAGCCGATCCGATTCTGCTTCGCCCTTGTAGACTTAGGGACTTGATTACCAAATTTCAGTGTTAACAGATCGCTTCCTAGAAAGAGATTTGGTCAAACGCCAAAGCAATCGGAACCATCAATAGTATCAACTCCATACACCTCTGGTCACGGCGCCATGGTATCCATGTCCAATATCAGTATACTGTTATCTTGTTATGTATTATGTGCCATGGATGCTTCAACAATCTATGCCGTTTTATCAAGAATGGAAAGAATCGCCTAGGTAAGTACCAAAACATTCATTCAACTCAAGACAAGACTGTTTCTCACAAAAGAATCAGTTCGGTGGATCAAAGGCGAACAAGGCGAAGAAGGTGTGGATGAGAAAAAAAGTCAAAGCTCTGAAGGTTGATACTATCAAGGAGGAGTCTCAAGATGTTCAAGTACCTACTGGAGATGCGACAAAGGAGCTACAAGCAGAGAATACCGAAGCCAACATCGTGACTACCAACAATGGTGGTCTGACTGGGACAGTTGAGCGGTCTAACCGCCAGCCTACGACCGGTCTAACCGAGCCATCAGGCCGGTCTGACCGACGACTCACAGCTGGTCTGAGCAGGCCCAGAGGCCGGTCAAACCAGGGGTCATCTGAGATGAGTAAGAAAATTGAGGGCAACACAGGAGATTCTACTTTGACCCCAAATATCAAAAATCATTGCTTGGCTCCTAGAAAACAACCACAACTGAAGTGGATACCTTCCGTCTTAACTCGCTCTCAGAAGAGGAGGCTACAACATCTTCGAGCCATAGGTCAAAAAGAAAATAAGGCTGAAGATGTGGAGAACAAGACATGTGGTGATTTGAAGCCTCAAATAACACATAAGCAAGTGTGGAGACCCAGGAAAGTAAAAGCTAAGAGACCGATGATTTCCCAGAGTAGTAAATCCAATTTGAAGAGAGAAAAATCTTCAGTCATTGGAGAAAACTCTCCTCCACATGTTGCTATGGATGCTACTGAGGTGTTTATCTTGCCTTGGGAATCGTGCAATCAAGAAAGTCAATTTTGCTCGGGGGGCAAGACATTAATATGCTCATGAAGAAATCAAGAAAGATGAACGGCGATGGATACAACATCACATCTTTGAGCCGCCGTTTGTTGGATGCTAAGGCAAGGTATGGATTTATCGTGCTCATCATTATAGTATGCCTATGCCATGTTAGAACATTGCTTGCTATCTAGCACATGTGTGTTTTGCTTATCAAATTGATATTATGCATACATGTTGCAAATGCCAATTCTGAGTGGTGAAATTGGCAAGTTGGCATATAATTTATTTAAAGTATGATTCGGCTCGTTGGTCTTTGATATTTATTAAAAGCCAAATCATACATATTTTTATGAATCACCATAGAAAATATAGATTTCATAATTATTACATCATGATTTTGCTTCTTAGGAATCTGGCTAATTTTATTGGTCAATATGATGATTTGTTCTAGAGTTATTTTCTTTAGGAACATTGGCATTGTTATAATGTTTTGCATACATGTTTAAGCCGATTACTTACACTTGTAGTTTATTGGAATTCATGCATGTGAGACATATGTCTTTGGTGATTCATTATTGATCATACATTAAGTGGCTAAGTGTTTTTTATGCCTTGATGATTGTTGTTTCAAAAGCCACTTGAATTAGTATACATCTAGGCATATTAATTGCATGTTATAATTTTCATATGTCTAGAAAGAAGGAATTTTGGTCCAATAATTAGATATACCAAGCATCTGGCTATAATATCAAAAAAGGAGTATTTTTTAATACTGGGAAAGCCGGTGCTTGATTTTAATTCTTTGGGGAAAATTGGCGAAGTCACAAACTGCGGGTGGTCTGATCGGCGCATCACTGTCGGTCTGACTGTAGGTGGCCGGCAGTCTGATCGGCTTTGCATGGCCGGTCAGACCGGGTTTGAACAGGAAGCTGGGGGCACGATACACTTGATTATGAGGTCGAATTGATTGTAAGTTCGGACATTTGTGCCCAAGATACAGAAGAAGACTAGATAATTCCTTTGATTGGGTATTTCTAAAGATCCTGGTCTTGGGGTCGTTCCAAGGTTGGGTTTTAGATTTCATAGGTCAAATTTATCCTTCGTCATCGAAAGGGCATCGGTTCATGCTAGTTACGGTGGAGTACTTCAATAAGTGGGTTGAAGCCATGCCGTTCAAGAATATGATACACACGGAGGAGCTTCTTTTATGTCCAAGGAGGATATCTAAACATGGTGCTGCCAAAGTTATTCCTTTTGAGTTGGTCTATGCACAAGAAGTTGTTTTGCCGGTGGAGGTGAATCTTGGCTCTCTTCGATATATAAACCAAGATGATTTGTCGGTTGAAGACTACAAGACCTTGATGAGAGACAATCTTGATGAGGAGATCGACAAGCGTTTGAAGGCTTTCGAAGAAATAGAGAAAGAGAAGAAGATGGTGGCTAAGGCTTACAACGGAAGGGTGAAAGCATCATCATTTCAAGAAGATACTTGAAGAAATACTTCCTAAGCGTTTGGCAAGATGCTTAGGAAGTTCTATGGTCGGTAATATGGATTATCGCCGAGATACAAACATGTTCTATGCTTTTAGATTCACGATGTTCATCATAAAAGGCAGGGGGCATGTGTTTACACCCAAAATTGGTACCTAGAGTTGAAATAGAGAGAATTGTCAATATTTGGAAAATCTGTCGGTTTCCTCCAAAGGGCCAGTTTGACCGCCATGTATGGGCCAGTCATACCGGGCCTAAGGTCTGGTCAGACTGGCGACATGTGGCTGGTCTGACTGGCAGAGTCCGAGACCAAGTCGATTTTCATCGGTACTCGAGTTTCCTTGCTCCATAAGGTATGTTTCGGGTTTCCTGAGGAGTCTATCCCGAATTGGATGTGGAGGAGGACCTATGGGAGGCAAGACCAACCCCTATTTAAGGGCCCAGGCCAATTCAATTGAAGACACAGAATCTATCCCCTAATCTATACAATTGAATCATTGTTTTATTTTTACTTTTCAGCAATGTTTTCCTACTTTACCCTAGTTTAGTACATCTTTGTCGATTTGCGCTGTAAATCGTCCATCGCCGCTGCGAGAGTGCAACACCTCTTTGTAGGTTTGTCTTGAAAACCTTCTGTTTGCCCACGAAACGGGTATTTATCCATCATTCTACTCGAATTGGCTCCACTAGCCGGTTTAATCTACAAACCCATCTTGATTTAGTTTTTGCGAGATTGAGGTGGTTGGCGACTCCATATCACCGCAAGCCGTTTAGGTGTTTCGATCATGTTTGTCTTCTTGCCAAAAAAGTTGCCAACAAATAGATTGTGTGTTTTCAATTAACCGACCTTCGCCCTTAAATAGGGGTTGGACTTGCCTCCTACAGGTCTTCCTCCATGTCCAACTCAGGGTAGAAACCTTAGGAAACCCGAAACATACCTTATGGAGCATGAAAACCTGAGTACCAATGAAAACAGACTCGGTCTCAAACTCTGTTGGTCAGACCGGCCACATGCCGACGGTCTGACGGGGATATAGGCTACGGTCTGACCGGCCCATACACGGTAGTCAGATGGGCCATCCAGAGGAAACCCGGAGAAGTTCCAAATTTTGGCAATTCTAATTAATTTCGATCCTATGTGCCAAATTTGGGTGTAAATACATGCCCCCTGCCTTTTATGATGAACATCGTGAATCTAAAATCATAGAACATGTTTGTCTTAGGGCGATAATCCATATTACCGGCCATAGTACCTCCTAAGCATCTTGCCAAACACTTGAGAAGTATTTCTTCAGGTAATTCCCATTGATAGCTCGCTGAAAACGCTCTCCTTGAAGTGTCTCCAAAAAGTACGCATTACCTAGAACGATTCTGCATATTCGATAAGGCCCTTCCCAACTTGGTGACCACTTAACGAATTATTTAGATCGAGAACCCAAAGGAAAAATTGTCTTCCATACCAAAATCTCCCACTTGGAACGACTTTGCAATCACCCTTTTGTTGTATGCCTTAGCCAGTCTCTTCTTCTCTTCTCTATTTCTTCCAAAGCCTTCAAACGCTTGTCGATCACCTCATCAAGATTGTCTCCCATCAAGATCTTGTAGTCTTCAACCGACAAATCATCTTGCTTTATATATCGAAGAGAGCCAAGATTCACCTCAACCGGTAAAATGGCTTCTTGTACATAGACCAACTCAAAAGGGGTTACTTTGGTAGCACCATGTTTAGATATCCTATGGGCCAATAATGCTTCAGAAAGCACCTCATGCCACCTCCTTGGATGTTCTTCAATCATCTTCTTGACTAGTTTTAACAAAGTTTTATTACTTGACTTTGCTTGTCCATTAGCCTGAGCGTAGTAAGGAGAAGAACCCAACAATTTGATACCATAAGATTCGGCAACATTTTTCACCTCTTTGGACATGAAGGAAGCTCCTTGGTTCGTAGTCAATGTTTGAGGAATACCAAATCTATGTATAATATGCTTTAAAATAAAGTCAATTACCTTAGTTTGAGCCATATTCTTGAGCGGCACGGCTTCGGCCCACTTGGTGAAGTAATCGGTCGCAACTAGCACAAACCGATGCCCCCTTGATGATGAAGGATAAATTTGACCAATGAAATCCAAAGCCCAACCTCGGAACGACCATGGTTTAATAATAGGATTCAACACTGCGGCTGCTGCCAATTGAACATTGCCGAACCATTGACAAGCTTCGTATCCTCTATAATATTTGAAACAATCATCATCCATCTTCGGCCAATAGAACCCCGCTCTCCTAAGCAACCAATTCATTTTATGGGCCGATTGATGAGTTTCACAAATACCTCCATGCACCTCTCCCATAGCAACTTTAGATTGATCATTATCTAGACACTTTAATAGCACCCCATCTATATTTCGGTGATATAAATCTTCATCAAGCAAAGTATATTTGAGTTCTTGCCGCCGAATTTTTCGACCAACCTTAGGACTAGGATATTTCAAATATTGAATCAAAGGAATTCTCCAGTCTTCTGCCGCTTCCAACGCACAAACGTCCGAATTTAAAATTAATCCGGCCTCTGTATCAGATAAATTATGCCCCCAGCACTTTCTGTGTACCCGGTCTGACCGACCAAGCAATGCCGGTCAGATCGCTCCTCAAGTCCGGTCAGACCGTCCATACAAGGCCGGTCAGACCTCTGACCACCTGTGGTTAGACCGGCAGTGATGCGTCGGTCAGACCGCCCGCGGTCTTCGTCCTCGCCAACTTTGCCCAAAGAATTATAATCAAGCACCGATTTTTCCAGTATTAAAAATACTCTTTTTTTGACATTATAACCCGATGCTTGTTGAGCCAAATCATTTGTTCTAGAATTCTCACTTCTAGCAATATGTTTAATGACAAAATCATCGAAATTGGCAATAATATCCAAGCATTGATCTAGATACCTATTTAGCGACCCATCAAGCCACTTGTAAACTCTGGCAACTTGTTGCACCACCAATTCTGAGTCACCAAACGCCTCCACGTGTGTAGCTCTAATGATCTCCATCACTTGTAAGTCGAATAATAAAGCATTATATTCGGCTTGATTGTTTGTATAAAAATACTCCAAACGAACTGATGCTTCAAAACATTTACCATTGGGCGAAATTAAAACTACACCTATACCTTGACCATCTTTGCACGAAGAGCCATCAAAATAAATTTTCCAAGGTGTAACATTAAGCAAGCAAGCCTCATCTTCATAAGCAATATCCACATTATGGTCTACTATAAAATCTAATACAATTTGACCTTTCATAGATTTCAAAGGTTCATAAGCCAAATCATATTCAATCAATGCATACTCCCACTTGTCAATTCTCCCACTTAGAATTGGCCTTTGTAACATATGTTTAATAATATCGGTTTGACAAGCAACTATGAAAGTACTAGATAACAAGTAATGACGCAACTTGATACAAGCATAGTATAAGCAAAGACAAAGTCTCTCCACACAAACATACCTCGTCTCAGCATCTAAAAGACACGACTCAAGTACGTGATTATATATTCCTTGCCATCTTTCTCTTGTGTCAAAATGGCTCCAATGACTTTGTCTTCGGCGGCAATATATAATCAAAACAGAATTCCAGCTTTAGGCACTCGCACCACGGGTGAAGTAGATAAACATTTCTTCGATCCCTCAAATGCCTCTTGTTGTGCTGCCGCCAAGTAAAATCGGCTTTTTTTCAAACTTAAGATAGGAATAAATGCATCGATTTTACCGGCTAGGTTAGATACAAATCTCGTCAAGTAATTCACTTTACCTAGCAACTTTTGAACTTCTTTCTTGCTTGTCGGTGCCTTGAAATCTTGAATCTCAACTCCTCTCTCATGCACCATGAATCCTAAGAACTTCCGCGCCGACACACCAAAAACACACTTGAGTGGATTCATCTTTAAACCATACTGGCGCATCCTCTCAAAAGCTAACCTCAAATAGGCTATATGACCATCCATCCCATCCGATTTGACAATAATATCATCAATGTAGATTTCCAAGATAAAACCTAACAAATCATGAAAGATCAAATTCATCGCTCTTCAACCCAAATGTCATGATAACCCACTCAAATAATCCAACAAATGCTGAACACCTAAAAGCTGTCTTGTACATATCCTCTTCCGCCATACAGATTTGATTGTAGCCGGCATTGACATCCAAAAAGCTAATCACCTTATGACCCGAAGCGTCATTTATCAACATGTCGGCTATAGGCATAGAATATTCATCTTTAGGAGTAGCTTTGCTCAAATCTCTAAAATCTATGCATACTCTAATCTTGCCACCCCCTTCTTCGCCACCGGAACAATGTTGGACACCCACTCCGCATAACGACATGGCGTAATAAACCCCGCCTTTAATAATCGGTCTATCTCTTCTTTGACACGATCATATATAAGAGGATTGAAGTGATGAGGAGGTTGTTTATGAGGCCTAAATTCTGATTTTATAAGAAGCCGATGTTCAACAAGATCACAGCTAAGTCCCGGCATCTCATGATACTCCTATGCAAAACAATCAACATATTCTTTAAGCAACTCGATTATTTTAACCTTATAATCGGCTTTCATGCTCTTGTTTACAAAAGTCGGCCTTGGAACACTTCCATCTCCTATGTCCACTTCTTCCAATGGATCGGCTGATGTAAACCCTTGACCAAGCTTCTCTACTTCATCAAAATCTTTAATAGTTTCTCCAATACCGTTCTTTGTAGACCGTTATTCTTGCACCCTCCTTTGCAACCACTCTAAATTGGCTCCTTTACACATTATACAAAGTAATATCACCTAGTCGTGCTAAGCTAGCCGGCTTTACAGAGATAGGTAGAAAGCCATCTTTGTAAACACTAATAAAATCAAAGCTAGAAAGATCTAACCCTGATAAGCATTGCATATTCCCATGTTGCAATCCCATTGAAACATCGACCATTGCAAGCTCGACCGATGTATCCGCTTGAACAATCTCAATATCATCGCCGTTCCATTGAATTAAGCATTGGTACAAGGTAGAAGGAACACAACAATTGGCATGAACCCAACAACGTCCTAAAATAACACTATGTTACCTTGCACATTGACGATGAAGAAAGCGGTAGGCAACGTCTTGTTTCCCACGGTAAGCTCCATGGACAAGATTCCCTTGGCCTCCGTTGATTCACCACTAAAGCCGTTGAGTGTCATATTGGTCTTCTTCAACTCATCTTCTCCATGACCCAACTTCCTAAATAGTGAATATGGCATCAAGTTCGACGACACCTCCATCCACTAGCATCCTAGAAACCGGCTTCCCATCAATATGACCTTTGAGATAAAGAGGCTTCATATGACGGTTAGACTCATCGGGCTTTTCAAAACCTGCATCTCTTGGACCTAGTGAAAGTTGAGCAACCTCGGTCTCCTCTAAGGAACAAAACTCCATAGGCAACATGCACACCATGTTGATGTCCATATCTTCACTTGGCGATCACTTGACAACCGGTTGCTCATATTCTTTTCTTTCCCTCCCCTCTCGAACAACTACCGGCTCCTCAATCTTCAATGGCTTGGTTCTCCACTCCTTCATTGGCGGCAGCCGCAACTCATCAAATCTTCTATCTCTCCACTCTTCGGCATTCTTTTCTCTCAACTCATATGCCCAAAGACGTTGCAACCTTCTCTTTTGCATAGCCGTCAAGTTCTTAGGCATCCACCTTGACTTCGGTGTGTTCCAGGAGGTATATAGTGTCCCCTATTATTTTCTCGCAAACAAGAAGCAAATCCGGAACCATTTCCAGAAGATTGGCGGTCAGACCGGCGTTGGTAACCGGTAGGACCGCCTTTGTACCTGCTGTCAGACTGGCCAAAACGCCCGGTTAGACCGTCACGGGGGCAATAGTCAGACCGGCCAACAGGCCCGGTCAGACCGGCCGTAGATCTTTGGTCAGACCAGCCAACAGGCATGTCTTACTACTCTCCTGCGTAGAACTTGTCCCGACTTTGCTTTGATCACTTGAAATTGTCTTAGCTTCTTCTTCAGAAGGTATTGGCACGTCATGAGACACTACTTTGATAGTAATCACCTCCAAAGTCTTCCCTTTCGCCTTAGTACGCTTATGTGCCCTCCTTTCTTCCTCAAACTAATTTCTTGGAGAAAACCAGTCTTCGTTTGATGAAGATAAACGCTCATGTGCTGACCTCCTCGGTATTCCCCATCCTTGATGAAATTGCATTGGAGGCATATGATCATACATTGGCGGTAGTGCCCCCCATGGCATGAAGTAAGGAAAAAGACAACCCGACAGTGGCATTGGGCAAGGTCCCCATGGCATAACTTGAGAATGATGTGGGAATGGTGGCTCCAATACTCTTGGTCAATGACTAAATCGCTCCTCAGGAGGTAATCTTGTTCTCTTGCCCTTGCTACGCTCCTTCTCAATGCTTTTCTTCTCATATTTTTTGAAGAGAATGTCAAAAGACACTTTTGGTTTCCGTGAAGTTCTTGAACATGAAGCTCCATTTTTATTCTCCTTCCAATCACCAACTTCCTTCCCCTTAGTAGATTTGGCTTGCTCCGGCCAAATCAACACCTTCATGTCATTGAAATCAATAACATTGACAGGAAAAGGATCATTGTCAATCTTCATCTTGGAGCCCTCAGTAAATTTCAATCGTCCTTCATCTATGGCTGATTGAACCTGTCGACGGAACACATTACGCTCATTAGTAGAATGAGAATAAGAATCATGCCACTTGCAATAAGATCGACGCTTCAATTCTTCTAATGAGGGTATGACATGGTCTTTAGGTAACCTAATTTGTTTCTCTTGCAAGAGGTAATCAAAAATTTTATCACACTTGGCCACATCAAAACTATACTTAATCTCACTTTGTCGATCCTTGCGAGGAATCGGCGTCAAGCTAGAACAAACAAAAGACTTATTCTTGTTAGTCCAAGACCACTCGGCAAGATATATATCATGATCACCCTCATCATTGTCAGAATCACTATCATTAGAGCAATCAACCATACCAACATTAGGCTTTTTATCATTAAATCTAACAAATTTCTTACTATCCCTAACCCGGCTTTTTAAGCCCGAGCCTTTTGCATGACTTGAATAACATCAAGAAATTGTTGGCCATATAATCTTTCTTTAATAGGAACAAGTAAACCGCTAAAAGCAAGATCAGCCAAATTTCTTTCAGTTATACTCAAACTAAAACACCGGTTTCTAGCATCTCTAAATCTCTTAACATAATTAGTGACAGACACATTATGCTTTTGCCTAACCGATGTTAAATCACATAATCTAAGCTCAGTTTCACCAGTGTAGAAATAATCATGAAATTTTTGTTCTAATTGAGCCCAAGTATGAATAGAATTTGCTGGTAAAAAGTAAACCATGTAAAAGTAGTACCAGACAAAGATAAAGAAAACAAGCACAATTTAAAAACATCGGACGTACTAGCTTCACCACATTGTGCTAAGAATTGGCCTATGTGTTCCCATGTAGTCCTATTATCCTCACCACTAAATTTTGTGAACTCAGGAACTCTATAACCACGAGGATATGGGATATTATCAAAATAATCAGGATACAGCTTTTGGTAATCCTTAGCACGATTCCTTGGGTCAATTCCAAATGATTCTCTAATGATGTTTCTAATCCGTTCCTCCATATTTTGAGGCCTTGGTGGATTTGGTAAGTTTGGTGGCTTGAAAAGTGTAAAATCAAAGTGTGTGTTTGATTCTTCTTTGGATGATGAACAATTGGTTATTTGGGTTTTATTGATTTGAGTGTTTTGTTCCGACCGAGCCAGTCCGACTGATTGCCGATTGTGTTTCGGTTTTGGTTTCGGTTTGTTTTCTTATACATACATGGAAGTTTCGTGTTCCTATGCACGTGTCTAGTTGTTTATGCTAACAATGAGTCAAGTTTGGATAGCTTGTGCTCGGATATGGTATTCTTTATTTAATTGTGTGCAGGTATTCTTTACGTCTCGGGAAAGTGTTGCCGGTGATCGAGTTGGAGTCAACTTGGAGATAAGGTGACGTTCGAGATGGGAATCATGCGGGATGCTGAAGGGTAGAGATTAGTGCACATGATTGGAAAGTTTCCATGTGGCATACAATGGAGATATTCTTGCGTATGGAAAGCGGAATTTCGGTTTTAGGAAAACCAGGATTCTTACGGCTAGTTTATGTATAGTTTGTTTCTTTTACGAGAAGGTTTCCTAGTGGATTAGGGCTTCTTGTATGAGTAGGATTCGTGGCTCTTGGCTGCAGATTTTGTGTATAAATTGTGAGGGGAGGCGTGGCCTCTCGGTATCGCTCGTATCGATTTTGAGTTCGAGTTTTAGAGCTTCTCAAGTTAGGGTTTCAAGTTTAGATTGAGATTTTGTGAGGAGTGCTTTGTTTGCACTTTGTAAACACAGAGAGTTTCAATAAAGATCAATCTTCTTGAGAATTCTTTGTGTCTACTTCTTCCTCGGTGTGGCGGCGTATTTCGGATCTGCTAACTGGTCAGACCGCAGACACTACGGCAGTCAGACCGCGCCTTCTTCCCAGTTAGACGACAAGTACATTGGCGGTCAGACCGGTGGACATTGCACGTCATCGGCATCGGCTACTACAGGCAAATCGGCTGAGGCGATCGGCTACGGGCGGTCAGACCGAAGGCTATCAGGCGGTCAGACCGGCTGAACAGCTCGATCAGACCGGTGCGACACCTGCGGTTAGACCGGACGTCAGAAAACAGAGGTAAAGTTTTATTTCCGCTAAAACTTTATTTTTTGGGTACTCAACCATTCACCCCCCTTCTGGTTGGCTTTTCGTTGGGCATTCGATCCTACAAGTGGTATCAGAGCCACGTTTTTCTGCTTTGTATTTTTATTGATCTAAAGATTTTTCGCCATGTCCCATAATTTTTCAACTAAGCCACATGTTTTTGATGGAACCAATTTTGCTTATTGGTGTAGCAAGATGCAATCTTATATAATGACTCAAGATTACGATGTTTGGCAAAAGGTTGCTCTTCCTTACACTATTCCCGAAGTGATTAATTCCGAGGCTTTGAAAACTGATTTTAATAACAATTGCAAAGCTCGCAATATTGTATTGAATGGGATTTCTCGTTCGGATTTTGATCGCGTTTCACATCTTCAAACTGCCAACGAGATTTGGAATTCTTTGAAAAACTTTCATCAGGGAACTACCAACATAAAAGAACTTCGTCGAGATCTTTTCAAAAAGGAATATGTAAAATTTGAGGTGAAACCTACTGAAGCTTTAGATGACTATCTTGGTAGGTTTAACAAAATTTTGAGTAATCTTAGATCTGTTGATTCTTCTTATGACACTAATTATCCACAATTTGAGATTTCTCGTCACTTTTTGAATGGTCTTGACATGTCTATTTGGGAGATGAAAGTTACTTCAATTCAGGAGTCTGTCAACATGGCTACTTTGACTTTGGATTCTCTTTACACTAAACTCAAAACTCATGAGATGAACATTCTTTCTCGAAAAATTGACTCCAAGTCAAGTGCTTTGGTTACTTCCTCTTCTGTTGTTGCTTCTTCATCCGCTGTTTCTTCATTGGCTCCCACTATTCTTGCTTTAATTAAAGCCATGTCCGATGAACAACTCGAGCAATTCGAGGAGGAGGACTTGGTTCTTGCTGCTAATAAACTCTCTCGAGCTGTGAACAAAGTCAGGTTCAGGAAGAAAGGAGGACCAACGCGTTGCTTTGAGTGCGGCGCCTTGGATCACATTCGCTCCAACTGCCCCAAACTTGGGAGAAGCAAGAAGGAGGACAAGAGCGCGGAGAAGACGGAGGATGACAAGCCCAAAGTGAAGCGCTCAAAGGAGATAATCAAGAAAGTGCTAAGTCAAGTCTATGCCGCTTTTGAGCCACTTAGCGACATAGATTCTGATAGCGAGGAAGAGAAAGGGAAGAAAATCTCCGGCGTTTGTCTCATGACGTGTGGAGATGAAGGCTCTGAAGATGAGGACAATGAGGTAAGTTCACTTGAGGATGCAATTCTTGTTTTAAGTGCTAAGAATAAAAATGTGAGAAAATGTTTAAAAAACAAGAATTTGTCATTGAATCTTTGAATACTGAAATTGCTAGATTGAAATCTCTTATTCCCAATGATGATAATTGCAAAAATTGTGAGGTTTTAATGCTGGAAATTTCAAAGATTAGAGATGTCAATAATTCTCAAGTTTTGGCTTCTAAATCTTGTTTAACTTGTAATACTAATGAATTGAAACTAAAAGATGCTTTAGCTCGTGTTAAGCACATGGAAGAAATAGTTAAACAAGATGAGGTAGCTTCTTGCTCTAGATGTCGCAAAGGCAAAGATGTTTTAATTGATTGTGAAAATTGTGTTAATCTTGGAAAATAAGTTTCTTCCTTGAAAAGTTCTTTGCAAAAATTTTCGATAGTAAGAAACAACTTAACATGATTTTGGACAAATCTAAAGTGTGTTGCGACGACAAGGGAATAGGTTTTGATGCTCATGATTATTTCACCAAAGGTGTTTTGAATTTGACTGAAAATGGTGAAATCTTAACAAAACCTAATGCTTTGAAAACAATTTTCAAATCTGCTGGAAATTTGCCATCTCTTTCGTTTGTTTAAAAGAAACTAAAACCAATATTTCAAAACCATCTGTTTCTACTTGTGCTCCTAATTATCATAAGAGATATAATTGTTCGTATTGTGGAAAAGATGGACATTTGGTTGGATTTTGTTTTAGACTTGCCCGTAAAACGAAAAAGAAAAGAGAAATTGCTTTTGCAAAGCAACAATGGCAAAAATCAGGTTTTGGTTCGAGGAGTTCATCCGACCGACACCGACAAGTCTGGCCGATCGGCCACGACCACAGCGGTCGACCGCAGTTGAACAGCGGTCGACCGGCAGCCAGCTCCGTCGACCGCAGTACATCGGCGGTCGACCGACCTCTGGCGTTCTGGGCATAATTCAAATCAGACTTTTGTAAAGCAAGCAAGGTAATGTTTCGGTAAGTCTGGTTCTGATTTTGTTTGCGCATACGTACCTACTAGTTCTACTGGTCGTGTGACTCAGTGTTGGGTTCCAAAATTTCTTATTTCTAACCCCAACATGGAGGCCTCGACATCTTCTTGTTTGTAGGTATTTTGATGGCATACTCCCCATATGTGTGTAATGTGAAGACAACGATTGTTTTTTATGATGACATCAAGAAGTGGATATATGTCATTTTATGAGAACCTTGGTGATATCATTTGCAATTGGATGTCTTCTTCAAAGATCTTTAATTTCTTCTTTGTTTTTCCTTGGGAAAATTGGAGGTTAATTTTAGGGGGAGTTTATGTTTCTGTGCACTCGTGTTGGATTCTTCTTGCTTTGCTTTTCTTCGAGGGGAATTGGGAATCATTCATCCTTTTGGCATGTTTTGAGGGGAGTTTTTGTGCTCTTTGTTTTATCAAGCTACAAAATTAAAATAAATTGAAAAAAGAGCTTTATCCATATATATTGTTGATCATGTGCATGCTAGCAATATTATGAAGATTTATTTGTCACTAGCATAGCTTATATGTATTATAGTATTTTTATGTGATCTAGATTTTATATTTAAGAGAAATAATGCATGACACTTTAACACAATACTTTGAATTAAAGAAATATGCAATGTTGATACTGCACTTGTGTTGGATTTTAAATGCTTATATATATTATGTTGCTTTAATATTCCTCAAATTACTTAAAATTGCTCATTGTGAAAAGAGAATAAAATATTATCTATGAGAGAAAAAAATGAATACTGAATCCTTGGAAACAGTCTTGACGACAAGGACGTATTCGATGTGAGCAAAAATAATGAGTACCGAATCCTTGGAAACAATCTTGACGACAAGGACGTATCGGGAATAATTGAGAAAAAATATGAGCAACAAATATGGCTCAAATCAATATGAAAAAGTTTTTCTCTTGAATTATATGTGCAAAAAGGTATATTTGAGAAAGAATAAAGATTGCAATAGGTATATATATTTGGGTTTATCTTCCAACCTATGTGCTTGTAAAGATGTTGCATTATAAATCATTGAAATTCATGAATTCTTATTGTGTTATTGCTCTTAATTATAAAATATTTGATTCATGATTTTACTTTAATGCATATTTGCTATCTAATTGATAAATTTATCTTCTTATTATTGCAACACATGACTTGACTTGTCTTATGTATGGTGCTAAGCTCTTGACAATTAAATAAACATAATTCCTATGCTTGATGAATTCATTGTCAAAAGGGGGAGAAAATAATGTTGTTTGCGAGACCATTTGCATAACAAAAAGTGCAAGTTTTTTTTGGGTCAAAGGATTTTCTTTCTTTTAAAAAGGGGAAGAAATTTTCTTTGATTTTTGAGCTTTTCAATGCTTTTTATCATTTTTTTAACTCTTCAAACACCAAAACAACTCTTTTATTTTGTTTGCCAATGTGTTCATCAAGGGGGAGATTGTAAAATCAAAGTGTGTGTTTGATTCTTCTTTGGACGATGAACAATTGGTTATTTGGGTTTTATTGATTTGAGTGTTTTGTTCCGGCCGAGCCAGTCCGACTGATTGCCGATGGTGTTTCGGTTTTGGTTTCGGTTTGTTTTCTTATACATACATGGAAGTTTCGTGTTCCTATGCACGTGTTTGGTTGTTTATGCTAACAATGAGTCAAGTTTGGATAGCTTGTGCTCGGATATGGTATTCTTTATTTAATTGTGTGCAGGTATCCTTTACGTCTCGGGAAAGTGTTGCCGGTGATCGAGTCGGAGTCAACTTGGAGATAAGGTGACGTTCGAGATGGGGATCATGCGGGATGCTGAAGGGTAGAGATTAGTGCACATGATTGGAAAGTTTCCATATGGCATACAATGGAGATATTGTTGCGTATGGAAAGCGGAATTTCGGTTTTAGGAAAACCGGGATTGTTACGGCTGGTTTATGTATAGTTTGTTTCTTGTACGAGAAGGTTTCCTAGTGGATTAGGGCTTCTTGTATGAGTAGGATTCGTGGCTCTTGGCTGCGGATTTTGTGTATAAATTGTGAGGGGAGGTGTGGCCTCTCGGTATCGCTCGTATCGATTTTGAGTTCGAGTTTTAGAGCTTCTCAAGTTAGGGTTTCAAGTTTAGATTGAGATTTTGTGAGTGCTTTGTTTGCACTTTGTAAACACAGAGATTTCAATAAAGATCAATCTTCTTGAGAATTCTTTGTGTCTACTTCTTCCTCGGTGTGGCGGCGTATTTCGGATCTGCTAACCGGTCAGACCGCAGACACTACGGCGGCCAGACCGCGCCTTCTTCCCGGTTAGACTGCAAGTACATTGGCGGTCAGACCGGCAGACATTGCACGTCATCGGCATCGGCTACTACAGGCAAATCGGCTGAGGCAATCGGCTACGGGCGGTCAGACCGAAGGCTATCAGGCGGTCAAACCGGCTGAACAGCTCGGTCAGACCGGTGCGACACCTGCGGTCTGACCGGACGTCTGAAAACAGAGGTAAAGTTTTATTTCCGCTAAAACTTTATTTTTGGGGTACTCAACCATTCACCCCCCCTCTGGTTGGCTTTTCGTTGGGCATTCGATCCTACAAAAAGTGGTTGTTGTGGCGCAATATTGCCATATTGGCCTTATGTAGTATCATGTGGATAACCTCTATTAGGATCATTGTATTGATTAGGTATATGCGGAGAAATTTGTGGATGAACAGTAGCTACAGGAGGATCATGTATAGGAACGTGATATAAAACCGAATTACCCATGATTGGGCCAATGTCCTGTACCGGCACCAATGCGTCGGTCTGACTGGCACAGGGTCTGGTTTGACCGGCAATGTGTGGTGCGGTCTGACCGGCCATATAGCCGCCGGTCAGACCGGTGATGGGGGCGGTCGGACCGGCCTGTTGGCCGGTCTAACCGATATAGGTGCGCCGGCCGACCGCCGAAGGTCCGGTCGACCGACAGAGCGTAACTCTCCCGCTTGTTGCATAGTCGCCCCAACGGTTTTGCAAAATATTTGATGAACAAGGGCTTGGCTAGCACTTGCAGCAGAGGTAGATGGTAAATCGGCCATGAGAGAGCCGAACTTAGAACTCATATAAGCATTAATCATCTTATTGAAGCAAGATTTCATAGCAAGTTCAAGTTTATTATTGACAGCAGCAATAACGGACTCATCTACTGAACTTGCTATGAGTTTTTGAATAGGAAGTGCAACATTATCGCACTTGCCTCATCATGAACGACTTTGAGCAGAATATTGGACTTGAGAACCACACCTTAACGAGTCTTAGTGCATGACTTGTCCAACACCTCCTGCGTGATCACCTTGATCCGCTCCTCCATGATCTTTCATGCTTCTCCATCAAGATAATCCAATTAGATGTGGATGACGTTGGATGGATCCACCTACTGTGTTGCTTGCTTTGACATGGTGGCGTCGAAGTTGAGATGACGTTGAGCCGATTTCCCCAGCGGAGTCGCCAAAAATCGTGTTGGCAACTTTTTTGGCAAGAAGACAATCACGATCGGAACACCTAAACGCCTTGTGGTGATATGGAGTCACCAACCACCTCAATCTAGCAAAAAACTAAACCAAGATGGGTTTTGTAGATTAAACGGGCTAGTGGAGCCGATTTAAGTAGAACGATGCATAACTACCCGTCTCGTGGGCAAATGGAAGGTTTCCAGGACAAACCTACAAAGAGATGTCGCACTCCCGCAGCGGCGCCAGACGATTTACCACGCAAATCGACAAAGATGGACGAACCACTTGGAATTAATATGAAAAAAGTAAAAGAATGATTCAATTGGCTAAAAACTTGAGACTATATTGTATGTTTTCGATTGAAGCGGCCTTGGCCCTTAAATAGGGGTTGGACTTGCCTCCTACAGGTCTTCCTCAATGTCCAACTCGGGGTAGAATCCTTAGGAAACCTGAAACATACCTTACGGGGCAAGGAAACCCGAGTACCGATGAAAACAAACTCGGTCTCGGACTCTGTCGGTCAGATCGGCCACATGTAGGCGGTCTAACCGGGATATAGGCTGCGGTATGACCGGCCCATACACGGCGGTCAGATCGTCCATCTAGAGGAAACCCGGTGGACTTCCAAATTTTGGTAATTCTAATTAAATTCCATCCTATGTGCCAAATTTGGGTGTAAACAGTATCCTTCCTGATAATGTCGAGGCAACAATAACAACGCTATGTGCTTTCTTGAATGCAATTTCGCAGAAGATCATCAATCCAGACATATTAGAAGCCTTTCAAAATGATTTGGTGCAATGTCTTGTCACCTTTAAGATGATCTTTCCACCTTTCTTCTGAATATCATGACGCATCTTCTTTCTCGCCTTGTCAAAGAAATTTGTATCCTTGGTCTGTATACCTACACAAAATGTTCCTTTCAAGAGGTACATCAGTGTTCTAAAGAAGTACGTTCGTAACATTCTTGTCCAGAGGCCAACATCACCAAGGGGTATGGAGCAGAGGAGGTCATTGAGTTCTGCGTAGACTTTATTGAAGACCTTCGTCCAATCGGGGTGCCTGAATCAAGCCATGAAGGGAGACTACGGGGAAAAGAGACTCTTGGAAGGAAAGCAATAATGACCGTAGACAATGAATTATTCCGTAAAGCACATTTCAAAGTTTTGCAACAATCTTTGTTGGTGGATCCTTACATCGAGGAGCACTTGGCAATTGTTCGCTCCAAAAAAAGGGTAAGGCCAATGCCTGGATTACATGCCCTATTTGGCTGCGACAACATCTCATGGGCAATGGGACGATTGACCAACAATTATCCTCCTTGGGGAGGGGACCATCTTGCTTGACCAGGACATTCCAAGCATATGAAGTCAATGGGTATACATTTTACACAAGAGCCTAAGACAGAAAGAGCACGAACCAGAATAGTGTTATTCACATCAATGCCATGAGATACAATGAAACAACCAGCACGTATTACGGTGGCATCGACGACATATGGGAACTTGACTATGGACCTCTGAAGGTCCCTTTGTTTTGGTGCCAGTTGGTTAGGTTGACTGGTGGAGGAGTAATGATTGATGAAAGTGGGATGACAATGGTTGATCTTAACAAGGTTGAATACTCATACGAACCCTTCATACTTGCCAATGTGTAACGCAAGTTTTCTATGTGAAGGACATGGCTAGCAAAGTAAAGAAGGGGAAAGGGTCCGTTGAGCCAAAGCGCCACGTGGTTCTCCCAAGCAAAAGGAAAATCATCGGAGTCGAGGATAAGACTGACGAAGATTAGGATCAGTTTGACGGGCAACCTCCGTTAGCGGTGATGGTTGACCCGAGCATACTCCTATCAAATGAGGACACCCCTTACTCATGCAACGATCATAGTGAAGGAACATTAGTGAGGAAAAGTATGTGAGCGCAACCATCACGCACTAAATTATGTTAAATGTACTGACCTAGCTAGGTTGTTGTATGAACAATGTAAAATATTTTGAATTTATTGAAGATCCATCTGTTAATTAGATGTCTCCTTTAGTCCCGGTTGGTGGCTTCAGCCGGGACTAAAGATATCTTTAGTCCCGGTTAGAGCCAACAAACTAGGACAAAAGATCCTAGGATCTATATATAGCATAGGGCACACGGCGATCGAAACACTTAATCGTTTCTTCGATCTTCTTCTTGCACCGAGTAGAATTTTGCCCTCAGCCGCCACCGCCGCCATCATCGTCTCGCGCCGCCACCGTCATCTTGCGTCACCACCGTTGTCACGCACTGCCGCCGTCGTCTAACGGCGTCATCTCGATGTCGTTGGAATCCCTAAGGTAACCGATTCATCTTTGTTGATCTACTCGTATGTCGTTCCGTCTTCTCGCCGTCACCGCCGCACGCCGCACCTGTCGTCGCTGTCGCCGCCGCACGCCACACACTCGTCGCAACCGGGCAAACTGTGCTTTTGATATATGCATGATATGAATGTGATGATCTGTCGACCGACCAAACCTAATTCTGCTTTGTTTGAAAAAAATTAGAGAAATTTAAAATATATGACGTGAATTGGGGAGAAATTGTAAATATATGAATGTGTTTTTTCTCTGTTATTTTGAATATGGGGATGACTGTGCCAGCTTGTCAAAATTGTGAATTTTGCAGATATATAAGACTGAATTTTGTTAAATTTGCTTTGATCTGTGAAGACATGTGAAGACTGATATATATGACTGAGAAATTTTAAAGTGTGAATTAGGGACAAATTGTAAATATATGGCTGTGAATTGGGGACAAATTTGAATTACTTATGTGTGAATTTGGGAGAAAATGTAAATATGTCACTGTGAATTGTAAATATATGTGTGAATTATTTATGTATGTGAATTGGGACTGAAAATTTTGCTATGTTTGAAAAAAAACTTACATTATAGTTTTTTTCCTTCTTCTTCTCTTTGTTTTTTTCTCTATGTTTTTTTCTAGGGTTGAATTTGTATATTTATGTATATATTGTTGTGTTATTTATTTACAAACAAACGAGAATGATAGAACAACTTTTACGACTGAACGAGTGGAGGTAGTGGTTCAAGATATTGGTTGGAAACAAAATTCCAAAAAAATTTCATCTTGACTCCTATGCATTGGGAGTGAAAACATTTTTTAATCCTATGCATTGGGAATCAAAACAAAACTTTGTTTTCAGTCCGATGCATAGGAGTGAAGACAAATTTTGTTCGGTTGTTTTCACATAAATATCAGACTTAGGAACATCATAAATGTATTTACTAAATAATAAATAATTTTTCCTAGTCGGAATTACTTGATCCAGTTGCTGATAGCCGTCGTCGCTCAAGCTTAAGGGGTCCCAAGTTGTCCAAGCAAAACTTGAAGGGTTACGGGGAGGCTACGCTAGCCGAAAACAAAAACTTTTTAACCGCGCAAACCAGGAACACTTGCAAGTAAGGGCCGATAGATCGTTACCGATTGGAGTATGCAGCGGAAATAGCCAATCAGGACTATCCGATCCGGAACAGTGTAGCCTATTCCCGCAAGCCGACACCGATACCCGGGGACAGCCGATTCACCAATCAGCCGATTCGCCGATGTAGCCTATTCGCCGAGTCGTCGACCGCGTTCTCGCGCCTCGCTCCGATGCGCTCGACCGCAGCCGATTCCACCACAGCCGATTCGTAGCCAATCAACAGCGCGCAACGTAGCAGCGCCTCTACCGGTATCCACACGTTCGGGAACAGAACGCCGAACACCCGTGTGCTAGCACGCGATGCAAGGCTAGGGTTTGGCTCGAAAGTGGGAGGGTTGCCGTGGAGTTCGATCTCGGCGACTTCTGTTGCGGATTCGGTTCAATGCGATCAATTGACGTCCCACAGCTCTCCACCCCTCCCTCCTTTATATAGAGTTGGCCGACTGGGACTAGTGGCCGATTAGGACTCTATTTTGAATCGGATCCTATCCGAATCTCACAGAGTTGGCCGCCCATACGTCGTAAGCCTATACGACTCTATCCGATCGGATCCCTATCCGATCGAGCCGTATTCGAGTCCAACTCGAATGCCTGTTCTTATCCCCTTAAGCGTGCGACCACGTAGGTTCAGGTATACTCGGTTTTGGCTATAGTCTAACTTAGCCGATTGTCGGCTCGAGTCCAACTCAGCCGACTGTCACAGCGGCGCCTAGCAAGCACATATTGACACCATAGTATACAAGAATATAATATCGGCTCGAACCTGTAATGTGTACACAAATCCCTTTGCCTCATGGTACCAGTTAAGCTATAGGCAAGATGTGTGCCATCCCTTCAATAGCTTAACCATTCACTCGAACCGTATTGGATTATTTGTCTGTTGATTGACTCCTCAATCAACATAGCATGGCCATGCATTTCCATAATCCATTACCTCGAGGCCCAGAGATATCTCTCCAAAGGAGGGGTAAATTCCATCTTGATCACTCACATCCCACTCCATGTTTCATAGCAAACCCGAAAACTACCTTTATAACTACCCAGCTACGAATAGCGTTTGGTAGTCCCAAAGTAGGCTACTACACATGTTGGAATCCATGGTGATCTCAGGTCTAAGGACTTTGTACCAACACTACCCGAGACCAACTAATGGCACATTAATTCCCGTAGTGTCTCATGGTGGGTCTATCCAACAATGTGTTCTCCAACACATGTGTCCATGTTTATTGATTTCGTATCTCCATACCCATGATCTATGAGACATGATCATCAATCAATAAACATGCTGATCTTAGAATCATATTAGTTCCAATAATATGATATATGATCGGGATCATTTAGAAATAGAGTCATACATAAAGAGTCTTATAAATAAGTCACGTACTTATTGATCAATACAAGATGTCTATTTCATGGAACTGAATAACACTTTATTCATTTATACATAAACATTGACGTGATATCCAACATCTCCATGTTGCCTCTAGGCATATCACTAACAATCTCCCACTTGCACTAGAGTCAATCATGTAAGTACTAATACCCATTGCTCTTGTGTGCGCCTCATGCTTCGAGGGAGAGGTTTTGTCGCGGATCGGCTATGTTGAGATCCGTGTGCACTTTGCATATCTTGACATCACCTCTGTCCACTATCTCGTGGATGAGATGATATCACCGAAGTATGTGTTTGGACTTCGATGTGACCTCGGCTCCTTGGCTTGCGCAATGGCTCCACTATTATCACAATAGAGAGACATTGGACCGTCGTACTAGTCATCACACCAAGCTCGAAACGAATTTCTTGATCCAAAAGCCTCCTTTGCAGCTTCCGAAGCATCAATGTACTCGACCTCCGTTGTAGAATCAAGCAAGTATCCCGCTTGGAACTCTTCCACTGATCGCGCTCCGTTCAGCAGTAACACAAACCCGCATTGCGATCTATAATCATCCTTGTCCTGTTTGGAAGCTAACATCGGTGTAACCACTTACAACGAGCTCTTCTTCACATCCATAGACTAGGAACATATCCTTAGTTCTTCTCAAGTACTTAAGGATATTCTTACTGGCATCCAGTGACCTTCACCTGGATCTCGACGTATCTCGCTCGTAGCACTCAAAGCGTACGAGACATCCGGACGTGTACAAAGCATGGCATACATGATGGATCCAATTGCCGAAGCATATGGAACCATACCCATCTTATTCCGCTCATCATGTGTCCGAGGACACCGATTCTTGCTAAGATTAATGCCATGTGACATGGGCAAGAAACCTTTCTTGGAATCATGCATGTTGAACCTTTTCAACACCTTGTCAATGTATGTACTTTG
The DNA here is from genome assembly GCA_019925245.2 of Oryza australiensis. Classification (NCBI taxonomy): domain Eukaryota; kingdom Viridiplantae; phylum Streptophyta; class Magnoliopsida; order Poales; family Poaceae; genus Oryza; species Oryza australiensis. Next base: position 539,103 of record JAIFGZ020000196.1, read on the forward strand.
GCTTAATCCAATTAGCCTCTTGGATCTATCTCTATAGATCCGAATGCCAATATTTATGCTGCCTCCCTAAGTCTTTCATGGAAAAACTAGTTTTCAATGAAGACTTAACGGATTCTAGCATAGGGATATCATTTCCAATCAGTAATATGTCATCCACATATAAGATTAGAAATACAATTGCGCTCCCACTCGACCTTTTGTAAACACAGGCCTCCTCTTCATTTTTGATGAAACCAAACCCTTTGATTACTTCATCAAAATGAATATTCCAACTCCGAGATGCTTGCTTCAATCCATAAATGGATTTCGTAGCTTGCATATCTTTCCAGCGATTCGGATCGACAAAACCCCGAGGTTGTATCATGTATACATCCTCTCTTAGGTTTACATTTAGGAAAGCCGTTTTGACATCCATCTGCCATATCTCATAGTCGAAATATGCAAGCAATTGCTAGGATAATCCGAATAGATTTAAGCATTGCGACGGTGAGAAGGTTTCATCATAATCAACTCCTTGAATCTGTTTAAAACCTTTTGCCACCAATCGCGCCTTATAGATGTGAACATTTCCATCCATATCGGCCTTTTCTTAAAAACCCATTTACACTCAATGGTTTTGATACCATCAGTGGATCAACTAGGTTCCAAACTTGATTGTCGTACATGGATTCTATTTCGGATTTCATGGCTCCAAGCCACTTGTTGGAATCGGGTCCCACCTTCACTTCCTCATAGGTCTAAGGCTCATCGTTGTCCAACAACAATATATCACGTTGTTCCGCACTGTGTACCGTCGCACGACGTGACCTTTCGCACCTTCGTGGGGCTGGTGTATCTACAACCGGTGGCGCAACACTTTGCTCCTCCCGTTGTGGTTCCGTGGTCGCCGAAACATTTTCTCGGTGTTTCTTGAACTTCTTCAAGATGCACTCTGCTCCCACTAACCCTTCTTGAAAGAAACTCTTTCTCCAAGAAGACACCGTGTCGGGCGTCAAACACTTTGCCGTGTTCCCAATTATAAAAGTAATATCCCTTAGTTTCCTTAGGATATCCCACAAAGAAGCACTTGTCATATTTGGGTGTGAGCTTGTCAGACTGTAAACGTTTTACATAAGCCTCACATCCCCAAATTTTGAGAAAAGACAAACTAGGGGTTGCCCTGTCCATATCTCATATGGTGTCTTTTCAACCGACTTAGATGGAACTCTATTTAGTGTCGCGCAATGCTTTCAAGAGCATATCCCCGAAGGATAACGGAAGATCACTTTGGCTCATCATGGATCGCACCATGTCCAACAAGGTGCGATTTCTCCGTTCGGACACCCCATTCCATTGTGGAGTTCCTGGCGGAGTCAACTGTGGAACAATTCCACAATCTTTCAGATGATTACCAAACTCTTGGCTCAAGTATTCCCCTCCACGATATGATCGTAGAAACTTGATTGTTTTCCCTAAATGATTCTGTACTTCATTCTGGAATTCTTTGAACTTTTCAAAGGATTCGGACTTATGCCTCATTAAGTAGATATAACCATATCTACTAAAGTCATCGTAAAGGTAATGAAGTACCGATAACCACCCTCGGCCGTTGAGCTCATTGGTCCACATACATCGATGTACGAGCGCCAACAAGTCACTTGCTCTTTCACGTGTCCCGTGAAAGGTGCCTTTGTCATCTTACCAAGTAAACAAGACTCACATGTCTCAAATGATTCAAAATCAAAAGAGTGAAGCAATCCATCCTTATGGAGCTTCTACATGCGTTTCGATTTATATGGCCTAAGCGACAATGTCGATAAACGTGGGGTTTATATCATTAGAGAGTTGCCTTTCTGTATTAATGTTATAGATGGGAGACGCTTCAAGATTCAAAACGTATAATCCATTCACCAATGGAGCATGAAAATAGAACATATCTCTGAGATATATTGAACAACCATTGTCCATTGATCTAAAATCATATCCTTCCGCTTGCAAACATGAAGCGGAAATAACGTTTTGACATAGTGTTGGAACACAATAACAATTATTCAATTCCAAAACTAATCCTGAAGGTAGATGAAGTGGTCCTGTGCCGACATCAACTATAGCAACGCTTGCTCCATTGCCGACGCGCAGGTTCACCTCGCCCCTTCTCAATCCTCTACTTCTTCTCATTCCCTGCAACGATTTGCAAATATGAGCTACTGATCCGGTATCAAATACCCAAGAGTCAGTAGGTGAAGTAGCAAGATTAATGTCTATAACATTGATACCTGAAGCGTAAGTCGTACTTTGCTTCCTTTTGAGATCCTCCATGTACTTCTTGCAGTTCCTCTTCCAAAGGGCCTGTCTCCTTGCAATAGAAGCAAACGGCATCCGATGCCGCCTACCCTTTCTTGCCCTTCTTTGCATTGGAGGCACTCGCGATCTCATCGGGAGTTAACTTCCTCTTGGTGCAAAGTTTCTTGACAGGTAGTTTGCGCTTAGCCTTCGCATCATCATCACATGATGACCATTTTCTCGGATACTCTCCTCACTGTCTTTAGCATCCCATGCAATTCAGCCAAGGTTCTATCCATATTGTTCATGTGATAGTTTAATATGAATGGCTCGAAGCTCGGAGGGAGCGACTGGAGAATCACATCAGTAGCCAACTCTTGGCTAAGGGGAAAACCTAGTTTTTCCAGACTCTCAATGTAGCCAATCATTTTTATCACATGCGGACCGACGGGATTCCCTCAACAAGCTCGCACGCAAACAAGAACTTTGAGGTGTTGAACCTCTCGGCCCGAGCTTGGTTCTCAAACATACCACGCAGTCCCCGAATAATAGTGTGAGCATCGCTGCTCTCATATTGCTTCTGAAGCTCAGGGAACATTGTAGCAAGCATGAGACAGCTTATATCTAGGGCATCATTAGTGTGCTTCTCGTAAGCTCTCCGTGCGAAGTGGCATTATTTGGCAAATCCTCCGGATAAGGTACTTTAAGAACGTACTCCTTACGCTCTTGCTTGAGAACAATTCTCAAGTTGCGATACCAATCCATAAAGTTTGTTCCATTTAATTTTTCCTTTTTGAGAATAGATCGCAAATTAAAGGTACGGGTGTAGTATTAGCCGTCATTTATTCTACAAGTAAAAACAAAGTTTAGCACAATGTTTATGTTATGTCTTTTGTTAAACAATTTAACATAAGACTCCCATTACGTATTTTACACCTTCCTCTAGGTTACGTATTGGGTCAAGATCCACATGTTTATTAATCTTCTAGTGAGCTTTGGCATCACTGCTAGAAAATTAATAACATCGGTAAGCAACTCCTTGCTAATCACATCTCTATGTGACTCTTGTTGTTGGTGTGGCATCTCCATGCCCCGGCCCCAACCTATGCCCCAAGGCCCAAAACTGTTTTGATAGCCTTGTTAAGTAAACCAAATGCTTCGCATGTATATGTCCGACATATACCCCTCGTGTTATGATAGAGAATGGCACTCGCTTTGGCACCCACCATTGACAAGCATAACGGTGACGGTGCAACATTTGGAAGGGCATCATTACTACTTAATTTTGTGAGGGATGCTATCCTATCAAACAAACATATCACATATATGAAAGCAGGTAGAATAGCATGAAATAGTATGTCCCCCTTCACATGGTGATCTCCATCTCCATGCCGGTGTAGAGGATCTCCATCTTCATCACCGTTCTTCCAAGTGCTGAATGCTTGATTTCTTCAAACTAAGCTACTACTATAGAAGCTCTAATTGAAGATTACATCCACTCGCAGTCGTGAAAGAATATTACAAGCATTGCACGTATGAAAGAATATTACAGGATTGCACATATGAAACAATATTACATGCATCACATGCATCTCATACATACAATAGGGCCATACCATCTCAAAGCATTCTCTGCAAAACACAAGTTAGGCGTAGAAATGTTTTCTACCTATCGCAGAGAAACGACATCGAGTGTATTAAAAATTCCTACCCGAAATTTTCCAGAGCTTAATGTGTATTAAAAATTCATGTCTAGGACCAGTCAGGGTACACATACGACAATGTTGACATATAGAATCCATGTCTTAAAAACATAGTAAAAGATTACACAAATGCAGCAGAAAAGAAAGATAAAACAAGCTAAACAAAAAGGTCTTGACGCTTGCAGCGTGGCAACTCCACTCCACAGGCATCCTTGACGACGGATGAAGCCTACTCCTCGTAGTCACCTCCATCTGACTCGTAGACCAACTCTGGTGGGGGAAGATAGAGCAAGGCTGAGTACTACCCGCTGTACTCAACAAGTCATATCGGAAGAGAGGGTATGATGCAAGAATAATTCAAAGGAAGGCTAGGGGTTTATTTGCATAAAGTAAACATTCCACAACAGGAGTTGAAAGCAGTAAAACAGTTGAAACAATTAATCAGTATTAAACCAATCTCTGCCCAACACTACACTATGTTATGACAGGCCCAAACCATCCACCTGATCTAGCCCAGTTCCAATTAATCAAATTGTTTAAGTGGTGAGACTAATCATGGTGAATCTTGTTGATCACCTATAACCGCAGGCACGGCTATTCGAATAGTTCTACTCTGATCGGAGGTGTACATCTCTACCCACTAGACATAGCCCCACGACATGTTTTCGTGTGCCGGTATACCACCATGGTACCTCAAAAAGGGACTGTGACAGGACCCTTTGCATAACCCCCGCTAATCAATTGTACCACACCTCGGGTTTCGCCCCCACTCCCCTACAAGAAGTGGGCAGCCCCCCCTGTGCCTCGGTGACTCTGGCAGCCGATCAACCGGCCACCCCGGCTGACCCAACTCCATCATGCCCACCCTTGCCTAGGTACATTGGCTAAAGGAAAGCTACACTACAAGCCCAGCCGTTGCCCACGCTAGCTTGTGGTACGCACTGTAATTCTTCCATGGTTTCCCGCGAACTGGTCCTAATTGCCATGGGCGCGTCTATCAAAACAATTGTGCCCACATCCTACCATTGTCATATTTTAATTGAATAATATTGCCACACTGGCTCATAATTGAAATTATCATTAAAGAGTCTACACTAAATGATTAAGTGAAATAACCCCTTTAATGAGCTAGTTGATCTAAGCACGGCTAAACATATCTTAGACCAGTAACTAATTATATTAATACTCAAGCTATCAAAGGTATATGGTAAACTTCCGGATTTGGATTATAATTTGTCGGCAAGTTGCAACCAGTCATACAGTAACCTGTTTTCACATAAAAGAGAAAACAGACCATGATAAGCCTGCTAGAGCAAAGGTAAGTCAACTATGAACATATCAAGAAACTAGTAATTATTATTTCTTCTTAGACCAATGTCTTCCCCGGCAACGGCGCCAGAAATGCTTATTGGTATCTTACACTCACAGATAAATCTGTAGGCGCATGGATATACCGTTGTAGCATTTCACCCTAAAGTATTCTGGGGTATCGTATTTATTTTATCCTAAAGGAAGACGATGGCCTAGACTAGAATATTAAGTTATTATGAATATTTATATGTTATAGTTGAGTAGCCAAAGTATAGGCAGGGGTAAGAGATATATGGTAAAGAGTTAGTGTGAAACACACAGAGGAGTCCTAACTAATAGTACACTAATGCTAAGTGGAGAGTATAGTGTTCGAGTTAAGTTCTTAATGTACTTCTCATACAATTGCACAGATTATACAAACAATTACATTCATGATTAGTTACCCAGTTCTATGCTCCCAGGACTACGGGGGTACTGACTCCAGTGGCCTGGCCTGCCACCAAAGTTGATTTCTTACCATTCGCCCTACACCATACCCGAATATGGATGGAAGGTTAATGTGACCCGTTTCTACCACGCGAACTCGTTTTCCCTTGTCTGAGGCCATCTTTCTCGCCATAGCTTTCTGGAACGCATTGCACTTCTCGAACGTGTGAACTTTTGTCTTATGAACTGGGCACCATTAACGCACTGGGCCGTCATCTCGAGGGACAGGTCGTTAGGGAGGGTTGTTTCCTTGTTTGGCGACAAGGACCTTCGACTACATCTTCCACTTTCTGCCTTTCTTGCGACCCTGCCTAGGTTTTTGCCTAGATTTTGGGGTGTCTTTCTTTACCGTTTTATTCTCCTCGATTGGCTTCTCCTTCCCATTGCTTCTTCTAACTGCTTCATCTGCATGGGCGCACCTATCGATAATCTTGAACAGCTTCATAGTGGAAGTTATCCCTCTTGTTGCAAGTTCTTTAAGAGTGTAGCGATCTCAGACGCTTGACTTGACTGCCCATATTACAAATGCGTAGGTGATGTCAGGGATTGTATTCCGACATTCTTTGAATCATCGGATAAAATCTTTGAGAGGTTCACCATGCTTTTGTCGTAGGGTGTGTGTCACGCCCTAAAAATTGCTTAAGTTAATAATACATTTCTTAATGCATTTTAGAAATTAAATTAAAATTCTAGAAGAGAAGATCTAATTTTATCTCAATAAATGCCATTATAAAACTGGGCAAGATAAAATTTTATTAAATACTTCTCTTGCTTTTATATTTTTTGGATTTTTTCTGCGATTTATTTGAGCCAAGAAAGTATTTTTAATAATGGAATTGAATTTCAGAGATTATTTAAAAAGGAAAAAATCCCTCTCTAGGTCACTGGGCTAATTTCGGCCCAGCGCCTCTTTCCTCCGCCTGTGCACTATGTAGGCCGTGCGGCCCAAGCCGAGCCGCCCTTTCCTCTCTCTCTCACACATCTGTTGACAGGTGGGCCCTACCTGTTAGCATCATCTTCAACATCCAGCCGAAGGGTGCCCGATGCCACCGCCACTCACCTTCCAAAATCCAGCCACCTCTTTCCTTCTCGGGCAAAATTGATAGAGGGGAAATGTTTCCCGCATCTTCCTCTTTCCTTTCCCAAAAAGAACAAATAAATTCCATTTAGAAATTGATCTGATTCGAGTTCATCTCAGATTTGTTCTTTCCAAAAAAAACCTAATCTCTTTCCCGAAGTTTTTCCCATTGGTGTAGGCTCAATCTCGTCATCCCGAGCCTATATAAAGGACCGCATGACCTCCTCTATCCGCAGCCACCTTCGTTCTAGTTTTTAGTCGCCCGTAGCGATGTCGCCTCCTTAATCCAAGCGACGCCACCGCCGTACCTCCAGTCGCACTGCCGTTCGTCGTCGCCTTCGGCCATCGTTGACACCGTTGGATTCACAAGGAGTCGGAGATCATCGTCCTCCCCCTTCGCCGTCACCGTTTGCCACTAGAGCATCGCCATCACCTCTAACCCAAGAGCCGCCACCACTTTGACCTTGCCACTTTCACTGTCCATTGTCATCCGTTGTCGCGCCGCCCCTCGGTGAGCTCCCTGCGTCCCAGTCGTGCCCTCCGTTTGCGTCGCGACGTCGTAGGTCACTGGTGACCATAGGGTCCTGTGTCCTTGCTGCCAGCGATGACATCAGCCGCCATGTCACCTGCCACGTGGTAGATCAGATCGATCTCAGTCGTCCGATCCCGATGAACCTAGGTCAACTACATCCCGGTCGTCGTCTCTGTGGACCTGGTCTATAGTGGACCAATCTATTATGACACAATAAATCCAATTTTTTCATTCAAAATTAATTCATTATTGAATCATAAATCTAATAATATTCCTATAAATAATTTAAATTAGTTTAAACTTAAAAATTCATAACTAATTCACCGTAACTCCAATTTAGGTGGTTGAAGTCTCTAAATTTATTTAAAATTGAGACCTAAATGGTAAAATATCCACATGTAATTTTTATGTTTGTTTTTTATATGTTTTTGTCGATTTGTTCTTTAGCTTTAGTTTTCAACGTTCCTAAAGAGGCCTTTTTGCAGGAGAAGGTTCCAAAGGCTTTGAAGCCCCGCAAGGCAAGTTACATATATGCCAAACACAATCCCTTTGAGCATGTTGATTCTATATTTAAATTCTATTTATTTCAAATGTGCATTTATTTTCGAATGCCATTGGGTGGTGTGAACCTATTCCTTTGTTATGGCCAATTTACATTGTTATGGCCAATCATACGTTGGGTTATGATTTGACTAGTTGGACTTTATATATATTTGTTCAACTAGAGATTAGGTATAATTGTTTAGTCATGCCTAGAAACATTATTATCATTTTATATGGGAATAACTAATGATTCATCCATGATTAATGATGGTTAATTAATGGTAGCTCACGACGGTTGGTCATGGTTGGTTAATATTGTCCAACTAAAACTTGACTTATGGTGGGTTGTGAGCACATGGTTGTGTTGGTCGTGCTCATGGCAATTAAGGACCAATTCATGAGCTACTATTGTGAAGCATTAACCGTACTAACCACAAGCCAGCATGGGCAACGACTGAATATGTAGTATAACATGTTCAACAGGAGACACCATGATATGTTGTGTTTTTATCATGGCAGACAACTAAGTCCACAGGTGGAAGGCAACTAAGTCCATAGTTCTGGGCACTAAGTAGTCTCCCTATTAGGTAACTGGCCATCTTTGCCAGAGACAAATGCTTAGTTGGTGTCATTCTAATGGACATGTTATGTGAAGGGTCTTGTCACAGCTTCTTTCTGATGTACCGTGGTGGTATTGAGGCGCATGTCAACATGTTGTGGGGTTGTGTCTTGTTAGTAAATTTGTACACCTCTTGTCAGAGTAAAACTATTCGAATAACGGTGGCCGTGATTATGGGTAGGCCTAGCAATGTTTTTCATGATTAGTCCCACACTACTCATTATTGATAATAAACTGGTGATGATAATTTGTTAGCTCCTATTATGGAGTTCAAATCTGTGCAACTGGGGTTGATTGTTCAGAGTTGATTGGACTTATACTGCATTGGCGTGTTGTATAATGTTGATTTAATATTGATTAAGTAATCAATTGTTTTGACTATTATTTAAAGTTTGCTAAATGCTATTTACGCAAATAAGCTTATTATGCCATCCTTTGTATTATCCCATGCACTTGCATTTTTTTTGTTGTGACTTGTTGAGTATTCCATGTACTAACCTTGCAATAATTCATCAGTGGAGGAGTTCTACTGTGAAGATGGAGGTCTGGAGGACTAGGCTTAGTCCTAGTCAAGTTGCTTGTGGAATGGAGTCGCCTACGCTAGTTTTCTTTTTTTCGCTACTTAGAACTTCATTGTTTTGAGAGGAACTATCTACCTCTGCAATGATTTTTTATTCGCCTATTAATTAGATAATGTTTTGCACTTTATTATCAATTTGTTATTGTGTGCCTCGACTGATTCCTAGACGAGGGTTTACACACATGTAAGCTTTTGGAATTTTGGATAGAAATTTGGAGCGTGATAGTGTGCAAGTCATCTTCGACCGCATCTCTTGTAGGTGCCTTGAAAATTTGCATCAAACTGCTTTCATAAGTTTGTCCAGGAGGAGATCGAGGAGGGAGGAAGATGGACTAGCCATGACCAAGCTGATCCAGTCAGCGCTGTTGGCAAATAGTTGCCAATGCGTTGTCATTTGCACTGGTGGCGTATAGGACAGTTGAGTAGATGTGGTGGAATTCCGCTGGATCAGTACTGTCGTTGAACTTTTCCACTATTGCGGGATGGAATTTGGAGGGCCATCTAACTTCTCGAAGAGAAGTCTTGAAAGCCCGACATCCATCTCCGGGTAGAAGGGGTGGTTGGCAGCTGTGTGGCCTACGTGACCCGCCCCGTGAGGACGACTATGAGGATGTCAAGGGGTCATCGTGATCGGGCGTCAGGCCTCTGGATCGGTGATCGTGACTTTGGACTCGCCTTGGAGCTGGAGAAGGTGATTCTCGTCGTCCTCTATAACCATGGTGATTTTGTCGACCATGGTTGTTGTCGTCTTGACGACTTTATCGATCGTGTCGATCTTGATCATGGTCGCAGTTATGGTTGTCCTCCCGACAACGGTCCTTGCAATGTTGATCGTGGGTTTGTCGGTGTTCAACATCAAGCTAGTTTTGGCGCTCTTGCCTTCGGTCGTTCAGCTAGTCGCGGAGATTGTTGATGGTCGTTAAGTACCGACTACGTCCGTCACATATCTCGGAAATAAAGGGGAGTTGGCATTTCTTACATGCATATAGGTTTAAAATTAACTTCAATGTGCCTGCTCCCTGGTGACTCCCTGATGGCGATGGAGACTGGTTCGCATGCTATTCTTGGTTCCAAACTGCCATGGAGACCCTATAAATAGAGGAGGAGGGCTTCACTTCATCACAAACACCACAAGAGAGAGTTCCTACCTTTCACTCTTAGTCTCTAGGCTAGTGGAGTTAGGTTTAAGTTAGAGCTTCTACTCGATTCCCAAGTCGTCATTGGTGAGTCGGGTATGACTATTATATCCTACTTATCTTGTATAACATTGCTCTATTCAATATATTTATCTTCTCATATAGTTGAGTGTGGTTCATATGCTAATTGGTTAGTTATATGTTCCATCCATAATTTATATGATAATTATATCATGGTTAGACGAGTAACTCTATCGCCACGGTCACGGTCCAATGTGCAATTAGGATGTAGGTATGCTCTTGTCATAGTCATTGACGCCCCGGAAGGCAAGAGTATCTATGGTGCTTAGATTGTTCCATAGAAATTGGTTATGGTCATATCTCATTAGTTGTAGAGGTAGGCAGGTAGTGACAGCCATGTCCGTCCTTCGTAATCCTCCACGTTCAAGTATGCTGTAGGGCGAACGGTAACAGATCGACTCTGGATGGCAGGCATGGCCAATAGAGACGGTACCCCCAGAGGCCGAGGGGCATAGAACTGGGTAACTAACTATGAACGTAATTGTTTGTATAATCTTTGCAATTATATTAGAAGAATATTAGGAACTTAGCTCTAATACTATACTCTCCACTTAGCATTATTATATCATTTATTAGGACTCTTCTATGTGTGTCACACCACCCCATTTATCATTTACCACTTACCCCTACTTAAAATTTGGTAGCTCAACTATAACATATGAATATTCATAGTAACTTAGTATTCTCTTCTCGACCGCCGTCTTCCTTTGGGAAATACGATACCCCCGAATACTCCTTGGTGAAATGTTACAACGGTATATCCGTGCGCTTGTGGATTTATTTGTGACCGTAAGAAATACCAACAGAGATCACGAGCATCTTGATGGGGAGGCGTTTCTCGAGCTTGTCACCGTGGTGGTGTGTGCTTGGGGAGACGGGGCTCACTGTGATTGGCGTTAGGGCCATTAGCAGCGCTCGCCTCCTTCGGAACCTTGTCATTCTGAGTAGGATCCTTAGGAACAGATTGCCCATCAGTAGCCATGAAGGCGGAGTTGGGGTTGGCGATGGTGGACTTGTGTCACGCCCAGAAATTCAGACCCGAATTTTCGAAGCTATATGTGTATTAAAATCCCTGTCTAGGACCAGCCAGGGTACACATACGACAATTGTTGATATTACGTTCCACGTCTTAGAAACAATACAAAAAGATTACAAAAGAGCAGCGAAAAAGAAAAAGGGCCTAAGCCTAAGCTTTACGCGGCCACGCGGCTTCGACCACTCCACAGGCAGCTTCCAAAGTGTAGGACAAGCCTACTCCACATCGTCTTCGTCTTCAACCTTTGGCTCAGGTTCTGGTGAAGAAGCAAGGATGGGTACTTCCACGTACTCAACAAGTCACGCCGGAAGAGGAGAAGAATGAATGCAGAGAAGACAAAGGTCTGGCAAAGGTTTGCTTTTGCACAAACGGCAGGAGTTTTTCCAAACAATATGAATTTTGAACACAGTAAAAACAACAGTAAATTGAGTAAGTGAAGCATTTTTGAAACCAACGCTGTCCAACGTTATCCCCACGTTGCGACAGGCCCAAAACATCCACCTATACTAGTCATGTTCCAAAACTTAAGGTGTAAAAGTGTGAGACTAATCACGGAGAGCTCGGTCGATCACAGCTTCTACATTGGATGGGTCCACTGCGACTCCTTGGGCATTCACGATATGGCCGAGGAATTGCACTTCCTTCAACCAGAAAGGACATTTGCTAAACTTAGCATAGAGTTGGTGGTCTCTTAACTTTTCAAGTACCAACTGGAGATGGTGCTCATGTTCCTCTTCCGACTGCGAATAGATCAATATGTCGTCGATGAACACCACGACGAACTTGTCTAGGAATTCTGTGAACACTTTGTTCATCAAATTCATGAAAAAGGCTGGGGCATTTGTAAGTCCGAAGGACATGACCGTGCACTCGTACAGACCGTACCGAGTGACGAAGGCAGTCTTGGGAATATCTTCTTCTCGGATTCTTAGCTGATGATAGCCTGACCGCAGGTCTATCTTGGAGAACACCCTTGGTCCTTTTAATTGATCAAACAGGTCGTCAATCCTACGGAGAGGGTATTTATTCTTAATAGTGACCTCGTTGAGTGCGCGATAGTCGACGCACATCCTTTTGGTCTTATCCTTTTCTCCACAAAATGACCGGCGCCCCTGGGCGATGTGCTCGGCGGATATAACCTTTTCAGAATCGTTCATCTACTTGCTTCTTGACCTCGCCAACTCATTGGCTCCCATTCTATAGGGTCTCTTGTGGATCGGAGCAGTGCCAGGGACTAGGTCAATCCGAAACTCTGTTTCTCTTTCGGGTGGCATTGTGGTTAGGTCTTTCGGGAAGACTTCGGGGTACTTAGAAACCACAGGAATATCTCCTAATTTCGCCTGATCCTTTCCTTTCTCTTCGGGCTTCTCCTTAGCCGAGATCCGATTCAGACTTGCTACTACCCTCAGTGGTTTAGGGAGCGGTAAATTACTTTCTTCCCCTCGTCATTGGTTAAAGAGATCGTGCGGCTTGCGCAATCGATTAGACCTTTATGACGGGTTAACCAGTCCATCCCAAGGATGACATCCAGGCTTTTTGATTCTAGAAGGATAAGGTTGGTTAGAAAGGGGAATCCTTGGATTTTTATGGCCACTGAAGGGCAAAAGTGGGCAGTGTTCAAATGGTTCCCGGGTGTTTGGACCCGCATGGGTATCTTAAGTTTTAACACCGACAACCCATGTTTTCCCACAAATGCTTTTGATATGAAAGAATGTGTTGCACTTGAATCAAAACAGGACTGATGCATTAAAGGAGTTCACAGGGAACATACCCAGTATGACATCCGGTGCGTCCTGTACCTCTTCTGCTGAAGCATGATTCACTCTTGCTTGGATAAACCTGGGCGCGCGTTTTGGTCTTGGACATTTGTCTGCGAAATGTCCAGGTTCTCCACAGTTGAAACAGTTACCCGGTTTGAATCCCGAGTCCTTCTTTGGTGGCATTGGCTTGGACTGCGGTGATGGCTGCGCTGTTGGCGGGCGCGGAGCCAGATTCCGCTGCGGCTGTCCGGGACGGCTTCCGCTGGATTGGAAATTCCCGAGATGGTACGGGCGATGCTGACGAACGATCATAGTGGTAGGTCCATTCTGACCACCCGGAGTGAAACGCGGCCGCTGGGAATTCCCTTGCTGAGGATGTGGCCTAAACTGGGTAGCCTTCCGTTTTCTGAGCATTTTATTGTGTTGGTCTTCTTGATGGATGGCTTTGTCGACCAACTTCTCGAAGTCAGCATACTCACTGGAGATGAGTTTGTCCGTCAACTCATCGTCCAGCCCGACCAAGAACTTCTCTTGACGCTCGGCGTCTGTACGTACGTCCTCTGGAGCATATCGCGCTAAGCGATTAAATTCGTGCGAGATACTCGTGACGGTTCGAGTGCCTTGCTCCAAGGATCCGAACTCCCTCTTTTCGGGCTACTATCCCTCCAGGATGTGAGCCTTCCGGAATTGGTGGCAAAACTCTGCCCAAGTAACCGCGGGTGCGTCCGCCCGACGGGTGACCAAGAAATTGTCCCACCAGGCTGAGGCGGGACCTTGGAGTTGGTGAGTGGCGAAGGACACCCTTTCCTTGTGCACTGGAGAAGGTCTAACTTCTTTTCCATGGCAATGATCCAGTCATTAGCCTCCATGGGGTTGGTGGTGGTGGAGAAAGTTGGAGGTCGGATTCGAAGAAATTCGATAGCTTGTTTTGTGGAGGAGGTGGTGGTGCGAAATGGTCGTGCCGATGCTGGTTCTCGTTGAAACTGTTGCATTATTTGCAACTACATCTGTTGATGCTGCTGTTGCATTTGCTGCATCATTGCAGCCATCATCTGGGTCTGGTTGGCTAGGACTTGTGCCAAAGTGATGTTCTCAGGGGGAGGAGGTGGGTTGTTGGTATTGGCACAGGTGTTGCTCTCAACTGACTCATTGCTGTTGCTATCATTCCTGGTGTTCACCATCTGAAGAAGCGGAACAAACAAGGCGGGGAGAAGGAGTAAAATAGATTGAACAGAGAAGTTGATCTTTATTACTTGTTTTGATATGTTCTTGACTTAAAACACTTAAAACACACCCAACATCCTTAATTGGGCAACCCATATCCACACTTGATACAGGTTGACCACTACCCACACACAGCACACCTAACACACAACAACTAAGCAAACAGAAAAAAACTAGGAAAACGGTAAACTAAGGGTGGCGACGCTCTAAGGGTCGGAACGGCTTCCACGGTCGGAGAAATCGAAACCACTTCCAAGGGAGTTCCTATCTTCCTTTTCCTTCGAGCGGCTTCGAGAGCTGGCTAACTCGCCTTTCCGTCTGGGACTCTTGGAGCTGCTGCTGCTACTGCCCTTGCTGCTACTGGACACCGAGATCCATCCTTCTCCTCCGCTTGGGGCGGGGACCAGAGCAAGAGCAGGATCTGGTACTGGGATGGGGACTGGGGAAGGCGGTGGGGCAGGAGGTGGAACCCTGGGCGCTAGCTGCATCCGCACCGAAGCCTTGGTGTTCTTCCGCGGCGTGATCCTTATCCGAAGGATGTTGGGAGGTGGAAGCCCCTTCAGACTGGCGATCTCTCTCTTGAGTCGATCCACCTCATCCTTCAAACTTTTGATCTTTAAGATCTTCTGGTCATTCAGAGCCTTTGCCGCCATGTGAAGCTCTGCATGCATCTTATCTAGCCCTTCAATCACCGTCCTCATGTGGGAGAAGGTGGTGTCGTTTTCCCCTTCAGCAGATTGGAAGGTGTTGATTGCTCACGAAGTTCCCCGCCGAGGATGGTACCGGTAGGCAGAGTGGTGGAGATGGTAGTCATGCATTTCCCTCATCCGAGCCAGCATTAGATAAGCCGCCTCTTGGCAGGCATGCTCATCTGTTCCTCCTGACGCCGTGACCACCATGTTTGGGATATTGGTGCCGACGAACCCCTGCACCTCCAGGCGGACTTGGTGAGGCAACTCACTACCGAATGGTGAGACGACAGTGTACTCAGGTGCATCCGGATAGCCCACTGCCAAGGCCATTCTCGCTAGCTCCGCGACGAAACCCTTCAAACCCTAACCGTTGTGGGTGACTGGACGGCCTACCATCTAGAGAAGACAAGGTAGGAGATCAATGCATGCTCAAAACCCGAGTTAGACAAACGAAAAAGGACTCAAGTAAAGTAAACGAGAAAAAGAGGGTTTTTGAGAAACATTTTTATGAGGCTAATTAAAACCTCCTATGGACATCCCCTAGATGATGCTGAAAAAATAGATGCTTAGTTATAATATAAAATTGGCGACCATTCCCTCCTATCTCGACTTAGGACTTTGATCCCTTAGAAAATCCCAACTTGGTGGCTGATTAAGAGATCAAATGATTTTTCCAAATTTTCACTCTAGAATCCTATCACCTAGACTTGAGCAAGTTTTCAAAAATGCTCTGAGAGAAACTTAAAATTTTTCCCCAATCCCGAGGAAACAAGACCCATCTCGTCGAAAATCCAGCTCTTGAACCCATCTCGTGAAGAACCTTTAGCACTAAGGCCCCTACCTGGCGCCCCACTATTGATGGGTGATACCCGCCTACAGTATTTCTATAGTATAGCGATAGTTGGAACCAATGTGTACGCAAGATCGTATCTAGAAGATAAAGACAAGGGTTTATACTAGTTTGCACTCAAGATGAGTAATAATCCTACTCCAGTTTATATGTACATATGGATTGGAATACCACAAGGATTACAATGGGGGAGTTGAATGACTGATATAATCCGCCGACTAGAACCCATCGAGAACGACCCGACAGGATCTACTCGATGACTAAGGTTTAGGCTTCCTCCGAATTGTATCTTGATGTGGCTTTGGCTATAGCTTATAACTCGATACCCCTCCCTTCATGGGGGCTTATATGTATACCAAAGATCATCTTCCTCTCTAAGTAGAAATCGAAGAAATAGAACAGGACACAGGCTAAGGAGAACTTATCTTTCCTGATTATGACTCTAACACCTTCTATTCCTGAAAGATAATTTCATTCTTTATCTATTGTATTTCCTTAACCAAAGGATACCTTCTCCATTAGATATATAGTATTTCCATATACGACAAAACCATGTATAGGAGGTATGCCTTATACTTGACACTTGACATTTCCGACACAGACAATAGGTAAAAAGTCATTTAACACCCTAATTTTTGTCTAATCTTTATGTACGTAGCTAGTTTCAAGATCTTAATTAATTCCTTATGACTCAAAAATCCACTCTTAAAATCCTGTTTTAAATTTAAACCCTTACAGTTGAATTTAAGATTTGAATTTTCCTAGTAGATCATTCCCTCAATCCATTGAAGATACCTATATCATAAACTTCCTTAATTGGAATGGGGAAGAGTCCAGATCTAATATAAACACCCCCTTGTATATCCTTTGTACTGCTAAAAATTATCATTTTCTCATCAAAAAAGCTAGATGTGTTCATTTCGCTGCTTGGAGCAGTAAATTTGGGCCAATCAACCAAATCTTTTCACTTTGGTTGAAATTTGATAAAAATTTTAAATTTTTGTTCTGAAATTTTCAGTTCTATTCACAATTATTTTGAACATAGGTGAAGTCTGAAAATTATGGTTCAATCTAAGGAAGATTGTGTACGCTTGTGGGGATCATCCTGGCTAGCTTGCTTGCAAAGTCAAGCCTTTCATTATATTCTGATCAAGATTACAAACTTATGGATTTGATTTTTTCCATAAAATGGGTTAACAACAGTTATCAATATAGGCATTGTACGATATAGTTTAATTCCGAACAGTAAGAAATAAAACAATACTAGTAAGAGTGATACATAGCATATACTCGTATTCATGTTTAAAACACATATAAACTTAAACAAGAAATGGTATCAGAAAAGATTTAGATGGTACCTAGGGGTAGATCCATTGCCGATGACAATGGGTGTTTCATTCCCAGAGTTTGATGAAACAGACATTGCCTTTGTTTAGTTAGTGTTGTTGATCTGATGCAATGATGAACAAGTTGAATGCAGTAGAGTAGTGTTGATGAGAAATTCGATTCCCACGCACTGGTCTGAGAGATTTGCTTTACTCTAGTGCAGGTTCAAATTGGTCGCCTCTGGTGAATTGAGGGCGTGCCAGTTGGTTTGATCTTGTAACCAACAAAAAACAAGAAATAGGCATAAGTTAAAACTAGATCCTACGGGATCGGCTGAAGGCATCAATTTATGCATAATTACTATCCCGAAGCGCACTTAAACTAAGTCATTGGGATCAATCGGCTATGCCGAGACAGTATAAATCACTTAGGCTAAAAGCTTGTTAGGGTAGTAATTATCTGCATTGCTAACTTAGCTGATACTGCAGATCTAATGTGATTCAGCTAATACTCCGATACATTTTATAAAAAGATATTAATCTGACCTAAATGTACTAAACCGAGATCAATCGGCTGTCAGCAGAGCATGACAAATTGATATCGGCTTAGGGCACTTAGATAGATTAAGATCTTAATATAAAAGGCAGTTTTAATATATCTAATAGCAATTAAAAATAAAGATAACTAAAATAAATAAGGCTGGCTGAAACTCCAGCGTTGTCTCTAATGGTAAACATTAAACTAAACAGATCTTAATAGTTCTAAGAGCGACTTAATAGATCAATTAGATGCAGTATTAAGTACAAAAAGAAATATCATATCTCTATGAGTCAACGTGAACCCCTCGGGACAATAGACACGACATATAATCTAATTCAACCCATAGATCTAACCTTGTCGGCTGCTGTCTTCAGAGAGAAACCAGCCAACTGTGAGGTAGATCTAGGCATTGCTCTAGATTATAGGCCGCGTATGATAAATTGCGTAGTTTATAACATCAAAACTAGAGTGTGATGACGATGGAAGCACTAATTCTGATGATACAAACCACTAATGACAAGGAATTACCTTGTTCAGAGGTCAAACCCGATGCAGCCCGAGCAAGAGCAAGAACTCGTCGAAAATAAAAAGGGTGGCGATGCACCGAGATTGATTGATTGTATGTTTGTTTTTTTTACAGAGAGCCCTCGGGTCTTATTTATACCCAGGCACAACAATATACGTGTAGGACACGGTTTCTACCTTATCTACTATTTACAGTACGATAATATCTTGGGACGCAGCCCCATGTCGCATTACAAAAGTAATATCTGTACAAATCCCTATTTTACACATACAATTGCTATTACAGGACTCTATCCATAGATGGCAATATCTTTAACGAACATTTGGGAACCGAATCTAACTTTTATCTCCAAGCTTCCTTATCGGAATCGGTTCCATCTTCATCCTCGAATCGGAATCGGCTATCGGCTATCCTTATCCGATTCGGTCTTAGCCGATTTGGTCCCAGCCGATGCGGCCTTTGTTTCTCCACAAATCACACTTCCGATCCGACTCCGCTTCAATCTTGGCCTTGAACCCAGGGATTTGGTTACGTTAACACATGCTCCCAAGTCCGTGATATGATAGTATTGTGGATTTGATGTTGTTTCAACCTGCCGCGCAAACTCCGCCCTAATCCGTTTCGGCTGTCACGAAATTTCTTTAAATAACACCCGCCTTGCGCCGAACCAAGCCACGTTGTCACTTTTGCATCCTCAAGCCCTAGCCAAAAAAACATTTCGTCTCTTTGGCGACCCCGTCGGAACCCGAAGCGCAACCTCACCGGCGAACCCTTCCGCGGCGACGATCCCCTTCATTAATGGCGTCCTGAAGCACTCGCTCCGACACAGCCCAGGCAGAATACCCAGAGGTAAGTTCCATCGGCTACAGCCCCTTATTCCTTGCAACTTGGTTTTTATCTTATGTAATCTTGTTCTTCAATCCTTTAATTTGCAGCACCTCGCCCACCAAATCGCCATCCCAGACCTTGCTAGCCCCAATCAGTTCTTGTTAGGGCCGATTGGCACCTTAGATCCTAGCGAGTTCATCAATGCCGAAATAAACCGGATTCCCTTTAGGTTTTCCACCCCTAATCTGGCCCACTAGTCTAGTGCTTTTATGTCCTGGCCTTCAACAGACAAATCCTGGCCAGCTTGGTACTCAAGGATGTCGGCTAGGCAGCAAACCCATTGGACTGAACTAGGTATAAGCCAATGCCTAGCTTTGACACCTACTATCGGCTGCCACCTACTTATGGTCAGATACGCTAAACGCATTTTTTTAGACAAGGGCCGATGACACCAACTCTCTTGGATGTGGCAATGATCATGGGACTGGATATAACCTTCACAGTGGACCCAGCTGGCCTCAACATCAAATGCACGCATAATTTCAAAACCAAGAGCATAGGAGGCTGGACCGGCTTTACATCAATGAACATGAAAGATGGTCCAATATCCGAGAGGGAACACACAGCTTTCCTCCTGATGTCGCTAGAGAAGTTTGTATTCTGCGGATCAAGCCGTGGGCCGACTAGCAACTGGTAGCACGTAGCCAAAGCTGTGGTGAGCAAAAAACAAGTCCCCCTAGGAAAATACCTGCTCGGCTACTTGTACCATATGCTAAGCAACGCATCAGCTCGGCTGGCTTCCAAGCAGGCCGTCAACACGGGAGGGCCCTGGTGGCTGCTGCAGCTGTGGCTAAATCTCCACACTTATCAGGTTGCAGAAAGGCCGGCTCCACTAGAAGCCGATTTACCCTTAATCGAGCCACTGTTTGAAGATGATGAAGAAGTGACAACCCGTCGATGCATGTCATATGGGGAAGCAGCTGCAACCTGTCCTGGATCCAAGCTGACAGCCGATCATTTCAAAAATTGGTTCGGTAACCTGTACAGTGGCTTTCCAAGCAACTCGAGGATATGGTTCACCTATGAAGATTTTGACAAGTTCAAACTCCCAGAGGATCTCCGGCTAGATGAGCTTAATTCCGAAGAATATGAAAAACCAAGGGAGATTTACACATCGGCCATAACACCTTGCATCCTCCCCGTCGGCATCCACCAAGGGCGCAACATCCAGAAGTCCTATGAATTCTATCATCCGATGGTGGCTGCACGACAACTTGGCATGGGCCAGCTGCCGATCGGCCTCTATTACTCGGACAAGATCCAGGCCAGGGGCAAAATCGATGGAGACATCATGATGAATCGGCTGCTCAACATCCCTGGTCCCCCTTTGGTCAGTATTGACAACATCGACCTGGCGGTGACGAGGACCACCATCTTTAGCCGATGGTGGGATGAGTGGAAGCGACACTTGTTCCATCAATCAGCCTCCATGTACTTGAGCATCATCGATCCAGAGATGACCCCATCGCTAAGTGTCTTCTCTTCTTAGTTTCCTTCGGCCACTACTTGCATTCTTGACTAACCATGCCTTATTCCTTTGCAGACAACTGACGCTTCCCATCCACATGCAAGTAACACGGGAGTAGCAATTCTTTATGCTCTTGGCATGCTGTCCGATGGCTGCGGGCTAGCCCCGTCAATCATCGGCTTCCATGCGCCGAAGGTGGCTACACTTCTTCACGGCCAAGCTCGTGAGCCGTTGCATCGGCTGAAAAGGGCAAAGTCGTCGGCTGCTGCTACTCTGGCTACAGAGAAAAAGAAACGGGCTTCAAAGAAGTCGAAACCAACTTCAGCTGACAACTTGCCTCCAGTCGATCCGGATATGGATGCGGTCCTCGAAGAACAAGTTAGGGATGAGGAAATGGAGCAAGCTGTCAACACTGCCGTAGCCAAAACGAGCTGTTCAGACAAATATGTACGGAATCCATCGGCTGAGCAGACCATTGTAAAAACTCCGAGCCCTCCGAAACGCGTCCCTCGTTCCCAACCGGTAAACACCTTTCATCATTTAATATCATCATCTTTTCCATTATGATTCATCGGCCTTCCGTGTCTGTAGGCAAAGAAACTGGCTGCCAAGAAGAAAACGGCTCCACCTCCCTCAGTAAGTTCTAGTATCCTTCATTTCCCTCTTATTAACACAACCAATTTATGACTTGTATCTTTTTTCAGCCTCCTCGCGCTCCAATACCTGCCCCCCACGTATCGAGAAAGCACACGCCAACTGCTGCAGGTGGTGGCAATGCCAAAGACGTGGCTACCTCAGTCCCAGTTTTCCGAGTAAGTTCTGTCCAACCTCATAAATCGGCTCATCAATTTTGTCGACCCTTCTAACTGTCTCCTAACTTGCAGTCTGTAGCTGATCTTCTGGACTTTGATCTATCAGATTTTCTGGATCCTGATGAGGGTACCGATAAGGCCATGGTGGTATTGGATGAGGACCTACGGGCTACCTTGTCGGACATAGCCAAACGGCTAGAGTGCTCCCTTGACTTTTTGGTCACCGAATGTGGCTCCATCCGTAGTCGGTTCGAGGACGTCCAGGATCGGCTGCTGGACTAGCTGGCAGACATCATCGCACTGGCCACCTTCATGGAGGTGCATCGGCACAAATTCAGACGAGCTAAATAGAGAATAGCCGATCGCCGAGAGAACCAAGCGTTGGAGACCACCATCAAAGCCAGTCAACAAGAAATCACCGCCGAGAAGGCCAAGTTTGATGCTTTGAAGACCGAGCTGATTTCTGAACTTGATCGGCTTTGCAAGCGTCGGGAGGAACTGATAGCCGAACTTGCGAATGTTGAAGCTGACATTCTGGCCAAAGAACAACGTGTGGCCAGCCTGCCGAAGGAGATCGAGGATCAACGAGTGAAGATCAAGGTGGCCGTGTCGCATTTATCTGATATGGCCGGGGTGATGAAGCTGATCCTAGGGAATGATGTAGCCGATGCCAAGGTCATTGAAGAGATAGATGGTATTCGTCGTAGGGTGATATCGGCCATCGCCAACTTCCTCTCTCGCTATACTACTTGTAATAGTTGGCTATGAATTCTTGTACTTCAAACTCGCAGTTCATCTTGTAATCGGCTAAAACTCTTTTATACTTAGTTTGATCAATGCCACTCATGTGCATGCTTGTCGACCACGCCTAGAATGCTTCGAAAACTTTGAACTCGAAAAATTTGCTAAGTCCGATTTTTGCTAAGTTCTATTTCCGATAATATACATGTATGCCTCCTTAATTTTGTTGATGGTATCCTTAGCATTAATAAAATTATCAAATCAAAAATCTTGTCATCGTCAGCTAGGCTGAGCCGATGTATAAAAAATTAGGGGAAAACATGGTGTGAAAAAGTCCTAAAGGCGATGCTTGTGTCCCACAACACATCGGCTAACACGAATCGGCACAACCATAGCCGAATCATGAATTGATCCAAACACTTGGGTAAAATTTCTTCAAATACTTGCCGTTGAGAGCCCTTCCAAATACTTCTCCATCCAATCCTTCTAGCATATAGGCCCTTCCCAATTCGGTGACCACTTGTCGAACTTATTATCCCTTGATCCGATCGGCAATATTAATTTCCAAACGATCTCGCCCTCTTCAAACGTCTTAGGCACAACTTTCTAGTTATAGTGATAGGCTACTCGCTCCTTGTCCCTTGTCACCTTTTCCAAGGCCCTCATTCGTGAAAAAACCAAATCTTTGGATTCATCTACCATTAAGTTGCAATAATAATCGGCTGTAAGCTGGTCTTGTAACTGAACCCTCCTGGAGCCAACGATTGTTTCCCATGGCAACACTGCTTCATGTCCGTAGACCAGTTTATATGGGGGGACTTAGATAGATCCGTGGCAAGCCATCCGATAGGCCCAAATTGACTCAGTTAATCGGTTGTGCCACTGCTTGGGGTATTCAGTGATCTTTCTCTTTATGAGCTTGATTAGACTTTTATTTGAGGCCTCTGCTTGCCTGTTAGCTTGAGCATAATACGGCGAAGAATTGAGTAACTTGATCCCCATGCCATCGGCAAACTGAACGAACTCATCTGATATGAAAATAGATCTTTGATCCGTAGTTATAGTTTGAGGGAGACCGAATCGGTATATGATGTGCTCTTTAACAAACTCGATTATGTCCCTAGAATCGACTTTCTTCAAAGGAATTGCTTCCACCCACTTGGTAAAATAATCTGTGGCCACCAATATGAACTTGTGTCCTTTACTCGAGGGTGGATTGATTTGGTCGATCATGTCAATTCCCCAACCTCTAAACGGCCAAGGCTTGATAATAGGGTTCATAGCCGATGTTGGTGCTCTTTGGATAACTCCAAACTTTTGATAGTCTTGGCATCCTTTGTAATACTTGAAACATTCTTCCAGCATCGTCGGCCAAAAATACCCTGCTCTTCAAAGTAGCCACTTTATTTTGTGAGCCGATTGATGTGTGCCACAAATTCCCTCATGCACTTCTCCGATAGCCACCTTGGCTTGATCAGCACTGAGACACTTAAGCAACACGCCATCAATCATCCGACAATACAAATCTTCATTGACCAAGACATATCTCAAAGCCTTGTAGCGCAATTTCCTTGAAGCAGACTGGGAGGGGTTTCGTAAGTAGTTGTAGACATCAAATCTCCAGTCGTCGGCTGTCATGGTGGCGATCTCTACTTATATATCTTTTCATCATCAGCCTGTAGCCTGATGCCCCCTGAGCTAAATCATTGGCTTCTGCATTCTGTTCTCTGGGGATGTTCTTCAAAGTCACTAGCCGAACGCTATCCATCAACTCTCGACATTTTTGATAGTAGCCCATCAGCACGTCGTTCTTGCATTCAAATTCTCCTGACAGCTGGCTGATGACCAACAGTGAATCTTCCATTATTTCGATGGCGTCGGCTTCTACCTCTTTGAGTAGTTGTAATCCTTTGAGTACGGCCTCATACTCAGCTTGGTTGTTTGTGGCATGGGGCGTGATTGAAAAGGCAAACTCAAAGCTTGCCCCCTAGGAGAAATTATTACCAAGCCAATTCCGCAACCATTGGTGCAAACCGAGCCATCGAAAGTTAGAGTCCAAGGCATAATATCTACTGAGCCGATTGAGTCATCTTTGTGTTCCACTATAAAATCAGCTATAGCTTGTCCTTTAACTGCCCTGGGCGCCTGGTATCTTAAATCAAACTCCGTCAAGGCGACAATCCATTTCCCAACCCGTCCTTTTAGTACTGAAGCCGATAGCATATATTTTACTACATCGGCTTTGCATACCACGGTGCACTCATTGGATAACAAGTAATGCCTCAACTTTGTGCACAAAAAATACAGGCAAAGACATAATTTCTCCACTAGTGAATACCTTGTTTCTACTTCTAGAAGCCGTCGGCTGAGATAAAAGATGGCATTTTCCTTCCCTTCGATCTCCTGAATCAACACCGAGCCGATGGACTTTTTGTCGGCTGACAGATATAGCTTGAATGGTGTCTCTTTCTGTGGAGAAATCAAAACTGGAGGTGAGCTTAGTTAATCCTTGATATTGACCGACGCTTTTTCCTGCTCTGCCCCCCAAGTGAATGCTTGATCGGCTTTCAGCCGAAGTAAAGGCGTGAACGGCTCCATCTTTTCTGAAAGGTTGGCGATGAATCGTCTCATGAAGTTGATTTTGCCGATCAAAGACTGTAGTTGCTTCTTGTCCCTCGGAGGCTGAATCGTCTTGATAGCATTGATGCTCCTTGGTGTAACCTCTATTCCTCTCTCATGAACAAGAAACCCTAAAAATTACCCGCGGACACGTCGAACGCACACTTTAATGGGTTTATTTTTAGGTCGTACTTCCTCGTTCTCTCCAGAACCTGTCTCAGATCGGCTATGTGCTCTTCTATTTCCCTGTATTTGACGACAACGTCATCAATGTAGATCTCCACTAGAGAGCCGATCATATCATGAAGAATATAGTTCGTGGCCCTTTGATAAGTTGCTCCAGCATTCTTCAAGCCAAATGTCATGACAACCCATTCGTATAAGCCGATTGCTCCTGGGCATCTGAAAGCAGTCTTGTGGATATCTTCTTCGGCCATTAAATTTTTATTGTAGCCTACATTGCCATCCGTAAAGCTTATGATTTTGTGGCCGGAAGCAGCATCCACAAGCAAATCGGCTATGGGCATTGGGTATTCGTCCTTGGGGGTAACTTTGTTTAGGTCCATGAAATCAATACACACCCTAAGTTTACCATTTTTCTTCATTACTGGAACTATGTTTGAAACCCACTCTGCATATCGGCAGGGCCGAATAAATCTAGCATCGTATAGCCGAGTGATTCCGGCTTTAATCGCATCATACATATTGGCTTTAAACCTCCTGGGAGGCTGTTTGTACTGTCGATATCCAGGCTTTATAGGCAGCCGATGCACAACAATATATGGGCTAAGACCAGGCATCTCGAAATACTCCCAAGCAAAACATCTTTATATTCCTTTAATAAATCAACAAGCTTGGATTTAAAACGAGAAGACAAATTTTTGCTAATATATTTCGGCCTAGGCCTATCTCTTGGATCTATATCAATCTATTCTAACTCGTTGGCCGACATAAAACCCTACCCAAGTTTGCCATCGTTGTCGTCCACAGTGTCCTCACTGTAGACGCTTGAGCCCTCCACAATGCCTTCAAAGTAGTAATTGAGGCTCTTCATCTCCAATAGGCTGTATAGCAGAATCAGACACCTTTAGAAAATCGGCTTGCCAGATTTTTTCGGACAGACAATCGATACCGTCGATTTCCCAAAGTGGCAAATTGGCATTAGCAACGTTCACTGACCTGTCGGCTGGCACAATTTCGACCTTGTCGCCTTGCCATTGGTTCAAACTTTGATGCATTGTGGAAGGGATGCAGCAGTTTGCGTGAATCCAGTCCCTCCCAAGCAGTAGGCTATACGATCCCTTCCCGTCGATGACAAAAATTGTCGTGGGCACAGTCTTGTTGTCGACGGTCAGCTCCACATTCAAAACACCCTTGGCTTCCGATGGATTGCCGCTGAAGTCTTTGAGAACCATCTTTGTTTTGATTAAATCTTCGGCTCCTTTGCCCAGCTTCCTGAAGGTGGCATAGGGCATCAAGTTGACTGCGGCCCCTCCATCGACCAGCATCTTCGACATCGGCTTCCCGTTAACAAATCCTTTCACATAGCGGCTTGAGTTGCCGATTCTCAGTCCCCTCCGGCTTTTCGAAAATAGCTTGCTCTAGGGACAAAGCTAGTCTTGCCAAGGTATCCTCCACGTTGTCTGCATCGGCTTCTGTAGCACCAAATTTGGCTGGTAGTATAAAGACCATGTTAACCGATGCAGCAACTTTTCCTTTTCCTTTTGCCGCCCTCCTAGCTTGGTCGGCTGGGCTTTCGTCGGCTGGGGCCGCTTGTTTCTTAACGCGCCATCACTTTGTGCCCTGCCGATGTTGTTGTTGTTGGATTATCCTCCGTACATCTTCCTCCTGCCCCTCGCTCTTGAGCCGCTGGATGCTTCTCTTTTGTGTTTTGGTAAAGAGGTTCGAGGGGCACCATTGGGGGTTGGCCGATTGCTTTTTGTCAGCCTCTTCTTGATCTTCTTCCTAGAAGAAGTCTTGGTGGATGGGGCCGAGCCAATCACGAATAGAAGGCTTACGTTGGTTCAGCCGAATGGCTCGGGGGACGAATCGGTTAGAACTCTCAAGTTGTGGTTCCCTGTATTCGTCTTCTCTGTAATCACTGCATGCCGGGAAATTTTTGAGGGTTGGCAACCTTATTCCTTGCTCCCAGCAGAACCTAAAGAACTCGCAATGCCAATGTGGATCACAATCGTCATGGCGGCAGTAATAAGCCATGCCCAGCCGATCCGGCGCCCTTTGGTTTGGCCTGTCGCGTCGGCTCTCTTCTTCCTCCTGGATCCGACGTTGGATTCGCAATAGGCTGTCCTGCCTGGGCCGACGATCGGTCGATCGTGCGTTGGTGTGGACCATGTTGATTAATGTAGTCGTATCTCCAATCGGCTCTCTGTGGGGTGATCCTGAGTCAGCACTAACTGCTTCGGCTATACTATACATCATTTCGTGCTGCCGATCAGCTCGCCCATGGCCGGTTTGGACCATCTTGACCGGGAAGGGGTTGCCATCAACCTTCATCGGCTTAGCCGATTCTTCAAACTTTATCTTCCCTGCTTCAATGGCCGATTGGATTTGCTGTTTGAACACCTTCCAATCGTTCATGCTATGGGAGGTGGTGTTGTGCCACTTGCAGTATTTTTTCTTTTTAAGCTCATCGGCTGATGGGATAACGTGGTTGTCTGGTAGCCGAATTTGCTTCTCCCTCAGCAGTAGATCGAAGATCCTGTCGGCTTTAGTGATATCAAAGTCATATTTCTCTTCCTGGGCCGACCTTTTCAACCATTGGCAGGTTATTGCTTTCTTGTTCCTGGTCCATTCAGCTGATGCCAGCTTCGCATCGCTGTCGCTTGATTCTGTGTAAGTTGCATAGGCGACGTGGGCGACTTTCTTGAAGGCCTTCTTAGATTCTTGAAATCTCTACTCGTGGGCCATCACTTTCTGGGCCAAGTGGGCCAGGCTCTCGAAGTCTTGAGCCGAAAACCTTTCGCGGATTGACGGCAGAAGACCATGAAATGCCAAATCGGCTAGCTAGGAGTCTGATAAGATCCGACTGTAGCATCGGTTCCTTATTTCTCTAAAACGTTGAATATGATATTGGACCGATTCTTCGTGCTTCTGTCTGATGTTGGTTAAATCCGACAGTTTCATCTCATGGTTGCCGGAATAGAAGTAGCCATGGAATTGTTTCTCCAAATCGGCCTAGCTCTGTATTGAGTTGTGTGGCAGCGACGAGAACCAGGTAAAAGCTGATCTAGACAATGATAGCAGGAACAAGCGGACTCTGAGCGCGTCTGTAGCCGATGTTTCCCCGCATTGAGCCAGGAATCGGCTGACATGTTCGTAAGTAGATACGTTGTCCTGCCTAGAGAACTTGGAGAAGTCTAGCACCTTGTACCGGTTTGGCAGTGGTACTCTCTCGAAGCGTTCCGGATATGGACACCGGTACATGTAACCAGAATCCTTTGGCTTGAGACTGAATTGATCACGCATTACATTGGCAATCAGATCGGCCCAAGGTCTGCTGTCTTGAACTTGGGGTACCGACTCGTATTGTTCATACGACATGGGTCCTTGCCGATACTGAAGTGGTGGTGGCGTTTGCGGCCGATACTGGTGATCATGCTGGCCCCCCGGATATTGGTATTGGAGTTGGTTAACAACGGGAGGTGGCCGATTCGCCAGTGGTGATGACCGCTTAGGAGGGAGCCGATGGCCGTCGGGGTTGTCTTGTGGCCCTGGAACGAGGTGGCCAACCGGCTCGGGTCGCCGATTGAGGTCAAACATGCTCGCCAATTGCTCCTGGGAAGGAGGATGTCGTCGGTTCAGGATGAAGGGCTGCGGCCCTGAAGCCGATCCGTGCATGTTGGGCTGGATCGGGGCCCATCCTGGTGGATTTGGCTGCACTAGCGACTGTGTCAGCCGATTTTGGGTTGCCAACACCCTGTAGCCCGAGAATTGGCCGTCAGTGAAGTAGGTTGGCCCTCTTTGTAGCTGATCGACTATCTTTGAATCAACCACGGTGGTTATCATATTGTTGAGAGTGTTGACCAGGATGCCACTTTGGTTGATAAGGGCGTGATGCACAGCCGAATCGATTCGGTCTTGCAGGGTGTGTAGTTCCGAATCGTCTTGTTCCTGTTTAACGTCATCCATTTTCTTCTTACCCTTCCTGTCCTCGTCGGTGGACGTGTTGAGGTCTTCGAACATGAATTTAAACTTCTGGAGGACAGCCCCTGACCTGGTCTGGGTGAAGGATTGCTGGTAATTAGCCTGCAGCTACTCAACCATCTGTTTGTAGTTGGCTAGTTGCTCAGCTGACAGTTGTTCAATCCTCACCGGGATGATGTTTTCCTCGTTGATTTCTGGGTTCTTGTCGCTGGACATTGTGTTGAAGTCGGAAGTCTACACTTGGTATCACTAGGCGTGTCAAAAGTGTGTTGATGAGAAATTCGATTCCCACGCACTGGCCTGAGAGATTTGCCTTACTCTAGTGCAGGTACAAATTGGTCGCCTCTGGTGAATTGAGGGCGTGCCAGTTGGTTTGATCCTGTAACCAACAAGAAACAAGAAATAGGCATTAAGTTAAAATTAGATCCTACGGGATCAGCTGAAGGCATCAATTTATACATAATTACTATCCCAAAGCGCACTTAAACTAAGTGATTGGGATAGATCGGTTATGCTGAGACAGTATAAATCACTTAGGCTAAAAGCGTATTAGGGTAGTAATTATCTGCATTGATAACTTAGCCGATACTGCAGATCTAATGTGAATCGGCTAATACTCTGATACATTTTATAAAAAGATATTAATCTGACCTAAATGTGCAAAACCTAGATCAATCGGTTGTCAGCATAGCATGACAGATTGATATCAGCTTAGGGCACTTAGATAGATTAAGATCTTAATATAAAAGACGTTCTAATATATCTAATAGCAATTAAATCTAAAGATAACTAAAAGAGATAAGGTTGGCTGAAACTCCAGCGCTATCTCTAATGGTAAACATTAAACTAAACAGATCTTAATAGTTCTACGAGCAACTTAATAGGTCGATTAGATGCAGCATTAAGTACAAAAAGAAATATCATATCTCTATGAGTCAACGTGAACCCCTCGGGACGATAGACACGACATATAATCTAATTTAACCCCTAGATCTAACCTCGTCGGCTGCTGTCTTCAGAGAGAAATTAGCCGACTGTGGGATAGATCTAGGCATTGCTCTAGATTATAGGCCGCATATGATAAATTGCGTAGTTTATAACATCAAACTAGAGTGTGATGACGATGGAAGCACTAATTCCGATGGTACAAACCACTAATGACAAGGAATTACCTTGTTCGGAGGTTGAACCCGATGCAGCCCGAGCAAGAGCAAGAACTCGTCGAAAATAAAAAGGGTGGCGATGTGCCGAGATTGATTGATGGTATGTTTGTTTTTTTACAATGAGCCCTCGGGTCTTATTTATACCCAGTATCCATGTAGGACACGGTTTCTACCTTATCTACTATTTACAGTACGACAATATCTCGGGACGCAGCACCATGTCGCATTACAAAAGGAATATCTATACAAATCCCTATTTTACAGATACAATTGTCATTACAGGACTCTATCCATAGATGGCAATATCTTTAACGAACATTTGGGAACCGAATCTAACATTTATCTCCAAGCTTCCTTATCAGAATCGGTTCCATCTTCATCCTCGAATCGGAATTGGTTATCGGCTACCCTTATCCGATTTGGTCTTAGCCAACTAGTTTCCCAGCCGATTTGGTCCTAGCCGATGTGGCCTCTGTTTCTCCACAAATCACACTTCCGATCCGACTCCACTTCAATCTTGGCCTTGAACCCAGGGATTTGGTTACCAAATTTGGTCGTTAACAAGTAGTCGATGCAGTGATGATTCGTACGCAGTGTAGTTGCCTTCGGGAAGTAGTAGGAGGAAGACATGAAGTAGTCGTTCATCCTCCTGGAAGCAGAAGAACGGCGAGCAGTCGCACATCAGTTTGCTACCCAAAAACCTGATCGCCAGCCTATTCGTGCAAGTATTGCAATCGGCAAGGTTTTGGAGGCCTGCTCTCGCAAGACCTGTGCACGCAGAAGCTTGCGATGGGGATGACAGCAACAAGCTAATAGAGAAGGAGAGGATGAGTGTTTGTGTGTCTATAACCAGGGGAAGAACCATCCTTTTTATAGGCACTGGAGGAGGCAAATTCAGTGAAACTAGACAGTATTGGGTGATTGATTGCCGGTCATCAAATCGCCATTTAACAGGTCAGTTACTGGTATTTACTGGCCAGTTTACTAACCATGGACCACAAACCACGACCACGTCCCGTCTCGGCAAGAGCGAGTGCGCACGCACGTGTGTGGCTTCCTATGTCTCCCCCTTGACCTCTTAATTAGTGCACACATAGTCCACATATTTAAGTAGCTGTAAATCTCTCTTAATTCCCAATATGGGACTAAGCATTTACCACCTTCAATTAATGTGGGCCTCGGGATTAAATGGGCATAGTCCAGCAATCCCCACCAAATTTTGAGGCACACGTAAATTGCTCTCATTTCACTGCTGCTTGTATACTAGTTTTTTTATGAAGACTGTTAAGTTGAACATCCATCTAGAGCAGAGCCTACATCTATTCACAATTGATCAATGGACTATACCTTGAATTGATAGTCTTGTGCAAACAAGCTTTACAATCCCTTTACCGATACTGGGCTGCAAAAATACCCTCATGGTTTGGAGCGTATAAGTCATACTTCAGGCCTTTCATGAGTATCTAGAGATTACCCAAGTCTCATAGACTATGACCAACTGTCAAACTCATATAGGTGTATTCCTCAAAAGATGTTTTGTAGGATAATGTCTTTGCTTGAAATAAACAACGCTCAAGTTTTTAAGAAGCCACTTGGAAAACATTAAGGTATAAACCAACCTGTCATACAGAATGAAGAGAAATGAACCTTTACAGGAATGAGCCTTATTTAAAGGTTCTCTTCTCTCAGTCAAGCAATGGCTTGTTTCACCATCCAAATTCATGGGATCTCCGATCACATAGGATAGGTTGCCACCAAAGCATGGCTCATGTAATGGGTCTTAAGCCCAATTCCCTAGATGCATTGTCTATGACATTTCGTGAAAGACCCTTGGTAAATTGATCTGCCAGGTTTTTAGCCCATTGGATATAATCCAGGGCTATCACTCCGGAGCTTCTCATTTTCCTGAGAGATTTCAACTGCCTCTTCACATGACTAGATGACTTCATGTTGTCCTTTAAATTGTTTACTTTGACAATCACCGTCTGATTATCATAGTTCATTAGGATAGTCGGTATTGGTTTTTCAACCACCGGTAGATCCATTAGGAGATCACGAAGCCACTCGGCCTCAACTGAGGCAGTGTCTAATGCTATAAGTTCTGCTTTCATAGTTGACCTCGTTAGGATGGTCTGCTTAGAAGACTTCTAGGAAATAGCGCCATCTCCAAGTGTGAACACATATGCACTCGTGGCTTTTATCTCATCAGCATCGGAAATCCTATTTTAATCACTATAACCCTCTAGGCCCTTGGGTGACTGGTATAGTGAATCCCATAGTCCACAGTACCCTTTATATAGCGCATTACTCTCTCTAGAGCATGCCATTGATCATTTCCCAGATGAGACACAAACTGACTTAGTTTGGTCATGGCAAAGGAGATGTCAGGCCTCGTAGCACTAGCCAAGTACATAAGTGAACCAACATTCTGAGAGTATCTCAAGTGATCTCTCATTATCCGTTTGTTTTTTCTTAATGTAACACTAGCATCATAAGGTGTTGAAATAGGTTTACAGTCACTATAATCAAAGCGACTTAAAACCTTTTCCACATAATGGGATTGCAAAAGTATAACCCCACCATCACCTTCTCTTACTAGTTTTATATTAAGTATAACATCAGCCTCTCCCAAATCCTCCATCTCAATATTTTGAGACATAAACTCTTTGACTTCCTTAATCACATTAAGGCTTGTCCCAAAAATTAGTGTGTCATCGACATACAAGCACAATATCACTCCACCCCCACCAAAGCGATAGTACACACACTTGTCGGCTTCATTCACAACAAAGCTAGTAGATGTGAGGGTTCTATGAAACTTCTCATGTCATTGCTTAGGTGCTTGTTTAAGGCCATACAAAGACTTTAATAACTTCCACACCATTCCCTCTTGACCCTTTGCTACAAACCCATCTAGCTGATCCATATAGATCTCTTACTCCAACTTTAGTTAAGGAAAGTTGTCTTAACGTCCATTTGATGTATGAGAAGACCATAGAAAGTTGCCAAGGAAAGTAACACTCAAATTGTGGTCAATCGAGCAATAGGTGAATAAATGTCAAAGAAATCTTCTCCTTCTTTTTTAGAGTTGCCCTTTGCCACAAGCCTCGCCTTGTATTTTTCAATCGTACCATCAGTCCTAAGCTTTTTCTTAAACACCCACTTACAACCCACAGGTTGACATCCATAAGGACGATCAACAATCTCCCAAGTTCCATTAGACATAATAGAATCCATCTCACTCTTGACTGCTTCCTTCCAATAGCCAGCGTCAGGAGAGGAATATGCCTCTTCAATGGTTCTGGGAGTATCATCCACAAGGAACACAATGAAATCATCACCAAAGGACTTCGCAGTCCTTTGTCTCTTACTCCTTTTAGGAGCTTCATTGTCATCCTCCTCAGGATTACTCACAAGTGTTTGTTAATTGTATTCTATCACATTGTTTGGTTCATCATTTGTAATAAATACTTGACTAGTATTACTATAATCCTTTCGCATAGGAAAAACGTTTTCAAAAAATGTAGCATCTCTAGACTCCATGATTGTACCAATATGCATGTTTGGTACTCAAGATTTTACTATTAAAAATCTATAACCAACACTGTGAGAAGCATAACCAAGAAAGACACAATCAACTATTTTAGGTCCAAGCTTGCGTCATGATTGGCACGTTCACTTTAGCCAAACACCCCCACATACCCAAATATGAGAGATTTAGTCTTTTCTTTTCTCATTCCTCGAATGAAGTGATCTCTTTATTCCTTGTAGGAACACGATTTAGGACATGACATGTTGTCAGCATAGCCTCACCCCACCATTCCTTAGAAAATCCTCTTGTTTCTAACATGGCGTTAACCAAATTCGTTAGAGTGCGGTTCTTTATTTCGATCACCCCATTTGATTGAGGTGAATAGGGAGGTGTCCTCTCATGAATTATGTCATGTTCCTCGCAGAATAAAGTGAACTCATTTGAAAAGTATTCTCCACCACGGTCTAACCTTAGATGTTTGATTTTTCTTTCAAGTTGGTTTTTTACTTCAGCTTTATAGATTTTAAAATAGTGCAAAGCTTCATCTTTTTACTTCAACAAATAAACATAGCAAAATCTAGTGCAATCATCTATTACAGTCATAAAACATTTCTTACCACCTTTTGTCAACACTCCATTCATCTCACATAGATCTGAATGAATTAGTTCAAGTGGTGCCAAGTCCCTCGCCTCTGTAGCCTTGTGTTGCTTGGGAGGTTGTTTTGATTCCACACAAGTATGGCACTTAGAACCTTTGACTAAGGTGAATTTCAGAATTAAGTTCAGTTTTGCTAGACATGTCATACAACCAAAATTAATATGACAGAGTCGTGATGCCAAATATCAGACTCACTAATATTGACCACATTGTTCACAACTTTATTACAAACATCAGATAAAGATAAACGGAACAAGCCTCCACATTCATAACCTTTTCCACAAAGTTCCTATATCTGAACAATACACATTTATTGGATTCAAAAACTAATTTAAAACCATCTCTACACAGTAGATAGCCGCTGACTATAATCTTCTTGATAGTAGGAACATGCTGCACGTTCTTCAATTCATGGTATTTGCCGAAGTAAGCTTCAGATTTACTATACCAACAGCAAGAACATGCGCATGGGTTCTGTTCCCCAATTACAAGGAGCAAGTCCTTGTTAGCACACACATGAATATTAGCCCCAGTATCAATCCACCATTCCGGTGAATGACAAACTGAAAGAACTGTATGTTATAAATTACCATACCCCGACGTTTCTGCAATTTCGCCAGTGACCATGTTTATTGTATTTTTATTGCCCTTACACTTGCGGTTCTCACATTCATTGGCAAAGTGATCAGCTTCATCACAAGCATAGCAATTTCCCTTGTTCTTCTTCTTCTTAAAAGTGGTTGTTTGTTTAGCCTTTGAATTGTTATCTTGCTTTTTCTTTTTCTTCTTGCCTTTGGGGTTGTTTTCTGCACCAGATTGGCACTAGAAGGCCCAGCAAGCCCTTTCCGGCGAGTATCTTTCGCCCATGCCTTCTCTTCAACATCCAAAGTTCCAATCAGCTCAATGACGCTGAACTATTGTATCTTATGTTTCAGAGAAGTGGCAAAATCCCTCCAAGAAGGTGGCATTTTAGCAATAATGCCACCTGCCACAAACTTGTCAGACAACTCGCATGGGAAATGTTTGAGTTCTTTCACTAGTGCCTAAATCTCATGGGTCTCTTCTACTACAGAATGGTCATTGACCATCTGGTAGTCAAAAACTGTTCCATGACATATAGCTCACTACCAGCGTGAGAGACCCCAAACTTTGCCTCTAGTGCATCCCACAAATCGTTTGCAGACGGCAGTGACAGATAGACATCTACAAGATTGTAAGCTAGAACACTAACCAAGACGCCTCCAAAAAGGTTATCAGCTACCAAGAAAGCTTGCTCCTCCTCTGGAGTAAACTGTTCTGGAAGCCCATATGCGACCTGAATAATATTCATAGTCCCATTTGCGACCTGAATAATATTCATAGTGGTTAACCAGAGTACCATCCTATCACGCCACTGTTTATAATTTGACCCATGAAAAACGTTTGGTTTAAGTGTGGCAGCAAAACCAGTTACGAAGGCCTGTCACAATGATCAGATTTTTGGATTGTTATCAATATAGGCATTTTACAATATAATTTAATTCTGAACAGTAAGAAATAGAGTAATACTAGTAAGAGTGATACATGGCATATACTCGTATTCATTTTTAAAACACATATAAACATAAACAAGAAATGGTACCAAAAAATATTTAGATGGTACCTAGGGGTAGACCATTGCGACAACAATGGGTGTTTCTTCCACATATTGATTAAACAGATGTTGTGTCTGTTCACTTGGTGTTGCTGATATGATGTAGCGATGAACAAGTTGAACTCAGTGGAGTAGTCAATGCAGCAATGATTTGTACACAGTGCAGTTGCCTCCGGGAAGTAGGAGGAGGAAGATGTGAAGTAGTCGTTCGTCCTCCAGGAAGCAGAAGAACAACGAGCAATTGCACACCGGTCGCTACCCAAAAACCTGATCGTCACCTACTCGTGCAAGTATCGCAACCGACGAGGTTCGAAGGCCTGCTGTCATAAGATCTGTGCACGCAGAAGCTTGCGATGGGGATCATAGCAGTAAGCTAAGAGGGAAAGAGAGGATGAGTGTTTGTGTGTGTCTGTAACCAATTTACTGCTCAACGGTGAGAGGAATGAATTGCCATTCAACAGTCACAAATGCAAAACGGCTAATGTCATTCAACGGTCACAAATGCAAAATGAAATGGCAAAACTTGAATTTTAGGACATGCCTTCCCAAGGATGGCCACGGCCCGGCGAGGCGAGCGAGCGCGCGCGAGTGGCTTCCGATGTGTCTTACGTAACCTCTCAAGTAGTGCACACATAGTCCACGTATTTAAGTAGGCGTAAATCTCTCTTAATTTCTATAAACATTTACCACCTTTAATTAATGTGGGCCTTGGGATTAAATGGGCCTAGCCCAGCAACATCTTCAGACATCTAAAAAATCAGCAGATCGATATATGAGAAATTTGGGAATGCTTCGTCCGAAATAATTTAAATTTTGAACTGGTCTTTCAGAGGTGCTCATAGGGACATATAGGGTGTTGGTGTCTACATAAATATGCGCATGTTGTGAGTGTCTGTATTTTGTACTTGAATTTTGCTAAATTCACAAAGAAAATGAAAATTTCTCACTAAATAGTTTCGTGACGGGGATACCAAAATTTTAAAAAATTTAAAAAATCATACAGTCATTTCACCTGTTACTAATTCCCAAGAATAAAGAAATAACCGGTCTGTTGTGTGTTCCACTGCGTCATGGATCGATCGTCCAGAGATCGGCACGGGCAAATCGGCATATTGTACGCAGCTAGCGGCTAATCCGGATCGAATTGTGATTCAATTAGGAATAGTTCTTCGACGACTTCATTTTAGATTTTCTTTCCCTATGTAGATAAATGAACAAACTCAATAATAAATATGTCAATACAAATGTCAGAGAGTTCGGGTACTAATAGTCCAAATAATAATCAGTCTTCAAGAACACATAAGAGGGCTAAAGTATGGCAACTTTGAGCAATAAAAGTCAGGTACAAATCACCTTATCAATCACATAGCTGGATCATGTCCAACTATAGATGGTAACGCTACACTGCGGATTTAAAACAAGACAACATAATCGGGACTAAAGATGTTTTTCTTTAGTCCCGGTTGAAATAACCGGACTAAAGATCCATCTTTAGTCTCGGTTGTAATACCAACTGGGATTAATGATGGCGACACCACGTGACTGGCTCCGTTATCTTTACCAACCGGGACTAAAGAGTGCGGCGCCACATGGCCGGCTCCGCTATCTTTAGTCTCGGGTAGTGTTACTAAACGAGACTAAAGGTTTTTTTAATTTTGATCCTGCTGCTTGCTGCTTATTTATATTTATATATTATGCATATATATGTGTAAATACATATATATATATGCATAATATATATATTTATACATATATATGCAGTATGCATATATATGTATAAATATATATTTTACACACATATACATCTTAATTAAGTAAATATATACATGTATTATCAAAATACACATATAAATATATATATATATGTATTACATTCCTAATTAATTTGTAATATTCTATATTGTATATTACAAAATCTAGTCTATGATGTGGAACTATGGTTAGCACCCTAATCCCAATAGAACTCTCTCGCAGGATCAATAATATGCTCGTTGATAAATTCCATTAGTTCTTCTTGAGCAGCCTTTATGAAATTCATTATGGGGGAGTTTGTCCCTCACACAAATAACCTGTCATTTGAATAAACGAGAAATAAATTTATGAAATCAATAAGAAATCAAAACATATTGTATGAATGACTGCTATACGTACCTCTAGATCCTGGGGACATGTGACTTGGTGAATTAGGCGGTGAATATAGTCGCAGACGTAGTAGCCGCACAAGTTCGTCCCTACGCCTGTTTTGCACACTAAAGGAGAAATGACGATAGATTTAATATACATTTCTATTTTAGAACAAATTAATGATTCAATATAACTTTGGAGCATGTTACTCACTGTAAATTTCATCCTCACAGCAAGCTTTTCTTTCCAAGTATCGCAAACCTTCTCACGGAGCCGTGCCCATGCCCCACGTGCAGTTGCAAGCTAGTGATTAATAATTGAGAACTGCATATATACAATAGCAACTAAGATGGCATTACCTATTTAACACTTCAAAATATTTGTGAAGGTAGACTCTGATTTATCTATTGAGTCGTAAACATGGATCTGCGAGAGGCCAAGGTCAATTAGGAAAAGGATCCAATGGAATCTGTGTCACACACCCAAATTTTACGATCAAAGAATTTTTGTCAAAACCACAAGGTAGTGAAGTTTTTCAATTTTGTGAACAAAAAATTTTCTTTTCTAACTTAGGAGGGTACATCAACCTAATACTTCGATTAAAAATTTTAGAACAAAAGAATTTTTTTTTCATAACTAACTTATAAGGTGAATACATTTATACATGTGAGCATGCATGTGCATAAACCATGTTTTAACAAAATGAGCCCTTTGTGTGCTTTTGGATTTTTGTTTTGCTTTTCATAATAGGACGCATAAGCATAGCCTACAAGATTAAAATTCACCAAAACGAGCCTACAACTGATTTTGGGTGTTAGCATGTGTACATAATTATATAATTCAAAGTTCACCACCTCAGCCCATGAGAAAATTTAATATAAACCCAAAGATTTATAATGGGTGCATGCACATATAGTAAACACCTAAACCTAGAAAGATTATCCTGATTGTCTAGAATATTCCATATTAGTAAAATCATGAGAAAATTCATGAAGGTGTAAAACATTAAATCCAACCTAGTATAATTTTGGTGAAATTTAATAACAAATTTTGATGCTTTAAACAAAAAGGAGAAAAACAATCAAGTAATAGGACAATTAATAACCTTACTCGGCTAAAATAACAATTTGCCTAAAAGATCATTAAAATGCACATAAGTGCATCGGTGAAATAATTTATTCCAATACTATGTTAATTAACATTAATAAATATAATTTTTGAATTTTTCCTCACTGTTTAGACCCTCTAAAAATTCAAACAAGAATCAAATTAGCCTATCTTTGTTTAATTTCTTGGAACAAACCACAAATTATTTTTTAATGCAACCAAAGAAAATGGAACCTAGGGATGATCATCTACCCCAGTAAAAATTGCACTAATTTACCATGCCCACAGAATTAATTATTAAGCTCCAAGTCTAGGGAGGAAGAAATAATCAGAAATTTACATACAAATCAAATCTACTTGTGTTTCTACCCATACTCCTCTCCCTTGCCTAGCCCATCACGTATTGGACCTACTTGACAGCCACTGAAGCTTGCTCCACTCGTGTTTGAGGTGTTCCACACGTGTCGGCACGGCTACAAGCCACCTCGCCAAGCACTGCCAGCTCGATCTCCACCGTTTGAAAAACCCTCTCGCCATCGCATTCTACACCACACCCTCCTTATGTTCCACGAAGAAAATGAGAGAGAACACCTCGGAATCGCTGAGAACAACCTCATCTTCTTTTATGCCGGAAGGTGTTCGATCCATGTTATGACCTCTCTCATGAGCTTCGCCACCACCCACTCACGGGAACATGACCCTCTCTCCATGCGAGACACATCCATGCTCTCCTTTTTCCCACCTTGCGCAGGTCGAGTTCATGGCGTCGCGGTCACTGTCGCCATCGGCCTCTGGATCCGCTGCCACGGAATCTTTTGTGTTCCCATCGTTCGAAGGAAGCCAAGGCCGGGCCACCGCGACATCATTTTCGCCTAGACCTCCTCATATTTTCCTCTCAACAACCCCGGAAAATGGCGCACCGATGAGGCAGATCAACCCCCGTCTTCTTCAACTCCGGCAACAAAGCTTCGTCGCCGAAACTTGAGCACCCGATGAGTAGAGTCTAATTCCTTGCACCGGTAGCTTCCTCAAGGCATTAGTGAGCCATCCCTTCATTTAGCTTGGCAGGTTGCAAGCCGGAGTGAGCTACCGTCGTTGCCCTGCAAAGCTTCGCCGCCGTTGAGCCAATCCGAGTGTCGCCGCCATTGTTCGAACAACGAAGACCAAGGCCAACGGTTTGGTAAGCACTTCATTGCCCCAACAATGTGAATAGATGCATCAATTTGGCCGGACCAAGCTCAAAACTAGTTTTGCACCGTAGCCCTGAAGCCGTCGCCGCTTGCGGTCCTCGCAGCACGACTCCGGCCATCGCCGGCGATGGTACCACCACCACTGGGTGCACGAGAAGCTGGCACATGTTTTCTATTTTGGCCACATCACCCCATGCGCCCCGGTTCGCCGCTGACACCGCCGTCAAGCTCGTCGGGCCGCCGCTCCCTGTTGCTGCTATGCCGTCGACTCACCGACATGTGGGCCTAGGTGAACAGAGCGTGAAAACCTGTTAGTTCACTCATGTAAGTGCCGTAACTGACCAGTGGGCCCCATGGAATTACACAGTACTGGCAAGAGAAAAATATATGTAACTAAAGCACTGCCTTTTGACTAAAAATGACACAAACTTGTAAATTCGACATAAAATAAATTATAGCTCCTTTTGAGGTGATTCAAATTTCTGTGGGTCCCTAAATACATGAACTTTGTTTTAGAAGTGTAAAACTTGACCTCACTATACAAATTTTAACTTTAAAATTCAAATCAGGGAAATCACACATAACACCTCCACAAAGTTATAAAATATGTAAGAAAATTTAATTTAATGGAATTACACAGTGCTGGCAAGAGAAAAATATATGTAACTAAAGCAATGCCTTTTGACCAAAAATGACACAAAGTTGTAAATTTGACATAAAATAAATTATAGCTCCTTTTGAGGTGATTCAAATTTCGTGGTTCCCTAGATACATGAAAAAGTATAAAACATGACCCTCACTATACAAATTTTAACTTTAAAATTCAAATAAGGGAAATCACACATAACACCTGCACAAACTTATAAAATATGTAGAAAATTTAATTTAGCTTATTTTTAGACAAACTCAAATTCTGTAGAAGCACCAACTTACACTCTTTATTTAGGAGGAATAAAAACATCTAGCTACTTTGTACCAAATGCTTCTAGAACTAAAAACTTTAAAATAATAAGATTTAGGTAAGCGAACTTTAGAGATTTATTTAAATTTATTTTAACTCCTTTTTGAGTAAACTCAAGTTCTGTAGATTCATAAAAGCACATATTTTTAAATTATAAAATAAAAATATATGCCTACTATTTATTAACATCACTTAAATGTTTATATAACGAATAAACCCTTTAATGCACACTTCAAAATTTTGTAGAAAATTCATTTTTAATCCTTTCTGAGTGAACCAAGTCTCTATAGGACCAACAACTAAATAACTTTCATTAGAAAAAATGGAATATGGTCACTCATATTCCAAATATGTCAGTAAGCCTTACAAAGAGAAACCTAGTTACTAAATAGGGTAGTTAAGTACTGTATATATGTGTAAGTATAAATATATATATGCCCATTTGCCCCAAATAAATATAATTAATACTTGGTAGACGAGAGAATCCTTATTCATCCTCAATCACTAGAAACATGATGCACTTAATTTATGGAATAGGCTCTAGGGACAATATAAGGTATTGCTAGTCTAGATTAGAGCACCCTTAGTTATAAAGTAGGACCATGAGCTTATGAAATAAAAATGATTTAGCTAACCAAAATTAATCCCTAATTAACCTAAATTTAGAAGTAGCAATGTTCTGGCTCTATCACGCTTAGGTTATGCACATATTGAACACTATAGGCCTGCAACACGTTATAACTTGTAAAATGCATAGGAAGTTCTTAATAGCCCTAAAAATTATGAAACCAAAGATGTTAGCCTTAGGAAACCTATATACAACCCTCTATGAAGTCAAATTAATAAAAATCAAATTATAGTAACATTGTCCAAAAGCACCTAACCCTATATCGCTACGACCCGAGGAGACTTCTAAAATCAATAACTTCCAAATAGGATAAAATAAATTAGAAATTCCTTCATCACAAATCATTTTAGACAAGTAGCTACTCAATATGCGAAAATCATACATTTTAGAGCATTTTTTATTTTTGCCTATTTTCGGTGTTTAATTGCATATCGTGTATTTTGTTTAGATAAATGTATAAACGGTGATGTAGAGGATTAGGTGCTGACATTTCTTCAGAAGGCAAGTTCTTCCCCTCTTTCCTTTGAACACATTGAATCCCATGTTTTGAGGGATGAAATTATTTGTTTGTAAAATTGCATGAGAACTTAGACTATATTAGTATTTAAAACTTGGTTATGGTAGTTATGACCAATTTGATGCATTTCCTACCTTGAATATTTGAAACCCTTGTTGTTTGTAACCCTAGAGATGGTTAGAATACTTACCTTGTGCTCGAATGGGTTTATACATGCTTTATGCAACACTTGCTTAGCCCTACCTAGAAATTATGCAAATGCTTATTCCATCGTAAACTAAAATATGAATTGATATGAAATCTGTGGCTAAAATGGGTAAAATATGATAAGTATATGGGAACCAAAATGAGTAAAAATATGATTTTGACTTGGGCGACAAGTGACATGCAATTGATCTATTTGTATGCCAATAGGGGGAGTGTTTGCCCGAGTCCGTAAGGACCGAACTTGTGTCACCAACTTAAAGTTTACCGTACAACCACATGTGCTAGTCTGGGATAGCCTAAGCTGAATAATCTACTTAGCACCAAGCCCTGCATTCTGGTAGGCACGGTGAGTATGGGTTCGGGTAACCCAGAGGAATTTCCTATTTACCACCGATGTGGTAGTTTAGGCGACTAAGTCTGTCCAATACAACAATATTGTTTAAGGCGTTAAGTTTAAGGCGTGGGCCCGCCACTTAACGGTTCTACTTCACATTCCAGTGTGATCTAGCATAGAGGAAACACGTATCGTGTTGGTGCAAGGCTAGGGACTAAGTAGTGTAAAGGCTTCG
This sequence comes from Oryza australiensis, assembly GCA_019925245.2. NCBI lineage: Eukaryota > Viridiplantae > Streptophyta > Magnoliopsida > Poales > Poaceae > Oryza > Oryza australiensis. The sequence continues at coordinate 582,369 of JAIFGZ020000196.1, forward strand.
TTATGACCTCTAGACCACATTCAACATGAAGAGTGTGGTAGTGCGTCGCGAGCACAAAATAAACTAGAGTGTTCATATCATTGGGTAAAGCTGTACAAACTCTGCAGACTTCTCAAAAACTAATCGATTAGTCATGCTCATGGTCAAGAGCGCTTTGGTGAAGTGTCATGAATATAGACTCGATTGTTTTAAAAATATGATCATGTGTTTTCAACGAAAGGTGTTGAGTTGTGTGAGTGCGATGATATAATGTGACTTGTTGTCATGGAGGATGACAAGGTATAACTTATGATCGAACCATAATTAAATTCAGATTGAAACTTAAAACTTATCTTTATGAATTGAAGCATCAACTCCTTTGAAAAAGAATTGTGAAATGGAAACCTGCTTTATGCTGAAAATAAACCACTCATATAGTCCTCTATTGAATTTAAGCCTATCATGTAGAACGTTAGGTTTGACTGTGCTTGCCAGTACATTAACTTGTTTAATGTACTGACTCTTGCTACTGGAATATCCATCTTGCTTGTAGGTTTTAGACTTAGTCTTTTGAGTGATGCGGGTATTCGTCCGTTTCATCTAGGAACTGAACTTAATGGGGTAAACCTCTAGTTGGTGTGCTTGTGGGTGGGTAATCAAGCCTCCGCTGTTCATTGATTTATTTATATTTATTTGTCAGTCAGCCTATGTAATTATTTATGTGTTGTAATCTTTTAAATTCCTTTCATCTTACATGTATTCGCTATGTATATCCATGCTTCATGCTTGAGATGAAAGTGTGAATCTAGCGCACGTCCTGGGAGCTAGATTCATATGTGTATGAGTTAGGAATATTTGAGATGTTGTAGATCTTTAGCCATTTTTGTCAAGTCTCCTGAATGTGTAACACATCTGGTCGCCACCTTCGAGTGGTTTGACGGACACATCTCAGGCTGGAGTTGACTAGCAGGCTAAAGGCCCAGCAATGTCTCCAATATCCCTCTCTCGGGACTTTGGACGTTTCGTTATGTCTGTTAGATGATTTGAGGAGAATCACTTCATCTTGCAAACATAATGGAAGGTACGGGCGTCTCCGACAAGACATGTATCAGAGCAAATACCGACTATAGGAGCCCCTTAAGTTGGTCGTTTAGAATGGATTATCAAAATTATTTTGAGGGTTTCGCTCTCAGATACAAATTATTTGCAAAAACCATATTCAATCTTATATCTCATCCCTCTCTAGAGATTATTCTCCTCTATGTCTCAATTTTAATTTTAAAACTCTTGCTCTATAGGACCGAAACCCTTTTGGAAGTTTGTGAAAATGGGTTTGAAAACACGTAATAATTATAACAAATCAGAACCAAAGTGTTAGAATATTTTTTGGAAATCCCTTTGCCAACTATTCCTATGTACTAGTTCGGATTGGCAAATCATCTGGTTAGAAATAGCTTCTAGTGAATGGGTTTTGAAATGGGTTGATAAAATTTAAAACATGATAGACATTTTAAGGTTTCCATCTCCTCATGTTACCTCTTCACCAAAAATGAATTGGGTTGATTTTGAGCTTCTCTCTCGACTTTTCAAAATTTTATCGATACGACCTAAAAGCAAATAGTTGGTATAGGACGGGAATTGTCATGCTTAGCCTTAAATTATTTGCTTAGATTGACCTCACCAAAATATCATCCAGCCTCTAGAACATCCTAACATAATGAGAATAAAAGATGATAAACTTATATAAACTAAAACTTGAATATCGTCTCATTTTGTGCTGATTACTTGCATGCTGGAATTTTGAGTCAGTCTGTTTGTAAAATTTGCATAGGCTAAACCGTAAGTGGTAAACTTGGGAATTTTTACAGGAAGCATGTAACCTAACCAAGCAATCCTCATGAATTTTGGAAATTTTTTTGAACCTTTTCAACATAGTGGAATAACTTGATTAGTTAACCTAACCATGTTCTGAAAACAGTAGACAGCCACACTCATTTTTTTGTGTAGCCCAAACCATACATGATAAAGTATGCACCTTTTAACAGTAACTCCTAGACATGCCCAGCAAGCCCCACGAATTTTTGTAGAATTTTCGAGTCCATGCAACAAGCACTAAAAATTCGTATAGTTCTGAGGAATAAAAATCTAAGAAACAGTAGACCATAGGTCGTTAAATTTGTACAGACAAAACCATAGGTGATAAGATTCTGATTTTCCTAAGGTAGTTCTTACCTACCACCATGATTTTTGCCCAAATTTTGAACCTTTGTGATTTGGCCCAAAAAGACATATAAAAACAGCAAACCCATATTTTTCAGCACAGCGATACTTGACTAAAACATTTCCTCTAGGGCAACTCATCCGTCTAAAAATCACCAAAGTTTTTCCCAACCAAAGGAAGCCTTGTTGGAAAACTAGGAATGGGTGTCGATTCATCTTGCATCCCTTCTAGGTTGACCGCTAAGTTCTGTACCTATCAAATCGACACATAGATGTACCTAAGACCATTGGGCGAATTAAACCCTATGTCGCAAATTCTCTTAACCAAAAGTCTTTTTCTTTTAAGGGGGATAGTATACCATCACCTCATACACCCAGAAACAAATATGAAGCCTTTGTAAGTACCGCAAGCCTAAATGGAAACGCCATACTAAGAGCAAGTCATACGCAAACTATGCGATTTAAGTTGAGATGGCTCGGTTCACAAAATTTTGTGCCCCTTTTGGGATGGATGCAAAAATTTGTAAATCGGAGCACCTCACGAGCATGGTTTGGAGACATGACTCGTAGGTGGGTGAACCTCTCCATATATATATATATACACACACACACATACATACATACACACATATTTGTTCTATGGCATGAGGGCAATACAAAACAATTTTTATGAGCATTGAATCAATTCATACATTCATCGCATAATTCATCCATCATGATATCATAGCATTCAAGCATGCCTTTTTCGCATGAAAGAAAAAGATATTGCCACACAAGCCATATAACAATCATTTTCCTACCTGACCCCAGTATATGGAAATAAACCCATGAGTAGTTGCGACCTTTTCCATGCCTATGGAAAATTTTGGGTGGGATCAATAGGCTCGCAAAACACCTTTTGGGAAAGGTTGTCCTTGAGACGGATACCACCACCACCCACTAGTCAGTTGGACATTATGCCCTATCCTCAGCAGAACAAGATGTAGATAGATCTGAGACTGCTAAGTTAGCTCATCCTTTATTTCACAAATCCTCCTATCCAAAAACTTTTAACTTTTAAGGGGGATAGCATAGCATGTTAGCCTCAAGCACTCAAAACAGTGCCTATGTTGCCATTACACACCATCGCTGTGACCTACCCAAGTAGGGAGAGTTCTACTGCTATTTTCCATCTTTAGCACAAGGAACTGTGTTGTAAAGTATATGCAATACGGCTACCATGTCGCCCTTTATGTAAGGACCTAATGGATCGCATGTAACCATAGCCCGAAACCCATTCAACTTCAATTTTGAAAACTACTAAGCTTGCTGTCCGAAAACCTAGTTTTTGGAGACGTAAGCTAAACAAAAGTAAAGCCTGACCATAGATTTCAAAAATTGTGCCCTATACGGTAGCTTGACGGAAACTAAACCCTCTTTTGCCAATCCCTCATTATCACTAGAACACCGGACAGCCATCGTGCCCAACAAGATCACCCCAACTCTCCAATACAGGTTTCCGCCACTTTGATAAAGCAAGTCCATTATACAACTTAAGAAGGACTTAAAGATTAGAGGTATTAAATCTTATACGTTTGAAAAAGTTTCTAATAACAAGAAGCTGATAAAAACCACGTACCAGGAGACTAGAGCTTCACCCCAGTTGTATCCATTATAGTGTATTTGGATTATCTTTTCCTACCCTACATCAAAACCTTGGTAACCATCTTCTGACAAATCCCGCCATAGGCTCCAAACAAAAGCTAGTAGGTATGGTACCCAAGCCAGTAAAGTACGAATGGCCGAACCAACATACAACACTTTTGCCCGCACCCTTCGCCAAGCGTTAACCCCTTTTGCCAGAATGTAGCCTCCGCGACAAAAGCGCCTCGGCATCACCATCATTCATGCGTCATCTCAGGCAATGAATCCATCCATCTCCTGAGTTGATGAAGGACCTCCTCGCCATATCCTCGACCCTGCGACTATAAGACCAAATTGTCGACGAAGTCCGCCCTTACCAGTAACACTTCACTTTGCTTCGCCTTCGTTGTGAGACCGTCGCTCCATCTTCTCCCCCACTCAAGTTTTTTCGCCTCCTCACTTTTCCCCTGCTAGCTGAAGCAAATGTGAAGGACAAGCCACCTCCCTAATTTTTTCCCTTTTAAACAAAGGATTGCCAAGACATTATGTGAATCACCACTTGAAATTAAATGATAGGACATTACCCATCCTAAACGAAGTTTTAAGCCTCCTCCAAGTGATGCCAAGACTTCGACCTGCCAAACCCTGTAACCCGGTAAGACTTCCAACCATAACCCAACCCAAATCTCGGGGATGAGATTTCCTTTAAGTGGGATAGATTTATCACATACCCAAATTCTAGGGTCAAATTTTTTTGTCAAAACAAACATGGTAGTGAAGTTTTTCAATTTTGTGAACCAAAAATTTTCTTTTCTAACTTAGGAGGGTACCTCAACCTAATGCCTTGATTAAAAATTTAAGAACAAAAGAAACAAACTTTTTCATATCTAACTTATAAGGTGAATACATTTATACATGTGAGCATGCATGTGCATAAACCATGTTTTAACAAAATGAGCCCTTGTGTGCTTTTGGATTTTGGTTTTGCTTTTCATAATAGGACGCATAAGCATAGCCTACAAGATTAAAATTCACCAAAACGAGCCTACAACTAATTTTGGGTGCTAGCATGTGAACATAATTATATAATTCAAAGTTCACCACCTCAGCCCATGAGAAAATTTAATATGAACCCAAAGATTTATAATGGGTGCATGCACATATAGTAAACACCTAAACCTAGAAAGATTATCCTAATTGTCTAGAATATTCCATAGTAGTAAAATTATGAGAAAATTCATGAAGGTGTAAAACATTAAGTCCAACCTAGTATAATTGTGGTGAAATTTAATAACAAATTTTGATGCTTGAAACAAAATGGAGAAAAACAGTCAAGTAATAGGTCAATTAATAACCCTACTCGGCTAAAATAACAATTTGCCTAAAAGATCATTAAAATGCACATAAGTGCACTTGTAAACTAATTTATTAAAATACTAGGCTAATTAAAATGAATAAATATAATTTTTATAGAATTTTTCCACACTGTTTAGACCCTTTAAAAATTCAAACAACAATCAAATTTAGCCTATCTTTGTTTAATTTCTGGGAACAAACCACAAATTATTTTTTAATGCAACAAAAGAAAATGGAACCTAGGGATGATTGTCTACCCCCATTAAAAATTTCACTAATTTACCATGCCCACAGAATTAATTATTAAGCTCCAAAATCTAGGGAGGAAGAAATAATCAGAAATTTACTTAAAAATCAAATCTACTTGTGTTTCTACCCATACTCCTCTCCCTGGCCTAGCCCAACAAGTATTGAACCCAGTTGACAGCCACTGAAGCTTGGTCCACTCGTGTTTGAGTTGTTCCACCGTTCATGGGAATGGCAGAGAGGAAGAAATAGAGGAAACATGTGTCGGCACGGCTACAAGCCACCTCGCAAAGCACTGCCAGCTCGATCTCCACCGTTTGAAAAACCTTCTCGCCATCGCATTCTACACCACACCCTCCTTACGTTCCATGAAGAAAACGAGAGAGAACACCTCGGAATCGCTGAGAACGACCTCATCTTCTTTTATGCCGGAAGGTGTTCGATCCATGTTATGACCTCTCTGATGAGCTTCGCCGCCACCCACTCACGGGAACATGACCCTCTCTCCATGCTTGACACATCCATGCTCTCCTTTTTCTCACCTTGCGCAGGTCGAGTTCATGGTGTCACGATCACCGTCGTCGTCGGCCTCTGTATCCGCTACCACGACATCGTTAGTGTTCTCGTCATTCAGAGGAAGCCATGGCCGGGCCACCGTGGCATCATTTTCGCCTAGACCTCCTAATCTTTTCCGCTCAACAACACCATAAAATGATGCACCAGTGAGGGAGATCAACCCCCGTCTTCTCCAACTCCGGCAACAAAGCTTCGTCGCCGAAACTTGAGCACCCGATGAGTAGAGTCTAATTCCTTGCACCGGTAGCTTCCTCAAGGCATCAGTGAGCCATCCCTTCCTTACCTTGGCAGGTTGAAAGCCGGAGTGAGCTATCGTCATTGCCCTGCAAAGCTTCGCTGCCGTTGAGCCAATCCGAGTGCCGCGCCATTGTCCGAACAACGACGGCCAAGGCCAACGGTTTGGTAAGCACTTTGTTGCCCCTCACAAAGCGAATAGATGCATCAATTTGGCCGGACCAAGCTCAAAACTTGTCTTGCACTGTAGCCCTGAAGCCGTCGCCGCTCGCGGTCCTCGCAGGAATGACTCTGGCCATCGCCGGCGATGGTACAACCACCATTGGGTGCACGAGTGTTGATGTGAAATTTCTCTCACACGCTGGCCTAAGAGATCTGCTTGACTCCAGTACAGGTTCTTCTCCGCTGCCTGTGCTATGCAGGGCGTGCCAATTGGTTTGATATGTTAACCAACAAGAAAAACAAAGATATATGCGTTAAGTGTTAGGCTAGATCTCCACTTTATCGGCTGAAGGAATCCATGAGCATATATTTGCTATCCTAAAATATATTTAAACCAAGCGACTGGAATGGATCGGCTATATCGAGACAACATCAACCGCTTAACCCAAATACAGTAAAGGATAATAAATATATGTATCGATAAACTAGCCAATACTGGAAAGCTAACTTATGGATCGGCTAGTACTCCAATGATTCTTATGAAAAGATATCGTTCTCGAACAAGATGATTAGCCTGGAAATTGGCCGTCGGCTGTTTACGGCAGGCCGATTTCGGCTTATGATGTCCGACAAGAACATGATCTTAACATAAGAGACAGTCCTAGCATAAATCTAATAATAAATATATTAAAAGAAATATATTAGGGCAGACAAGGCCGGTTAAAACCCCGGCACTGCCTCTTAAACATATAAATCTAAACGAACAGATCACTGGGAGTTCTAAAAATGACTTAATAGTTCAACTCTGATGCAGCATTAAGTATAAAAAGAACAACCTGATCTGTTATGATTGATTTATACTTCTTGAGACGGTGGATACCGCATATAAACCAGCCAACCTTTAGATCTAGCGTTAATGGCTGCGAGTTCTTGACAGAACTACCCAATGACATGGTAGATCTAAACATTTGTCTAATTTATATGTGCTATATGATAAATATCACAGTATAGACCCCTGAATCTGATGTGTCATTACGATGGAAGCACTAGAAACAGCAGATCATACCACTAATGACAAGCATTTACCTGGATTTGGGGATCAAAACGATGGAGCCCGTAGCCAAGTCAATTGCTCGTTTGAAGAAAAAGGTTGGCGATGCGCCGAAGGTTTGATTGATTGTGTTGAATGTCTCATTACAGGGGGTCTCGGGTCCTATTTATACCCAAGATAAAATTATCTGTACAAACCCTGGACTCTATCTAAACCACTATTTAAAACATGACGTTATCCCGGGGAGGACCCACGCCATATTACAATGAACAGTTTAGTCAAACCCCTGAATTACAGATACAATTGTCGTTACAGCACTCTATCCATAGATGGCAATATCGTTTAACGCGCAGCCTAATAACCAAATCTTCTATTTATCTTCAAACTACTGCGCCAAAAAGGGCTTTATCTTCTCCAATCTTAGAATCGGCTATTGGCCGCTCCTGTCCGATCCAACTTTAGCCGATTGGCCTCACAGCCGATCAGTCCTTAGCCGATGCGGCCTCTGTTTCTCTATCAAACCAACCGATCCGATTATGTTTTCACCTTTGCCAGGACTTAGGGATACAATTACCAATTTTAGGTGTCAACACATGCCCCTCAAGTCCGTGATGCAAAGTGTTACGGATTTGCCGCCTGTTCAAATTCCCGCTCTTTTCTTGACCTAAATCGTTTCGGCTGCCCTAAGTGCCCTTTAAATAGCCCTTCGTTTCGACCGAAATGATTACGCTTTCAAAACCCTCTAACACTTCGCAAGCAAGCCTCTCATCTCTCCTCTCCGGTGGTTTACCGGCGTCCTTCGTCAAATCTCAACGCCCTTCGCGAATCAAGACCCATCTTCATCTCCAACGACTCCGATGGCCTCCACCGCCGCCGCGTCAAGCACCTCGTCGCGCCGGCCACCGCCGCCGCAGCCGTTGCCGCCGCACCGATCATCGCCGCCGCACCGGCCGCCGCCATTGTCGAGTTCCCTGAGGTACACCCGTCGATCTAGAACTCTTTTTATTCAGATTCACTTCTCCAACCATACTTCCAACCGTATCACATTCAGCTTGCTTTCAGCCTTTTTTCGATTAGCACTTTTTTCCACTTTCAAACCGTAGTATTCAGCCATTCTGGATTAGCATTTTTTATTTTTGAACTGTAGCACCTATCACATCATGTGGCTATCCCAAACTTGACCCAAGAAAGGAGGTACTTCCTCGGCTCCATCGGCAACGCCGATCCAGCCGATGTCATCATAGCCGAGACCAACAGGGTCCCTTACAACACCAACAAGACATCCCTCGCCCACTAGAACAGGACCTTCAAATCATGGCCGACCACAGATGCAGCATGGATTGAATGGTACAAAAGGGTGCAATCGGCTAAGTACACTTAGTGGGTAGAGACCGGGATCGCCCAATGCTTGGCTCTGTCCGTTGCCAGCATGGAAAAGGATGAGCCACTTCTGTCGGCTGCAACATATTTCTGGAACGATAGCTTCAACGCCTTCATCTTCCGGCAGGGGCCGATGACAATCACATTGGCCGACATGTACATGACGACCGGGCTGAACATCCTGGCGTCGGCCAACCCCAGCATCCTGAGCCGAAAGGGGCAGCACCAATTCAAAACCAAAGCCATCGACGGGTGGAGCGGCTTCATCGCCCAGAATATCAAGGATGGATCAGTCGACCATAGGGAGGGCACCGCTTTCCTCATGATGTGGCTTGAGAAGTTTTTGTTTTGTGGATGGAGCTGCGGCTGACTGCCAACAGGCAGGTCGTAGCCGAAATCCTGGCCGACAGGGGCGAGCTCGCGCTGGGGAAATACCTTCTCGGCTACTTATATAAGACGCTGCATCAGGCCGCCGCAAAACTAGCCATCAACGCCCCAATCAACACCGGTGGCCCGTGGTGGTTCCTACAGATCTGACTGGTCCTGGCGACCCAAAAAATAGCTGGTCGGCTCCCTCTAATAGAGGTTGTTTTCCCAAGGCTGGAGCCGATCGAGGATGAAGATGGCAACCAGATCACCACCACGAGATGCATGAGCTACGGAGAAGCAGCAGCTGCTCATGTAGGCTCAAGGCAATCGGCCGACCTATTGGCCGAACGGTTCATCGCCCTGTACGATGGGCTGTCACATGAGAACCGCGCCTGGTACTTTTACCGGGACCGGGGATTGTTTGAGTTGCCGGCCAACTTCAATTGGGAGGACATCAATTCAGCCGACAACCCAAGGTGCAGGAAACTGTTCATCGCCGCGCTGTCCCCCTGCATCCTGCCGACCAGGATTCACCAGGGCCGATCAGTGGCTAGAAGCTATGAATTTTATTACCCGGTGTTGGCTGCGAGACAGTTCGGTCTTGGGAAACTGCGCGTCGGCTTCTACTATGCCAACAAGATCGAAGCGAGGGGAGTGGTGAGCCAGGACTTGATAATGCATCGGTTGCTGAGTATAGCTGGCCCTCCCCTCGGCAACCTCGGCGAGATGACCCTGGCGCTCAAGAAAAGCGCGGCCTACGACCGATGGTGGGCCGAGCTCAAGCGACATATCTTCCACCAGCGGTCATCTCATTACGTCGATCTTCTCCTGCCCGAAGAGATCCCTTCGGTAAGCTTCAAACTCCAAATGACTTTTCCTTCTTTAACATCGACTGATGTAGCCGATTAACATTTCCCTTCTGACTTGCAGGAGACGGAGACGGAGCGGCCGATGGTGAGCGATTCCGAGCGCCCCATCGAATACCGTCTTGGCGTCGTCCATGGGGGCGGCCTTGCTTCGTTGACGATTGGCTGGGGGGCGCCGAAGCTGGCGTCTTTGCTGCGAGGGCAGGTGCGTGAGCCGATCGCTCACAAGAAAAGGGCTGCACCTCTCATATAGCCAGCGGCCGCGCCTGCCCCCAAGAAGCTGAAAGAGCAGAAAACTGTCGCGCCAGCCGATAGCATCCCTCCTTTGGACCCGGTCGTCGTGCAGTACTTGATGCCGTTGCCAGCGAGGAGATGCCGGCGGCTGTTGGACTGGCAGTCGAACCCGGGAGCTCTAGCCACGAGTCCATCAATGCTCCAGCCGACGTCCCGCCGGTCCCAAGTCCCCCCGCAAAAAATCGGCTGGTAAGCCCTCATCTCATCAAATTCGGCCTCATGACGATATCACTTGCATCTGACCGAACGATTCTTTTCAGGTCAAGAAATTGGCCGGCCGCACTCCACGTCACGTGCCATCGGTAACCATCTCTTGTGGCTTGATTTATAGCACTCAGCCGATTTGATCACTAATTCTCTCTTTTGCAGCCCCCACGATCTCCGTCGGCTGCCCCCCAGGCGTCTAGCGAGCATGTTGTGACTGCCGCGAGCGGCGGCAACGGCGCCGATGACGAGGCCCCGGCGGCTGCAAGTGGCGAACCGGCCGAGCCAGTCGCTCCGACTCTGGTGCCCACGGTAAGCCGACTGAATTTTATGATCGGCCGCTAACTCAACATTCTCTAATCATTCTTTCTCTTTGCAGAACATAGCCGACTTTCTCAATTTTGACTTGTCGGAGTTCGGGGAGTCCGGCGAGATCGGCGAGGAGGCGTTGGTGACGCCGGCCGAGGACCTGAGAGCCACCCTGGCTGACATCGGCAACAGGCTGCAGGCCTCGCTAGACGCGCTGGTGGTCGATAGTGGTTCAATCCGCGTGCGCTTCAAGGAAATTCAAGGCCAGCTACTGGAAGCTCTAGCCGATGCCATCATGTCGGCTACCTTCATGGAAGCCCACCAACTCAAGTACGAGTGGTCACGGCAGTGGATAGCCGACCGTCACGAGAACCAGGCACGGTCGGCCACCCTTCAGTCGACCAAGGACGCCATCGAGAGCTAGAAAGTTGCATTCGACCGCCTGAAGACCGAGCCGACGACCAAGCTTGAGCAGCTACTTTCACGCCATGACCAGCTGATGGCCGATCTCGTTCAAGTCACGAATGAGATCGATGTCCAAAAGAGTACATGGCCGGGCTGCCGCCTAAGATCGATGCTCAATGCAAAAGTATCAAGGCGGCCGTGGCGCATCTCCGAGACCTAGTGAAGGGCATCCGGCCGGTGGCGGGGTCTGAGGTTGACGACGTCAAGGCCATCGAAGAAGTGGATCAGATTAGGCGGACGGCGCTGTCGGCCATAGCCGATTTCTTGGAACAATGATGTAGTATCTTAACATTCTGAGATCGGCTACCACTTGCTATAATATATTCGTCAAACGTTTTGTAATGGGCTTGAACTCTGATCAACTTGCTCGAACTTTGTAATTGGCTTTAACTATTGTGTAGTATAGTCTATCAATCTTTTGTAGCTGTGCTCCTGGATGAGATCGGCTTTGGCCGCACGTAGTATCTTGAATTGCTTATGCTGAAATCAGCCCTAGTCGTCAGTATCGCATCATGCTCGCCAATTCCGAGTCCACACCACAACCGTCGAAGTTAACACTTGAATTACGGCCGTCGATCCAAATCACTTCCAATGCTTTTATTTTGACTGCTGATTTTGAAGCTTAAAAAGTTTAAAAATTTCCTGACGCCCAATTTTGCAATCGGCTCGTGTATGTATATGCTCCCCAAATTTTGTTGATAACTTTGGTGTCGACAAAATTATGAATTCGAGCCGTTCGCGCATCATTACCGTCGCTATCAGCCAATCATTAGCCGATCGTGGAAGACTTAGGGAAAAAATGTTGCATAAAAATGCCTAAAGGCGATGCCTTATTGAAGCAAGACATCGGCTGTCATAAATTGGCTAAGCAACTAGAGCCGAACCATGAGTTGATCCATACACTAGGGTAGTATTTCTTCAGGTATTTTCCATTAAGAGCCCTTCCAAATACTTCTCCATCTAGCCCTTCTAGCATGTAAGCTCCTTTAGAGACGCATTTGTGAATCTTGAAAGGCCCTTCCCAATTTGGTGACCATTTGCTGAATTTGTTATCTCTAGATGCAATCGGCAGTATCAATTTCCAAACGAGTTCGCCTTCCTCAAAAGATTTAGGCACCACTTTTTTATTTATAATGTCTGGCTACTCGTTCTTTATCCCTTGTAACTTTTCCAAGGCCCTCATCCTGGATAAAACTAAGTCTTCTGATTCGCCCACCATCAAGTGATAATAATCGTCGGCTGTGAGTTGATCCTGTAGCTGAATGCACCTTGAGCCGACGATGCTCTCCTATGGTAGCACTACCTCATGCCCATAGACCAGCTTGTACGGAGGGACTTGAATTGATCCGTGGCATGCCATCCGATACGCCCATAGTGATTCGGCTAATCGGCTGTGCCACTGTTTAGGGTACTCAGAGATCTTTCTTTTAATCAACTTAATCAAACTTTTTTTTGAGGCTTCCGCTTGCCCGTTGGCCTGTGCATAGTACGGCGAAGAATTAAGTAGCTTGATCCCCATGCCATCGGCAAACTAAACAAACTCATCTGATACAAAGATAGATCCTTGGTCTGTTGTTATCGTTTGTGGGATGCCAAATCGGTAGATAATATGTTCTTTGACAAATTCGATTGCGTCCTTAGAATCTACTTTCCTCAGGGGAATCGCCTCCACCCACTTTGTGAAGTAATCGGTCGCCACCAGAATAAATTTATGCCCTTTACTTGAAGGTGGGTTGATCTGGCCGATCATGTCGATGCCCCATCCTCTGAACAGCCAGGGCTTAATGATTGGGTTCATAGCCGACGCTGGTGCTCATTGTATGCCGCAAAACTTCTGAGAATCCTGGCAGCCCTTGTAATACTTGAAACAATCATCCAGCATCGTCGGCCAAAAAAACCCTGCTCGGCGAAGCAGCCACTTCATTTTGTGGGCCGATTGATGTGTGCCACGATCCCTTCAGGCACTTCTTCGATGGCCACTTTGGCCTGATCGACTCCGAAACATTTGAGTAGCACATCATCAATCGTCTGATAGTACAGGTCTTCATCGAGCAAAACATATCTTAACGCCTTGTATCGCAACTTCCTTGTAGTCGATTGAGAGAGGTTTTTGAGATAGCTGTAGACTTCAAACCTCCAGTGATCGGCTGTAATGGCAGCAACCTCTATGTCAATTTCTTTCAACATCGGTCGATAGCCCGATGCCCCCTGAGCTAAATCATTGGCCTCTGTGTTTTGCTCTCTGGGGATGTGTTTCAAAGTAACTAGCCGAAAACCGTCCATTAATTCCTGACATTGCTGATAATAGACCATCAACGCGTCATTTTTGCACTCGTATTCTCCTGATAATTAGCTGATGACCAACAATGAATCTCCCATTATTTCGATGGCGTCGGCTTCAACTTCCTTGAGTAGATGCAATCCTTTAAGGACGCCTTCATATTCGGCTTGGTTGTTTGTAGCGTGGGGGTTGATGGCGAAAGCAAACTCGAAACTTGCCCCCTGGGCAAAATGATGACTACGCCGATGCCGCAGTCGTTGGTGCAAACCGAGCTGTCGAATGTCAAAGTCCAAGGCATAATTTCCACTGAGCCGATCGAATCATTTCTGTGCTCCACAATTAGATCGGCTATAGCTTGTCCTTTGACTGCCCTTGGTGCCTGATACCTCAAATCAAACTCTGTTAGCGCAAAGATCCACTTCCCAATTCTTCCTTTCAACGCTGGAGCCGATAGCATGTACTTAACTACATCGGCTTTGCAGATTATTGTGCACTCGTTGCATAGCAGATAATGTCTTAGCTTTGTACACGAAAAATAGAGGCATAGGCAAAGCTTCTCCATAGGTGAATACCTTGTTTCGATGTCTAGCAACCGTCGGCTAAGATAGAAGATGACCTTTTCTTTGCCTCAACTTCTTGGATTAAAACGGAGCCGATTAACTTGTCACCGGCTGACAGGTACAGCTTAAATGGTATCCCTTTTTGTGGAGGTATTAAAACTCGAGGGGAACTAAGATAGTCCTTGATGTTGTCCAAAGCCTTTTGTTGTTCTGCCACCCATGTGAATGCTTGATCGGCTTTCAGCCGAAGCAGTGGTGTGAACGGCTCCATCTTTTCTGAGAGATTGGCTATGAATCGTCTGATGAAATTTATCTTGCCAATCAATGACTGGAGTTGTTTCTTGTCCTTCGGAGGCTGAATTGTCTTGATAGCATTTATGCTCCTTGGTGTAACCTCGATCCCTCTCTCATTAACAAGAAATCCCAAGAACTGCCCGGCCGATACGCTAAACGCGCACTTGAGTGGGTTCATTGTCTGCTCTAACACTTTCTCATATCGGCTATATGGCCCTCTATCTCCCTGGACTTGACAACCACGTCGTCAATGTAGATCTCTACTAATGAGCCGATCATGTCGTGGAAAATGTAGTTCATGGCCCGTTGATATGTTGCCCCAGCATTCTTCAGGCCGAATGTCATTACCACCCATTCGTACAAGCCGATTGCGCCGGGACACCGAAAGGCAGTCTTGTGGATGTCTTCGTAGACCATAAATATTTGATTATAACCTGCATTGCCGTCCATGAAACGATAATTTTGTGGCCCGAAGCAGCATCGACAAGCAAATCGGCTATCGGCATTGGGTATTTGTCCTTAGGGGTGGCTTTGTTTGGATCTCTGAAATTGATGCACACCCTAAGTTTACCATTTTTCTTCAACACTGGGACGATGTTCGAGACCCACTCGGCGTATCGGCAAGGCCGAATGAATCCTGCGTTGTATAGCCGAGTGATTTCGGCTTTGATTGCATCGTACATATCGGCCTTAAACCTCCTAGGAGGCTATTTGAACGGCCGATAGCATGCCTTAATTGGTAATTGATGGAACACTATTGATCGGCTGAGGCCGGGCATCTCGAAGTACTCCCAAGCGAAACAATTTTAAATTCTTTTAACAATTCGATAAGCTAGGATCTACAGTGAGAAGACAGATTTTTGCTAATGTACGTCGGCCTCGGCTTGTCACCAGAGTCGATGTCAATTTCCTCTAATTCGTCGGCCGACGTGAAACCTTGCCCGAGCTTGCCATTGTCTTCGTCTGTGGTGTCCATGCCAAAGACACTTGAGCCCTCCACCATGTCTTGTTCAAAGCAGCAGCTGTGGCTCATCATCTCCAATCGGCTATATTGTGGAATTGGACACATTTAGAAAATCGGCTTGCCAGATTTCCCAAGACAAACAATCGATGCCTTCGATTTCCGAAAGTGGCAAATCAGCACTGACGACGCTGACTGACCTGTCGGCTGGTACGATCTCGATCTTGTCGCCGTCCCATTGGATCAGGCACTGATGCATTGTGGAAGGAACACAACAATTGGCATGTATCCAGTCCCTTCCGAGCAGCAGGTTGTAAGACCCCTTCCCGTCGATGACAAAGAATGTTGTGGGCACGATCTTGTTGCCGATGGTCAGTTCGACGTTCAGGACGCCCTTGGTTTCCGATGGGTTGCCGCCAAAGTCTTTGAGCACCATGTTGGTCTTTATCAAGTCTTCGGCTCCTTTGCCTAATTTTCTGAACGTCGCGTAAGGCACGAGGTTGACTACAGCTCCCCATCAACTAGCATCTTGGAAATTGGCTTGCCATTGACGAATCCTTTAACGTACAGCGACTTTAGGTGCCGATTTTTGGTCCCCTCGGGTTTGTCGAAGATAGCTTGGTCCGGTGAGATTGCTAGTTTCACTAGGTCGTCCTCAATGGTGTCTGCATCGGCTTCAGGAGCACTGAACTCGGCTGGTAGTACGAACACCATGTTGACTAATGTAGAAATTTTGCCTTTCCCTTTGGTTGCCCTCCTGGCTTGATCGGCTGAACTTTCTTGGGCTTGTTCTTCGTTGGCTGCGGTGGTTTTTCTCCTTGGGAACCCATCGCCTCTTGATCTTGCCCAGCCGATGACGCTGATCTTGGATAATATGCCGAACTTCATCTTCTCTCCCTTCACGCTTGAGTCGTTGAATTCTTCTTTTCTGCATCTTCGTGAAGAGATCGGACGGGCACCACTGGGGATTGGCCGATTCCTCGTCGTCGGCCTCTTCGTCGTCGCGATGGTTGTTGTCGTTGCGGTCTTCGTCGACGAAGAAATCTTGATGGATCGGGCCGAGCCGATCATGGATGGAACGCCGCCGCTGGTTTAGCTGAACGGCTCTAGGGATGAACCGAGCTGGGCTTGTAGCCGATGAGCTCCTGTGCTCATCGTGGCGGCGATTGTTGCACGCCGGGCAGTCATCCAGCGTCAGCAGCCTCATGCTGGATTCCTAGCAGTACCTGAAAAAATCACAATGCCAATGTGAATCGACATTGTTGCAGTTTACCTCGTATCGGCGACTTCGGGTCTCCGGCTCGCGTCGACGGGGTGCTTCATCGCGAGATTCTTCCCGCCGAGACCGGTACTAAGGGCGATGTCGGCTGTCTTCATAGATCGGTCGTCAGTCAGCCGATCTGATAACCGGGTGCACCATATTGATTGGCGCGACGTGATATCCAGTCGGCTCGTCTTCTGCCTTGGCCCCGATTGATGTGTTGACTAAGCCGTGCGCCATTCTGTTCTGTCGATCAGCTTGCCTGGGGCCGGCTAGAACTGTGTTGACCAGGAACGGGTTACAGTCTACCTTCATCAGCTGACTCGAATCAGCAAACTTCAATTCCCCGGCCTCGATTGCCGACTGGATTTGTTGCCTGAAGACTTTGCAATCGTTGGTGGCATGGGATGTGGAGTTGTGCCACTTGCAATATTTCTTCTTCCTTAGCTCTTCGACCGACGAGATCACGTGATTTTCAGGGAGCTGAATCTGCTTTTCCTTGAGCAGCAAGTCGAAAATCCTGTCGGCCTTGGTGATGTCGAAATCATATCTTTCTTCTTTGGCCGTCTTCAGCAGCCATTGGCAGACGATGGCCTTTTTATTCTTAGCCCATTCGGCTATCGCCACTTCTGCGTCATCGTCATTGACTCGTAGTCTGATTCAACGATGACCTGAGTTATGTTTTTGACGGCCTTCCTGGTGTCTTGGAATCGTTGCTCGTGGGCCGTCACCTTCTGCGCCAAGTGGGCTAGGCTATCGAAGTCGTGCGTAGAGAATCGTTCTCGGATCGGTGCGATCAAGCCGTGGAAGGCCAAATCGGCCAGCTGGGCGCCCGATAGCACCAAGCTGTAGCATCGGTTCCTCATCTCCCTAAAGCGTTGGATGTATTCTTGAACCGATTCATTGTGTTTTTGCCTGATGCTGGTGAGGTCCGACAACTT